>HG995324.1:5738004-6938004 GCA_905333045.1 Lysandra bellargus
TTTCGACCTTCAAAAAAAAAAAACGTTAAAATAGAGCTCTGAACAAAATGTTTTTGATTGTGATTTATACCAAGACATTTCTGTGTGAAACCATAATAATATTTTTTCTCTTTGTATCTACGTTTCTATAAAATTAATCGACATAAACTAAAAGCACTTGTTTATTAAGAGCAAGGCATTTAACACTTGACTTTAACAAATAATTAAATTAGTAAAGTAAAGCTAAAGTTTAGTGCTTGAGTATTGGATTCCTTTGTGATGTAAAATCCTTTACCATAAAGATTAGTGTCCGATAAAGATTTATTTTAGCATTATTCTTATATTATACTTGCGCTATACTAAGGCTGGCTTAATAAGCTGCTCATACCGCTAAGACTGTACTCAAGATTATTCTTAGGATACTGATTTGAAACGTACTTAGGTGCCATACGTGTACGTGTAGCGTATCAACTGAGTGCAAACTGCAAACTTATTTCAAACGAAGCTTGGCACTTTGAGTATTGTGCTATCAAACTGTTTCTTAATTAAGGTCAAAATATATATTCTATATCATGTACATTATTGATATCAAACAAGTAATTATGACTAAGACGTTGACTACATTTTGCCTCGTCATGTTGCAATGTGAATTGACCCTAATGCAAAAAAGTTAGGTACCGACCTACCACACCGAATGTCAGTTTTTGTAAGCGTCAACTTTTTTGTGCAATTTTTGTTTGCTATTTTGAAATTGATGATATTTAATTTATTCAAACATGATTTGCGTCATTGTTAAGTTTTAATGATTATGATCATCATTACAATAATTTATTATAATGGGTAATTTGATTTTATGTTGAGACATAACAATGATTGTAGAGCCTACGTGTGTTACCTAATAATTATTTAGATATTCAAAACGGTCGCAGACTACTAATTATGAGAGGCGTCCGTAAATTGCCTCAGAAATTTCGACAATCTTTGACCTGTTTCGTAAGATATCGTGAGATTTGAGGTCCATATGTGAGATCCCTAACATAATCTCACTGAAAAAAAGAACACAATATAACTGTACTCGAGTTAAATAATATCTTTTATATAAAAATGGATTTTCAAATGTGTTAGTCGCGCTAAAACTCGAAAACGGCTGAACGGATTGGGCTGATTTTAGTCTTAAAATATTCGTAGAAGTCCAGGTAAGGTTTTAAGTGGCACGAAGTTCATCGGGACAGCTAGTAATATTATAAAATCATTATTAAAGATACAATTGACATTGAGTTTGGACAGAGTCATGCGTGGAAATGTAATTTTTATAACTAACTAACAAAAAACGAAAACTATACTTACCCAGAAAATTAGTAAGTTTTTCTGAGACCCTTTTCCACATAATATGAAATTCGGTGGAATTCAGTTCAAACTCCCTTCCACTAAATACCTCGCGTAACTTACGAACTTACCTTTATTTACCTGCAAGGTAGCTGAACATTTACAGCGTACCTATATAAAACAGTTTACGTCGATGTTATCTATTTATAAACAAACTATGGTTTCTACCCTACGAAAATACAATGGATTACAAAACTGTCATAAAATTAAATTGAAAGGGAGTGTAGTAAAAGAGCTAGCGATAAAAAATGTTATTGCCTTACCTCGCCATGCCAGGGAATAATAAAAGTTCCAAGTCGAGTGCCTTTATGAAAACTGTTACAAACTACGAAGTTGTCAAGTATTACATAGTCTCATCCTTGTACTTAAGTTATCCTTTCTTATCAGATAGGACACAGTCAATTTATTTTCTCTATTGTACTTTTTGTAATTTTTTTTACAAAATTTGTACAACTTTTTTACAACGCATAAGTTATAAAATACAAACTTTTCTTAACAGTTCCCTGTATGATCATAATTTATAGAAGTCATAATTTATAAATAAGGTTATAATTCTATGGCTGTAAGCCACACCTGAGAAGTTATTATTATATCCGAAAATACAAGCATTTTTGTGGAATAAATCGTTCGACACTCGTTATTTATCCGACACGTTCGATTAACGCCCACGCGTTTGGGCCGCCAGTGCGAGCGCTATGACCATCTTTTTAACCGACTTCCAAAAAACGAGGAGGTTATATGTTCGGCTGTGGATTTTTTTTTTTTTTTTTGTATGTTCAACGATTACTCCGCCGTTTGTGAACCGATTATCGAAATTTTTGTTTTGTTGTATTAGGTTTCACTCCAATTTGGTACCATGTTCACAAAAGTGGTGATCTGATGATGGGATCCATGAGTAATCGAGGGAACTCCTCGAAATTTATATGGAAACATATGGTGATTTTGATTTTATTAGAAGCATCCTAAGCATATGCTACCAAAACACAAGATTCTGCACCAAGGTATACTATGGTTCCGAAGATACTAAGAGAACTCCGGATTCCTTTTAGATACAAGTTTGGGGGTTTAGGCGCTGTTTTAAGAACTGAAAGCATATGCTACTATACAAATTATATTCATCATCATCATCATCATTTTTACGTCAGGGTCACCAATGTCACCAAAATTGAACATAACAAAATATTCAACCTTATCTCCAGAGCGTAAGGCACACATTTGACATTACTTCTGAGAAGTAAGTTGCTTCGATAATACAAGTAACATGCTAGAGTGCACAGCTGTCACACTTACCAATCACGGCCACGGGCGGCTGTAGACTTCTCAAGCGATACTATATATTACAATAATAAAGATAAAGTTTAAAATCATATGACAATGAAAGCCTCGCCGCTGCCGCGCTGCTAAAATTCCGGTTTGGCGCGGCTCTGGCACGTGTCCACTTCGATTTTTTTTAATGTATTGTTCAAAATTATCTGCAGCTGATATTATGTTTTGTAAGTGTGACTGTTAACAAATTGTAATAAGATACGTAGAATAGTATACAGGTGTATTAGGGCCGATTCACACCGGAATGGCACAGGCGAGGCGAACAGTTTCAGTGTCATATGATTTTAAACTTTATCTTCATTGTTGTAATAGATAGTATCGCTTGAGAAATCTACGGCCGCCCGTGGATGCTCGTGGACTCTTGCCGCCGCCGGCGGCGTCAATTTCTCAAGCGATACTATGTATTACAATAAAGTTTAAAATAATATGACACTGAAACTGCTCGCCTCGCCTCTGCCATTCGGTGTGAATCGGCCCTAATCTACGTATAGTACGCGATGATTTTACTAGGTAACTAAAAAGAGTGAAATTATTATTTTTAACAAAAAATTAAAACCGACTTCCAAGGTAAAAACAATAATAACATCCTTATAATATGAACTAAAAAGTATTAAATAATTTTTCCTATCTCATGGTGCCTTTTTCCGAATTCGGCTAAAACTCAACTATTTCTGTACTCAATCTTCATAATTTTGAAGTCGGTGCCAGTTACAAATGTTTCAAATATTCTGGCATCTGGATTCAGCTATATCTGGTACCGACTTCAAAATTATGAAGATTGAGTACAGAAATAGTTGAGTTTTAGCCGAATTCGGAAAAAGGCACCATGAGATAGGAAAAATTATTTAATACTTTTTAGTTCATATTATAAGGATGTTATTATTGTTTTTACCTTGGAAGTCGGTTTTAATTTTTTGTTAATTTCTTTTTGCCTTTACGTAATTAGATAATAGACCCCTGTAGAACCGCCAGCCTGGTACAAATGACCAAGAATTTTGTGTCACCATCTCCCGGTCTAATACAGCCCAGCCCAAGCTAATAAAAGCATGTTAAAATTGGTCGCAAAATAACCCTAAGATATCTTCTTAAAAATGCAATAATGATTCTTTAAAGCGCATTTTCTCAAGATTTATAAACTAAACAGTTTTACTGTCTGTAACTCGACAAATGTTTTCTCAACGAGGAACTAAACACAATTTTTCTGTCTTTTCAGATCGGAAGTTCCACTAACTACCGGCGCTAATGAAGCAATCTGCCGCTCGGAGATTGAAGTAGGAGGCCCTCGAAACGCCTCCGAACACAATAAAACAACAGCAGAAAAGGAATTCCGACCTTACCGTCCGAAATAAAAAGAACAAAATCACTCGACGCCGAATCCAATGGCTCCGCTCGGAGTTGGAGAAATCCAAGCGATATGTCAATTAATGCCTCCTCTAGATTGTAATGAACGGCGCCGCTACAAACTTCACGACGAGGTCGTTTATCAGACTTGATTCGCTCCACGATCAGTGACAGATCCGCCACCCGATGCATGGTCACCGCCGCGTAGCCAACACCCAAGCGAGGGACGCGTATGGCGGCTCCAAATAACTCCCACTGTCCACGAACTAGCTTTGTTACTTTACCTTCGTGCCTTCTTATACTTATATCTTTAGTGCAAGCCGAAGCAGTTTCGATCGACCCCGACTTCTCCGATTACGTTTCCAACCCGAATTCGACCAACTGGACGCTGTACGAGACGAATTCCACCCGAAGTCTGCACATAAAGCACTTGAAGTACTCGACACTAGCGACGATTCTCCTGGCTACGGTGTTCCTGATAGTCATTATTGGAACCATAGTCGGTAATGTGCTAGTGTGCGTCGCGGTGTGCCTGGTGCGAAAGTTGAGGAGGCCCAGTAACTACTTGGTGGTGTCGCTGGCTGTCAGCGATCTCTGCGTCGCGGTGATAGTCATGCCCGTCGCCATGGTGTACGATTTGCTTGGCACGTGGCCCTTTGGACCGGTGGTTTGCGACTTCTGGGTCTCCAGCGACGTGCTGTCCTGCGCAGCCAGTATCCTCAACTTGTGCATGATATCGGTGGACCGGTACTACGCTATCACCAAGCCTTTGGAGTACGGAGTGAAGAGGACGCCGAAACGGATGCTGTTCTGTGTATTTATTGTGTGGATCGGGGCAGCGTTTATATCGCTGCCGCCGGTGCTGATATTGGGCAATGAAAAGACGGAAACTTCGTGTTCGGTATCGCAGAACCAGGGGTATCAGATATACGCAACGTTCGGCTCGTTTTATCTTCCGCTCACGGTGATGGTTGTGGTGTACTACAAAATATTCAGTGCTGCGAGAAAAATAGTTCAGGACGAGAAGAGAGCGCAATCGCATCTGGAGACTCACTGCTACTTGGAAATAAACGTTAAGAACGGAGGAGCCGCTGAAGCGAAATTGTTGGATACGCAGACTGCGCAGCAATCTGCCAGACCTACTAGAGGCTCTACAGCCAGCACGAACACAATTGTAAGTATAAAATTAATCATGAGCCTCTTAATACCTCGATCGTGGGAAACGCAGACACAATAGATTTTTAATTGTTATGCGACAGCCGGGTGCCGCCTGGGGATTAATGGGTTAAAGGGAACTAACTACCTTGATTTGTAGCATGTCAATATGATGCGTTCAAAATTATAAACATAGTTGCTAAAAAAAATCACAAAGCTATTTATATCTTCTTTAGTTTTAATTTGTTACATACTTTGTTGCAAAAAGTAACAAGTAAAAACGTATTTTATCAAGTAACGTAAACATAATTAGAGGTATATAATATTGATTAATAATATGAACTCATTAATCATGAAACTACTATGTAACGGAAATTGTGCTCTAAAATGCTCAGACAAAAACCATACATCATAGTTAATACTTAATAAGCATGACGCAGCAAAATACTAGGTTGTAATTGGTGTAGTTTAAAATTAATGATTACCACGACGCTTATACATCAAAACATAAAGTACATAATTTACATTGCCTTTAAAAAATAAGATGCAATGGTTTTCTTTTAAAACTTCTGCTTCTGAATATGTATCGACGGTATGTCTCTTAGTCGCAAACTTTTAAAATTAGTTCATGCATACTTGAAAACTGCATTACCGGATCGGAAATTTAAAATTGAGTTGCGAAATTTAAAATTCAAATTCTATTGTTGCAGTGCAGCGTAGACAAAGCGGATAGCTCGATAGGACGGTGCTTCAGCGGCCAGAGAAAATCTAATGAATCCCAGTGCCCGATGCTGTCACAGAGAACGCCAACAAAACCGATACATACCATCAACAGAGGTCCATCCAACCCCAATCTCGAAGCGAAACCGCTCAAGGAGCGCAGAAGACTGTCATCCGAGAACAGCAATAAATTATCCACGAGTAGAATAAGGTCGTCGCTATCACATTTCGCTCAAAAGAGTCACTTCACCAAGGACTTGCTGCAGCCCACTCATTCGACGCATCAGAAAAAGTTGAGGTTCCAACTTGCGAAAGAGAGGAAAGCGTCGACGACGCTAGGCATAATCATGTCAGCATTCGTCATCTGCTGGCTTCCATTCTTCGTGCTGGCCGTGGTGCGACCTTTCGTAGCCGAAGATGCCATCCCTGATGCAGTCAGCGCGCTTTTCCTCTGGCTCGGCTACATAAACAGCCTGCTAAATCCGATAATATACGCGACGCTGAACAGGGATTTCAGAAAGCCCTTCAAGGAGATCCTCTTCTTCCGGTGTTCGAATTTGAATCATATGATGAGGGAGGACTTCTATCACAGCCAATACGGCGATCCTGAGCAGCACTATTGCGGGAACCACTCGCCGAAGATTGTGAACTACGAGGAGGGAATAGAGATAGTTTCGGCCATGGACAGGGAAGAGACGCGGGCATCGGAGAGCTTCCTATGATTGTCAATGCCCGGGGTCAGTGGCCTGGATACTGTGATTTAATTAAGACTAAATCAATATTTAATAGTAAATTTAACGTTACCAATCGAACTAGTCGTGAAGATGTATTGGACGATGTAAATATTAAAGATAAGGATGCAGGATTCGGCAGAGACCAAAGAGTCTATTTATTGTAATGAATTTATTGTAGTTTGTTGTGAATTTTATTCTTAGATAGAATATTTACTGACGTAAATAGAAGTATTTCATATATGTGATAGTAGATTTAGAATAATTTAATCTTTAACCACCTGAAATATGTCTTTCACATGTTCATGCAAATATGATTATATCCATGTTTTCATTGATCAAGCAACTATCAATAAGAGAGTTGAGAAAGTAAGAAAGAATTAAGAAATAAAAAAGCCAAGAAAAATTAATAGTGACCCGAAAAAAGTTATTTCAATTTCTGAAACACGTCTTCTTAACTCTGTTGTCCTTTTCAGAATAATTTTAACCATCCGTAAGACTTACTGCCAAGGGTAAGGTTCAATATATAAGCGTAATTACATAAGTGGTCAGAAATAATTCATTTATTGAGTGTGCAATATTATAACTTTGTAAATTTTATTTTGACCCATATGTATATTTTTATTATGATTTCATAACATCCTATTTTCGAACTATTTAGTATCTTTAAAATTGTTACTAAAATATGGATCGTATAGGTCAAAATAAAATAAATTAATTTTAATAAAACTTACTACCTGTTAGCTATGGAAATAAATTTTAATCACAATAAGTTAACAGAAGTAAAAATTATAGTAAAATAAGTAATATAAAATATTGCACTATTATAAATTTTGTTTTTTGGATACGCAATATATTTTATACTTAGTACTTAGTAGTTAGTAGAAAAAAAAAGTTACTGGAAATCTTAAACAAGATAATCTTGAATAATCAATAATCATAATATATATTGGTGTTTCAACAACGGCTACGAGTGTTTTTTGATTTTTTCATATTATTTTAGGGATGAAAAATTAAAGATCTAGCTATGAAACAAAATTTATTTTTTTTCCTTGTAAGAGAGCTATCTAGTACATGGAAAAACGTAAATATTTGTTACTTTTATTTGTCTCCAGGAGCCGCCCGACACTTTAGAGGTTATTTTCACTGTAAAGGTAGCTTTCTGATTTTGACAAAAATTCAAACAAAATGCCACTGTATGACCTACCCTACGAATAATAAAAACTAAGGAAACGTAACTCCCATACTTCAATCGTTTTGAATTTGGTCCCTTTTTGCACACTAAAATAAGGCAATATAGCTATGACACTACATTCAAATTGACAAATTAAAGCCGTTGACAATAATTGTCACTTCTATAATTACACAAAATTCTTGCATGTATTCGGGCCTCTTTTTGCATAAAGTATGCATGTATTCGGCACGGACTTAAAAAAAATACGGACATAACCTTGTCTAATCCCGAGTGAAGCATAGTTATGGCCGCCCGTGTAGGATGTGTGCGTGTCATTGACAGCGGGTTGTAGTACCTAATGCTCCATCCGTATTTTTTTACATCCGTGGTATTCGGGTCACATTTTGTAGAATCGGAACAAATTTTTTGACACAGTTACCTTCCTTAGTTTTTATTATTCGTAGCCTAGGCTATATTTTTCATTTTCTACCGACATTGGCCCAGCGACCCATGTCGCCGCTGCTTGGTAGTGGCGTTGAGAAAAATGTAACCTATAGCCTTCGATAACATAAAGTGGCATTTTATTTGAATGAGGGATTTTCTTAACTTTTTAATTTGATTGTCAAACAGTTTCCATTTTAGTAACTAGATGGCGTATGGGTAGACAACTATCGGTAATACCAGGGAATACCATCAATAATTGCTACAAAACTGGGCAAAAGAATGTAAAACTTGATACATTTCAATTTGAAAACGACGCCATAATATTCCAATGACTAGGACAACAAAGTTAATACAACGATGTTTTAGTTATAACTCACGGAAGAAATAGCTCTATTTACCGATATTCACACCAAATATCACAGGAATTATACATTTTGGTTTTGACAACATCTTACCTGCACTTGTGCAAGATAACGGGTATTTCATGGCTAATATTTTATTAATAATGAACATCAAAGACCCAAATAACACAATTTGGGAAAAAATAATAAAAACCACACCAACAATAAGAAGTAGAAGGAGTTTGAAAGTGATATGCCCATGACATGCCCGCCAAAACTCTTTCAGTTGTCAGTTTTCAGTTTGACAATTTACGTGTTCCTAAACTGTTACCAGTATATTGGCCTAATCGCTTAGGCCAATGATCGCTTAGGTTTAAGATATTTTGAATTATGCCACACTTGACAGTACACTGATATTTTTTTAGAAACACAACCAATATGCGTCCGTGATGCCAACCTACAGATACTTTCAGATCGGTGGGGAACCAATAGAAAATCTAGAAGTGTCTATCGCCGCGCCGTCTGGTGGAGATTAAAAATAAGAAAACCTCTTATTCGCGCGTTGATCGGAACGGTGCCTTTGGTACAAAAAGTCATTTGTAACACAATAAAAGCAATTTCTTAAGATTTATATAAACGTTATGATTAAGTCCGTACAATCATGATGCTGCAATAAGTAAAGTCTGTCACATTTTTCTATAAAATGGAGAAATGTTACCAAGACATGCAACTTTATTTTTAACCGTTTTACTTGTTGTAGCCATGGTGGTGATTTTATTTACTTGTAGCTGCAGTTCACAATAAACAAGTGTTTCCGCAATCCAAGGGACACTTTAGGTTTGTTTCGCGTAAGTATTTCTTGGATTTGCATACTTATATGTGTAAACAAAATATATTTTTAAAAATTACAGCATTTACAAGTTAATATTAAAATATCACGTTCTTCGCGTCAGCACTTTAGAAAATATATTTTATCAATTTTGCGTATACTATATTGCGTATACAAAAAACAGCAAATTGTATATATAATTATACAGATATTTATTGTATAGTATAGATAAGTTACAGCAGTTACTGTGTGGGGAAACTACGCTTTGAACATAATTTGACAGTTTTGATGTTGTACTAAATAAATATTTAAAATTCTTCGGTGTAGTTTCTATCCATATAGATTGTGATCTTGTGTGGACATAGCTTTACGGGCACTACGGTTGGAAAAAATGTTCTTCCGATATGTTCCTTATTCAAAATATTTCTCCGTTGGTTTCAAAATGTTCCTTATTCGAAATATTCTTCATTCAAAATGTTTGCCATTTTGAAATCGTTCTACTATTCATTGAAATTAAAATGATATTTTGATGTCACGTTCCAAATTTAAATTTAAAATTCTGTATAATCAAACACTTCGCGTTGGCCCATTGGCCATTACCTTGAGCATATTCGACTTTGATTTTGCTGATAGATAGCTTGGCATTTGTGGTGTCAATCATGGTCATCCATCATGGGCCAGCGTATAATTTTATAAATTTTATATCATGACCTTTATGCTGTTGTAATAAGGATCATTTTCGCAAACCAGAGGCAAAAATAGTACCATGTAAAGTGTCGCAATTCGCAGTAGTGAAATCTAATACTACGAATGATAAATACTAAAGGGAGAACCCTCATGTATCTTGTTTTGATTTTAGTTCCTCTGATGCGCACTAAAATATAGCACTGGCAACCAAACACTATCTCAGTGCATGTTTCATTGCGATTAGTATCGCCAAGTTATCCCGGGATAGTAGTTCATGTCATTTTCTTATTGCGCACTTTTATTGCACATGTCAAAATCACGTCATGTTATGGCAACGTCACTTAACGTAGCACCAAAAATAAACAACTTGACGTGGCAACGTTTTGAACATGTAAAAATAATGGCATGTCATAGCATGACAATAATTGACATGACATGATTTTGACATGTGCTATAAAAAGAGTCATCTCTTATGACTGATATGACATAAATTCTGACAACCTATGCGCCGAATGACAGCCTTCGAAAGGCAACAGTTGTCACATAAAGACAAAATTTTGGGCAAATGCACCCTTTACAGTCATATCTTAGTATTTTTATTCGTAGTACCAATGTTTATCACCCACCTCTGTTATATTGTAATATAAAATGTAAATAAATAAATGTTCACGCAAAAGTTTAAGATACATTGTCAGTGTCTATAAAATATGTAATTAATTAATTATCATATTTTTATTCATATTAATTTATGCATTTATTGAACATGTTTAATTTTATTTTCATTTTCATGAATGGATAATATTTATGTCGTAATTTTCTTGTCATTGCCATATTATTATGCAATAAAATATTTATAAATATAAAAGTAAATCAAGCGCAGACTATAGATAAAAGCAAAACAGAATTTTAAAATTTACAAAAAAACTACTTAAAAAAATAACAAAGATTAATTTCAAATTATTTTTAATTATATTGATCTATTAAATATTATTAGTCCATTGAAGTGTTACATTTGCTTCGCATTTAGTAGAGGACGCAATTTTATTTCTGGAATATGTTGGGGGGCTCAATAGAAGCTTAACCTCAAGTTTGTGGGGTCGCCACTCTTGTCCCCCAGCCACCATCTTGAAAAAAGAGGTGATAACAATATTTTCGTGATATCTCGGAAACTATGTCTTACAAAAAACTTGTAAGAACATAATTTGTTGCAAATTATTTAGCTTACAATATGTTTAGATAACTTTATACCCTAAATTAAAAATTTAAAAAGTTATAAGCAAAAAAGTGAGAAAATTTTGGAAAAGTTTCATTATCACTTTTTAACTTCTTTTAACGTATTTTACAAAAAAAATACTTTAGACCAACCTTGTAGATGATCTTTTGAGAGAAAGATCCCCCCGATCTCATGAAATTAATTTTTTGCAGATGCAAAGGAAACTGTGAAAGCATGTGTGGCTGCAGAAAAGCAGACCTGAAATGCTTTATAGTATAGTAGGCATGTGCAGACTAGTATAGTAGGCATACTATAATATAGTTTGCATATATTTATGTAGTGCAGCAGGCATACTGTAGACTGTGACTGCAGAAAAACAGGCCTGAAAAGCTTTACAGAATAGTAGGCATAGTGTAGAGCATTTTGGGTCTGCTTTTCTGCGGCCACACATGCTTTCACAGTTTCCTTTGCATCTGCAGAAAATTAATTTCATGAGATCGGGGTGGATTTAAGGATCTTTTTCTCAAAAGATCATTAACAAGGTTGTTCTAATGTAATTTTTTGTAAAATGTATTAAACAAAGTTAAAGAGCGATAATAAACCTTTTAAAATAAATTATCACTTTTTTGCTTATAACTTTTTAATTTAGGGTTAATTTAGGTAAAAGTTATATAAACATATATTTTGTAGGCTAAATAATTTGCAACAAATTATGTTCTTACAATTTTTTGTAAGACTTGTAGTTTCCGAGATATCACGAAAATAGTGTTGTCACCTCTTTTTTCAAGATGGCGGCCGGGGGACAAGAGTGCGACCCCACAAACTTGAGGTTAAGCTTCTATTGACCCCCCCCCCCCCCCCAACATATTCCAAAAATAAAATTGCGTCCTCTAATAAATGCAATATTCAGTCCTAAAATTGTAACATTTCAATGGACTATATACAGTCTACGAATAATAAAAACTTAGGAAACTAACTCCCATAATTACCGTTTTAAAGGTTTCTTTCGAACTGTCATGTAACGTCAGCCTGGTACCGCTGAATGTCACCTAAATATTGCAAATGTATTGAAAATGTGTACCTAGGTAGGTACACATTTTTAATACATTTGACATTTTTTTTTACTTTTCTTTAGTTTTTATTATTCGTCGTATACAGTAAAATAAAATCGCTCAAATTTTGTGCCTCTATTTGGCGCAGTGAAAATTTAGCTTTTACTATAGTCTGTATATTTTAAGATATTTATATTATGTATTATATATTGTAACATAGTAGTGAAGTCCATGGAATGTCTTATTGTACTTTCTTATGTAGACCCTGAAGAAGTGAAATAAAATTAGATTTGAATAACTTTGTTTATTTTTCTTGCCCCCTTTTATATTATCAAGAAAATAAAATTTGAGAAAAATTATTGAAGAATCTTGAAAGTTAGAATACAACCTCAATCTAGGGCCATCTAAAAAAAATGACTTTAAAAAATATTTTTATTTTTTCTTTTAATACAATACTGAATACACCAACTTGGTTGAATACAAATACTTGCCTTAAAAACCTACTGGGAGTGTTTCAGAAGAAGGGAACAAAATTTTCGTATTTTTTTTCAATTGGATGCCCGTTTTCGAGATATTAAGGGCCAATTAAAAAAAGTTGGATTTACGAATTTATTATTTTGTTTTCAAAATAGGCTCGTATCTCAAAAACGTTGCACTGTGCATCCAAAAATATAAATTAAAAAAACTATACATGATTATTCTTTAAAATAACAAGCATATAATAGACTACGTCTGTCTATACTCTATAGAATAAGTGTCTAAACACACTAGGCCGAAAATACGCAGCCGAAGTGCTGCATGATTACGGCTGCAATGTATTTTAAAATACTGATGACACACCATGCCGAAATTACGTCGCGTTTTATTAATAATAATAGTAATATAATATCTATGGACGCTTCACACCACGTTGTATGCGTAGCGCATTGCTGACGTAATCATGCCGAACTTCAGCCGCGTATTTTTGGCCTAGTGTGTTTAGACAATAAGCGCCTGTTTCACCACTTCCTGATAAGTGCCGGATAGGCTATCCACCACTTAACTTGACAGATCTCGACAGATATGGATTATCTGTCAAATATGATATAAGTTGTGGATAGCCTATCCGGCACTTTATCAGGAAGTGGTGAAACAGGCCCTAAGTGTATGAGCAATAAGTATCATCCAGCTTTTATGTTCTCCTGGTAACGAAAGACAGCTGTCGCCGCAAACGCCATTCAACTAGACTAATTTATGTCGACATAAACTCAACGCATTTTGATTTTATCACCGCCCCGCCTCTGCTAGCCTGGTTTCAGTTCGAATTTTCCAATTTTCTTCCGTTGTATTTTTAAAATAGAAACCATGTAAGACTGAAAATATTCTGCCATTCTTCTTTACTAGTTGCCATTGCATCAACAGAAAAATCTGGGTTTGCTATTTCATAATATTAAGCAGTCGGAGCAGAGGGCGCTTCTAGCACATACACTATACAGTTGTGGCGGTACCCACAATTCGCCTAACATTCGTGCATCGCGCTATCGAAGTTTTCTAAGTGCGTCAGTATATATACGACAGCTGAAATGTATCACGTGGGCTTCGGCCTGACCGGGCATACCACCTTGCTCGGTCGGAAGATCTTCCTTTGGCCTACACGCATTTACCCCACATTGGTGACCCTCGACAGAACACGCCTTTCATCATCATCACTCCCCGCCCCTCCGCTCCGCGCCAGCCAGCATCGCCTCATCGGGTGCCTCGTCCACTAGCCGCAATGTACCGCGGCCTGGGCGACTCCGCATCGGCATCATCGGGCTTTCTCACTACACCGACCGGTCAGCAAGCAGAGCATATCTCTCCTGGTCAGCACGTAGCATCGGCCCCGCACGGCAGCTATCCGACTCACTGGATCCCGTGCAGCAGCTTACAGTTCCGACTCACTGGGATTCACTGCAACAGTTCCGACTCACTGGAACTCACTGGCACTGGCGACTCAAGCGACAAGACTTCAAGATTCGACCTCCGGTCTTCGGGGGGTAGTGATGTGGCGGTACCCACAATTCGCCTAACATTCCTGCATCGCGCTATCGAAGTTTTCTAAGTGCGTCAGTATATATACGACAGCTGAAATGTATCACGTGGGCTTCGGCTTGACCGGGCATACCACCTCGCTCGGTCGGAAGATCTTCCTTTGGCCCACACAGTAAACAATCCGACCAAAAACCGTCATCACACATTATAATATAGAAACGTTGTCAAACGTCGAACAAAACTTTTTGTTCACTGTCTGTGCAGGTGCTGCCGTCTAGCGCAAAAACATTGCAGTAACATATCCTATTCCTTTAAGCTAACGCGTTACGTCTATTTCCTTAGTCCTTGTCTGTAAAACCACTTTTCTAACTCACGGACAAAGACAAAACATTTTTTTAATCCATACTTCCATACTAATATTATAAATGCGAAAGTGTCTGTCTGTCTGTCTGTCTATCTGTCTGTCTGTTACCTCTTCACGCTCAAACCTCTGAACCGATTTTCCTGAAATTTGGCATAGAGATAATTTTAGTCCCGGGAAAGGACATAGGATACTTTTTATCCGGAAAACTGTACGGTTCCAGCGCGATAAACGAATTTTGGCGCAACGGAGTTGCGGGCGTCAGCTAGTATAAAATGCATACGAGCAAACGGGTCACCTGATACTACCGTACCCCTTGGACACTTGCAACATTAGAAGAGCTGCAGCTGTAGGTACGTTGGTCGCATAGGTCCGGAAATACTGCTGGCGACAGTTCGTTCCAGAGTTATACAGTGCGCGGCAGAAAGTTAGGTACCGTAAGCAAAAAACGTAAGGTGAGAACTAGACTGAAAAAAGACTGCCACTTATCAGGATGGTGTATTTTAACCGACTTCAAAAAAAGGAGGTTATCAATTCGACGCGTATATATGTAATATTTCCGGAACGGCCCAATTTTCGAATATGTTAGTCTATATCAGCGTCTGAACAAATGTGCCAAACACCAATATGTATGTATGTATGTTTTTATGTTTGTGTTCGCATATCTCTGGAATTACCATTCCGATTTCAGTAATTCTTTTTTTGCTGTACTAGGTATAACTGTTCAACTTAGGGAATAGTGCAAGTTCCATCAAAATCGGTTCAGTAGTTTTAGAGATAGGGAGTTTTAATTCGTAATTACGAACAATTTTGAAGTCGGTTTTATCTTTTTAAAATACAGTTATGAATCGCGTGAATGTATGGCAAAGATTCCTCAGAGCACTCCTCGTGATGCAACCGACGAGGATGCAGATTGTAGTAATTGTATAGCTGTTTTTTCATTCACATGGTGTTAATCCTTATGTTAGTCTAGAATCCCATTTTCTAGTAATTATAGTTTTAGAATTCTAGCTATTCCTAGGAGTAAAATACCAACTTACGTACGTGTAAAAATTGTTCAGCTAAAATTCTCACGTGTAGGGGTAAAATTGTTGGAAAGGGTAACATTGCATACATTTGTAAGGGTTATTTATGAATGCTTTTAACCTGCAGGCGTCCGGAGGTATTATTTATGAAATCTTAATGGTTTTCTAAGTGGTAATAAAGTTTATGAGATTATGAGAATATACAGTAACAAAACTAAGTGATAATAACTTTAGGATGTGTATGTCTATTATATAGAGTTAACTGTGAAAGTAGTAGCACTGAAAAAGTTACTTTCTTTAATACGCCTCCGTGGTCTCAGGTTCAATTCCGCGTTGGAAACATATTATTTCCAAGTTTGGTTAGGACAATGCAGGCTGATCACCTGATTGTCTGACAAGTAAGATGATCCATGCGTCGGATGGGCATGTAAAAAGTCGGTCCTGCGCCTGATCTCTCACCAGTCGTGTCGGTCTTCCGTCACACTGGGTTATGAGAGTAAAGGAATAGAGGGTGCTCTTGTGTACTGCGCACACACTTGGGCACTATAAAATTACTTCTGCGTAGCTGGCCTGGTTTCAATGAAACCGGCCACCGTCACCGAAACCGGCGTGGGAGCTTATTATTTCTTTAATACGTACATATTATAATATAATACGCCCCAACTCAACGTCTCAACTTTTACAGTAAACCTATAAGGGAGAGTACTTCGTTGCACTGAAATTCGCTTATCACATGGGAACCGTACTTTCGGGATGAAAACTTTCAGTTTCCTTTTCTGGGACTTGAGTCTTCTTCACGCTTAATCTGCTGAACACACCGATCATGCTCGCGCCCAATCTGGTTGATCTAGCGTGAAGGTATATCATATTTTACACTGTGGAATAGATACATTATATGCCATCCATACTAATATTATAAATGCGAAAGTGTGTCTGTCTGTCTGTCTGGTACCTCTTCACGCCCAAACCGCTGTACTGATTTACCTGAAATTATGTATGGAGATACTTTGAGTCCCGGGAAAGGACATAGGTGACTTTTTGTCACGGAAAAATATACGGTTCCCGAGCGATAAACGAGTTTTGGCGCAATGGAGTTGCGGGCGTCATCTCGTACTCATTGTATATTTTATGACCACATTTCAATAAATCATAATTCCATCGTCAAATTATATTTGAGAGAAACAGAAACTGCAATAAATCCTTCCCGCACATGTTCCAGGGATATTCAACTATTGGCGCGCTTAAAATAATAAAATATTACACTAACATTACTTAGTAGCTAAAGTTGTACAAAAGATTGCTACGGGGCTTAGGTCCAAAATTTAAAGTTAAAGGTGTTATAATTTGAAGTTTTATTTAATTCATTGCATTTCCTCACATAAACAAAAGTTTAGTCTTCTGAGACGTCAAAATATCCACCACTGAACACTAAACTAAGGAATCAACACTGAAATCTGAATATCCCACTTATTATGTTACTTTGATGAAAATTAACTTCATTGCGCTTAAAGACCAAATTAAAAAATATAAACGTCAAAAATTGACGTTACAACCTTTTAAAAAGTAATTTAAAAAGTCAATACGTCTGAAACCAATTACGTGCTTCTTCGCGATGTTTGGCTTCGTTGTGAGCTTCCGTGACCATACGTCTTGAGATCCAAAAACGTCTCATGGGTATACTTCAACTGGGATCGAAACCGGGGTGGTCTCTGAATTGCGATCCCACTAGGCCAAGGACGATGACCATTGTCTATCACAAAACACTCAAACTATAATCAAATAAAAATGCTATCCTCAATACTTTCGAGGAGAGAATTGAAGACATAAGTGAATAAAATGGGTAACTAACATTTTACAACATTAGAGCAATTTCAAAAATTTTCCCCTGTGGCGGTACCCACAATTCGCCTAACAATCCTACATCGCGCTATCGAAGTTTCGGCGAACGGCAAGATATATAAAACGTCTGAAATGACGTCAGTGGGCTTCGGCCTGACCGAGCATGCTATCTCTCTCGGTCGGAAGATCTTCCTTTTCGGCCGCCACGAACAACGTTAAACCCCCTTATAATTTGATCAAGCCTTATAAATTACTTACTTCATCAGCTATGAAATATATTATCTTGCGTACATACACATACATATGTGGGAATGTGCGTGGAGGCCGCAAAAGCAAATCTTAGAACGAGCGAGGTGTCTATACTACTACGTCAGGCCGAAGCCGATAGCGCGATGCAGAAATGTGGCGCTAATTGTGGGCATCCCCACACATAGGATCCACTTTTGTCGGTTTCAAATTATTTTCTCGGTCCTTCTCCTGCATTTACGCAAAAAATGTTAGTTTTCAAATTGTTAGTTACCCAATTCATCCACTCACGTCTTCAAATTACACGGGTGACGGGAACAATCATCCCCACTTACGATTATGAGGAAACAACCTTTTTCCTTATTTCCCCGAAATAAGTTCAATATTTGGACAAATTATTTACCACCCCTGGATCTGACGCATATAATAATATTATCGCCACTTTGGAACACGGTTTGGGACTTCTGGCGCGTATTAGATCATAGACCATAGAATAACAAAAGATAGCGAATAGACGTGCAATTCGAAAAAGTACCACAATGCTTTCTTATAGTCACAGGTTAGACGGTCAAATTTTCATCAATCTGATACATCAATCCGGTAAAGATTGACGAAAATTTGATCGTCTAACCCACGGATTGATGGATTGATCGTATTTTTAATATGAACTTTTCATAACCATCAATATTCCGTCATAACGTGTAATGCTACTGTTTTCAGTGTAGCCAAATAAAATGTAACAAAACTGTTTCTAATTTTATTGTGCAATATCACGTATTGCGTAATATTATTGACCGTCTAGGGTTGATATTGAACATCCCGCACCTTCAATCTACCTAATTGTCAAATTAACTGTTCAGTGTTCAATGAAATTAAAGAATGATATTGACAATACAATTGATCGTCTAGGGGCCAGCTTAAGCACCTATTAATTATAATGCTTGTCATCCGTGCAAAAATCCACTTAGTTTTAGCATTTTGTTTACATTTTAATCAAAAACAACACTCTGCAAACATAATTAAGGCTGGCATACGCATCACGCACATTTTCCGTTTTCCGTATTCGGAATTCCATGTGTCTAAACACACTAGGCCGAAGTTACGCGACGTAAATTCCGCATGATTACGCCCGCAATGTATTTTAAATTGCCGACGACACACTATTCCGTCGCGTTCCGTCCGTATTTTGTATACGTGGACGTAATCATGCGGAATTTACGCCGCGTAACTTCGGCCTAGTGTGTTTAGCTACCATGAGACTGGCAAACGTTTGTTTTAGTCAGCGCGAACGCGCCGGCTTGCACTTGAAACGTACGAGGAACTCGTTCCGTATAGAGAAAAACGAATGTGTACGCCAGTTAAGGCCATCCCCCGAGCAAACGACCATACATTTGCCGCGTCGCTGAGATCGCACCAAAACCCTATTTTTAACCGACTTCCAAAAAACGAGGAGGTTATATGTTCGGCTGTGGATATTTTTTTTTTTTTTTGTATGTTCAACGATTACTCCGCTGTTTGTGAACCGATTTTCGAAATTTTTGTTGTGTTGTATTACGTTTCACTCCAATTTGGTACCATGTTCACAAAAGTGGTGACCTGATGATGAGATCCATGAGTAATCGAGGGAACTCCTCGAAATTTATATGGAAACATATGGTGATTTTGGTTTTATGAGAAGTATCCTAAGCATATGCTACCAAAACGCAAGATTTTGCACCGAGGTATACTATGGTTCCGAAGCTACTAAGAGAACTCTGGATTCCTTATAGATACAAGTTTGGGAGTTTAGGCGCTGTTTTAAGAACTGAAAGCATATGCTACTATGCAAATTACATTCATCATCATCATCATCATCATTACCATGTCAGGGTCACCAATGTCACCAAATTCAACCTTATCTCCAGAGCATAAGGCACACATTTGACATTACTTCTAAGAAGTTAAAGCTGCTTCGATAATGTAACATTCTGTCTCACTTTGCCGAGATATTCTGGAAAACAACCTAATTTCAACCTTTTGTATTGCGTATAGCGTTCATAATACAATAACACTCTCTGCAGTCTCACTTCAATCTGCCAGGGCCGCAGGGCTGTCAAGCGGGCGCGGGCGGCGCGGCGGCGCGGGCCGGGTAGGGACTATGTGCGCTGCGTCCGCGTCACGTGCGACAAGTCGAGCGAGTGCCAGTACTATTGAAAGTTGAAACTAGTCCAGTGACCGGCTACTTAGCACGTCACGTCACGTGTTCACTTCGATTTTTTTTAAATGTATTGCTTAAAATTATCCGCAGGCTGCAGCTGATATTATATTTTGTAAGTGTGACTGTAATAAGATACGCAGAATAATATTATACAGGTGTATTATTCTACTTATAGTACGCGATGGTTTACTCTGGTAACTAAAAAGAGTGAAATTATTATTTTTAACAAAAAATTAAAACCGACTTCCAAGGTAAAACAATAATAACATCCTTATAATATGAACTAAAAAGTATTAAATAATTATTCCTATCTAATAGTGCCTTTTTCCGAATTCGGCTAAAACTCGACTATTTCTGTACTCAATCTTCATAATTTTGAAGTCGGTGCCAGTTCCAAAAGTTTCAAATATTCTGTCAGAGAACAGAAGATTCATCTGGTACCGACTTCAAAATGATGAAGATTGAGTACAGAAATAGTTGAGTTTTAGCCGAATTCGGAAAAAGGCACTATTAGATAGGAATAATTATTTAATACTTTTTAGTTCATATTATAAGGATGTTATTATTGTTTTACCTTGGAAGTCGGTTTTAATTTTTTGTTATTTACTTATGAATATGAGTTCAAAATTGGCCTGAAAAAAATTAAAACGTGGAATATGTAGTTATTGTCGATCTATTGGCGAGTGTTTCAAATAACAGTAATTTGTAAATACTAAGAAGATGCTGAATGTATGCTTGAATTTTAATAAATCGGTTTTACTTTGGAAGCTGATATCATTAGTATAATAAACAAAAATAGAAAATTTAAAACGTGGAAAGGAATGTCGATACGCTGAAGATTATTGCTGTATTTTTATTATAACTTTGTAGCTTTCAAATTATGAGTTTATGAGCACCTAAATACGGTAAATTACGGAATCTCCGTAGGGAACGCCCTTAATGTATTTTGTACTGTGGAAACGCGTGTATGTGGCCAGCGCGGCGTAATAACTCAATTTTGAAAGATTTTGGATTTTTTTCACGGGAACTTTCATATTATGAAAAAATCATCGAAAAGTTAAAATATCTAGCGTTCTCTTTCACACAAAGCAAGAATTAGATAGACAAAGCAATTAACCTTAGACTCTCGAAGATGGGTCAGGATGTATTTAGAGCTGATCACCATTTGTAACCGGATCACTAGCCATCAATCATCAGCCACGTGACACTTTACACGTACAGTCGGCCGAAAAATTAGCTTATGCGAGAAAATAACTTACGATGTAAAAAAAAAATCCTTAAAATGCGAGAAATTTGCCTACAATACAAGGAATGAGCTTGCAATGCGAGAAAATTGTCTACAACGCATAAAATTAGCCTTAGACGATACGTGCTTGCGATGCAAAAATAAGCTTATAGTCCGATAAGTACAGCCCACGTATGTTATTAACAATATTCTACAATGTTAGAAATTAGTTTAGGTGCAAGAAAGTAGCTAAGAATAATAATAATAATATAATCTCTATTTTGCCTCACAATACAAGTTTAAGATAAACATAACAGTATTTATAACAGTCAAGTGAGATTGTAAGAAGCTGGTGTCCATTTAGATCATGCCTGTATTACAGATCACCAGGTCCTTACCCCAAGGAACATTATAATTATTAAGGTTGGATTCCGATTTACAAATCATATCATGATACAGCATTACGAGAAGATAAATATTATTTAATTATATAAAAAAATCTGTTTTCAATAAAAGTAAATCTAAGGAATAACAAAGAATGCGAGAAATTAGCCTATGATGCAAAAAGTTAGCTTAGGATGCGAGAAATTTCAAAGAAGGCCGAGGCAAAGACGAGTGGTTCGTAATGGCCACGACATCCCGCCTTAGCCTGGGAGCTCGGGGCGGCGGTGTGGGGATGCCGCTGCCCATTGCACCGTGTCCCCGAGAGGGTCGCGATGCGCAACATGTTCCCGCGCATCGCGACACACGAAGAGGAACGGCCCTCTGTGGGCCTGAGGGGCCAGAAACCCCCACATGTAAGGGCCTGCGCCGTACAGCAGGTGTCGCCGACCGAGTCCCGGAAGCCATGTTGCAGTTACAGGTCGCACTCGATCCAGCGTGTTGAAGGAACATCGCAGTGTTTTAGTGGGTAGGGCCGCGGCTCTCACCCGTCGCGGTGAGCCCCACATATCCGCAGCGGGAGGCCCCATCCCCTGCGTCGAATTCGTCACAGAATTTCACTGCGTTAAAAAAAAGGATGCGAGAAATTAGTATCTATACGTTGCTAGAATCAGCGAATGGTACTAGAATTAGGTAATAAAATTAACCTTTGCTATTATGGACTTACAGTTCGTTACTTTACCTTAATGACTCCATAAAAACTACGTTTCCTTTGATTTACATACTTACATAAGTCAAGTTGTTTAATACAAATCCAATTTAAATATTTATAAAAGTGATTTAACAATGCCCAATTTTTTGACAGAACATTATCAATTCGCTAGCGCTTCTACTTATGAAACAGTTATCCAATCAACAACGGTGCAAGATAAACTCCGATGTCAAAATAAATTTTTCTTATTCGATCAAAACCTTCAGAAAATGTGCACTAGAATACACTGTCGAGTGTACCATATTGATTCCCTGCTCAAGATATCGGAAGCCGCCGCGTTTGCAGGAAATTAACCCGTTGTATAATGGATCTGCTAAAGGGTTGCTGTTTACAATAGCTCTCCTACATTACAAGGTGTAATAAAACAAAGGGATGATACCTTAGGCAGCCATTATCTAGCACTGGGGCTCCGCAAAGGTCTCGTAGGGGTTCTACGAGCGATACATAAATGTTCTTTGGAGATGTGATAAGAGCATGGAGAATATTAATTCAAAGAAAAATAATTATTTTTTTGGGGCTCGTCAAAAATGTCTCAGAAGGTTTTTACTTTTTTCCAAGTAAAAGCCTTCTGAGAAAAAAGTCTGAGAAACGCTGCTTTAGGGTGTGTATGTGTATGTGCCCCTTGTATAGAAGTTCACTGTGACAGTAGCAGTGCTGAAAGTGTGAGCAGCGGTTACAAACTGCATACATATGTATTATAATTATTATTAGTCGTCTGCTAGAAGTACACTTTACTCCAACCTTTGCATAGTATTCCGTATTATTATCAATTCAGACTGCAAAGTGACGCGCAGAGGCATTTCTTTTTACTGAAATGACATATTTGCAAAACGTTACGATCTGAATTGGCACTGGGTCATGGAATGCGTACAGTTTCATTGACTAGTTACTAGATGATGTATGCGAAACAATCGTGCGTAAATTCTGGTAACTGATGTTGATGTTCAACAATGAGGACGTAGCAAAGTCATTGGAATTAACACGGTTAACGAAGGTACCAGGTGTCTGATTCTCATACGTCGAATGCGATTCGAATGTCGCATTTCGTGAGACTGGAGACTGCATAGTAAATGAGAATCAAAAATAAGGCCTTTGCATACGTTGTAGATGATTTAATTTTAGTAGTATTAACCTATCAACTCCCAAGCGGTCGAATTCGACCGCGTAAACAATATATTCCCAAAAATCCGCGATCGAAGGATAATTAAACACTCTTCAAATATTGTAGTACTCGGGACAAGACAGCTGATGTCGGTATGGTTACCGAATCACATACTACATTCTCGAAACAGAGTCCAGAGGAATAAACAGGTCAATACGTTTGGGACCAAACCATATGCGGGATTCTTCACGACGTTTTCCTTCATCGTACGAGCGTCCGTATGTGCTTGAGATCTACTATTGAAAATATCCCATTGGTACACGCCTACACCCGGGATCGAACCTGCATCCTCTCCAGTGCGAACCAAATGTCTACTCACTTGGCCACGGACGCCCTCGGCACGCTGAGAATCAGGTCATTTGTAATTGGTGTACCATGACTTCGCGCGAACAGTTAATTGACCCTAACCCTTTGTGAACGAGCGAAAAAGTAACAATGATTTTCATATTCATTCGCTTTAAATTACATTTTATTTGTAAAAAAAAATGTTTAAAATAAGGGAGCAAACGAGCAAACGGGTCACCTGATGGAAACCAATCGCCCATGGACACTCGCAACATTAGAAGAGCTGCAGATGCGTTGCCAGCCTTCAAAGAGGGAAATACGCTCTCTTCTTCAAGGTTTACAGGTCGTATTGGTCCGGAAACGCTACTGGTGACAGTTCATTCTAGTGTTATTGATACATTTCATGGAATTTAGTTTTGGTTTCGATGCAGTCACGATGTAAAGCTACGAAATCATTTAAAAATAAAGACGTTTGACAACGCTTCTGTCAATATCCTGATATAACGTGTGCAACATGTCGGATTTTGGTCGGATTGTTTACTGTATGTGCTAGTATCGCCATCTGCTGTGACCATTATAAATCTTCTTCGTAATATTCCTCGACGTCAAGCGATTTGGTCAAAAGCATGTCAAAAGTAGTAAGTATTTGATGTTTATGAATTATGAAGTTTATTTCCGGGTTATTTATCCGGATAATATGCGGATCGAATTGAGGAGCAGAATCATTGAGATAACTGTCATCTGTGGCTGACATTACACTCAGACATCATAAAGAAGCGCTTAGCCCGGCCGCACATTTTCGTGTTGATCGAAAAACCATAGAAAAAGCGTAAGATGGTTGGAGAGTAGTGTTTTGTGACGAAATCGAACTCGAACTCTAACTCGAATTGATTGCAAGGGTTTCGATTGATTAAAAAAAAACGATTTTTTAATAATCGATTTTCATAAAAAATGGTTAAAATTTAATCGATTGTAAGGGTTTCGATTAATCAAAAAAATTGATTTTTTAATAATCGATTTTCATAAAAAATGGGTTAAAAAATGCACAACGTTAATAATCAAGTTTTCACTTCTGCCGGCACTCCCGGAGTGCAACCCGTCTTTTTTTATTGAAGGTTTCTAAAAATCACAGTTTGTTTTCTCTCTCACACATATCGTACGCGAGTGAGATATCATGAGTTTCTACATGAATTAAACTGTAAATTGAACAGTAATAAACATTAAAGCCCTTTATTTCCTGAGTTTCTCACTTAAAGTATGAGGAAAATGAGCTCTCTATGTGTAGGTACCATGTAAATAACATATATAGTAGACCGTCTTCATACTAATGTGGGGATATGCGTGGTGGCCGCAATTCGCAAAGGAAGATCTTCCGACTGAGTGAAATAGCGTGCTGGGTCATGCTGAAGCCATGACGTCATTTTAGACGTTGTTTATGTCTTACCATTCTCAGAAACTTCGAAAGCGCGATGCAGGTTTGGGGCACTGGTTGTAGGTACCACCACATCACATACAAATACACGTTCACACGTATTTTGGGCAAATTGAATTATTATCAAAATGTTTTTCACGTCGCACGCGCGAAATATTATTTCTGTGTTGAAGAAGTTTCTGTTAGTAGATAGTCCAAACGGCAAATTGATGTACAACATTTCATATAAAATTTAAAATTTGTATGAAATTATGCGCCTCGGGTCGTCATTTGGATGATAATTATGATTTTGTCCTTTACAAAAAATAATAAATAATTGAATAGGCTAAAGACCATAATATTCACACAAAGCATACATTAGCACGATTTTTAATAACTCAAAGACTCTGTGTATTGCAACAATTTCAAAGACTTTTAAGTTACTCTACTGTATGATAAGTATACTGTGACCCAGTGTACGCGACAAAGATTAACGATTGTGTACAGAGGCGACTGTAAATAGAATTCCCCGTAAAGACACTACAGAAATACTCCATAATTCGTATCCACTATATTAGAATAATATTGTTGTTACTTCATTGATGTCACTATTGGATATTAATCCCTCTTTTTACCGTGCGGAGAAAATCCATTCACTGTTTCGTTATCGTTTCTGACGGCACTGCTAGAGTACAGTTTTTTCATGGCATTGGCATTCATCAACTAAATAACAATACTGAAAAATTAATTCAAGTTTAAGAATTCATAAACCTCGAGAAAAGTACTTAATAAAACTTAATATAATCTAACTCATCTCATGGCTTGGATCATATAGAATAAATGCTTCCTCTTTCTAAGTATAATATTTTGTTACCAAGTTATAAAAGCTCCAACAAAATTAAAATCTTGTAACTGGAAAAATGTAATAATTAAGCAAAGGTGTTGAAAATGAAGTTTTAACAGAAAAAGCTCGAAAGAAATACGAAAGCTGTTGCAGTTTTTATTTCATTTGGCTTAATGTTTGAAATGTTTTTTGAGTATAAAGCAATTTAACCTTGAAAGCTTGTCTATACTTCTATATTATTATATTATAAATGCGAAAGTATGTCTGTCTACCTATCTGTCTGTCTGTTACCTCTTCACACCCGAAACGCTGAACCGATTTTGCTGAAATTTGGTATGGAGATACTTTGAGTCCCGGGAAAGGACATAGGAAACTTTTTATCCCGTAAAAATGTACGGTTCCCGCGCGTAAACGAATTTTGGCGCAACTGAGTTGCGGGTGTCATCTAGTTTTTAAAAATAAGCCATTCAAGTTTGGAAACGAGCGGTAGGCAAATTTAATTTGTATCTTCTTGTGCGGTAAACAAAGTTCAGTTTTGAATGAATCTGAATCTGAAATAATTGGCCAAGTGCGAGTGGAACTCACGCACGAAGGGTTCCGTACCGTTATAGAGCAAAAATAGGCCAAACATTATATTTTTTTTTTGTAGGTGATCCCCCTTATTTTTTATTTTATTTAAATATTATTATTAACTATTATTAAATTACACATATAATTAAGGCCTTTGTTAAAATTACAAGTGCCTACCTGTTGCCATTATTGATATCGAGCAAAAAAAAGGCAAAAAAACACGTTCGTTGTATGGGAGAACCCCTTGAAAATTTCAGAAGTCTAGCTATAGCGGTTCTTGAGATACAGCCTGGAGACAGACAGACGGACGGACAGACAACGAAGTCTTAGTAATAGGGTTCCGTTTTTACCCTTTGGGTACGGAACCCTAAAAGATAGTAAAAAGTTACTGAGGTTAAAGAATTAAAGATATCTAAAGATAATCTTGAACTTGTTGGTTTACATAACGCTCTGACGCACGATCGATAATTTTAACCGATCTATAGATCACCGGCCATCTATAGATCGCTCCGCATGTTTTGTTTTATACCACGATGATCATGATAAATTGCCTTTTTGTATCATAGTTATTTATGAATTTTTATCGGAGTATCTATTCTTAGAGAAAGTTCTTGGGATTTATAAAAACTTAAGGGGCCGGGTTACCCCCGAAATTCTCATACATACGTAATACCAAAATCATTTTGTCATACGAAAATATTTAACATGTTTGAGTTATTTTTCAGCTTAAAATAGTAATTACCTAGGTTCCTATACAAAAATTAACTTCAAAATATTTAAACACTAAAAAAAAAATTTGTGTAAGTATAAATTTTTTTCACTAAATTTTCTACTAAATACTTAAGCACTAAAAAATATATAAATAAATAGTAAATTTACTACAGAATATTTAAATACTAAAAAATATTTATTAGAGTTGAAATATTTGGTAGTAAATTTACTATTTATTTATATATTTTTTTGTGTTTTACTCTATTTTTTAGTGTTTAAATATTTAGTAGTAAATTTAGTAAAAAAAAAAAATTATACATAAAAATGTTTTTAGTATTTAAATATTTTGAAGTTAATTTTTGTACAGGAACCTAGGTAATTACTATTTTAAGCTGAAAAATAACTCAAACATGTTAAATATTTTCATATGAGAAAATGATTTTGGTATTACGTATGTATGGGAATTTCGAGGGTAGCCCGGGCTCTTAAGGCCTCTATATCCGCCAACGACCTTGATCATTGTCTGTCAGTGCGAATATCGACGTAAATGACATTAAAATAACATTCATAACAGCGCGCCTTGTACGGTGGCGGTTACGACGCTCGCCGCGTCCATGATAGGGCGAGATAGGAGAAAAAACCTTTTTAAGGCTTAATATAATACATATTTCAAAAAAATAAAAAACCAAATTATCAAGTTATGTATTGCAAAGCAGTAGATATTTTTTATATATTCTTTTGATAAATAATGAAGGAGTAAAGTGGTTTCATTTTTTATTTCTTTATTATGTGATACCGATAGAAAAAATATGGCAAAACCAAATTACGTGTCATGTCATGTAGATTACTAATTATTTTTTTCAGATATAATTTCTCTGTTAATGCCAATCGCGAGAGGAGCCTTAAACAAGAGTTATGTTTTAAACAGTCAAAGGAAGTGTGAAAGAAAAGATCATATTATATTTTTATCTTAGAATTTAAATTCAAATCAACTTCAATTCAATTCGTTTTTGCTCCGCGTAAAAAAAATCCACTTTAAATCGCTAATTTTAAACCAAAACAATTTTGGTTGTGGTTCGCGACACCAAGGCCAAAAAGTGTTTTTGGCCCGTATTAAAAAAAGGTCGAGTACCACTGGATTACATTAACAGTGTAGGTATTATGTGAAGCAATAAAAAATTGCATTTGCATGCTTTTTACAGTTCACAATATTCAGCGCTCATATTTTGCTTACTCAACTCTAAATTTCACATACAATGTCTTTAAAGTTTTGTTTGCAGTAAATTAGATTTAAACATACAAGACTTTAAACCCATAAAGGTTTTCTAACCAAGAGATTTGTGTATTGTAATCCTAGAGAACATAAAATATTAAAATGGTTTGGGGTTACATAAATAATCAAGTAAAGTGTTTACAAGCCTTTAGTGAAGCATAAGATTATGAATTATTCAGATTAACGTCAAAACATCGTATTTGGGTCATTATGTTGTCTCTTATTTTGAACCACACGTGTTGTCTTTAAAGATTAACTAGCTTTTGCTCGCGGCTTCGCTCGAGTTAATATACAATCTGTCAACCCCTATTTTATCCCCATAGGGTTGTAATTTATCTAATCCTTTCTTAGCGGATGCCTAAGTCATAGTAGCTTTATGTAAAGTCTCAGTCCGATCGGTTTAAAATTGGCAAAGTTTCATACAAAATTTCATCACCTTTTTTATCCCCTTGGGGGTAGAATTGATCAAAATCCTTTCTTAGCGGATGCCTACGTCATAATATCTACCTGCAAGCCAAATTTCAGTCCGATTTCATTTCTTTTTTTAAGGTTTTTTTTCTTTTCTTTTCAGGTCACGTTCTAACTTTTCTGTACTTAGCTTAGCACCCATTCCCTATCTCCTTTAATATATTTTTTCTTTGAGGCTTCGTTAGTTCTATAGGTGGACAACGTAGTGTAAATACTTCTGAATTCTAAGTCGATTATTATGTTCATAATATATAATTGACTCTTAAGATAATACTTGAAGGTGGTCATTTTTAGCATTACCGTTGAATACATAGCAGCACTGTTGTAAGCGTCTTGACGTTCTTCGCAGGAAAGGAGCACACCTTATTTCATGCGATAACTTAAAACTCCCATATTATATCGAGCAAGTAAGGAATGTATATCTCAGTACTGATTATAATAATTAGTGATAACATTTATAATATTTGAATCGAATTAAATTATTGTTTCATTATTAACGTTGTTAATATTATTTTTTATTTAATTAATACCATTTCATTAAGTTCATAACTAACTTAAAGCCTTTTGTACGTCAAATATGTAGTCGAAACTCATACTGTTCTTGCAAAGTTACAAACATAAAAATCTTTTATTTTATTTAATACTTAATACTTATCTTTTATTTTATTATTATTTTTCAATTTCAGTTTTTAGGATTCCCTGCCCAAAGGATGAAAACGGGGCCCTATTACTAATAAGGCTTCGCTGTCTGTCCGTCGTACATCCGTATGTCACTAGGCTGGATCTCGAGAACCGCAATAGCTAGATAGTTGCGATTTTCACAAATTATGTATTTCTGGTGTCGTTATAAAAGCTAAGAGTCTAATCAAAATAAAATAAATTATTAAAGGGTATCTCACACAACAAACACAATTTTTTTCACTATTTTTGCTCTATGTCCATAATGATAAGACTAAGGTTTTTGAAAATTTCAGAAAACACTCAATTTTATGTTAACTTTAATAATTATTAATAATAATTAAATAAACTTATTATTAAAGGGGGCTCCCATACATTTTTACGCTACGGAACCCTATGTACGCCAGTCCGACTCGCACTTGGCCGGTTTCATCATTTTTCCTTTCATTGTGAATAAAGACCTATCCGGGTACCAAATTGCAAGGTTCTAAGTCTACTAGAAGTACCTTAGAATTTTGATGATCTGTCAGTCAGTGACAAAATGTAGTAACTTTGACCATCCGTAACTACTAAACTATTTATCGAAATTTCATGTAATTTGGTTAAGCCAGTTTTAATACTTGCTCCTAGTGACCGAAATTTTAAATCCTTAGCTTTGTTAACATCGAAGATAAAGGGGGTGTGAAATAGCCGCGAACCGCTTCGAGAAAAGTATGGTACGGCCGTGCTTTTGCTAAAAAGCTTGGCTGGGGCACTGCCGTGCCCCCAGATCGCACAGTATTCAGTTGAGATGAACAACGATAACTTGGTGCGCCCCTCCAAATGACTGTTTCAATGTGTGTAGTCACATCCTTATGAAAGAGTTTGTATGTGTAAGTATTCAACCAATTACAGTATACGTAATATTTCACTTAATGTCACTTATAGTTGGTCAACTAATCATAACTAGCCTACCGCGCAAGACAACGCACTTCAAAGGTTTTGACAACGCACTTCAAACGTTTTGAATTTTGGAGGGGCGCGCCATGTTATCGTAGTTGATCTCTAACCGTACATTTAGCCCCGTTTTGGTATTCTATGAAACATTTCTTTGCGGTGGATGCCTCTTCGAAATTGAAGCCAATAAATTGTCGCAACGATATATCGAACATGAATGGCCAATGGAAATGGAAAATTATCTTTAGAATGAATTGTCAATTTGTAAGATCTACAATGTAAGCCACTAGTGGGTAACTTTGGAAATTGAGAATTCACTCTTATCTCTTATGTTACAAGACTTATATTTCAGTACTACTCACATTTCAATGATTTAATGTTAGTTGGTCGTCGAGTCGTTGTAAAATGCGAATACCTCAAAAGCAAAGCCACAATATTCCGTTGTGATGCGGTGCGTATGTACAGGCTGTAACAAAACAAAGTGATAAAACGGCGATGCTATAATATTATGCCATAATTATAAATCGTGTTATTCAATTCTTATGACGCAATCCATACTTAATATCAATATTATATTATAAATGCAAAAGTGCCTGTATATCTGTTACCTCTTCGCGCCCAAACCAGTAAACCGATTTTGCTGAAATTCGGACTTTTTATCCCAGAAAAATGTGCGTTTTTTGCGTGATAAACGAATTTTGACGCAACGGAGTTACGGCCTACGGGCATCATCTAGTATGCTATTACAATGCGTTTTTCCGTCCCAACGCAAGGATCGTGGCCTCGCTCTAAGTTACAAGTGGCGTAACGAACTTTTATAATTAGTTCGCCACATAATGAAGTCTTACGAAATTGCGTTCGTGTTACTTTTTGTTAAAACCAAATTAACTTTTAATATAATTCGCTAGAACACCTCGAAGGGTAGTTTTTTATTTAATTTCGCCAAAACATAATTATTTTAGTGGTCTCCATATTATTATAAGTATAACTTTTTCATCTAAAGTGCACAACGCGACTAAAGCAGTTTTTACTCCAAAAACCTTGGGCAACAAATTGTGGATTATTTTGGTGTATATAGCTCACGTTGGTGCGATATAAGCCTCCTGCTAAAATCCTTACATAAAATTTTAAATGCCATTCCGAATACGCGCTGAAGTGCCACAGATCTAAAAATATTAGATACGCACTTCATATTTTAATTCGTAATCCATACGTGGCGGTACCCACAACTAGCAGCACAAACCTACATCGCGCTATCGAAGTTTCTGAGAACGTCAAGACAATGTTATACGAAATCCTTTTTATACAAATTTAAAAATGTATCTGCCTGTCACTTCTTCACGGCACGGAGATACTTTGAGTCCCGGGATAGGACGTAGGATACTATTTATCCCGGAAAATGTATGGTTTGGTAATTTTGGCGCAACGGATAATATGCGGATGTTATCTTCTATTATCATCATCAATTTCAGCAGAATTGGTTCAGCGGTTTGGGTGTGAAGAGGTAATAGAGACAGGCTTTCGCATTTATGATATTATACTTTACTCGGCGAAACATAGCGGTAGCGGTCATTGACTCCCTGTCAAAAACTTGTCATTTTCTATATAAACCGCGATTCACAATGAAGTGTCAGATGTTGTCAATCGTGGCTTTGTATAGAAAATGACAAGTTATTGTCAGGGAGTCAATGACCGCTACCGCCATGTTTCGCCGAGTATAGTATGGATGGACAGCACTTTGTAAGCGTGTCTGCCAGTAGTTTAACTCTACATTGTAGAGTAAAAATATTTACTGAAATTGAACGAACAACTCAGGGATTTTCTGAACATGTGATGTTCATAAAATTTTCAGCTCGCAAAATTACTTCAATATTTAGCACCTCACCAGATTTCCTGAGCAGCTTCTAGAGTGTTCTAGAACATAATAAAAGCCTAGGTTTTAAGACAGACTAATCTGAGGTAAGTGAAACATACTTATATCCATACTTCCATACTGATATTATAAATGCGAAAGTGTGTCTGTCTGTCCGTCTGTCTGTCTATCTGTCTGTCTGCCTGTCTGTCTATCTGTCTGTCTGCCTGTCTGTCTGTTACCTCTTCACGCTCAAACCGCTGAACCGATTTTGCTGAAATTTGGCATGGAGATACTTTGAGTCCGGGAAAGGACATAGGATAGTTTTTATCCCGGAAAAATTTACGGTTTCCGCGCGATAAACGAATTTTGGCGCAACGGAGTTGCAGGCGTCATCTAGTTATGTATATAGCTGACTGCTACTGTCAGAGAATTTGATTCCAAGGCAGATAGGGGGACGTAGTTTAGTCGCGTTACGTCAAAACCAGCCGACAGAACACAATCAAACATTGAACTAACATGATCTGACCAAATGACGTTGGTCTGTCAACTGCCTAGAAAACAATTTCCTCTGTGGTACTTTGAAAAAATAACAAGATTGGTGACAAGAAAGCTTACGATCAAAGACATATTTTATAATGATGATTAAATAGCAATTTAATGAAGAGTTTGACAAATAATTTAGCTTATGTCAAAATCTTCATTAAATTCGTGCAGTTACGTAATAAATATTTGTCTAGTTAGGCAGTAAGACTCATGTGTTCCCAAGTGTGTGCGCAAGTACACAAAATCAATCTCTATTCCTTTTACTCTTATAACCCACAACTGGCGAGAAATCAGGCGCAGAACGGACTTTTTACATGCCCGCATCCGACGCATGGATTATCATGATTTGTCAGACAATCAGGTGATCAGCCTGTATTATCCTAACCAAACTTGAAAATATTTGCAAAGTGGAAATCGAACCTACGACCTTCGACTCAAGAGCCGCTCAAACCACTGGACCACGGAGGCTTAAAATAATCTGTCACCCGCGTATATTTTGTGCATTTTTCCCATCTTGTCTCGCAAAAAAGTATTTTTTGTTGAAATTTCCCCTTCCAAGTATTTTTAATCAAAACGTATTCGTGCACATGAGAATTTCTAAAGAAGAGCACACAAAGGATTTAAAAGCCGAGATACGATTTCTACGGAAAATATTTTGCGTGCTACGATATGGCAAAATGTTAACCCTAACACCTAAGTAGTGCAAAAGGAGATAATATCAAGTATTGATATTTGAAACCATTCAAAATAAACTATTTATTGTCATATTTACTAGATGACGCCCGCAACTCTGTATTCGTTTCTAAAACTTTAATAATATTATTGTAATGTAACTAGATGACGCCCGCAACTCCGTTGCGCCAAAATTCGTTTATCGCCTCGGGAACCGTAAATTTTTTCGGGACAAAAAGTATCCTGTGTCCTTCCTCGGGACTCAAAGTATCTCCATACCGAATTTCAGCAAAATTGGTTCAGCGGCTTTAGCGTGAAGAGGTCACAGACAGACAGACAGACAGACAGATAGACAGACACACTTTCGCATTTATAATATTAGTATGGAAGTATGGATGTCCTTTCCTATCTTTCAAAGTTTCTCCATAATAAATTTTATCTAAATTGTTTCAGTGGTTTAAGCGTGAATGCATAACAGACTGGCAAGCAGACATTCGTTAATATTTATTACTTAAATTAGGGATTCGTATGCTAGTTAGAAAAGATTACGGAAAAGTTCTGTTGCAACAATGTAGCGACTAGCGAATATCTAAAATATGCAAACGCATCTTCTTATAACCCTCAAAACAACACTGAGAACTTAAATAATGAAGAACTCAAATGATATAGTATAAACTTACACGAGTCTTTCAAGAACATAATGAAAGGATCCAAAAGAAATTCTATGAAGATATGCATCGTGTATACCTTTAGAAGGTAAATAAAGAAACATATTTATCTTAAAACCGACCAATCTCAGCAAAATGAAGACCTAACCCTGCGGTGCTGAATAATTCATATATTCGGTGCCTCGTACGAAAGTATTTATGCTGATGCGAGGGTAAGAAGTTATCAAATGAATTCGGGGTATAGACAGTTTATTGATTTATCGGCTGATTTAACAGTGTAATATACATTGGTTAGCGAGGGAACGTGCGCAATAAAGGTGCTTAGTCAAAAATTCAAAGCATTCGCTAGTTTCAATAGCAAAGTTAAATGTCAAAAATGAATGGGATTCAATACAACGCATCTATTTTAATTGACGTCAAATCCCATATATTTTAATTGACGTCTAACTTTGCGCTCGAAACTGCCTTTTGACAGCTTTTGACTAAGCAATTGGTGTCGCCAATCTGAGAAATGTAGTTTATTCACGTGATATGTGTCTTTATGACGCACCCACAACAGTTACGTATATTTTTACAAAGCCAGTTATTAGGCATTATATTATTTGAACTAGGATTACAACAAATATTTTGTATTCATGCAGCATTTTATAATTTAATCCAATATGAGTTTACAATAAATTTTATCGCCATAATCTGCCTGTGAAGAGAAATTTACAAAGGCCAAATATTATCGATATCAAACTCTATAATTTATAATGCAATTTCCTACAGTTAAATAATTGTCCCATTATTACAATTGCATTTACCATTGTAAAGATATTTGGGGTCTACGGGACCACACCACACCATTCACGTACCTAAAATTTCCAATCCCAAACAAGGGTTAACAGAATGAAAGCCATATTTTATACAAGTTTCAAAACTCAATATTTTATTATACCTAGTTTGGAAGTACGAAAGTGTTATGTAAGCGGGTTCCCATCGCCATGGCGTCTTCTAACCTTGAACTTGTCAGTGACAAATGGTCCATGGGGGAGAACCACAGACATAGATTAAGATAGATACCGCATGTCGCTCCATTTGTATGAAAACGAGCGTGCCACTTTTTTACTACCTACTGTGACATACCGATGATAAGAAACCTGTCCATTATCAAGGCCAACGTTTCTATTTGAATTTCTGCAGCTCAATGCGACACTTTTAGGCATTTAGGCATTCTTAAAATATCGATTGACGTCCGATTCCGTTAGCAGACTAAAAAAACGCGACGTACATACACATGCGGTATCTATCTTGATCTATGTCTGTGGGGAGAACTGTAAAAATATACAATAGATTGACATCAGTACAGCGATGAACGAAAGTGCTTTGGAATAGTTTTAACGTGCAAAGTCACTTTATAATTTTCCGGGATGAATACGTCATGTTCAATCTGTGCTAATATTGTGAATGCGAAAGTGTGTCTGTCTGTTACCTTTTCACGCTGAAACGCTGAACCGATTTCGCTGAAATTTGGTATGGAGATACTTTGTTTGTAAATACGTTATATGTGCAAAATGTTGCTAAAATCTGTTGAGTAGACATTTAAAGGTAATAAAACAATAAAAGAATTACTTAAATACGAATTGTAGTTCCGGAGATATAGAAACACAAACCTAAAAACATATATAGTCATTAGACAGTTAGACACATACACATAATTCGAGACGTGAGTGGAAGAATAAGGCAAGCAACATAAAAAACTTCCCGTTAGGGCCGGAAAAAATATTTGAAATAGACAAAACTATTAATTATATGTGTAGCCAGATATATTAGCTAGGTTATGGAGTACATAAGTTACAAGTTTTATGAAAATAATTAGGGAAAAAATGAAGTACTTTTCGTATGTTACGAAATGTTACTTGTTCGATTCTTCCACTCACATCTTCAATTATGAAATTTGGCACATGTTTTGTTCAAATGCTGATATAGACTAACTTATTATACGAAAACTGGACAGTTTTGGAAATATTTCATACATACGCGTCGAATTAATACCTTTTTGAAGTCGTTTAGTAATAAATTACTTTCTTACATTTTCAAATTATCCTGTCCGTTTCAGAGTATTAAAACTTTTCATCCACTTTCGAGCGCGCCATTACAAAGGAAGCTTAAGTATGTAAGATGAATCATCTCATTATTTTCTCTCATATTTCAGCTCGAGAACATTCTAGATTCGCGAAGATAAACTTATACTAAGTCGGATTAGTTCGTACATTTTAATCAAAGATAAATACATAACATAGAGCAAATTACGTATGTAAATGTAAATTTGAAATATTGTTTGGATGGAGATACCACAGGCGCGTCTTAAAAGACGAAGATATCTATATATATCTATACATATTATAAAACAAAGTCGCTTTTTTCCCTCATGTCCCTTTGTTCCCTTTAATCTTTAAAACTACGCAACAGATTTTGATGATTCTTTCAGTGTTAGATAGCCCATTTATCGAGGATGGTTATAGGCTATATTTTATCATGCTAAGACTAACAGGAGCGAAGAAATAGAGGAAAATGTAGAAAAAACGGGGAAAATTATTTGAAAGGGCTAACTTGAACGCGCTAATCTCAGGAACTACTGGTCCGATTTGAAAAATTATTTCAGTGTTAGATAGACCATTTATTGAGGAAGGCTATAGGCTATACTTTATCACGCTGACTAATAGGAGAATGTGGAAAAAACGGGGGAAATTATTTGAAAGGGCTTATCTCGCGAAATACTGGAGCAATTTTTATGTTATTTGGCACAGATGAGAAATTGACCACATGAACGATCATAGGCTATCGATTTCGATCATTTTTCAGTGGCTACTGGCTATATATTTTATACCCGAGCGACGCCGGGGCGGGTCGCTAGTTATATCTAAAACGAATGCCTGTTCTTGTCCTTTCGTTATTTTTTATGATAGCACTGCCAACATGCAACCCGTTGTTTTAAAAATCATTCGCTCACCATTTGTTCGATAAAATCCAGCTGTCATGTCCTTTATTAGGTTGCATCCGAAGTCCTGCATCTTCAAAGGCTTTAGAGAGCTCTACCATCATCAACCATCCTAATCTTGGGCAGTCCTCATCCATCACTGGCACCTCAAGTCAAGGCTGCAAATCGTGACCACTGTAACTCCTATTCTTCGGTCTACTTCCTCTCTAGCGACCAGCTGGAAGGCGTTTTAATAAATTATAGTAATTACATATTAATAATAGTCAGGGAGCCCTAGAACATTTTTTTTGATTACTAACAAGCTATTTTTTTGTGAGTAGCTTCAATTTGATAAGACAAACAACTTTTTTATTTGCGAAAAATCTTGAAAGTGGTAGCTAACCATAAAATCAAAGTATGAAATCCTTTCTATCTCTGTTAGCTACCACTTTCAAGATTTTTGCAGATAAAAAAGTTGTTTGTCTTATCAAAATGAAGCTACTTACAAAAAATTAGCTTGTTAGTAATTAAAAAAAATGTTCTAGGGCTCCGTCACTACAAGTAATAACATGCCTTTACAACTGCTACAATCAGTAAAAAAAATCTTGTATCATATGATATTATATTTAAATGCGAGAGTCCGTTTCTTTGTTACCTTTTATATAAAAAAAATATATTTTTATTCAAAATGGGTATCATGATACTCTTTTTGAAAGTCGAACGAAGAAACTACGTTGCCTACCACCGGTTCGGGAACTACCCCGCCGAGAAGAACCTTTTCACTCCCAAGCCGCCGAAACTAACTAGGACGTTGTTCAGTCCAAGTTATTTTGTAATAGAACATAAAATCATTAAACTTTTGAAGCAAAATTCTCGCAATTAAAAGGTTTTGTTTTTCATGAATATTATCCTTTAATAAGATATTTAATTAATATTAGGAGGGGTGCTGAGTAATCGTTTTTAGAAATAGGGGTTATAATATCTTATTGTAATATTTGCCCTTACATTATTTTACGGAAAAAGGGTTGAAGTACGCAAGTTGTGCGCCCAGCTGATTATAAAAATAATAATTTTACGTCAAGGTATTTATGGAATAGTCCCCAGTACAAGGAACTAACTTTTTTCTGATACATACAAATTTACCACTTTGTGAGTGTCTTATTTACGATAAGTCCGACAAACTTTTCTATGCAAAAAATTTCGGTGCTGCTGCGTTTTCGAATGCTTGACTCCTGGAATTGTCGATATTTCGTCACCATGGCTCTTCGTACATACAACCTTAATTTTTTGGAATTTGTTTAATAAAGTTAATTTAAAAACTGTGGTCAACTTGTCCGATAAGAATCACGCAGCGTTTGGAGTGTCCGACACCCAAGAATGTAGCTATTACGTCACTATGGCTCTTCGTACATACAACTTTCATTTTTTGGAATTTGTTTAATAAAGCTAATTTAAATACTGTGGTCAACTTGTCCGACAAGAATCACGCAGCGTTTGGAGTGTCCGACACCCCAAACATGTAGCTATTACGTCACTATGGCTCTTCGTACATACATGTCGGACAAAGATAGCAATGATAGATAATGTTATTCCAAATGCTAATATCAACTTGTCCGACAAATATATTGAGTTAAATAGTCAGTCCGACAAGAAAATGAAAAAAAATCATTACTAATGGTGAACTTCTTTTCGTCAATTTCTGACTGAATAAACTTTAAATAATAGGTATTCACTTGTATTATTTAAATATTATATTATAGTTAGGGAGGCGAAGAGGGGACTTCACGACAAGTTCGAGCGTGTCTGATTAAGCTTGTATAGGCTTCCGACATGTCTCTAGTTATCATGGTATATAAATCAGATTTCTGACGTGGTGAGTTAAAAGAAATCTATTTTCGAATATAAATATAGATGATGTTTAAGCTGGAAACAAATTATCAGATGTTTTCATCGTATGCGACTTGTTTCTATCTGATTAATGGATAACCGTATTTTTAAAAGATAAAAAACCGACTTCTAAATTGTGCGTAATTGAAAATTAGAACTCTCTATCTCCAAAACTACTAAACCGATTTTGATGAAACTTGCAATATTCCCTATGTTGAACAATACCTAGCACAACAAAAAAAAATAATTACTGAAATTGGTATTGTAATTCCAAAGATATGCGAACACAAACATAAAAACATACATACACACATTCATTTTTGAAATTTTGCACATTTGTTAAGACGCTGATATAGACTAACATCTCAATAACCTCCTTTTTTTGAAGTCGTTTAAAAATACACTAAGGCTCTTGTCTGAGATAAGTCACGGACGCGACCTTGACCGTTCGGACGTCCGAACAGAATCTGGCTGCCCGGATGTTTTTGCATCCGTGGATAAACCGCCGCATCCATCAGCTGCGACTTATGAAAACGTGTGATAATTTGTTTCTAGCTTTAGTATTATTAGCTATTTGACCGAGCTTTGCTCGGTATTCGATAAAACACGATAAATCGATCTAGCTAAGAATCATTTTTAGAAAATGTCATTTTATTCGTGTTTTATCATCGTTATTGGATCTGATCCTAATCTGTTAAGATTACCCTAAAAAGCTTCCATATTAAGTATTGACGATTCAAAGGTTGGGTAAGCCTGTAGGAATATGTTAAAATATAAAAACCGGCCAAGTGTGAGTTGGACTCGCCTATGAAGAGTTCCGCAGCAGCAATAAGGGCTTTCTCTTCCCCTTCCCTTATTAAGGTTGCTTAAAACTGCCTGTTTTTCTTTAAAATCAGGCGTTCTATTACTTTGAAAACAGGCAGTTTTTAAAGCAAACTTAATAAATATTGTGTTTTTGTATTTTTTCCAATGTCTGGCACTGTCCAATCACTAGTCATTAACCCTACTTTATTTTAAATCGAGAACTACTAAATTTAAAGTTGTATGTACGGGGAAACATAATGACGTCACATGAACATTTTTGTGGTGGTGGAAACTCCAATATGCAGCGTGATTCTTGTCGGACAAGTTGACCACAGTTTTTAAATTGACTTTATTAAACAAATTCCAAAAAATAAAAGTTGTATGTACGAAGAGCCATGGTGACGAAATATCGACAATTCCAGGAGTCAAGCATTCGAAAACGCAGCAGCGCCAAAATTTTTCGCATAGAAAAGTTTGTCGGACTCATCGTAAACAAGGCACTCACAAAGTGGTAAATTTGTATGTATCAGAAAAAAGTTAGTTCCTTGTACTGGGGACTAGAAGTTGGAGTATTAAGTAAAGCGTCCATAACTTATATAAGACTTTTTCTAACGGAGTTTTGAAGTGGTGAGATTTTATCTATCTGTTACTTTTACGCCTTTACGCTAAACTAAAAATGTTAAGTTTTGAAGATACCTTGAGCCCAGCAAAAAATGGGATTTATAGAAGTTAATTAGATGTAGAATAGGGCAGGCGAAAACTGCTATCTTTAAAATGAGAAAAGTACTGTGTGATCCAAAACTAGCATTTTCAACAAGATATCGGATTCTTATTACGATATATCGAAAATAAATTATACCGCAAGGGCAATTTTATACTTAATTTGTATGACTATAAAGTCGTGAATACGCTGCGGCCAGAAGCTATATTATCGGCTTGCTCGGAAAACATGCGACAAAACGTAATTATAATTATTTAAAAATAACTAGGAGTATTTATGCAAAATGCTTCTATACGATTTTGACTTGCAAAGGTATCTATTAATTAGACTAATTTCCTACAATACTGTATCTATTTTCGTTTAATCTTCAAATTTCGTATTTTTAAGAGGTCATTTCGAAAATTAAATGTGTCGAGGCAAAATACATTAATTGTGTTTCTAGTTCTTCTCAAACCTAGATAAGGCTATGAAGATATGTATATCTCATTACCAGATTTGTAACATTTCTGAGGGTCCTATAGTATTACGTCAAAAAGGACAGTTTTTTCAATATAGCGCCATAAATGTTATGTCTGGTCCATCCTTTTGTACGCTTGTGTGTGTGGGTTTTAAATAAAGATAGTTGTCGACGGATACAGGCGTTTGAAATGTGGACACTAAGTAAAATGTTAAAAATATCTTGATCACAATTCGTATCGAATAAAGAAGTTTTAAAAAGAGTGGATTGTGAACGCCAACTAATGAATATCTTAATCCAAATAAAGATCGCTTTTTTCGGTCACCTACAAAGATGATCCCGATATGAATTTATACGGTTGATCATAGAGGGTAGAGGAAGATAGACCACCTGGTAGACCAAGAAGAAAATGGATAGATGACATAAAGGAATGGACCAGATATAGCTACCCACAATTAAAGAATTTAGCCCAGGACCGGAAGAAATTCAACCTTCAACCGCCGAACTTATAGATATATATGAAGAGGGCACTAGTTAATGTTGATGATTTATAAGTTAAACTCGTTTAACGAACAAAAAAAAATAACGAAGTTTGGGTGACATCTACAAATACCTATAGTTATATTATTGTTGGCGGGGACTTTGTCAGAGTCCTACAGGCTGGAGTGTGGCTTGAGGCAGGGGGGGCTGACCTCGCCCACCCTTTTCAATTTGTACATAGACTCACTGATCGAGGAACTCAGCAAACAGCACGTAGGTTGTCATGTAGACGGTATATGCCTAAATAAACTAAGCTACGCCGATGACATGGCTTTGCTCAGCCCCTCGATCGGTGGTCTACGAAAGCAACTCAGGATTTGTGAGGAGTATGCTTGTAGACACGGGCTTAAATATAATGTTAATAAGTCTCAATACATGGTCTTTCATGCCGCCCGTGGTAGAACCCCAAAACAGGTACCCGAAATTCTCCTGAACGGAATCGCTCTCAGTAGTCGAGGAGTTCAGGTTATGGGGCATATAGTCACCGTCGACCTCAGAGACGAAAAGAGCTAATATGTTGGCTCGCAGGTTTGCGAGGTGCTCAGTTGAGGTGAAATTAACACTCTTCAGAGCTTTCTGCACCTCACTCTATACCTGCGCCCTGTGGGCCAAATATTACAAAAGAAGTTACAGCGCCCTCACTGTCCAATACAATAATGCGTTCCGGGCGATGCTGGGGCTGCCCCGCTACTGCAGCGCCTCAGGGATGTTCGCAGCGGCGCGCACCGACGGCTTTCAGGCGACCATTCGATGATTCGCAGGAGGTGCGCGTCGCTGGTGCGGGACAGCTTTAACACCGTCCTGGCGATGATAGCATCACGAGTAGACTGCCCCTTTGTCCACCACTGCTGCGGTATGCATATAAATAAACGCGCAGTGCATAACAAAATACATTAGGCCACAATAGAAATAAATAAAATAATATATAACTTTTAGTTCATAAGTTTTTAATGTAATTTTTAATAGTAATTTATTATATAAGTACAATGATCTTAAATTAATTTATACAAAGATATTGTGATTAACTGTGATTGTGATTATTTTTTGTCTTATATTGTATATTTTGACAAAATTTTATCATATTATTTTATTTAAACTTATACTTACTCTATAATTCTAACTTTAAAATTTTAATTTAATTTTTTTTTATTGCTAAATCATATGTAAATGTATTGTAATTCTAATGTAAGTAATGACTGTAACGATAATGTAACGAAATTTTCATATGGTTTATGGGTCGCAGAGGCCTGAAACAAATGATTTTATTTTATTTTATTTATTATAATAAGTATGCACATGAATTAACTTGAACGCAAAAAAAACGCGGGCAAAATCTATATTTCTCGGACAAAGCCGCAGGCTAAAGTCTGTCCTCAGTCAAAGCCACAAGCTAAGCCTAGTCCTCAGACAAAGGCTCACATAATTTTCGATAAAATAAAAGTCCACATATAGGACGAAAGCTAATATTTTCGTATGATTGAGTGGGCAAGACACACAATGTAAGTGATATGAAGGACACTTACTAAAAAGGCTTTTAGGTAATTTGATACGGCGAAAAGTTTGTAAGAATATTCGAGCAACTTTGGCCGCGCGTGATGAATTGCCTCTTGTGTTAACCGACTGTCAAAAGGGGGGTAGAGATTATACAGGATGTCACAAAGCTAAGCCATAATACTTTAGGGTGTATATTATAGTAGACGTTCCGCGCGGCTTCGCCCGCATAAATTAGGAATTTTACGGAAACCGTACATTTGCCGCAAAAAAATGCCTATGTCCCTTCACTTGGTCTACTCAACATCTGTGCCAAATAACTTAGAAATTCATCGTTTGCGAGATAAGCGGCTTCAAATAAATTTCCCGGGTTTTTTCACATTTTCCTCTGTTTCTTCGCTTCTATTGATCTTAGAGTGATAATTTATAGCCTTCCTCGATAAATGGTCTATCTAACACTTAAAGAATTTTTCAAATCAGACCAGTGTTCCTGAGATTAGTGCGTTCAAACAAACAAACAAACTCTTCCTCTTTATAATATTATATATAGTATATATGAGTTTAATGTAGACTTATACTGCCCAAGTTACAGAGCTAAAAGAATATTTCTTAACTTATGTACATGGCAATTCATTTGGTGTAGAATACTTTGCCACATTCTATCTTTGCCACATAAAATATATTATATTTTAGGTCCCAAATATAATTTCACCTGAGTCAGGATTAGGGTCGCCACCTGACAGTTTTACTCCGTCGGTAAATAGCCCAGCCCTAATTGGGCTGCTTGAACGGTTAAATAGTTTTTGTAAAGGACACGTAATTAATATAAGGGTATTAAGATATGAACTTACTGAGATTTTATTATTAGAAGTGTAAGTGAAGCCATAAAAAAAGTGTAAATTTTTGGCAATATTTGTTTCACCGTAGCACCTTTTTGTAACATTGCTACTTAACTTACACTTTATTTAATAATCAATAGTCTAGCATATATGTACATATATTAAATAGTGGTAAAAAAGGAAGTCGTTGTTTTCATTTTCTTAAATAAATACAGTGAGAGGAAATGCATGAGCTACATTTTATTCCTTCAAGCCCCATAAGAGCACGTCCAGTGATCGCGACAACGATACAATACAAAAGCATTTCCAAGAATCCGCGATCGAAGGATTAATTAGAAAAAAGGTTTTATAAGGGTGAAGTTAGTTAAAGAATGTTACCGGGAATTTTCAACACATTTTTTTCGATTACGACAATATTACTATAACTAAAAGCGTCTACAAAACTTGTTTTGTTACAGATTTTGACTTGATTATATTTCGATCTCTTAATGTTTATATTTTCCAATTCAACAGAATATTAATTCATTCAATTCGAATAACAATCGCCTATTAAAATAACAATAACCTGATTTAGCGTATTCCATTGTCCGATGTGCCTTACTCCCGAGATTAATTTCGATTTGCGATTTAATGTCGATTCTTTCGATTATGATTGTTATGTGGAACAGACTCGAATTAAATTCGATATCGCGTTGACTAAACGTCATAAGCTTATCAAATAAGAGCAAAGCTATTCTTTGGTTTTTTTTGAATTGAAGTGTGTATGTTACGCTCAAAGACCGAAATCGCTCAGTGAGCGAAAAAAATAGCTCACGACGCGTTGTGGTCACAGTGAAACAGCCACGACGTGAAATTCGCATTGTGATTTGTGGCTCTAATGAAAACGGCCACGACGCGTTCTGGTAATCACAAAAAGACCATAACGCGAAATTCGTGTCATGGCTGATATGGTATTCGTTTTTCTTGTTTTGTTCTTGATTGATTAATCGTCCATAGGTATGGAAGATTACGCGTACTATAAAATATTTTTCTTTTATTAAATCACTGCATAATGTGTTTATCATTATTATTTATAAAATATCCATACTATCCGTACTTATATTATTACTGTCTGTCTGACTGTATGCCTGGCGCAACGTAGTTGCGGGCATCAACTAGTAGTATTATAATATTTAAATTAAGTATATAAATAAAACTAAACTTTTATTATTTATTAAGATCAGATTACTTTATATTAAAAAAAACAACAACAAACAATAACACGTTGCGCCAGACAGACAGTAATATTAGTACGGATAGTATGGAACTATGGATATTTTACAAATAATAATGAAAAACACGATATGCAGTGATTTGGTAAAAGAAAAAATATTCTGTAGTACGCGTGGTGATTCAAATATAATCTTCCATACTTAAGGACGATTAATTAATCAAGAACAAATCAAGAAAAACGAATAGTATATCAGCCACGACACGAATTTCGCGTTATGGCATTTTTGTGATTGCAAGAACGCGTCGTGGCCACAACGCGAATTTCACGTCGTGGCTGTTTCACTGTGACCACAACGCGTTGAGCTATTTTTTCGCTCACTGAGCGATTTCGGTCTTTGAGCGTAACATGTATATTACAATAACGTTCCCTATAATTTTGTCATGTACCAACAGAGGTCCTTTTCTTTGTTGAGGGGGTGAAATACGTTACGTATCCCCCACCCCTTCGGGGGAAGGGGCGGGGGTATGTGGGACTCCCTACAAGAGGTGTACCCACTAAAACCCCCCATGCCCTCCTTCCAGCCGTGGGATACGGGCACTCTGCTGTCGAGCTCCGCGTCCTCACGGCGCTTGCCGCGTCATCTCCGTTGCGGCGGCTGGTATTCTGCCTCCGCTTTCTTCACCGAGAGCTCCCCGGGCATCTAGGGAGCTTTCTTCTCGGAGCCCTTCATGCGGGCTGTGATCCCCCGATCGACAGCCCACGGGCCTATTGCTCCACCTCCATGGCTGGCTGGGGCTGACTAACCCCGGCACCACCGGCTCCAGGCTCACGCGGCCGAGCCTTGACAGAGGGAGCTCCTCTCCTGCGGCGCTTCGTGGTGGGGAGCGGCTTTTTGGCTGTTGGACAGCCGCCGCTTCCAAGGACGTGCCCGCTCTCCTTGCCGAGTGCCTCGCAGAAAAAGCAGTTGGGTTGCTTCTCCTGGCACTCGGCCGCCTTGTGCCCCGGTTCCCCACAGCGGAAACAGCCAACAGAGGTCCTAGAAAACACTTTTTCTTTATCGCTCCTTCATAGAGTCAAATATGTACAGAATTGACGTAAGCACTGGACAATATTATGAAGTCGAAATTCGACTCATGTCATGTCATTTCTATATATTTTTATAGATTCTATAAAGAAGCAATTTTTATTACAATTTATAGCCGGTCCGTTTTCTTTAAAGAAAACGGGCCGGCTATGAATTCTAATATCTATACTTATTATAAAACAAAGTCGCTTTTTTTCCCTCATGTCCATTTGCTCCCTTTAATCTTTAAAACTACGAAACGGATTTTGATGATTCTTTCAATGTTAGATAGCCCATTTATCGAGGAAGGTTATAGGCTATATTTTATCCCGCTAAGACTAATAGAAGCAAAGAAATAGAGGAAAATGTGGAAAAAACGGGGAAAATTATTTGAAAGGGCCAACTTGAACGCGCTAATCTCAGGAACTATTGGTCCGATTTGAAAAATTATTTCAGTGTTAGATAGCCCATTTATTGAGGAAGGCTATGGCTATATTTTATGACGCTAAGACTAATAGGAGAATGTGGAAAAAACGGGGGAAATTATTTGAAAGGGCTTATCTCGCGAACTACTGGAGCAATTTTTATGTTATTTGGCACAAATAAGAAGTAGATCACGTGAAGGACTCATAGACTATTGATTTTAATCATTTTTTCAATGGCTATATATTTTATACCCGTGCGACGCCGGGGCGGGTCGCTAGTTGTTAATAAACGTTAGTTTGACGTAATGACAGGCAGATAACGAAGTGGAATTCTGACTGCGATACGCTGTTGTCATGCACTTGCGTTTGTGTTGCGGCGCATCAACGCAGCGTATACCTTTGCGTCTTTGCTTTGCGTCGATACAACGTTACGTCACGGGACAACGTGGTTTCGTTTGTAACATGAGAAGCCACCTCGCAATCCTAAAGTCAATTTCCTCGACCCAAAGACCTCGGCATTCTTTGAGTTCTCCCGATCGAGAATCAAATCGAGTTGATTAGATTCTCGATTGTGTCGGTAATAGGGGTCATATGACAATCAGATCTGGTATTTGGCCAAATTAATTTAGATATTTGGTAATCAATTTTCCGGAATGTTCAGATGGAAAATTAGACTAGAAATCAAATGTCAACCCTGTAGTTTGTAGGAAATTGGGTCCTAGATGTATATTCTAGAAGAAAAATGTATGTAGAAATTCTGTAGGAAACGTTTGGGTGTTAGATTTTCGATTTGTAAAATCTTACTATACTGTACTCGGCGAAACATGGCTGGAGCGGTCATTGACTCCCTGTCAAAAACTTGTAAAAACTTGTCATTTTCTTTATAAACCGCGATTGAGAACATCTGACACTTCATTGTCCATCGCGGTATATACAGGGTGTAACAAAAATAAGTGATAATACTTTAGGGTGTGTACGTGTTGCTTGTAGAGAGTTCACTGTGAAAGTAGTAGCGCTGAAAGACCACTTGTGACGCTCGGGCCCTTGCCCATACAAAAGTGAAAAAAAAGTCGTCTTTCAGCGCTGCTGCTTTCACAGTGAACTCTGTACAAGGAACACGTACAGTGTACAGACCCTAAAGTATTATCATTTATTTTTATTACACCCTGTATAGAAAGTGACAAGTTTTTGAAAGGGAGTCAATGACCGCTACCGCCATGTTTCGCCGAGTACAGTATAGGTAACAGTACTTGTACTAATATGTATTCTGTGGCAGCATTTTAAAGTCGTAGTTTTTGCTAGGCTTATAAATTACGAGCTTCTGCCCGCGGCTTCGCTCGCCTTAAGAACTATTATTATATACAAACCTTCATCCCCTATTTTAACAACTCGGGGTTAGAATTTATCAAAATCCTTTCTTAGCGGATGCCTACGTCATAACATCTATCTGCATGCAAAATTTCAGCCCGATCCGTCCAGTGGTTTGGGCTGTGCGTTGATAGATCACCATGTCAGTCAGTCACCTTTGAGTTTTATATATATAGATAATCAAATTCTTATATCTTGAATAGTACTGTACATTTCCAACTGTAAAAGTATCCTTTGTCCTTTCCCAGGACTCAAAGTATCTCCATGCCAAATGTCAACAAAATCTGTTATGCGGTTTAAGCGTGAAAAGGCAACAGACAGACACACTTTCGCATTTATAATTTTAATATGAATAACTGCAGAATCGACCTTCTTCACCCAAAAATAACAACGAAGGTAAATGATTTTTGGTAATAGTACCTACTAGTACGGGAGCCCTAGAACAAATTTTTTTGTGATTACTTACAAGCTATTTTTAACCGACTTCAAAAAAAAGGAGGTTATCAATTCGACGCGAATGTATGTAATATTTCCAGAACTGCCCAATTTTCGAATATGTTAGTCTATATCAGCGTCTGAACAAATGTGCCTAATTTCAAAAGTGTATGTATGTATGTATGTAAGTATGTATGTATGTATGTTTTTATGTTTGTGTTTGCATATCTCTGGAACTACCATTCCGATTTCAGTAATTCTTTTTTATTGTACTAGGTATTGTTCAACTAAGGGAATAGTGCAAGTTTCATCAAAATCGGTTCAGTAGTTTTGGAGATAGGGAGTTTTAATTCTCAAATAAGTACAATTTTGAAGTCGGTTTTATCTTTTTGAAATACAGTTATTTTGTGAGTAGCTACATTTTGATAAGACAAACAACATTTTTACTTTCGAAAAATCTCGAAAGTGGTAGCTAACTGAGATAGAAAGGATTTCATACTTTAAGTTGATGGTCCTAAAATATGGATTGTTTTATTTGTAGGACAAGGTTACTTTTAAATTATTTAACTATTGACCTATAAATTTACAAAAAATCAGCTGGTTAGGGTTCCGTTTTAGGGTACAGTAGTCAACCAAGTTTTGTTGATTACAGAACCCCAAAACGAAACCTTAATCAGCTGATTTTTTGTATATTTGTCCTACAAATAAAACAATCCATATTTTAGGACCATCAAGTCAAAGTATGAAATCCTTTCTATCTCTGTTAGCTACCAATTTCGAGATTTTTCGAAAATAAAAATGTTGTTCGTCTTATCAAAATGTAGCTACTCACAAAAAGTTAGCTTGTTAGTAATTACAAAAAATTTTGTTCTAGGGCTCCCTGACTATACTCTTTAGTTATCCCTCATCCCTCAAGACAAGGCAGGGCAAGCAGGTATACTGCTACAGACGACTTTTGCCCCCTCAACCGCCAGGGTAGTGTGATCGATAATTTTAATCCATCAATGTCAAGCGCATGCTTCAGGCGTATTAGGATCAGGGCACACTGTAACACGCCGCTGCGTGTTTAATATGGCGAACAATAAATGAAATTTATTTTTTACCCGCAACACCGTTGCGCCAAAATTCGCTTATCGCATGGGAACGCATTTTTCCGGAATGAAAAGTATCCTATGTCCTTTCCTTTGACTAAAAGTATGTCCATACCTTTCAGCAAAATCAGTTTAGCGGCTTGGGAGTGAAGAGGTAACAGACCCATAGACACACCTTTGCATTTACTTATTAGTCGTACAATGACCCTATATATTTATCACTCAAACACACAACCCTCCTTCATCAGTCGGGTAAACTGATGAAACGAAAGGTTATTACAATATACCGTTTACCGGAAAATCCGGACGAAACGAATTCGAAAGCGAATCCGAAAGGAAATTGCTTTATACTGAACTAATTTGAATATCCACCTTTGAACTGGATACTCTAAACATTTTTACCAACTGTACAAGCAGGGTTATGTTTTAAATAAATCGAATAAACAAAAACTTTACACTAATATTAAGCATAATGGTCGATTTACACGGGTGACTCTAGTCGGGTCGATTTTAGTCGCCCGGCAAGTCACCAGTCGAATCGCCTGTTCAACCCGAATTGCCACCCCATTTACACATTCTACAAAAATCGCACAAAAAACTATATTGTTAGGGTAACACTAATAATTATTGCTCTATGCTTTACTCTATGCCAAGAATCTGACAAGTGACAACAAGGATTTGACATAATGACGTTTGACAGCCAGTGTTATGTATTATATTTTCCCCGTTCTCCATTGTGCATTGTTACAATACAATAGTGTTAAAATAGTGTGTTAATATAAGAGTTATAAATAAAATAAGTACAGCCGATTACGAAGTTTATTTCCAAGTACATATACAACAAACTGGCGACGAGGATTGTGAAAAGTGCCGTGGATAAATGTTGATAAAATATTACGTACGGTACCCATGCGCTCCATACAACCCTTTACTCCCATGATCCAGGGGCTCCCAGTCCTGTGATGATAGCCCGCTTCACAAATTTTTCCATCTTCATTTTCAGCAAACATACATATCCAAATGGAAAATCAACTGGCACAAGTTTTGGCACAAATGGCCGAAACCATGCGCGGCTTACAATTACAACAGGCGAATTTACAACAATCACTGCTAAGTCAGGGTAAGCAAAGCACCAACATGAGTGGCATTAACTTGCAGCCCTATGATGAAATAAATGAAACTTTTGAAAGCTATATTCAGCGTCTTCAAAACTATATAACATTGAAAAATGTTTCTGATCCTAACATCAAATTACAGCTATTCCTAAATTGCATTGGGCCTAAATATTATCAAGTTTTAAAGAATTTAACTGCTCCAGATACCCCAGAAAACAAAACATATGAAGTTCTAATCGATACTTTAAAGAATTATATAGCTCCGGAACCCGGAGAAGTTGCCCAACAACACAAGTTTTGTCTCAGAACACAACAAGAACATGAATCTCTTTCTAATTATGTATCAGCATTAAAAGCGCTTGGTGGAAAATGTAACTTTGTATGTGGAAGCTGCAAGAAATCTACATTTGAAACACATCTGCGTGTTCAATTTATTAGAGGGTTACGCAGTTCAGAGATTAAAGAAAGACTTTTGCAAGAAGCACCTACAACTTCTTTTGATAATATTGTTAAGACAGCGATGGCTATAGAAACCTCTAAATTTGAATCCAAAGAAATGGATAGTGAAAATTACACTAACATTAATAAAATTTCATTAAAGAAAAAGAATTACAGTAAAAATCAGAATAAAAATACAGACCATATGAACAAAGATAAAATAAAATGTTACAGATGTGGAAAAAATAATCATACAGCTTACAAGTGCCAACTGAAAAATAAATTATTTTGCCGGAATTGTAACTTAAAGGGGCATGTAGAATCAGTATGTTTCAAAGAACAAAAACAATTACAAATGTATGACACATCCGATTCCAATATTAGCGATGAGGAAGAGATTTTTGAAATTAATAAAATACATACAGGAAATACAAATACAGAAAATGATAAATTCAATATTACACTTCAATTAAATGGAAAAATGCATACATGGGAACTTGATACAGGAGCAGCGGTGACGACGTGTTCGGCTAAATATTACAAAGAAAATTTTCCTAACCTGAAATTACAAAATACAAAGATTAAACTAAAGACATACACAGATGAAATCATACATCCGATAGGAACCTGCTTCATACAAATAAAATACAAGAATAAGGAAGTAAAAGAAAGATTATTTGTCATAGATAGAGATGTAGATCCAGTTGTTGGAAGAGAATGGATAAGAAAATTAGGGATACATTTTGAAATACACAAATTAAATAAAGTAGAAAAAGATATAACAGAAAAGGAGTTCAAAGCGAAGTTAGAGAGTTTACTTGAAGAATACAAAGACTTGTTTGTGGAACAAATTGGAGAGATAAAAGACTATGAAGCTTCATTTAAATTAAAGGAAAGTGTTAAACCTGTATTCTTAAAGCCAAGACCGGTACCATTTGCTTTACGAGACATGGTCGAAAAAGAAATAGACCGATTGGAAGAAGTCGGAATTCTGGAGAAAGTCACATACTCTCAGTGGGGTACACCGATAGTACCAGTGGTTAAGCCGTCCGGACAAGTACGATTATGTGCTGACTACAGGTCTACACTAAATAAAAATTTACAAAATGATAACTACCCAATTCCACGAGTTGAGGAGATATTTTCCAAGCTGAGTGGCGGTAAATATTTTTGTACCTTAGACATAAATCAGGCGTACTTGCACATGAAAACAGATGCAGCGACATCTGAAATGCAAGCCATAAGTACATGTAAAGGGACCTACAAAGTTAAGCGGCTGATGTTCGGTGTTAAGATTGCTCCCAATATATGGCAAAGATACATGGATCAAACTCTTCAAGGGCTTCCAGGTACAGCTTGTTTCTTTGATGATATTGCCTTACAAGGAGATACATACTTACAGTTACTCCAGAGAATAAAAATAGTTTTTGAAAAATTACAGAAGTGCGGACTACACCTGAACAGGAAGAAATGCCAATTTTTCCAGAAGTCAATTACTTACCTGGGACACATGATTGATGTAAAAGGCTTACACCCTACAGAAGAAAAGGTGAGAGATATTAAAAATAGTCCACGTCCAACTGACGTCTCATCTCTACGTACATTTCTTGGTATGATTAACTATTATCAACAATTCATACCCAATCTTGCATCAAAATTAAATCCCCTTTACCAGTTACTTCATAAGAATACTAAATTTGTTTGGACAAAAGAATGTGAAAAGATCTTTCAAAAATTAAAGGAAGAAATTTGTAGTGACAAAGTACTTACTCCATTTCAAGTAAATTTACCCATTACTTTAGCTACTGATGCTTCACCCACAGGTTATGGAGCAGTTTTATCACATATAATGCCAGACAAGTCAGAACGACCAATAGCTTTTGCGTCAAGATCTTTAACAAAAGCTGAAAAAGGATACAGCCAATTGGACAAAGAAGCAGCAGCTTTAATATGGGGACTAAAAAAGTTCTTTCAGTATTGTTATGGACGGAAAATTACACTGATTATAGACAATCAACCATTGTCAAGAATATTACATCCTGAAAAAGCTACACCAGCTACAACAGCTATAAGATTAGTACACTATGCTAACTTTTTAGCCGGATTTAACTATGATATTAAACTAAGGAAAACTATGGAACATGCAAATGCTGATTATTTTTCAAGATTAGAACACAGGAAAGAACATAAGGAAAAATTAACAGACGATGACTTATTCTACCTAAAACAAATCTCAATTTTACCAGTGACATTTCAAAATATTCAGAAAGCTACAGCAAAAGATTCAGAATTACAAGAATTATATCGAGAAATTCAATCAGGCAAAGGAAATAAGAAAGATTTACATGAATTCTCTTTACAAAATAATTGTATTTTCTATGGGATAAGAATAGTCATTCCCAAATCTTTACAAGAACAAATTTTACAAGAATTACATTCAGCACACACTGGAATTGTAAAAATGAAAGCTATGTTTGGTGGAAGAATATTGACCTAGATATTGAACAAATGGTAAAAAGATGCAAAACATGCTGTTTGTTGCAAAGAAACCCAAGTAAAGTACAGACTCATAGCTGGGAATATCCAAAAGAACCTTGGAATAGAATACATATTGACTATGCTGGACCATTTATGAATAATTACTTTCTAGTTGTTGTGGACGCCTACACAAAATGGTTAGAAGTAATTCCCACTACATCTATTACTTCAGCAGCAACAATCAGAATATTAAAAATCCTTTTTACTACATTTGGACTACCAGTCACGATAGTCTCTGATAATGGCAGGCAATTCCGCTCCGAAGAGATGCAAATGTTTCTAAAAGAAAATGGAATACAATCAAAATTTACTGCACCTTTTCACCCATCAACAAATGGACAAGCAGAGAGATATGTGCAAACTTTTAAACGGAAGCTGAAAGCTATGATAAACGAAAAAGGAAGCCTACAGGACAAATTATCGAAATTTCTAATGGCCTACCGGAAAACGCCGAATACTACAACCGGAATCAGTCCTGCTGAAATGATGTTTAAGAGATTATACCGGACACGAATAGATTTAGTAAAAAGAAATTTATGTACTGAAATTAATGACAAGAGAGAAGAATTAGCGGACAGAAAATATTTTAAAGAAGGGGACAGAGTTCAAGTAAGAAGCTATAATGATGACAATAAATGGAAATTTGGAATAATTACAAAAAGAACAGGGAAGTTACACTACGAAGTAGATATTGATGGGAAGAAATGCCACAGACACGTAGACCAAATGTTGAAGACAACCTGTAAAGAAAACTACAATAATAATATTCCAAAATTCATAGAGAACAAGCATAAAGAGCAAACAACTCCAATTACACCAAAGAGAGATGCTAGAGCTGAGAATGTAATTATACCGATTATACCTGAAGACCTCGGAAAAGAAAAATCCACAACTTGTGATGAACAACCAATACAATTAGAAGAAGTACGACCAGAACTGTCTAATGAAGATATAGAGCAGCCTCCTACTGTGTTACGTCGCAGTACTCGCTTAAGAAAGGCACCTGCCAGATTGGACCTTTAAGCATTCTATGTAACGTGGGAGAGTGTTAGGGTAACACTAATAATTATTGCTCTATGCTTTACTCTATGCCAAGAATCTGACAAGTGACAACAAGGATTTGACATAATGACGTTTGACAGCCAGTGTTATGTATTATATTTTCCCCGTTCTCCATTGTGCATTGTTACAATACAATAGTGTTAAAATAGTGTGTTAATATAAGAGTTATAAATAAAATAAGTACAGCCGATTACGAAGTTTATTTCCAAGTACATATACAACATATATATTTGCAGCAAGCGATCGCTTGCGACTGAGCGTTTGCACGGGCGATTTTAGTTACCAGCCGCATGCGGCCATTGGCCGCACCACGGCCGCACGTTACGAATAATAAAAACGACTTTGGGGCTTGCGACTTTAGCCGCATGCGGCGTAGTTGAATCGCTAAGTTCAAAAGATATTTATCTGTTCATATGCAAATCATGACTCACAAAATTATGTTTGTGTGAATCAAACAGGACTTTTGTATGAAACTGAATGCAGCAGAATTTCTGCCAGCCGAAATTCTGCGACTCACAACTCACAAATTACGTTCGTTTGACTTCACCCTAAAACGAAACAGATTTTCGAGGGCTTAAGTTATAAAACAATAGAATATGATGCCCGCTCTCACTCCGTTGCACCAAAATTCATTTATCGCACGGGGACCGTACATTTTTCCGGGATAAAAAGTATCCTATGTCCTTTCCCGGGTCTCAAGGTATCTATCTCCATACCAAACAGCAAAATCGGTTTAGTGGTTTGGACGTGAAGAGGCAACAGACATACATGCAGACAGATAGGCGGACAGACAGTCAGACAGACACACTTTCGCAATGGTTCCACCCTATTATTTTTTTTACTGTAGCATTGTAAGTCACAGGATAAAATAACTCTGAAACTATTGACATATTTTGGGGATGACAGAGAAATATGCGTCCCATAAACTGATCTCTATTATACAAGTACGCTGGATCGATGATACCAACCTGCTTTTTGTGCCTATTTGAAGCGGAATCAGCGCCCCCATTATGGGGGCTGAGAACTAAATCTGATGTAACCACAACCAATAACAACAGTTGTCATCACTAGTATTAGTTCCAAGTACTCTCACTACTGCTATCAGCGCCAATATGGCGGCTTTCAAACGTCATTTTTACGTCAGATTTAGTTCTCAACCCCAATAATGAGGGCGCTGATTCCGCTTCATATAGGCACAAGAAATAGCTGTCATTTCAAAGGGTATCAGCGATCCAGCGTACTTGTATAATAGAGATCAGTGGTCCCATAGGATTTAATGGAGCCGCGTTCCTATAATCCATATATAATTTTTTTTTCATATATATTCTATTTTTAACCGACTTCCAAAAAACGAGGAGGTTATATGTTCGGCTGTGGATATATTTTTTTATTTTTTATTTTATTTTTGTATGTTCAACGATTACTCCGCCGTTTGTGAACCGATTTTCGAAATTTTTGTTGTGTTGTATTAGGTTTCACTCCAATTTGGTACCATGTTCACAAAAGTGGTGACCTGATGATGGGATCCATGAGTAATCGAGGGAACTCCTCGAAATTTATATGGAAACATATGGTGATTTTGGTTTTATGAGAAGCATCCTAAGCATATGCTACCAAAACGCAAGATTTTGCACCGAGGTATACTATGGTTCCGAAGCTACTAAGAGAACTCCGGATTCCTTATAGATACAAGTTTGAGAGTTTAGGCGCTGTTTTAAGAACTTAAAGCATATGCTACTATGCAAATTACATTCATCGTCATCATCATCATTACCACGTCAGGGTCACCAATGTCACCAAATTCAACCTTATCTCCAGAGCATAAGGCACACATTTGACATTACTCCTGAGAAGTTAAAGTTGCTTCGATAATGTAACATTCTGTTCCACTTCGCCGAGATATTCTGGAAAACAACCTAATTTCAACCTTTTGCATTGCGTTTAGCGTTCATAGTATAATAACGCATCGCGTCGCATATCTGCCAGGGCTGTCAAGCAAGCGCGCGGCGGCGCGGGCGCGGGCCGGGTACTATGCACAGAATACAAATTACTCACGGAGGTACTATGTGCGCTGCGTGTGTTTGTCGCACATGTCGAACGAGTGCCAGCCTATTGAAACTAGTCCGGTGGCCGGCTACTTAGCACGTCACACGTGTTCACTTCGATTTTTTTTAACGAGTGTTTAAAATTATCTGCAGGCTGCAGCTGATATTATAATATTTTGTAAGTGTGACTGTAATAAGATACGTAGAATAATATACACGTGTATTATTCTCGTATAGTACGCGTTTGCTTACTAGGTAACTAAAAAGAGTGAAATTAATATTTTTAACAAAAAATTAAAACCGACTTCCAAGGTAAAACAATAATAACATCCTTATAATATGAACTAAAAAGTATTAAATAATTATTCCTATCTAATAGTGCCTTTTTACGAATTCGGCTAAAACTCAACTATTTCTGTACTCAATCTTCATAATTTTGAAGTCGGTGCCAGTTCCAAAAGTTTCAAATATTCTGTCAGAGAATAGAAGATTCATCTGGTACCGACTTCAAAATGATGAAGATTGAGTACAGAAATAGTTGAGTTATAGCCGAATACGTAAAAAGGCACTATTAGATAGGAATAATTATTTAATACTTTTTAGTTCATATTATAAGGATGTTATTATTGTTTTACCTTGGAAGTCGGTTTTAATTTTTTGTTAAAAATAATAATTATAATATAGTTCTGATTACACTATCCATACTAATATTAATATAATAAGAGTAAAAGTGTATCTGTTTGTGTTCTGACTTGTATGTTTGGTTGGTTGTAATTAAGGTGACGCCGCGTTAAAGTAAAAAAACCGTGTTGGATATGTTTTAGATTGCTTGCCCGGCTTCTCATAGAAAACAAGCAATGGAACAGCAAAAAATGGAAAGGGCGTAAGCGACAAAATGGCTTTTGTCAGCATAAATACATTTCATATAAACTATGGGCAAATTAAAGTGTATGCTTGAACCCAACGATCTTGAATCAATCTATGTACACATTTTGGAAGCTTAAATCACTCTCCTCTGTTGGCAAAATAGGAATCTCTTTTTTTACAGAGGTCTTTTTGATTGATTTTTCTGTGTTATAAAAGTCGACCAATAGACTAACAAAATTAGTTTTTTGTAACTTGCTTGAGCGAACAAAAGTAAATGCAAAAGTGAATGGACAAAATGACAAATCAAATACATAAAATATTAATAATTCGTAAGGTAGATGAAAATGTTAGCGTGCCGGTGGTTGTAAATAATTTATCATGTTGCTATTTAGTTATCATAGGCGCGCGAACAGTCTGTATTACCTCGAGGCTCGCTGTATTACCACGCTTAAACCACTGAACTGATTTTCATGATGTTTGGTACTCTGAGTCCCGGGAAACGATATGTTATACTTTTTATCCTGGAAAAATGTACGGTTTATGATCTTACAACGTGTGTAACATACTTTAAGGTGACGCCGCGTTAAAGTAAGAAACCGTGTTGGATATGTTTTAGATTGCTTGTTTTCTATGAGAGGCCGGGCCGGCCTCTCATAGAAAACAAGCAATGGAACAGCAAAAAATGGAAAGGGCATAAGCAACAAAATGGTTTTTGTCGCGTAATTTAAAAACCATAAATACATTTCATATAAGCTATGCACATATTAAAGTGTATGCTTCAACCAATTTATGTACAAATTTTGGAACCTTAAATCACTCTCCTCTGTTGGAAAAATAGGAATCCCTTTTTTTACAGAGGTCTTTTCGATTGATAATTCTGTGTTATAAAAGTCCAATCGTGTTATGCTATGGGCAATTTAAAGACAAAGACATGATGAATACTGACAATGAACTTTAGTTTCTTAGCTTTAGTCATTGCTGAGAAAAATCGGCATGGCTACAGCCAAATTATCAAGGCGTCGCCTTAATATGTAAGTCAGTTATTCAAATGGCCCCTGAACTTGGCCTCCAAACTTCAGGATTTTAGGGCCATGAAGATTTTCCTATCAAATACGTCACACCCTATCCCTAAGTTCGAAATCTTTGTTCTTCTGAACAGAAGCTGAAGTATAATACTATCGTAATCTTGTGAGGAGCGCTGCGGTCGAAGAAATATTAAATTTTTAACTTACACTCTAACTTCCAGGTTATTTCCTCGTTGAAACACTTATTCCAGGGGTACGCAACCTTTTCATGAATAAAAAAAGATCCGTAAATGGAAAAAGTTGGTGCTATACAAATTCTAAAACCTGCTTTTAATAAAATCAATAATAATTTTGGAATTAGAATTTATGTAAACGCAGCTTTTGACTTTTTTATAAGTACATAATTATTATTTTATTTATTTACCAAATAAGATATTTAAAGTTATTACTTAGGTATACTTAATTTAAACAGCATTTAAACTAATGAGGTTTGTGCAATGCAATTAGTGATGAGCAAAGCAAGACCAAGACCAAGACTCGACCAGTCTTGGTCTTGCATTTTTTGCAAGACTAAGACTACAAGACCAAGACCAATTTTGCTCATCACTAAATGCAATGCTGCGATACATTATAAATTATACAAGCTAGAACAATATAATATAATATTAGTTTAACTAACACTTGGTACTATAAAGTTATTTTTTACGTTAATTAGGAACAAGATAGATAAAAATTAGGTACTTAAACGTTGTTTATTTATTAAGGTATTATAATAATAATTACCTAATAATAATATTATGTTATACGATGTTAGCAAAACACACAAAACCATCATTTATAGGAAGCAAAAATATTCACTGTTCTTTCTTATAATCAAAGTTTATTGCACCTGCAATGCACCTATTTTTATGGTACAGGACAATAAACATTTCTGCATTGCGGCTCCAATCAGCTCAATATTTTGATGCAAACTTCTTTAAAATATTAAGCTTTGGTCTAAACTCTTAACCAGGACGCCATTTAATCACAAGATGCATTATATAAGAAGTTTTGTGTCCTAGATTTTTTTGATTTAGACCATATTAATACAGGTTTTATAATATACAACTACATATTAATATTGATTCTTTTTATTGACAAAAAAGTCAAGGATGCGAATCTGTCACACTCACATCCTTGATGACAACCATTTTTTTGTACTAAAAAGGTTTCCAACTCCTGATCAGGGAATATGAGTGTGCTACTCTAAGCTGCACTTCCCAATTCACATCAGTTGCAAACTTGGCGCAGTATTTATGTCCGTGCCAGATTCCACCTGATCCCCGGTTTTAGGATTCCGGATTTCAGTCCGGAAAATGTTGCCGAACCACGTACGGTAAAAGTTTAATGTAAAATGCTTCCATCTTGTTACTTATAAATTATAATATGTTTGTTATGCGGCAAAATTGCAACCCGTATGCTGCACTAAGGTTGTCTAACATCCATCCATCCAGAGCCTGCAGTGTACTCTGTGTGCACTGATACGTCCATCCATCCATTTTTAACCGACTTCCAAAAAGGAAGAGGTTATATATTCGTCTGTTTATATATATATATATATATATATATATATATATATATATATATATATATATATATATATATATATATATATATTTTTTGTATGTTCAACCATAACTTCGCCGTTTATGGACCGATTTTCATGATTATTTTGTTGTTGTACAGGGTTAAATCCGAGGTTAGTACCATGTTCACAAAAGTGGTGATCTGATGATGGGTTCCATGAGGAATCGAGGGGACTCCTTGTAATTTATATGGGAACATATGGTGATTTCGATTTTTTCTGAAGTATTTCAGGCATATACTACCAAAAAGTAAGATTTTGCACCAGGATATACCCTGGTTCTGAAGGTACCCAACAGAACTTTTGAATCCTTATAGATACAAGTTTGAGGATTTTGGCTTTATTTAAACTACTCCAAGCAAATCCTACATTATTTGTGCTGAACATAGGCTAAATATTATTTTGGAAAAAATAGGGTTTCGTAAGATATTTGGGTTTTTCGGACGCCAGATGAAAAAATCAACCAGAAAAGTTACTTATTTTGCGTACGCTGCCGAAACCATAGAAGATAGAACCATAAAATGTTCTAAGTATTGTAGATCTTATAAATATCTACAAAAAAGTCTGCGACACACTATACTTATCTATGTCGAGTGATTCACAATAACCATTTTTTTATTTAAAAATCTTGAATTTTTTTGAACAACATTTAAACGCGTTTATTTTACTCATGCCATTAATCCTTATCAAAATAAATCATTTCATCACTAAGTACAGTTTATGTAAATAATATTTGGTCTTTGAATGATTAAAATTGGACGTTTGGTTTTGAAATTATGGCGAAATTAAAATATTACGATAGTGGGCGTCACCAAGCGAGATGCGCTTGCGAGAGGAAGATAATCTGTGCAGTGTGCACTGTACAGTGTACACCCTTCGGATAATGACTGCGTCCGCGTCGTCGATGTCAGTGTCGGAGTCTGTGAATTGACCTGGGAATCATTTTGCTGACCGAGTCTTTCCTGGGTAGGCTTTTTGCAGCCGTAACCGACATCCACGCGGGCGGAGCCGCGGGCTACCGCTAGTAACATAACTCTAAGACAACAAGCTATAATATTATAGCCTTGTCGTCTCATATTATGTAACTAAAAAGGGTAAAATTATTATTTTTTAACAAAAAATTAAAACCGTCTTCCAAGGTAAAAACCTACGAATAACAAAAGTAAAAACAAAAGTAATACTTACCTACTTATTCTTAATCTAAAAAGAATCAAATAATTCTTATTCCTTATTACAGTGGCGTCTTCAGACTTCGCCTAAACCTCAACTATTTCTGTACTCAATCTTCATGCTTTTGAAGTCGGTACCAGCTTACCTTAGCGTAATTGCTATGTCAAGGATCTCAGAACTTTTCCGGGCTGGTACCGACTTCAAAAGTACGAAGATTGAGTACAGAAATAGTTGAGGTTTAGGCGAAGTCTGAAGACGCCACTGTAATAAGGAATAAGAATTATTTGATTCTTTTTAGATTAAGAATAAGTAGGTAAGTATTACTTTTGTTTTTACCTTGGAAGTCGGTTTTAATTTTCGACACTGCAATTGTCAGAGGTGTTGTATTTGTGTTGAAATACTAATTTTTAGAATAATATATTATTTAAAAGAAGATCTATAAAGTATTCTTATTTATGTTTCCATAAATATGTTTCATCAATATACAATAATAATAAATAGTCAATATACAACATAATATTGTAAGCTCTGTTGCGCCATTTTAATTAATTAATATAATCTGTGACCGTCCAGCGCCATCCATTATAAAATTAATACTCTGTACCTGGTATTATCTGCGAAGTCATCACATCTTACTTATAACAAGTAATTATTGTAAAACAACAACTTGAAAACGTAAAAATCTATACTTAAGGACCTGTTTCACAACATTCTGATAAAGTGCCGAATATGCTATTCACAACTTTTTTGACAGATTCTCCATACCTACTTCATTTGTCAAGTTAAGTGGTGGATCTAGGCTATTCGGCACTTATCAGGAAGTGGTGAAACAGGCCCTCCTTCAATCGCGGAAAAACTAGACACAATAGCCTTTCAATTATTATTATCGTGAGCACCGGTGCTCGTGCGGGGCTTGATTATTTTAAGTACAAATATGTGTCTGTCTGTTATACTGCCCTACTAAGCACAAAAGCGGTATGCCAGTGAAAGCTAGTTTAGAGATAATGGACATTATGTAAAATTTGTTATACGTTAATTTACAGATTGTTATTTTTGGTTATTAAATGTAATTTATATATAATATTAGGTATGTTTTCTATCACAAATAGTTAAATATGTAAAACATACATGGAAATGCCTTAACCATGAGATACTGCTATACCGCTTAGTAATTACAAACTTGAGATTTGAGTTACCGCCTTTTGGTTAGATTTTCACCTAACATGCTTGTATACAAAATGATATGAATTTTCAGTCGAATAAAATACATATTCTTATAAAGAAAAAAACAAATCAAAGTGCACTTATAAATGCTTTTATTATTTAAATTTTTAATCTTAAAAAAACATATTTAAAAAAGAAACGTGTTCTATGAATTTTAATCAGTCAAAAGTGGGGAGTTTTATGTGGGACGAAGCATCATCATGGCATTTTGATGTTGCTTTAACCGATTATAAGTAGGTTATATAGTGTGTAATTGTGTATGTATGTATCTTTATAAACTAGCTAAAAACCGCGTCATTTTTCTGCGTGTTTTTTTATATATTTTAATAGTAACCGAACCTTGACTGACCGATATTTACACATCTACATATAAATAAAAATTACTATGTTAAAGCACAAATTACCATGCGTGATAGTTTTAACGTAAAGTGTACCACAAAAGTGCAAAGTGGTATACAATAGCTTTACCGCGGCAGTTCCCGAGTGCCACACGTGTTTTACTCATAAACAGGCATAAATTGCAGGCTGCAAAGCAGTATAGGATGCTGTAAAATATAGTATGAAGGATGCGTGAACAAAATAAATTACACAAAACATAATGTCAAGTCCCTACCATATCCACATATTATTATAAGTGCAAAAGTGTGTCTGTCTTTCTTCATTCTTGTACCTTTTCACGCCCAAACCAGTGAACCAATTTCTCTGAAAAAATGTACTGTTTCAGCGCGATAAGCGAATTTTGGTGCAACGGAGTCGCGGGCGTTATCTAGTCTGAAATATAAAAATTCAAAAATGTTTTATAATATTTTATCACCCAAAACGAATATTAGCCAAGGCAGGGCTTTAAGAACATCGGACACTTCGTTGTCAATCGCGATTTATATAGAAAATGACAAGTTTTTGACAGGGAGTCAATGACCGCTACCGCCATGTTTCGCCGAGTACAGTATAGAATAGTTCAAGTTATTTCTAGAAACAGTTTCTTCAAATTTTAAGTTACTTAACCCATTTGGTGGCCTACCTAGCTACGCCCCTGCAACAATTTGGGTTAACGTGCCACTTCCGGTGTCACGGGGCCCCCAGGACTCCGTGACATGTTTCTACATGAAAATGAGACTATACCTATCAAGCGAATGCCTCACTTTGAAGCGAAATTATTACCCGGTAGGGTAAGGCCAAATTAGCCTCGAAGAAGCTTGGTGTTCTTAACAGAGTGAGACAGTACTTCAGTCCGGACCAACGCCTACAACTCTACAAGGCGCAGGTTCGACCTCATATGGAATACTAGCTGTTGCCCGCGACTTCGTCCGCGTGTACTTCAGTTTATAGCGCGCGGTGTCAGCAAAATTGGTGTCAAAAAAGCTTTATAAAACCCTGGTACCCCTTAAATCAAAATTCCAAAAACATCTATGCTGTGTGCACAACTGCACATAATATTAAATTTTTTTGAAATTCAACTTTATTTATACCAAATTTAAAGCTTATTTAGTTTTACCCATAAACTATAGTTTATCATTGGTAGGTTTAAGGTTACGTCACTGCATAGATAAACTATTGAGTAGTGGGTTATTTAATAACATGTATAACCATCGAAAGAATCGAAATTCGAAAATTCTGACTCAACATGGTACCACGTCTTATAGAAAGACTTATGAGCAAGCGATAGCGCGATGTAGGCGACTCTTAGCGCCATCTGTTATGAACTTTAGGAACTAATTTATTTTTAACAAATTACGCATTTTCAACCCCTTACAACCCCTTTTTCCAGTTAAAAAGTAGCCAATGTCCTTTCTCAGGCTTTCGACTATCTGTGTACAAAATTTCATTACAATCGGTTCAGTAGTTTTGGCGTGAAAGCGAGACAGACAGACAGACAGACAGACATACAGAGATACTTTCGCATTTATAATATTAGTATAGATTGTTCTCATCTCTGGGTAGGGGCGCCAAAATACCAACTGCTCCCTCTGGATCGTATCCAACGAAGGGCCGCTCGAATTGTTGACTGCCATAGTGTTTCAAACAGCTTGGACCCCTTGGAATTACGCCGAGATGTAGCTTCACTCTGCATCTTCTATCGGTTGTATCACGGGGAGTGCTCTGAGGAATTGTTCGGAATCATACCACCTGCAACTTTTCGCCATCGTCCCACGCGAATAACATACCATCCTCATCACCTTGATGAGTGGCAGTCTTCCACAGTGCGTTTTTCGCGTAACTTTCTGCCGCGCACTGTAAAACTCTGGAATGAAATGAACCAGCAGTTTTTCCGGACCTATACGACCTGCAAACCTTCAAGAAAAGAGCGTATTCCCTCTTAAAAGGCCGGCAACGCACCTGCAGCTCTTCTGATGTTGCGAGTGTCCTTGGGCGACGGTAGTTGCTTACCATCAGGTGACCCGTTTGCTCGTTTGCTCAATAAATAAAATAAAAATTATTGCAATATTCTTGGGTTATTGTAAAGAAAATAATAATATTGTCCGCGTGTTATATCTTCCAAATGTTTACGGATAATTTTTGTAACTAGGGTAGGGTAAGGCTGCGTTTCCACTGAACAGCTAAGCTTCGACAGCTAAGCTTCGACACAGCTAAGCTCCGCTCCGCAGCGGAGCTTAGCTGTGTCGAATTGACCAATCACCATGCTCGAAATTTTCGCTCCGCTTCGCTGTCATTCCGCTGGAATAGCACGATTGGTCGATTCGGGCTCCGCTCCGCTTCAGTGGAAACGCAGCCTTAGGGTCAACTCAGACCGCGACGCGACGCGTAGATCCATTTCTAAATTTGTATGGATTTGGCAGATTTACAAGACGTCACACGCAATTGAAATCTGTCAATTCAGTACAAAAGAAATACATATATGCGTCGCGTTGCGGTCTGATTAAACCCGAAGGTTATGGTCCATAGACCGAAACAAAAACGTTTTATTTTATTTATTTATTTATTTAAACATTTATAGCACACAAGACTGTTTACATAAAAATTGACATAGAAAGACGACACAAGGAACTGCTTATTTCTAAAGAAATTTCTTACAGCAGCCCTACGGAGAGAGATGTGATATAAGACATCAGATAGAGCGTGCACAGTAACAAAATTAAACTTTGAATCTAAGTTATACACAAAACTAAGAATAACAATTATAATAACTAAACATACATGTGTATGTAAACGAAAATAAATAATAGTACACTTATTAACTTTTAAATAATAATAATAAATACTTACTATTAATGTATATAATACATAAATACTATATGTATATGTATATGTATATTTAATAACGTTATTTAAATTGATTGAGATTCTTGAAGATAATGCTCTTTCAAGCGTTTCTTGAACACACTGATGGTAGAGCTATCACGAACAGTGTGGGGAAGCGAGTTCCACAATCTGACTTCATGAACGGTAAAGGAGTAGGAGTAGAAATTGGAACGATGGGATGGGAGTGAAAGATTCATTCTTATATTGGACCAACTACGATAACATGGCGCGCCCCTCCAAAATTCAAAACGTTTGAAGTGCGTTGTCTTGCGCGGTCGGCTAGTTATGATTAGTTGACCAACAAATTTTGGGAATAAGTGACATTAAGTGAAATATTACGTGTACTGTGATTGGTTGAATACTTACTACATACAAACTCTTTCGTAAGGATGTGACTACACACATTGAAACAATCATTTGGAGGGGCGCGCCATGTTATCGTAGTTGATTTCTACATGGATTATGGAGTGGTCGGGAAAAATTTAAACGTTCAACAAGGTAAGAGGGGGAAAGGGGGTTAATCAGGATATTATACAATTGACGAAGGATATGGAAATTATGACGGATGGGGATTTTTATTTTCTATTTTATCCCAGAAAAATGTATGTGTTAGGAATTTTGGCGCAGCGGAGTTGCGGGCGTCCGTTAATATTTGTTCTGACAGACTGCCTTTGTGGGCTTTTCAGACCGTAAGTCAGTGACGTTACAAAACGACTCTTTTGTCCACCACAACCGTCAACGGGACGTCAGCGAGAACGAGTTTTTTTTGATAATACAAGGGGTAAACGAGCGAACGGGTCACCTGATGGAAAGCAACGCTAGAAGAGCTGCGGGTGCGTTGTCGGCCGATTATTTTGGGCCGCTAAATTGTCACGCCACCACAACGCAGAGGCGGCATGGGCGTTAACCAACGTCGGTAGAAAATGAAACCTCAGAATGTAACAAAAGTATGTGGTAATTACATCAGAGTGTATATGTGTTACTTATAGAGAGTTCACTGTGAAAGTAGCAGAGCTGAAATACCAAATTTTTTTCTCTATTTAGTACGGGCAAGCGCTCGAGTGCAGCGTCATAAGTTTCCCAATACAAAAGTGAAAAAACTACTTTTTCAGCGCTGCTACTTTCACAGTCTCTACGAGGAACACGTACACACCCTAAAGTATTATTACCTCTTAGTTTTGTTACACCATGTAGTGTCATTTTATTTAATAAATAATCTCGTTTCTCGTTGACGTCCCGCTAACGACGGCAATGGACAAACGGCCTTCGGCATGTCACAGTTTATAGTCAGTTAAAATATGCAGGGCTCGACAACCTTTTCCCGAAAATTTTATAGAATATTTTAGCTTTTAACCTTTTTTGTGGCTTTGAATATTTTCATCTATTTTTTTTATGCATTTAAGGGTAAGTAAGACACTATTAAGGTAAAGGGACTCAAGGTTACTAAATCTAAATCAATAGTCTTTTACTGTATAAGTGAGTAAAAATCTTCAAGGATACTTAGGAGTATATAGCATTTTGCGTGTTTTTTTTATGAAATAAGGGGGCAAACGTGCAAACGGGTCACCAGATGGAAAGCAACTTCCGTCGTCCATAGACACTCGCAGCATCAGAAGAGCTGCAGGTGCGTTGCCGGTCTTTTAAGAGGGAATAGGGTAATAGGGATCTAGGGATCAATAGATCTATTACCCTAGGGATCTCCTCCGTAGGAATGGGAAGGGAATTGAATGGAATAGGGGAGGGAAAGGAAGGGAATAGGGTAGGGGATTGGGCCTCCGGTAAACTCACTCACTCGGCGAAACACAGCGCAAGCGCTGTTTCACGCTGGTTTTCTGTGAGAACGTGGTATTTCCCCGGTCGAGCCGGCCCATTCGTGCCGAAGCATGGCTCTCCCACGTTTGATGATAATTATGTAAACCCTTGGCATAGAATAATACGACAGTAAATCTATCTTCTTTTATTCAAAGTTAAAAACTTTGATCCAACGAATTAATCAGTTATTTAGTGTCTACTAAGCCGTCTTAATTGTTTAGTATCTACGGTAGTTGACAGACATACAGTAGTAGTTACAGTTAGTTGAAATATGCATCACACTTTTTTGGCTTAGGTTGGGTAAAAATCGGCCAATATCCTTTGCAAACGGACCGAAAACAATCTTGTTAAATAAAATTTCCAAATCACGTCTCTTCATAAAACAATTGCTATATATGTAGGTATCTGTGGCGAGCACAAAATGAAATTACAATTTAGGTGCAGAATATGTGGACTAGTGAGGACGTCATGACATGAGTAGGTAATGAATAGAGATGACACTTGGTGGTAGGTAAAATTCGCAAAATATATTGCAAATAAGATATTTTAACTGCACATTGGAAAAACCTCTTACATGTTTTTCAAATCTCTATTAATTAAAAGACCTTCAGCTAAGGATCATTTCATTCAATTATTTTTTTATAAATAATCACAAAAGAAAGAGTACGTTAGCACTTAATCCGTGTAATATGACATTGAAATTATAATTATTATAAAAATTGCCAAACACCTCCCACTTAGACCGTACGTGCGGTGTTGCCATGCATCGTCTTTCACAGTTCACTTCGGCAGACCTCGCGGTGTATGTGTGCGACTAGACATATACGAATCATAATAGCATAAGTTGATAAAAAATGCTATGCAAAAGCTTTACCGCGGCAGACCCCGAGAGTATTTTAATGCACTTGTCCTTCTGTTTCTCTGTCTACTCTCAAACTACGTGACTGGCTTTTAGCGGATGTCATAACAGACGGAGCCTACCCTTGGACCCTCGAATTTATAACACTATTATCCTATCACACGATATCTAGCCTTATGCAGTCCACATAAGGCTAAATTTGGACATCACGAAAATATAATATGACGGATGTACAGCAAGGCAAACATTTCAATCCTCGGCTATTATTGTTATTGGCTGGATGTGGAATCCATAGCAGCATCAGCGCAGAGCCAAATTTTAAAACTTTTCATACAATGCAGCGTAATTAAAGCCCAAAATTGCTTGATTCAGCTGAAGCAAAGATTGCGCCGAATTTTTTATTACCCACGACTTCGTGCAAGATTAAAGGTGTACCATGAAAACCGCACATTATTAACCTTATGAACTCTTTAGAATATTAGACCACACACACAGATCAAGACTAAATATATATTAATATAAGTTTTAAGTCTAAAAATTGATCTAAACATTCATTTTTTTTATTTTAATGACAGACAAACAGACAACATACAACAATGAACCGTACATTTTAACCTTACAACAATAACTGCAGTACCGCTTGAAGTGACTGTAAGCTTATCACACCAACAGAATAAAGCAATATATCTTCGACATGCACAATGGAGTAGGGATGTGAAATACAATACACGATAGTTCATGTTTCATATCGGCAAATAATGAAAAAAAGACGGGTTGCACTCCGGGAGTGCCGGCAGAAGTGAAAACTTGATTATTAACGTTGTGTATTATTTTTTTAACCCATTTTTTATGAAAATCGATTTTTAAAAATCGACTTTTTTAATTAATCGAATCCCTTACAATTTTTTTAACCCATTTTTTATGAAAATTGATTTTTAAAAAATCTATTTTTTTTATTAATCGAAACCCTTACAATCGATTAAATTTTTAACCCAGGTGTAGTGAGAAAGCCCGATGATGCCGATGCGGAGTCGCCCAGGCCGCGGTACATTGCGGCTAGTGGACGAGGTACCCGATAAGGCGATGCTGGCTGGCGTGGTGCGGAGGGCGGGGAGTGATGATGATGAAGGAGGCGTGTTCTGTCGAGGGTCACCAATGTGGGTATAATGGAGTGGTGGCCAAAGGAAGATCTTCCGACCGAGCGAGGTGTTATGCCCGGTCAGGCCGAAGCCCACGTGATACATTTCAGCTGTCGTATATATACCGCCGCGCTTAGAAAATTTCGATAGCGCGATGCAGGAATGTCAGGCGAATTGTGGGTACCGCCACACCATTTTTTATGAAAATCAATTTTTTAAATCGAAACCCTTACAATCGATTAAAAAATATCGACAATCGAAAAAAAAACAATCGATTGTTCGATTAATCGATTTCGATGTTACAACACCAACCAACCAACCGTCTTACGGTTTTCCGATCAGCACGAGAATCTGACGCGAGTTTCACAGTTTTTACCCATCCCACAAAAGTGCTCAACGCCGCTAATGAAGTTTTCACTTCAATAAATGTGTTGAATTTTTTACTGTTTAATAAAAAAGTGGAAAAAATTGGGCTTTCAGCGCTGCAGCTACTTTCACAGTGAAATCTCTACAAGGAACACACATACACACTCTCAAGTATTATCACTTAGTTAATTTATTACACCCTGTAAATTGATTAATGTTTTACGGCAGCCAATTAAAAATGAATAGATAAACTCCTTTCAAAAAACTCAGAAATCAGTTATTTTCTTGCATTGTATCGATAGATACGGTGACATCTCTACGCTAAAGGTATAACAATAGAATTTGCAAGTCGTATAAATCTTCTTTGCACTAGCGTTATTAAACAGTGCTAAAAACATGCTCCAGTCTGATATTCATTGTCAACGTATGCAAAATTCTAAATGTATTTATTCTAGTATTTAGGGTAAATTCAGACCATAGATGCATTTCTAAAGTATTGAATTGAGAATTGACAGACTTGCATGACGTCTCACGCTTTTGACGTCTGTCAAATCCATACAAATTTAAAAATGCATCTACGCGTCGCGTTGCGGTCTGAATTGACTAAGGCTGGTAAAAATAGTCAGTAAGTACTTAAGATGCGACCCGGTCTCAAGACGCGGTTCGGCTCTGTGATTGGTCCAAATTTTGACAGCCAACCAATCACAGAGCCTGAACCGTGTCTTGAGACCGAGATGCATCTTGAGTACTGACTATTTATACGGGCCTTAGACAAACATCGCGTTGTACTTGGAGAATGGTGGCAGAAGTGAAACGAAACAGCAAAGTAAGCACGCATTTTCGCGAAAGATATTATACCTACTACAATATAGAGAATGAGACGCCAACAACTCCGTTGCATCTTAAATCGTTTATCGCGCGGGAACCGAACATTTTACGTGATAAAAAGTATCTTATGTCCTTTGCCGAGACTCAAAGTATCTCCATACCAAATTTCAGCGAAATCAATTTAGCGGTTTGAGCGTGAAGAGGTAACAGACAGACACACCTTTGCATTTATAGTATGGATAACTAGATGACGCCCGCAACCCCGTTGCGGCAAAATTCGTTTATCGCGCGGGAACCGTACATTTTTCCGGAATAGAAATATATCCTATGTTCTTTCACGAGACTCAAAGCAACCACATAATAAATTTCAACCAAGTTGGTTCAGCGGTTAAATAGGTAACAGACAGACAAACACCCTTATAATATTAGTAAGGAAGGGGCAAGAGTTTGCATAAAACTCTGCAAGATTAAATGCAAACGACAAAGTACAAACAGAGGCAAAACGAATTGGAAGACACAGACTACACGACTATGTCAAACACATTAGAGTTCTGCGGAGAAAGGTGTTCACAACCAGTGGCACATCTTGCATTTTTAATAAATGAAAGATTTTTTTTCGTTGAACTGGATACCATTGAGCCATGCTTTACCGGGATACTACAATATGGCGACGTGGCCAGCAAAGCGGTGTTTTTCTTAAATTCTATTAATATTTAAGAAAATACCTTGAAAAATGTTCAACGACCGTTCGACAAGGCTGTTTATGAACGTGGTGAGAAAAGGAACTAACGCTGCTATCCTACAAAAACGTCATTTTTGACAGTTCTCTTTTACCAGCAGCGCCCATTGACACATTCATTTAAAGCCTTTTCAAGCTGTATCTGAGGATATCACGAAAATCTGTGACTTATTGAGTGACGGAGCATACAAAGACGTGCAAGCAACTGGCAACGTCGCCAATCGCCGCATGCGGAGTGCTCGACTCTGGCTACGCTAGCTACTTGGCAATGTCGCCAGTTGGTTGCCAGGTGAGTTGCCCGTCACACATCTCAATAGAACTAGTCGCCGTGGCGTCCCGGTGAGGTATATGGCCCTTTAGGTATTTAATACAGACATTGCCGGGCTGTGTTTTGTCCCTTGTATATTTAGTAAAGATGTTTTTATATATTTATTGATATATTTACATAATAATCGAAAGTAGGATTTCTGTAGGATGCATCCAATTAATCAAGTAATCTGCCGAAAAGCCAACGATATAAAACGGGACGGAAATGAAAAGCCCAATAACTTTAAAAGGTTGGCAATTCCTGCACTATACATTTCAAGTCGTTTAAAGTTGGTCGCAGGAAAGAAATGTGGTTTTAAATTGGCTCCTATTCTAGCACCTGGTTTGAGTCACATTATTATACAATGAATCTAGGAATGTAGGAAAAACTATACAATAAACATGTTGCTAATATATACTAATAATATTTATATAAACGCGAAAATGTGTCCGTCTGTCTGAATTACCTCTTCACGCTCAAACCGCTGCATCGATTTTGTTGATACATATTTGAAATAGAAATAATTTCTCTCCCGTGAAAGGACACACATAACTTTTTTCCCGGAATAATAGTATTTTAAAAAGATAAAACCGACTTCAAATGTTTGTACGTAATTGAGAATTAAAATTACCTATCTCAAAAACTGTTGAACAGATTTTGATGAAACTTGCAGTATTCCCTAAGTTGAACAATATCTAGTATAATAAAAAAAGAATCACTAAACTTGTGGTTCCGGAGATATGCGTGCACAAACATAAAACATACATACATACATACATACATACATACACTTTTAAAATTTAGCACATTTGTTCAGAAGCTGTCATAGATTAACATCTCCCTTCCCCTCTGGATCGCTAACTGAGTGCACGTGTATATCTGTTTTGCAGTTAAAATTAAATTTAAATTTAATTCATAATTTATTTTGGCCGAAAAATTCATAGTAAAATAATAGGAGTGCATAGTATCGGAGGAGCTTAGTGAGTGACGTAAACGGCGCGTACCCGTGCTACGAAACACTCGCAGTGCTACGATCAGCTGCGACTGCTACGAACCAAGACATCGGCTACGCCGTACGCGACTACTATTACGTTCTGTGAGCCTAGTACATTTTTACGATGCCGCATAACCGTACTCCACCGTCCATGATTCTTTCGCCGTCCGCAGCCCCCTCCACCTCGGGCTCCTCGCTCGCCCAGCCGACTATACCGCTACAACATGCGGGCTCGGTCTTTAGGGGAGGGGGCCAGGCCCCCTCATTGTTTATCTCCAAACCAACTAGCAACAGACTAGTTATAGCCACGATTAAACTACCACGGTCTTAACCAGACCAGTAGCTTAGACCCTTTCAAAAAAAAAAAAAAAAAAAAATGCGGGCTCGGACTCTGCGTTAGACAATATCACACAGAGAAAAAAGCGGAAGTTTGTAAGTGAAGAAGAAAGTTTAATGACCTCGTACATGGACCAGATGAAGAAAATGTTTCAACACTTCGCTGAGTTGCAGGACCAAAAATTGTCAGTAATTCAAAATCCGAAACAAAACTCCAAAACGAAGAAATTATTAGTTCACTTGATTTTTTGGGAAAAAAAATATGATGATATGCGTGTGGAACTGGACAGCTACCGGAATGAAAATAAAGAAATTAAAAAGTATGTAAGTTATCTAGAAAATAAAATAGATCAATTAGAAAGGAACTCAAAGACGTGCGAAGTGGAAATACGAGGCATTCCCAAAGCCCTAGAGGTAGAGAAAACACAAGACCTACATCTTTACTTTGAAAAAATATTCACAACAATAGGAGTAAACATAAATCAGGATAAAATAAAAAACATATATAGAATTAATACTAAAAACCAATCAAATATGCCGATAATTATTGATTTTATAAACACAGAATGTAAGCAAGATTGAATGCAAGCAGGAGTGAAAAAATATAACTACCAAAATCCAGCCAACCGACTTAATACTAAACATCTACAAACAAATGGACCCGTTAACCACATATTTATTTTGGAGTCATTAACTCCTAAGGCCAGAAAAATATTCAGATTGGCGCGTGATTTTGCAGCCAAAAATAAGTACAAATTCTGCTGGACATCAAAAGGCATGGTATTTTTAAGAGAAAAAGAAGGTTCTAAAATAATAAAAATTCAGTCTGAAACAGACCTAAACATTAGCAGCACAAGTACAAAATGACTGAACAGGTTAGCACGCTTAAATCATAGTAAATTTTTAAGCTTAAAAATATTTCTAACTTTAGATATAATTGTATTAAAACTACTTATAATCCTAGATTTAATACTATTTTATATATTTTTTCATATACTAGCCAGCTTCGCATGCACTTATAGTCACTTTTTATAGTCATATTAAAAATGTTATATACTTTAAAGTTATATACACTTTACTACATTGTTACCTACTTATTAAGTTTAGCTGTATTTAAATATCATATTATTATATGTGTATTCCGAACACAAAAACTTATCTTAGATTTTATTAGATACTGCTTTATTGTTATCTTTATAAGAAGCGTATTCTCTTTACTTTTATTTTTAAGTTTCAAATTAAAACTATATGGGCAATCTTCTGATGTATTATCCTGGACCCGAGTTCACTGCACTAAGACAAAAAATATCTACATTATTATACTACCTTGTTATAACACAAACATAAATATAGTCGGCGTCCATCAGTGTCATAATTATTTTATTAAATAAAATTCGATAATAACGATGATTTTAGCATACAAAATGATATAGACAGTATAAAAGTGGCAGACTCGAATACATGTGCGATAGAGGACTGCAGAGAGCTACTATTAGGACACCCAAAATCACTATCAATTCTAACCCAAAACATACGGAGTATTAAGGCTAATTTCAATTACTTACAAATCGTTCTTTCAAAAGCCAATATCCTATGGAATTTCATTGTCCTGACGGAATGTCGACTGTCACAATGCCCGTTTCTACCCTCGCTTGAGGGGAAAGCGAAAAATTATTTACAGAATGAAGGCGTTACAGTTTACTATAGTAAAACTCTAACTGTAGCGATACATGAGCCTAACCTAGCAAATGCTAATTGCCACGTCCTAACTACAGACGAAAAGGCTATCGTGGCAGTATATCGCTCTCCGTCGGTACAAAATATCCAGGGATTTTTGAGTTCTTTAAAAGAAATTCTGCAAGACCTGAAATCATATAAAACGTTTATGGTGGTAGGCGACATAAATATAAATATTTCCGAATTATCTACAGACCCTCGTATGTATGACTACCTTGAATTACTATCAAGCTTCGGAATGATTCCAGCGCATATTCCCACACGAGGTGGTACTTCCTGCCTGGATCATATTATTCTTAAAACAAAAAGACGTGCTGCCTGTTACGTTGCCGATACTTCCATAACGGATCACGATAGTGTCATCATGTTCATCCAAAAACCAATAAATACTACCAAACCAAGAAAACAGAAATCAATAACTGACTTCGAGAAACTGGAATCAGACCTTAAAAATCAAAATTTTGACTCTATCTTTGAGACGCAGGACGTTAACGATGCACTATTTATTTTTGAAAATATTATTAAAAGTTTAATTGCCTCCAACACAATAATCAAAACAGTGACAAACCGTTACAACCTTTTAAAACCGTGGATGACACCGGGCCTTTTAAGATGCATTAAGAATAGAGATACACTGCATAAAAAAGTAAAAAAAGAACCAAACAATGAAATAGTAAAAGTAATATATATTAAATATAGAAACTACTGCAATAGGATCTTAAAGAAAGTAAAAATAGAATTTGATAAAGGACAGATTCAGAAGGCAGGAAAAAATAGCAGACTAGTTTGGAAAGCAATTAAAAAAGCTACATTTACGGAAACAGATAAGAGTGTATCCACGGAACTTTTAAAGGGCTGTAATAATGAGGAAGATGTCAATAAAGTTAATTACTATTTTTCCCAGGTTGGCAAAGCCCTCGCTCGAAAAATCAAAGCACCACCTCATCCTCACCTCATTAACTTTCATTAAATCAACTAAAATATAAAAATAAATCAAAAACCTTTTAATTTTATAGAAATAAACCTTATTGCTGCTGCGGAACCCTTCATGGGCGAGTCCAACTCGCACTTGGCCGGTTTTTTAAAACTGTAAATGTAGCTTTGTAGTGTGAAGCAAATTAGACTCTAATTATTATTATTATTAGACTTATGTAATGTAGCGGCTCTTTGAAGGTACGGAAAAATCTACAAACTTGATATTTGGCTCATCTGATTGGTAAGTCTGCCGACCCCTGGCCTAGGTCATAGTGTCTAAACACACTAGGCTGAATTACGCCGGCGTGAATTCCGCCGCGCTTACGCCGCGTTTTAAACTTATACAAAATACGGGCGGAACGCGGGAGACGACACACTATTCCGTCGTATTTTGTATGCGTTTGACATTTGCGGCGGCATTTACGCCGGCGTAATTCAGCCTAGTGTGTTTAGACACTTTGAGTGCCATTTATTCATATTTTTGTCGGTGCTGTCCCGTTGACGGTGACGTTGGACGAAAGCCGTAAGTCGTAGTTCGATTTACCTTCAGAATTTAATTATTACTGTGCTATGTGCTTGGCTTAGCTTGGGTATTTGATTTAGTATAAGCGGTGAGTGTTGTAGGGCTACTTTATTACACCTTCTTGGTCTAGTAGTTTAAGAGTAATGCTAGTGGGTTCGATTCCCTATTAAAAAGCCGTCAACACACTTGCAACTCTTCTGATGTTGCAAGTGTCTATCGGTGACGGTGGTTGATTTCCATCAGGTGACCCGTTTGCACATCTGCCACCTAATTTCATAAAAACAAATTGAAACAACAAAAACGTTGTTTTCATGTTTGGTTAGGACAATGCAGGCTGATCACCTGATTGTCTGACAAGTAAGATGATCCATGCGTCGGATGGGCATGTAAAAAGTCGGTCCTGCGCCTGATCTCTCGCCAATCGTGTCGGTAGTCCGTCACACTGGGTTATGAGAGTGAAGAAACTGGCACTATAAAAAATAGTCTTACATTTTGCTTACTTCGTGTCACAAACAAGGAAAAACATTGTTTAACTTATATTTTAGTGTGTAACATTTTTATGAAACTTCACCTTGTTACGTTGAGAATCAAATTTCAAGGTCGCATCATTAAAAAGAGGGTCGAAATAATATTAATATTGCATTACGATGGCATCACGGTTTTAGACAGAGGATTCACTAGACCCGTATACTCTGTACACACACGTTTTTTAGGGTTTCGCGTGCCCAAAGGGTAAAAACGGGCCCCTATCACTAAGACTTCGATATCTGTCCGTCTGTCTGTCTCCAGGCTGTATCTCAAGAACCAGGCTGATATTTCACAGATTGTGCATTTCTGTTGCCGCTTTAACAAAATATGCTAAAAACAAAATAAAATTAATATTTAAGGGGGCTCCCATTAAAAAAAGCAATTTTTTGCCTGACATTGCTATGAAACGGTACGTTTCATGCGCGAGTCCGACTCGCACTTGGCCGATTTTCATTGATAAGTTATCAATATAACTCACACAAAACTACGTTACGTAGGAAGTAAAATCATTCCAACAAAAGTACCAACGGAATCGCGAAATTTGACTTGTTTATCTCATTACCTTTATCTCATACTAGATGACGTCCGCAATTCAGTTGTGCCGAAATTCGTTTAGCGCGCTGGAACCGAATGATGTGAAGAGTCATTTTCACGGGATAAAATAACCAATGTCCTTTCCATGGACTCAAAAGTATCTCCATACCTTTCAGCAAAATCGGTTCAGCGGTTTGGGCGCTAAGAGGTAACAAATAAACACCTTTATCTCATACTTGTTGACGCCCAAAACTCCGTTGCGCCAAAATTCGGTTATCGCGCGGGAACGGTAATTTTTTCCAGGATAAAATAACCTATGTCTTTTCCCGGGACTCAAAGTATCTCCATACCAAGTTTCAGTAAAATTGGAAACACAGGCAGACAAACACACTTTCACATTTATAATATTAGTATAGATTCACTGTGTAGCTTGCTAGTTGCTACTTTTACACAAAAATCTGTGCACGCCCTATCTGATATTTCCCATCACATTTCTCTCCGTAGGACTGCTAGAAGAAATTTCTGTTAGAGATAAGCTGTACCTGTTGTGTCGTTTTTCTTCTGTGCATATTTCGTGTTATTTTTTTTTATGAAATAAGGGGGCAAACGAGCAAACGGGTCACCTGATGGAAAGCAACTTCCGTCGCCCATGGACACTCGCAGCATCAGAAGAGCTGCAGGTGCATTGCCGGCCTTTTAAGAGGGAATAGGCTAATAGGGGAGGGTAGGAATGGAAAGGAAAGGGAATAGGGGAGGGTAGGGAAGGGAATAGAGTAGGGGATTGGGCCTCCGGTAAACTCACTCACTCGGCGAAACACTACGCAAGCGCTGTTTCGTCCCGGTTTTCTGTGAGAACGTGGTATTTCTCCGGCCGGCCCATTCGTGCCGAAGCATGGCTCTCCCGCGTAAAATGTGTGTGCAATAAAATATAGTAAAAAACATAATCATGTTACACAGGAAGTAAATCATCCCAACTCACGAAGAATCACGAAGTTTGACCTGTTATCTCATTTCATTATCTCTATCTCATATTATGGAATTCCCAAAGGCGTTTGTTCCGAGCTATTTGTGGGAGTCATTTCCTCAAACGCTCTCCTTTTTACGGTTGTCTTTATGTTTTCCTATCTAGCTTTATGTCTGGCTGAAATGTACAAACTTTGAACTATCGTCAGGTTTTTGAGTGTCCTAGATCTTTTGTCTGGTTAGTGGGTGTTTTGAACTAGTTATTCTTCGCAAACTATTTCGTTTAAAGTGGAAATAAAATATATTTTACTATACACGTGTATTACTGCCATAATAAACAATTAAATAGTTACTAGCTGTCCCCGCAAACGTTGTTTTGCCGTATAAAGTATTTAGTTTTTCGCCCATATTATTTTATTGAAGTGACTAAATAAGTATGTCACCATAGCAACGTCCATCGCTATCCTGTCGGCTGTCGCACATACAATGGTCGCCGTCAGTTTCGAGTTATAATCATTTAGTATTATTTATTCAATAAAATTAATATGCACTTATCAATATAAAAAGTAGATGTTATCAGATTCTCAACCCTAGCCGATATGCTCGCTAAAGCGCAATACACACTGAGCCCGCCGGGCCGCCGACAAAGCCCGGCGGCCTGTATGAAAAGAATGATGTCGGCAACATGCGCCCGCGCGTATTACCCGCCGACCGCGACATGTTGGCGGCTTGGGTACGCCTGCGCTCACTTGCCCAGCGACACAACCTTTATAGATACGCGGCAATCACTGACCAATCGCTGACTGTCAAATAAATTTCTCATCTGAAGCCGCCGACATGCCGCCGACCAAATTTTCCGACTTGTATTATGTGAAGCCGCCAACTAGACTGCCGACAAAAAGTTGCCGACATATGTCGGCAGCCCGGCGGGCACAGTGTGTATTGCGCTTGAGATTCACGAAAATCGGTGGAGCTGTTTCAGAGGAGCTCAACCATGCACTCCGTGACACGAGAATTTTATATATTAGGTATCATGTTAAAGTGTACATACAAGTTTAGAGATCTTTGAAGTGTACAGACGTACTTTTACTTTTTAACGCTTAAGTGAACGGATCTCTATACCAAATTTCAGCAAAACTGCTCAAACGATTTTGCTGATGGAGATACATTGAGTCCCGGAAAATGATATAGAATAGTCTCTGTTGCAAGAAATGTACGGTTCCTGCGCGATAATCGAATTTTGACGCAACGGAGTTGCAGGCGTAATCAAGATTTTTTATATTTATTTATTATTAAATAAGGGGGAAAACGAGCAAACGGGTAAGCAACTACCGTCGCCCATGGACACTCACAACATCAGAAGAGCTGCAGGTGCGTTGCCGGCATTTTAAGAGGGAATACGCTCTTATCTTGAAGGTTTGCAGTTCGTATAGGTTCGGAAAGACTGCTGGTGACAGTTCGTTCCAGAGTTTTACAGTGCGCGGCAGAAAGTTACGCGAAAAACGCACTGTGTAAGACTGCCACTCATCAAGGTGATGAGGATGGTATGTTTTTCGCGTGGGACGATGGCGAAAAGTTGCAGATGGTATAATTCCGAACAGCCCCTCAGAGCACTCCCCGTGATACAACCGATAGAGGATGCAGAGTGAAGCTACATCTCGGCGTAATTCCAAGGGGTCCAAGCTGTTTGAAACACTATGGCAGTCAACAATTCGAGCGGCCCTTCGTTGGATACGATCCAGAGGGAGCAATTGGTATTTTGGCGCCCCTGCCCAGAGATGAGAACAATATTCCATATGAGGCCGAACCTGCGCCTTGAGAGTTGTAGGCGTTGGTCCGGACTGAAGTACTGTCTCGCTCTGTTAAGAACACCAAGCTTCTTCGAGGCTAATTTGGCCATACCCTCGATGATATCGGAACTGGACTTCGCTCGATATGTTGACGCCAAGTATCTCAATGCTAGGGGAGATGGTTAAAGGTGTGCCCTCAAAATATCCTATACGACCATTGGTGACTTTTTAGTGGTGAACGCGCGGACTTGTGTCTTGGCGGGGTTGAATTGGACCAAGTTACGTCTACCCCATTCAAAGACCTTCTCCAATGAATTCTCCACCTTAGACACAAGTTCGTTTCGTCTCTCAGTGACATTTTGCCGAGAAATATTGGGGAAGCCGATATATACAGCATCACCTGTACTGTCATCCGCATAGCAATGAATGCCGCTGGTCTGCAACATGTCATTGATATGCAGTAAGAATAGAATAGAATAGGCGATAGCACACAGCCCTGAAGGACAGCAGCATCAACAGACTGAGTTTCCGAGCATTCGCCGTCAACTCTGCTAGGAAACCAGTGACCCACTTACATAATTTCTCGGGCAGCCCGTATGATGGAAGCTTTGATAGCAGCGCTTTATGCCAAACCCGATCAAAGGCCTTCGCAATGTCCAAACTAACAGCCAATGCCTCTCCCTTCGACTCAATTGCCTGAGCCCAACGATGAGTCAGGTACGCCAAGAGATCACCAGCCGAGCGACCCTTACGGAACCCGTATTGTTTGTCGCTTAGTAGTCCCTGGCCGTCCAAGTATCGAAGAAGCTATTGATAATGGATTCCATTATCTTCGAAAAGAGCACAGAAAAGCACACTTTTTCAACACAATAGGCGGGATTCCGTCAGGCCCACTTGACTTTTGGATATCAAGGGAACGGAGGGCTTTTCGCACTGAGCGATGATGAAACCGAATATCCGACATGATGCTAGTGCATCGCGGTATGGTCGGAGGTTTCTGCCCCCCGTCATCCAGGGTCGAGTTTGACGCATTTCTTTTTTTATATTGTAAAGTGAGTAAGTGTTCAATAAGTGTGTTTTAATAAGTTTTCATTTATTAAACATACGTTCAATATTATGATTTATGAGCGTAGTAATACAAATTGTATGTTTTTTAATAAATTGATTTTATAAAAGTTTTTTGACTACTGTAAAAAAGCATAGTTTCCATAGGATATTTTTCTGTCTATTTGATAAAACTATACTTTACGAAGCGTGTTTACTAAACATAACTGCGAAATTCAACCATTTTGATATTTTTCTAAGGCTGTCTTTCCACAAGAGCTGAGTGGAGCTGAGTTGCGAGGAATGTGCTTTTGAGAACCAATAGCATCGCCACGCTGAGCGATGTCATGGCAATGTCATGTCCATGATGCGATTCCATTGGTTTTCAAAAACACATTCCTTGCAACACAGCTCCGCTCAACTCTGGTGGAAAGGCAGCCTAATTCTTCCTATAATGATGTGCAATAAATCGATGACAATTTTCTCGAACTGAATTTTGATTGGCATGCTAAAATAAAATGTTATGATAATGACATTGGCGGCTTCGCGTCAGCCATGTTATAATACTGCCAAGATATATTGTATCACCTGAGCACGGAAAATTACTTTTATGGCGGTCTCATAAACGGCGACGTCGTGGTTCGATTGCAAATTCTACTTTACAGCACCTTTACATTATATTTATATACGCAATTTTTAACCCCCGACGAAAAAGGGGGTATAATTTTGACGTGTCTATCTGTTGCATCGTATCGTCCTATCGAGTGGGCCATTTTTATCTAGTTTTTTTTCCTTAATAAGTAACTTATATCTAAATTTTAATGTAGCTGTGTCTCCCTATTTTAACTGAAGCACGGACATGTAAAGAAAGATTTTTTTTATGTATGACAGTTTTTTTTGTGCTTAGTGAATGGCGAATTTAAACAAAAAGTTTCCTATAAAATTTCTCAAGCAGTAGGTCATATTATGCATCAAATACTATTATTTGCTGGGTAAAAAAAAACTAAACAAGGCCTTTGCATCCATTGTGTGTGATTTATCACAGTGTTTTCAGAGCAAAGTAACCACTGTTCATAAACTGTAGTGACCCAAGGACATACGGCATTCTCGCGACGTAGTCGGTCTAGTCTAGGGGTTGAAAATGTCTGGGTCTGAATGGTCACTCAATCATTCTCGCAACATAGTCGGCTTACTCCAGAGGAAAGAGCAGGTCAATACGTCTGTGACCAACCATGTGCGGGTTCACCGTTAAAGCGTATAATGTATTTGAGAGCTGAAAATGTCACATTGGTACACATCTTCACCCGGGATCGAACCTGCACCCATGCTAGTGCAAACTTAATAACCACGCACTAGGTTATAAGAATAATATGTTCTTGCTGAGTTTTGCACACCTTATATTATTGGAATCAGTAATATACGTATATGACAATTTACGGTAAGCTTATGCAGAGCTTAATATACGGAATGACGAAGCGATCAAGTCAATTATATCTGCGTTCGGGAGTTAAGTGGGAGGGAAATGGGATTCCGGGAATTCCAAAATCCGGAATATTGTGTAATGTGCTAACGTGATAACAATTTTCTGATATGGTTATTGTAAGCTCCTAATATAGTTAGATGAAATTATGTTAGGCATCCATTAGACGGTAGGATTTGCTGTAAGTTTTACCACAGTCATGACTGTGACTGATGGATACCCTACCGTGTAAGAGCGTGACTGACGGTTGCATGAAGCTGATTGATGAAAATCTGGATATTTTGATTTTTGCTTCATGCAACCATCAATCAAATTTTGACTTGGACTTGAGACGTACGAGCAGACTAATTCGTTCCGTTCGGAAAAAAGCAAGCGTGTGCGTCAGACCGTCAGTTAATGTATTTTCTACTTCTATGCATTCGGATTTCCGAATATGAAAATCGTAATATTTTTGTTTCGTCGTAGTTCGGAAAGAAAATTTATTTTCACCCATCCTTTTAGCCGTGGAGTAGTAAAAATATACACAGCCGAACATACTAAGAACCTCCTCGATTTAAAGTCGGTAAAAAAAATCTACATTAATTTAGAAATGTCAAGACCGTTTTACCCGGCGGCATGCAGGTGCGTGTTGCGTGCGTCCTTCCATGCGTATTCGCGTGCATACTGTACTTAGTATACGATTGTAAAGTTAAGATTTTTCACCACGCAACGCTCATAATACTTTAAAATAAAATATAAAAGTAATACTAAAGTGAAGAAAGAAAGCGATGTTTTTTTAAAATTATGTATTTCTCGGGACTTAAAGTTTACGAAATGCAATTAAAATCGGCTCAGAGGTTTGATCGCGATGCAAGAGATAATAGGCAGCAAAAGGCTTTTTTTGCCCTTGTGAGTTGAGTTGCTAATAAATAATAATTGGTCCGCTGGAAAGCAGTGTGGCTCGGTCAGGGCTAAGCCTACAGCCTTAAGTAAGTGCTGATATTATATTAGTATAGTTACAATCTCAGAAATCTTCGATAACGCGATTCAATATTGTGGCGCCAAATGGCCAGACACATTCGTTTGTCACGTCAGCCTAGGTTCCGAAATAAAACCCGTCTATAGACACCATGAATCCTACGCCATAATATATTATCTACTAGTATGCCACCAGTGAAACAAGTGTGACGTATTTTAATGACAACCTAAGAAACTCATATGCGTATTAACGTAAAATAATTGACGTGCATTGGCACTGGCGTATATTTCGGAACGAATATTGCGTCGATTCTATACTATGTTATGAGCACTGGCATATTAGGTTATAATACGTTAGAAAAGATACTATTAATCTTATATCTTTAAACGAGCAATTACGCTACGTTACGCTCAAAGACCGAAATCGCTCAGTGAGCGAAAAAATAGCTCACAACGCGTTGTGCTCACAGTAAAACAGCCACGACGCGAATTTCGCGTCGTGGCTGTTTCACTAACATATATAATACTAGCTGTCCCGGCAAACGTTGATTTGCCATAATATACGGTATTTCGCCCATATTTAAATTTTATTGAAGTGACAAAATAAGTATGTCGCCATGGCAACGTCGATTGCTATCTCGTCGCACAAACAATGGTCGCCGTCAGTCTCAGGTTGTAATAATTTACTATTATTTATTCAACAAATGCACTTATCAATATATAAAGTACCCAGTAGCCGATTCTCAGACCTACTGAATATGCATATAAAATTTGATAAAAATCAGTAAAGCCGTTTCGGAGGAGTTCGTGGACTAACATTGTGACACGAGAATTTTATATATAAGAAAGATATATTTGGAATCTCGGAATCGGCTCCAACGAGTTTCATAAAATTAGTACATAGGGGGTTTCGGGGGCGATAAATCGATCTAGCTAGGAATCATTTTTAGAAAATGTAATTTTATTCGTGTTTTATCGAATACCGAGCAAAGTTCGGTCAAATAGCTAGTAAAATATAAATGAAATTGCGTGTAAAAGATAGTGACAAAATTACTTAATACTTTTTACAAATCCTTAAGATAAAAGTTTGTAATTAAATAGCGAGATCAGAAAATAGCAGACACTCAGAAAGTTTCTAAGTTCGACAAAGACATCAAAGTACAGAACTTCTGTTTGGTGGAAATTACAGAAAGTATTTAACCGTGGAACCGTGTTATAGAGGTAGAGGGGGTCTGGTACACCCCACAAAAATTGTTTTCGTAAAAAAGTGCCCTATATTCTTAACCTTAGAACACTAACCTTATTTTCCGACGCTTCTTACTAACCTTCGACGTTTCGACTACGACATTTTAGAAAGGCGTTTAAAGGATGTTAATGAAATGAAATGTTTACAGTTTTGTTTTATATTTAATGGAAATGTTGTATTTAAATTATTTGTACTACTCCAATAAAATGATTTGGCATATTTATTACCTAAACAGCCTTATAATTGAGATCATAGTTTGCATGACAAGTCTACAATTTAAATCTTTACCACTACTATTTATGACAATATTGTGGATAAAAAACTTTAAGATTAATAAAATGATGGATGCGAAAGATTAATGAAATGAAAATAAATTAAAAAAGTAGCTATTTATATGTTTGTGGCACATATCAAGTTTGTGCTCTCCGCACAACGATTTTTGCACTTGTTGCAAGTACTTTTACGACATATGCCACATATTTTCCTTCTTTTTGTGCAAGAGGTATATGAGCTGCACTATTTTGTCTAGTTTCTATCGTGAAAATCGAAGTATTACTACTTTGCAAATATTTTATGCGACCATCCGTTATGTAAGCTGGATCAATTTCGATATGGTCCTATTTCTTACTCCCTGATGAATTTTGGTTAGCACTTTCATCTTGTAATAACATCCAAAGTATTGTAGTTATAATATTAATAAACAATATCAATAAAATAAATCCGCAAAAGAAAAAAATGCGCAAAAATGTACAAACCTTATAACACAAAATGTTAATACTAAACCTCGTCGTTTCGACGAAACGTGGTTGCTGGTATGGCGCTTACAGCCCACCCACGTACAAAATACTACCGTCCGTCGCGAGGACAACGGGTCGATAGAGATTAGCTGAAGTATGGAAGAAGTGCGATCGCGCGCGCAAAAGATAGAACGATTTTTTTTTAAACCGCGTCGTCGAATCGACGAAGGCTAGTAATCTAGGGTTGTTAATTTAAATGTCACAATCTTATAAAATATTAAATAACTAAGAACTAGATGCCGCCCGCAACTCCGTTGCACCAAAACTCGTTTATCGCGCGGGAACCGTACATTTTTCCGAGATAAAAGGCCCTATCCTACCCCACAAAAATTTTCGTCAAAATCGGTTCAGCAACTTGAGCGTGAAGAGGTAATAGACGGACAGATAGACAAACTTTCGAATTTATGATACTAGTGTGGATGGATAGTCATAAAATATTATAATGATATTCAAAACTATTGTAACAATTACAAACCCCAAGGCTAGACGAATAGGTCTACAATTTAATTTCTAAGCCTATCAAGGATCTTTTGATGACCTGAATTCTGAACTGAGACTGTCTGGGCTAAATCTAGATTCTGAGACAATGGATTCACTCGGTCTTACTGCTAGGCAGCTTTCTTGGATCTGTTTCTAGCTAAACAACTGTCTTCTAGTGGTTTTGCTTTGTAGAAAACAACTAGTGAAGTGTAGACAGAAGAAAAAAAACTGCAAAAGCAAGCATACACTTTCGGTTGAAAAGGGGATATTATTTCCTATCTTATTTGGCGCCGGCGGTCTTCCTGCCTTTAATGTATTTAGATTAGAATATTTGTGTCTTGATACAAGATTGAAATTTGTACGTACTCCATATAAATAAAAATTAATTTTAAATTTTGTTAGTCTCACTAAAATTCGAGATCAGCTGAGCCGTTTTGGCTAATTTTAAATATTGGTGGAAGTCTAGGGAAGGTCTATATCAAAAGGAAAATGATACGAAGTTCACCGTGTCATCTAGTAAATAATATGTATTGATAAATAAAGATGGCCGCACTACCAATCATGGTGGGGGCTGGGAGAATGTAATTATGTATATTGTGATGGCCGTAAGACGTGAGAGCTGTCGTCCACTCCTTCACTAGCCGCCGCCGGGAGTAGAGTGTTCAGTGATACAGTATTCTGTGTTTAATTTACTCCTCCAACGATAATGTACAAATTGTACAAATCTGTTTTTTTGTTTCTCACAAAAACGCCCTACATAATAAACTCAGAAACACTTGAAGCCATGCGTTTCTGAGCAACTAAGCATGTATAACAATGATATTATACAGGGTGTAACAAAACTAGTTGATAGTACTTTAGGGTATGTGTTCCTTGTAGAGTTCACTGTGAAAGTAGCAGCGCTGAAAGACTAAAATTTGTTGTTATTCTTTTGTGCTATAAACACGTGGTCGGGGGCGCGGCCCGCCGCGCCGCCGCCGGCTCCTCCTCCATGGTGTCGGCGTCCACCACCGCCGCCGCCGCGCCCGCACCACCGTCCACCAGACACACCTGAAACCATACATTATTATTAATAATAAATCCTTTATTTGCATAAATTATAAACATAAAAACTAACAGAAACCAAAGGAATAATAACCTTAAAAATTAATAAATTATGAAATGTGCAAAATGGCGGCCTTGTCGCTTTAAGCGATTTCTTCCAGATGGAAAGGTAAATAACATTCAAAGAACAGAGTCTGGACACTTACATCCATTGCTATAATAATATAAAAATGAATCTCTAGATGAGTGTGTAAACGTTTAACCGGTTTCACTAATTCGTTTTTATTGTGTTAGTTAATGTCGGAGGAAGGTAGTTACGTTTACGTAATTTTTAAAGATCCGTGGATACTGAGATAATCTAAGTGTCTAAACACACTAGGCCGAAGTTACGCGGCGTAAATTACGTCCGCAATGTCAAACGCATACAAAATACGGACGGAACGCGAGTGTGGAATAGTGTGTCGTCGACAATTTAAAACACATTGCGGGCGTAATCATATGGAACTTACGCCGGCGTAAATTCGGCGTAGTGTGTTTAGACACTAAGAATTTCTCATCACCCTATACAAATTATTCATTACGCTTTAGAAAATTTAAACTTCATAGATATGATGCGACGGCCTGCCTGTTAATATTATTTGTGTTTTATTTTCGCCTTGAATGTTTCCGCGTGAAAAAAATCAACACAACACCTTCAACAAGTCCAAGTATTCCCTGGAGAGGTGTCTGACGAGCATAAGTATACTCGTAGTAGCATTACTATTTACTATTTAAATAAGTCGTATTAAGTCCCGATTAATAAGTTTTAACACCCTGTATATGTATAACAAAAGATCGTCTCGTATACAATATACGATTATTTACTTCTAAAAAAATACGTTTCGTACCTGAGTTTTTATGATATAATATGTCTTTGAGTTCTATTACTCGTGTTATATCGTCGTAAACGTCTACAAACACTCACGTATATTGCCGTACAGAAGACAAAAGAGACGTTAAATTAATATCACATATTACCAGAGGCGGCGTAAGGCGTAGGCGACGTGGGCGACCGCCTCGCGGTCTAAGGCTTTGTCCACATCGCGACGGTGATCTGATCGGAGATCTGATCGCGCAAATGATACAAATGTGGACGCACCGTAGCACTATGGAAAATGGTAGAACTAGAGCATATCATAAATGGTTTTTAAAAATATCACAATTTGAATGAAATATTTATTGCATTCGATACTCTAATAACCAAATAATCCTAATCAGACATTTTTTTGCACTAAAACTGCATAAATATTTTTTTTTCATAGGTTGAAGTAAGTTGAAGTAGCGGATGGCTCATTCAAATGTTTGCATACACATAATTCAAATGAATATTGTGAAAAAAGTATTTAGCACATGCATACGGTTTTATACATTTTTAAAAAGGATATTATATGTTCTTATTAATGAGCTATTAACTTTTTTTAATATGCTTTTTATTTTTGAGTAAGTACTTAAAAATTGACATACCCTATTTTTCACTTTCTTTTTTTTTCGTCGAAGGTTTTCATATTTACCCACGGCTCCCCACGCGCAACTTTATGTGTTATTTGATAGCCTTACTATTCATAAATGAAAAATTAAAAAAATCTGCTGCGGAAGTTTGCGGTCCTGGAAGTTATGGGAAAAAAATGTGATAGAGGTCAGAGTAGATAATTCGGTATCTTTTGCGGTTACTGCTGACATACTTTACAAAAACAATATTAACCACAATATTTTGATAGCAATAGCTTATTATCTATTTTGCACTAATCCTGCGTGAGTAAATATGCATAACATTGACATTAGTACGTATTTAATATCTGAAAAACCAGTATATAAGGGGAAGCAAATATCTTCAAATTGTACACTTCAGCGTGTATTTCATATTAAGTGACACTTATTTAAATTGGTTATTTCCATTAAAATGTCAACTTTCAACTGTACTAAGGGTGATTTCATCATTCCCTATATCGAGCGTGGCAGAACCTTAGAATCGTTGTCCATAGTTCTACAGCAAACATTAAACGTTTCTGAAAACAACTTGTGTTTTGTAATTGGTGACATTCAAAGACATATTCTGCCTTCTTTCAATAAGCGCTGGGCTAAAGCATCAAGGAAAAAGGACCAATTTATTCTGAATAATACAAGCTGGCTGGAGTCAGGATATTCAGTACAGTTTCCGGAGTCTGAAGCACATTCACTGCCATCAACTTCTGGTGAACAAGGAAGACCGTGCATTGCTTATGGAGACTCCTCAGAATCAACAAAGAAAAGGAAAAACATTTTTTTACTAGAAGAATATGGGTTTGAGCACATTTGTAACGCATTTTTGCAAGGACTGCGGGCCTTAGGTGAGTATGCAGAGGCTCGTCTTGTTGAAGAGCTAAGAAACTCTGAGAGCGAAAAGAAAAAAGTTTTCTCGACTACGTGGAAAGAGTCAAACCAAGTGAAGATTTTATCTGATACAGAAGCATTGAGTGCTTTTATTGATTTGGCTCTAACTAAAGCACAATATGCCTGGATTCGCAGCATGGAAATGGTATTACACATTTGCTATAATCTTGACTTTAAGACTTGGTCTGCTACAACAGAAAAAAAAAAGAAATTGAAGAAAGAAAAGAAGGAATTTGTTCAAAAACGTTTCAGGGAAGAGCTAGGATTAATTATCGACAAACCTCGTCAATTAAGTGGAAACTCAAGTGATGGAAATACAGCACGAAGGTTCTTTTACAATTACACTTGCTCGGCGAACATAACAGGTGTTGATGAAACATTGATTAAACGCTTGTATATTATTTTACAAGCTCTATCTTCTGGAATGATGATCGATCCCGAAAAATTTGGAGTTTGTGCCTTAGAAACTGCGCGAATTTATGTTAGTAACTATGATTGGTTGGATGGTGACATGCCATCCTCCGTGCACAAATTACTTATACACGGAGAAAACGTGATCAAACATTTTTCTGTTCGTCCTATTGGGCAACTGTCGGAAGATGCACAAGAGTCGCGCAATAAAGACTACAGAAATATGCGCCTGCACCATGCCAGAAAATGTTTCCGTATAGCTACAAATGAAGACGTATTTAAAACGCTTCTATATACTTCAGATCCATTCATTTCAAGTTTAAGAAAACCTTATGTGAGAAATGTGAAGGATCTTGATGAAGAGGCACTAAGTCTTTTGAAGGTGGTACCTGAAGGTGATCCTACATTTACACCGGAAGTAATTTTAGTTAGGAATAGGATAATAACAATTAGATATAACATTATCAGTAACTAAAACCTAGTTTTAAAAAACCAATAATATTATAAGATTTGTCTAATTTGAGATCAATTAGTTTGGTGTGAGGTATAGATAGGTACTATACGATTTTAAAATTTTATGTATTTTATTATGCTTGTGTGATAAGTAATTATTTAAGTTTTCTTAATTTTACTCATATTAGTACTTGTTTATAAAAAATAAACATATAACTACTCGTAATATTACTTTTTTTCTCTTTTCTTTATTTTTTACCTAAAATAAATATGTATACATTGAAAAAAAAGTACAAAAATTGATTATTTTTAAAATCTTTGTATATCACTGTATACATGTGCCAAATCTCAATACAATACGATGAAAAACCTTGAAGTTACAGATTTTTGATCCGATACGGACCCAAATTTTCCACTGTGCGTAGTGTGGACGCAAAATGATCGCGATCATCGCGTACATTTCTAGCGATCATGATACGCTTCGATGCTACGCGACGGAGATCTGATACGCGATCATGATACATATGTGGACAAAGCCTAAGGGGCATCGCGCCCCTTGGACTATACCTTGGAAAAGCCTCGTGGGTTTTTAAGGAGTTACGAATTTTGGTACTCAAATATTCATATATTATTATAACAAGTTTAATACATAAAAGTTTGAGTATCAAAAAATTATTTCTCTCAACAAATCAGTACTTTTGCGTCATCCATCAGGGGGCCTCGCAAAATATATTTTAGAGGGCCTCACAAGATATATCTTGCCCACATCAAATTTAGGTCTTGCACCGCCACTGCATATTACATATTTTGTGTGAGTTTACAACCTTCATACTAATATTATAAATGCGAATCTGTCTGTCCGTCTGTCTGTCCGTCTGTCTGTCTGTCTGTTATCTCTTCAAGCTTAAAACGCTAAACTGATTTTGTTGAAATTTGGTAAGGAGAGACTTTGAGACCCGGTAAAGGATATAGAATTTGTTTATCCCTGAAAAATGTACGGTTTTCGAACGACAAACGAATTTTGGCGCAACGTAGTCGCTGGCGACATATTCTCTTATTACAGTAATATATAAAACTATATGACGCCCGCAACTCTGTTACTTAGAAATTCACGCAAAAAACCGGGTAAATTTTTCCTGGATAAATTAAAAAATCTAATGTCCTAGACTCATCCTATCGTCATACTTAATTAACCTAATTTCATCAAAATCGGTTCAGCGGCTTAGCGAAAAGATGTAACACTTTAGCAGAATTTTAGTATTAGTATGATACGTACGTTAATATAACCCAGACTAGTACAAGTGCTATAATTCGCATACTTTCTATTCAAAGTTTAAACAAATTTTTGTGGCAAACATGCCCTGTAAATATGCGGTTTTTAATTCGCTTAAAAATATACCAAAGCGCTGTTTAAGGAATTAAGTTAACGCGCATTGTTCAAATAAATGCTAGTGGCGAAAAATGTTAGCACATTTCAGTTTTACCCGGAAAATACATTTCCCAGCACACCAGGTGTCGGAAAACCGGGTAAATACTGAAAAATGAAATACAATAGTTCTTATGAAATTACAACTTTTAAACATAATTCAATTGTAAAATGTATTGAAAAATCTTAAACCTGATGTTATTTCATAATCCATACTTCCTTACTAATATCGATGGCCCCAACGAATAAACGTGCAATCGAAAAAAGATAACTTTTCAGGAAAACAAAAAAACGTTTGGAACCATATAACTTTGACTACATATTAAATAGACAAATATAATGTACAATCAAATTAAAGGTGAAAAAAATATCTTTCAGCTCATATATTTATTAAAAATTAAATATTAACGGTTTACCACATATTTAAGAAAATCCATATTAAATTATTATTCTAGTGACTAATATGTGACTTGTTAACACTATTGTATCAATGCACGTTTATTCGTGTCATAAATGAAGTTTTAACAAGTGCAGTGAAATGTTGCATGGTTATTCCACGTATATTTTTTCCCTCTGAGCCATGCTCTGGTCATTTAGACGCTTATTCTTGTATATTTTGTGGCTTTTACATGTTTGTAAAGATAAAAGCCCGTATATTAGTGTTAAGAACTCATTATTTATGTAATACGACCTTATTAGTGCATGGTATAAAATCTCGCGAATCTCGCTTATCTCGCGAACTAATGTATGAATTTTTAAGTTATTTGGCACAGATATAAAGTAGACCATGGCGTGAAGGAACATAGGCTATTTTTTGCGGGAAAGTGTACGGTTTCCGTAAAATTTCTCATTTATGCAGGCGAGGCCGCGTGGAACGTCTAGTTAGCTAATATTTTGTTGTTGACGGTTCAGTAAGAAAATATTGTTGACCAATTGTTGTTGTTGATAAATATTGACCTCCCCCGCGCATATGCGTGGACACATACAAATAAAATAGAGTACACCCTTGCCTATAGATCCTTCAAGAGAGAGATCACTCGGGCAAAGAAGCAGCACGTCAATAGTATTGGTGAGAGACTCGAGTGCCTTCCTTTGGGAACCCGTGAATTCTGGTCTCTGGCCTAAGCTATTGAAGGATATTTAAGAAAGCCATTCTACCATCCCTACAAGTAGGAAAAGGATCGTTGGCCCACGAGGCAAAATACAAAGATGATTTTCTCCTTAAGCTCTTTGCTTCAAACTCGACCCTTGATAACCTTGGGATAAAAACCGCCGACCATACCACGATGCAGGGGCATCATGTCGGATATTAGGTTACATCAGCGCTCAGTGTGAATAGCCCTGCGTGCCCTTGATATCCAAAAGTCGACTGGACCTGACGGAATCCCTCCTATTGTGTTGAAAAAGTGTGCTTTACAGTTGGCTTTCGATACTAAGGCGGCCAGACATTACTAAGCGACAAACACGACAAACAGAACGGGTTCCGAAAGGATCGCTTGGCTGGTTATCTCTTGGCGTACCAAACTCATCGTTGGGCTCAGGTGATTGTGTGAAGAGAGAGGAGAGGCATTGGCTGTTTGTTTGGACATTGCGAAGGCCTTTGACCGGGTTTGGCTCAAGGCGCTGTTATCAAAGCTTCCATCATAATATTATAAGTTTCCCGAAAATTTGACACGTTACAGACCAACTGTATTTATTGCTATGCGGATGATAGTACAGATGATGCCTTATCTACTGGCTTCCACCATATTTCTTGGCTAAATGTCATTGACAGTCGAAACAAACGTATGTTTTAAATAGAGAATTCACAGGAGAAAGTCTCTGAATGGGGTAGACGATACTTAATCCAATTCAACCCCGCTAAGTCTGCGCGTTCACAACTAAAAAGTCACCAATGGTCGTATATCCTTGTTTTCAGGACACCTCTTTAACAATCCCCTCCCAGCATTGAAATACTTGCCGTAAACATATCGAGCGAAGTCCAGTTCCGATGTCACCTAGAGAGTGATGCCAAGTTAGCCTCGAAAAAACTTGGTGTTCTTGACAGGACGAGACAGTATTTCAGTCTGGACCAATGCCTGCAACTCTACAAGATGCAGGTTCGGCCTCATATGGAATACTGTTCTTATCTCTGGGCAGGGACCCTAAAACACCAACTAATGCCTTTAGATCGTATCCAACGAAGGGCCGCTCGAATTTTTGACTGCTATAATGTTTCAAACAGGCTGAACCCCTTGAAATTACGCTGAGATGTTAGTAGCTTCACTTTGCATCCTCAATCGGTTGTATCACGAGTAGTGCTCTGAGGAATTGTTCGGAATCATACCTCTTGCAACTTCGTTCCACGTGAAAAATATACCATCCTCATGATGATTGGCAGTCGTCCACCGTGCTGTTTTTGCGTAAATTTCTGCCGCGCACTGTAAAATTAGGAATGAACTGTCACCAGCAGTATTTCTGGACGTATACGACCTGGAAACCTTCAAGAAAAGAGCGTATTCTCTCTTAAAAAGACCGGCAACTCACCAGCAGCTCTTCTGATAAAATTTACAATAGCTCTTCGAATAACCTTTAAGAAAACAGAAAAGACAACTAGTAAAAGATAATAGAATAGCTGTGATTATTATATTCAAAGTTTCGCCATCTGCAATGAGGCATTACTCGTAGAAGTCGCTTGCATTTTACACGAATAATCTTGTAAGAGTTATAACCCAAAGGAAATGATAGACACGTGCGCCATATTGTTTTGACACGTTTATTCTGGTGAACTTAAATAAACAAATAATCAGCAATAAGCGCATGTTTTATTATTAATGTGATATATGTTATTCTTTTTTCCGTACAATAAACATTTAGATTGCTATAAAATCGTTATTTTAAGTCAAAAAAATTCAAAAAAATTATATTGGTGTATCATAGGCCATGCAAACGAAAAATCGAAAAAAAAAATTTTGGGTAAGAGCTCTTGCACGTTTATTCGTTGGGGCCATCGATATTATAAGTGCAAAAGTGTGTCTGTCTGTCTGTCTGACTGTTATGTCTTCACTCTCATACCCTCCGAACCGATTTAGCTGCTTGATACGGATACACTTTGAGTCCCGGGAAAGGACGTAGGATAATTTTTATCCCGGAAAAATATACGATTCCAGCGCATTAAATGAAAAAATAAAAAACAATATTGAGGTTTAAGCACGAAATGTTTGTCCAATATTTAAAACATCACAGACAACTTGAAATATTTATTTAGTCAGCACCCAATTCTTCCGAATTCCGACCCGCACTTGGCCGGCAAAATCTTCAATATTATTTATTACATTTTACAACCCTTTTTACATTCACACAAAGGTATTTTTGCAACAAATATTTTCAGATGCAAATCCTTTCCTTAAAAGAAATTGGTTTTCAAATCCCGTGGATCTGATCTTATATATAAAATCCTCGTGTCCCAATGTTAGTTACCGTACTCCTCCGAAACGGCTTTACTGATTTTTACCGAATTTTATACGCATATTCAGTAGGTCTGAGAATCGATTACTGGCTACTTTTTATATTGATAAGTGCATTTGTTGAATAAATAATATTAAATTATTACAACTCGAGACTGACGGCGACCATTGTTTGTGCGACGGGATAGAGATGGACGTTGCCATGACGACACACTTATTTAGTCACTTCAATAAAATATTAGGGGCGCAATACTTTATATGGCAAAACAACGTTTGCCCAGGACAGCTAGTATTTTTATAAAATAAAGTTTCTTATATAATAAAGCTCAAGAGTTCAAATTTAACAATCTATCAGGAAATATTGGGAGCTGTTTACTTTGAGTTTACTTGGTAAATGGATAAACATACTTTAATCTATCTGGCTTAAAGCCGATCTTTGTGAGGGCTCTTGTTGTTTTTCTGCGTGGTTATAAACTTTAAGGCAGTTTTTTATATTTTAATAGTAACCAAACCTTGACTGACTGAAGATAAGTTAATAGCACATCTACATATTATGTGTGTGTGTGTATAAAAATTACTATGTTAAAGTTAAAGCACAAATCAATAGGCGTGATTTTCCGTAAAGTGTATCACAAAAGTGCTCAGGTTGTGGGATATACTAGGGCTCGCTTCGCTCGTTTTGATAAACATTTTTTTTTTTGCTGAAGGCAGGTCAAGGAGACCTAATGTCACTGCGACCCTTGAGAATCTATTGTGACTCCTTCGCATTAGATTATCGTTCCTAACCCAATGCTGCTCATAAATTCAACGATGTGGTTGGGGTTGATGCCATGAATTTCCTCGGTGGATGAGTATTCGTAGCAACCAAGGTGTCTGTTCCTGTTCTGTAGTAGAGCAGGGCAGTCAAGGAGAAGGTGTATAGGTGTTTCATCCTCCTCCTCGCAGAATCTGCAAGTCGTTAAGCTACTAACACCTATTCTGTTAAGGTGAGATTGAGCTTGCAGTGCCCAGTTAGGCTTCTGGTAAGGATTCTTAATTGATTCCTACCCATGGTGAGCACTATTTCTGACAGTTTCTTGTTGAAGCCAGAAATTAGTGCCTTGGAGTGTTCAAGGCCAGGGGTCTCAACCCATTGCTTTCTGCTCAGTTCGCGAACCCATTCCTCGAGCACTTTTTTTTATGAAATAAGGGGGCAAACGAGCAAACGGGTCACCTGATGGAAAGCAACTTCCGTCGCCCATGAACACTCACAGCATCAGAAGAGCTGCAGGTGCGTTGCCGGCCTTTTAGGAGGGAATAGGGTAATAGGGGAGGGTAGGGATGGGAAGGGAAGGGAATAGGGGAGGGTAGGGAAGGGAATAGGGGAGGGTAGCGAAGGGAATAGGGTAGGGGATTGGGCCTCCGGTAAACTCACTCACTCGGCGAAACACAGCGCAAGCGCTGTTTCACGCCGGTTTTCTATGAGAACGTGGTATTTCTAGGGTCGAGCCGGCCCATTCGTGCCGAAGCATGGCTCTCCCACGTATATAGCACTTGCTTTGTGGTACTGAGAGATATTCTGCAGACTGGTTCTGGGCCATATATGAGACTCTCAGCCCCAAGCCTAGCCAGTTCTATTGCGGTTTCGTTACCGGGGACGTTACTGTAGCCCGGGACTCATACTAGGCGTATTTTGTTGTCCCTTCCTAGCATGTTCAACGTCTTAATTCATTCCAGAACCAATTTCGACGGAACTTCTACAGCAGTCAGTACTTTAAGTGCAGCTTGCTTGACTATCAGAGAAGATAAAAATATGTTTGTTAACTGGTGCCATCTCTAGGCTTTCTAGTAAGCAACCGATGATTGCGAAGACCTTAGCCTGAAACACGGTCGCAAACTCCCCCATACTGGCATGTTTGCCTCTTGGGGGCATGCCCCCGTAGAATCCGGCTCCCGCAAGGTTGTCTTTCCTTGATCCATCCGTGAACGTGAACGTGAGTTTATATCACTAGGGCGAACATCAATTGGGATTTTTCCTTCCCAGTCCACCCTGGCAGTTATAAGAACCTGATATGCACCTTGATCATAGCATCTAATGGCATATCCATGATGGGTGATTCACGAAAAGACTGTTCTAGCTAAATGGGGTGGAAGCCCAATTTGTCCTGCCCGCCGTCCTGGCCCTGAGAGCCGCCTTTCTGGCCTCCATCTGAACAAGCAGAGGAAGCGGAGTTAGGTTGATCAGGGCCTCGAGGGAAGTGGTAGGTATTGACGAGAGCCCACCCGTGATTATTAGGCATGCTAGTCTCTAAACGCTGTTCAGATTTTTGGATTTGACAGATTCGCAAGACATCTCACGCAATTGAAATACTATGTCAAATCCATATAAATGTATGCCGCGCCGCGCCTCGCCTCGCCTCGTCGTGTTGTGGTCTGAATTGACCCTTATGCAAACAAATTTTATTAATTTGGACTTTGAGTAAGTTTAAAACATAGTATACCTATATGTAACAAAACAAAGTGATAAAACTTTACGAAATATATGTCCTACTTAGACAAATTCAGCAAAGCCAGAAATCTTCAAATGCTGAATGATGGGAATGTATGAGAATCCTCAGGGGACGGTTTTTGTACCCGGGTTTTGTACCCGGGTTGTACATTCGCGGGGAAAATTAAATTGTTGGGAGCGAAGAAAATATTGACCGTGATCTAAGGTATGCCTACATAAAAGTTTTAACACTATAACTTGCTAACGTAAAACATACAAATTAAAAAAATAGGGATTAGTGAGGAGTTTGACGTGTCTGCGTGAATAAATAATTATTCTGATCTATTTTTTATGTTAGGAAACTGACATGATCAATAGTGTTCTTAGCTTAGTTCATCATGATCAGCCAACTCAGTGCTAAAATTTGATTTCATTTATTTCATGAAAAGTTGTAAGCAACTTTCAGTGATCGGTCCAATAGTATGCATTCTGGTTAAATTTAATAGACTGTTTTTAACTCCTTTTTTTAAAGCCTGTGCTGTACCACTACTGGGCAAAGGCCTCCCCCAAAGTCTTCCAGTTCTTTCCAGGCTAACCTGGCTCATATTTGTCTAGACTCTAGCAGCTAGCTCATTGCGTCATATTTTTCGAGGCCGGCCACGGCGGCGTCGTCCATCATCTGGTACACATTCTGTGGTGATATTTGCCCAGCGGTCAGGATGCATGCGGCTTGTATGGCCAGCCCAGTCCTATTTAATCCTTTAATTTTAATATTTTGTACAACCCTAATCGCAGCTTTGGGGAAACAATACAAAACAATACATTGTTGTCGGCGTACAACGGAGCTATTATTCTGAAGATGTTTTGTCAAATTGAGGTTTGTTACAATGTAGGTACAGCTACCGAATTAATGTGCCTTACTTAGTATTTCCTTACAACTGAAGGTAATTTTAACTCCAATGAGGCAATGCAAAAGGGAAGGTTTTGTTTTTAATTACCTTTTGACTAGAGGTAATTTTGGATAAAAAATAGTTGTGACCTGCAGGTGTGGCTATGAATGTTCATGTATTCCCTTATAACTTCTTACGCGTTTTCGACTTTTCGTCCCTTGATCCAGTCTGTTAAGGGGGTGAATAACCCAAAATTGTCGATCTTATAATTCATTGTTATACATGAAAATAAGCCCCGAATTGTTTCATTTTCTAAACATAGATACTACATTATATTTCCGAGGATGCGACCTAGCGGGCACACGATATCTTAAAATTTTCTTGATAAAAAAATCACAAAGATGCATCTGATTTTCACGAATTTTTCATATATTTCCATAACAGTGCATTACTTCCAGTTTAAGAATGCATTCAGGATGCTGTTGGGGGTTCCCCGCTAATGCAGCGCTTCAGGGATGTTTGCTGAGGCACGCGTGGATTGCTTCTACGCCACTACGCCGAAACGATGCGTGTCTTTAGTGCGCAGGGTGAGGGGGAGTACCAACAGCATTCTCGCTATAATAGCCAGTCGACTCGATTGTCCATATGTGCGTCACTGCTGTGCCATATCCAACGGTCCATGCAGAGGTGAATGCACAATGTAGTCAAAATATTATTATTTATTTGAACATAAAAGATAATGTTACTAACATAATTTATAAGCCTTTATATACTAACAAATGATATGTAACTTGATTCAATAAACTAAATATTTCATTTCATTTCATTACACTAGTTAGTTAATATTTTACACATTATATAAAATTATGTCGTTGAGAAACTGACCAATCAGATTTTATTTCCGTTGTCTGGTACCTGTAACACAAGTCCTTCAGGTACTTAGCACGGGGCGAGACTGACGTGGTGTGAAGCGTCCATAGATTTTATTATTATTATTATTATTATTAAATTGGCGATGATTCCGCGTCGTCCTTTTTCACCTGGCATATGAAAGACGGGCGTGAGTGTAAAGAGAGAAGGATAGATGGAAGGAGAGAAGGATAGATAGGAACTAGGAAGATTTTGCCGCTTGCGTTAATCGCCCTCTTAACGATCAAACTAAAAATGGTATTCCTATGAGTTATTTCGAAATATGAAATACTATTTACAAGATACAAAACGCACTAAAGGCAGAATCGGGCTTCGAACTATCACCGTCATCTAAATCGGTGTAGGCGTCATCGCTTAGCTTAGCGCGCTATAATATCCAACGCATTTTAACCGAAATTAAAAGCTTTCATTGAAGAATCGGAAAACTTTCCCCCAAAAAATGTTTATGAAATCATACGCAAAATGAGGTAATAATTCTAATCCATAAAATTCTCAACTCGGATTTAACTCAAAACTTAGCTGTCCATAATCCCTATCCCGAAATTGAGGCAAAATGTTGAAAGTTGGCGAATTTTTTCCGAAGTACCCACTTAAGTAGAGTTCTCCTTTTAAGGCGACGCCTTGATAATTTGGCTGTAGCGATGCCGATTTTTCTCAGCAATGACTAAAGCTAAGAAACTAAAGTTCATTGTCAGTATTCATCATGTCTTTGTCTTTGAATTGCCCATAGCATAACACGATTGGACAACTTTTATAACACAGAATTATCAATCGAAAAGACCTCTGTAAAAAAAGGGATTCCTATTTTTCCAACAGAGGAGAGTGATTTAAAGTTCCAAAATTTGTACATAAATTGGTTGAAGCATACACTTTAATATGTGCATAGCTTATATGAAATGTATTTATGGTTTTTAAATTACGCGACAAAAACCATTTTGTTGCTTATGCCCTTTCCATTTTTTGCTGTTCCATTGCTTGTTTTCTATGAGAGGCCGGCCCGGCCTCTCATAGAAAACAAGCAATCTAAAACATATCCAACACGGTTTCTTACTTTAACGCGGCGTCATCTTAAGCGTAAGGGATTATTTTATCGTATCTATATCCATACTAATATTATAAATGCGAAAGTTAAAGTTGTCTGTCTGTTACCTCTTCACGCACAAATTGCGGAACCGATTAAGCTAAAATAAAATTTGGTATGGAGATACTTTGAGTTCCGGGAATATAGGATATTTTTATCCCGGAAAAATGTACGGTTCCCGCGCTGTGAATGAAATTTGGTGCGACGGAGTTGCGGGCATCATCTAGTGCTATATAACATTATTTTTCACTACTGAAAACCAAGACGTAAAGACGGTAAAGAGATGAAAAAGTTAAATAAAAAAGTCAACGTTTTGACACGTGCGAAATTAATTACAAATGTATTAATAAACTCGGCTAATGAGTTTTCCATTTCATACAATACTCATACATTAACATAACAAGTTTTTAATAACAATTGTTCAGGAGTTCCCAAAGTTTTAAATGTAGAAGTTTGGAATGTACGAAAATTTGTCAATACCGAACTTCATACATACATCTTGGGTACGGTCAGCAGTAAAAAGTTTAAGACGCTGATAGCTGCCAATGACCTTGAGGATTTGCATGTCTCGCATCACTCTCGCACCACTGTCGATTTTCATGCCAGAGAGACAGAGATGTGAAATGTTCACTCGGTAACGTGGATACATTTTTCGTTTGTTAGAGGAAAAAATAAATATTATGGGAAATCCAGATGTCAGAACCGAAAATTAAATCTTACAAGCTTTGGATTTTTGTAAAAGGCATCAAATGAACGAATTTTTAAAAGCATAGCTTGTTAGAACTGTTTAAAGTTTCTGGAAGATGTGACTTTGGTATTTTTTTTTTCATCCAGTAGGAATACATTATTTTATTATTTAAAATAAAGAAGCTTTTTCAAATATAATCAAAAATCACATTGTTTTTTTGTGCCAATCAATGAAATATATATACGTCTAGAAAACTGCACAAAGATGTCGAATTGACAGCGGTCTTCGCCTTAATATTCATTTTATTACAAGGTCTTTCATATTACTTTCTGCCTACGCAGGAATGACTTTGTATAGTACACAAAAAGAACATAAACTAGTACTAGCCCCTTATTCTATAACTCAATAGGACACGACTGGCGAGAGATCAGGCGCAGTACGACCTACGAGCCATTCTAAACTTGACCATAGAGGCATAAATATTTTGTATAAATTAGCTAAAAGCCGAGCTTTGTGAGGGCTCGCGTCGTTTTTCTGCGTGGTAATAATCTTTAAGACAGTTTTTTTTTTATATTGAATAGTAACCATCCTTGACTGACCGATGATATCACGTTTACATATAAATAAAAATTACTATGTTAAAGCACAAATCAATAGGCGTGATAGTTTTTCCGTAAAATGTACCACAAAAGTTCTCAGGTTGCGGGATATACTAGGGCTCACTTTGTTCGCCCTGATCCTAAATTTTGTGCGTCTTACGAGTTTTACTCGATAACGGCTGAACCGATTTGGCTAATTTTAGTCTTGAAATATTCGTAGGAAGTTCAGGAGAGGTTTGTATTAGGAGGGAAGTGATACGAATTTCGCCGGGTCGTCTAGATCTATATACTTATAAAATTACATGTCCTGATTGACTGACTGACTGATTCATCATCGCTGAGCAAAAACTGTTAAAGTTACAGCCACGAAATTTGGTGAGTAGGGTTGTCCTATTAAGTAGACACACACTAAGGAAGGAACTTTGAAAATTTTACCCCGAAGAGGGAGAAATAGGGGTTGAAAGTTTGAATGAAAGTCCGCCATTGCTTAAGTTGGGAACATGAAACCCATCTCCGTTATTATAATAGGCTAACGCGGACGAAGTCGCGGGCAACAGCTAGTTTGAGATAAATGTTTTGCTGTCTGTACATAATCACCACACATTATTATCAAAGTTGTAAAACAAACTTTGTAACAACCCATAATCTTATACGAATCATTTAACACAAATGAGAAAGTTTACGTTATTGTACGTGTTTATATTTTGCAATAGGGATGATGACAAGGTCCAAGATTAGCGAATTTTGTTAATAAAATAAAGAAATCACGGTAAAAAATAAGTGTTCCCAAAATTTCAGCTTGATAGCATTTGTATTTTTTTTTACTATGCGCCTTCAAAGTTGGATAATCAAGTCAATTTTTTTTTTCAATTAAATTTCTTAATATTTGTATACCATTCGATAACTTATGCAATTAAAAGCAACTTTTGTTATAAAACCACTTTCATAAACGCAATATTTAATATACCTACCGAACAAAATTCTCTCCCGATCCGTACAAACTACGAAAGAGTGACGTCAGTCTTTCGTAGCACTTTGTATGGAGCATTTCGGGCAGGTCTATTTTATGAGATATTTGAAATTGTCGTAACTTGGTGAATTTTTAAGCTATCAGAGTCATTCTTTCAGCGATGTTTCTATTTTTTAAGGGTCTTTCAATTACCAATAAGAAAAAAAAATAGTCATCATGCCTCTTATACTTTAAACATTGTTAAATTACGATCGGGGATTCTCGGAAATGCTATTGTATTCTATTGTTGTCGCGATCACCGGTGCTCGTACAGGTCTTGATGAGTTGATGGGTTAATATTTAAAATTGAAAAAAAATCGACCATGTGCGAGTCGGACTCGCGCGCGTAGGGTATATACGCGCGCATTATAAAGTATAAAAACATTAATTTATTTTTACACTTTAGTAAAGTACTAAAAAAATTAAAGTATTTTTAACTAAACGGCAAACATACGGAGTAAGCCACACACAGATGGACAGACAGCAAAGTCTTAGTAGGGTACCGTTTTTACTATTTGGATACGGAACCCTAAAAGCACCAGTATTTACATTCCCTACCCGCATGTGCGCATTTCAGTGAATGTTTTAATCTGAATTATGTTTACTGAAAATTTTAATTTAAAATGGAAGACACAATAACCCAAGGGCCAGGGACTTCGTCATTTTAAAAAAGCTCAAAGTTTACCTGACATGACCAGTATAGAGGTTCGTTCGATCCTAGTTACTTTAGGCTGTATTGAGTTTTGCTTGTAGTTCTCACCTCTACAGGGGTAGTATAAGGTAAACTTTCAGCTTTTATAAAATGACAAAAGTCTGGCTGTCGCTGGCTCTTGTTGCAAACGGACATTTTACGTCCAGTTATTCAGATTCCGGAACTAAATCTGTAAGTCCAGGATGAAGCAGGGAATTTCCGATTTAATTATAACTCAAATAAAAAAGTAAAAATGTCAATGTCAAATTCGAGAATCTCGACTTCGAGAATCTCGACTTCGAGAATCTCGGAAAATTTAACGCGGGAAAGTTATGCTGATTATCAGATCTATGTCCAAGGAGTCAGAAAATTCATTTTCCTCAACTTTTATATTTCCGACTGTGGCCTGAATAATTCTGTATTATGGTAATGGAGATATAGCTTTTTGCTTTTTTCGTTTTGTTGATTACAGAATAAATAGATCGAATTCAACCATGTATATGAGGCACACAAAAACTGTGGTCAAATTATTGGCCCTATTTCTACAACATACTTATATTTTGGAGTTATTTGACATTAACCACAATATTATGATAATATGATTGCTCAAAAAAAGTTATTCGTTAAGTCCATTTAGGCTTAAAAAACGTATGCTCCAAAAACTTAACCCTCCCCAATCATTTGTCTTAAAACGATCAACGTAAGTAGTCCATGAAAATTCTTAAGGCGCTATATCGAAACTAATTTTACCACAAGGGCAATTTTATACTTATTTTGTATGACTATAAAGTCGTGAATACGCTGCGGCCAGAAGCTATCGGCTCACTCGGAAAACATGCGAAAAAACGTAATTATAATCATTTAAAAAATAACTAGGAGCATTTAAGCAATTTTGAGTTGCAAAGGTGTTCATTAATTAGACTAATTTCCTACAATACATCTATTTTCATTTAAAAATAATCTTCAAATTTCGTATTTTTAAGAGGTCATTTCGAAAATTAAATGTATCGAGGCAAAATACATTAATTGTGTTTCTAGTTCTTCTCAAACCTAGATAAGGCTATGAAGATATGTATACCTCATTACCAGATTTGTAACATTCCTGAGGGTCCTATAGTATTATGTCAAAAAGGACAGTTTTTTCAATATAGCGCCTTAATCCCACCAAAAACATAAAATATACAGTTTTCATTACATCAGTCATTTCATAAAGTTATTGAATATTTTAATTCTGATTAAAACTTGCCATGTCAAATCTAATCTAGTTTAAGATCTCACATTATTTAAATAACATTAATTGTTATAGATATTCGATAAAGCAAAGAAATAGACTCTATTATTTGTTCATAATGTAATTTGGTTCCTATAATATTTCGATTTTCCATGGAACTTGGCACTCATTTAGATCTCCATCCTTTTTACGGCGAAGTACATAGACAAGAATAATGTTTGTATGGAACTTGGCTTTTCATTTTTACATATTTTATGTTTTTGGTGGGATATCATTACTTTTTGTAAGGAAAACTTTCCGAGCAAGGGTAGACATTAGACATCTTAATCTTCCCAGTTCAAACATACATAATGTTCGACTATATTCAATCGCAACCTTAAGGCGCTATTTGACCACTTCCCGACGAGTGTCGGATTTGCTATCCGCAACTTATCTGGCAGATACTTCATCTGTCCGATAAATTGTGGATAGCCTATCTGAAACTTAACTGACAGATCTTTCATCTGTCAGATAAGTTGTTGATAGCCTATCTGAAACTTATCAGAAATTGGGGAAATAGCCCCTAAGCCTTGTTGAGTATCAGACAAATAAAACAAAGAAAATTCAAGCGAGTGGTAATCAAAGCAGCTACCATCAGGAGGCATTGGAATAATACGGTATAACAAAAGTGTATTTCCAACCATTAATCCTTCAGGCCCCGCGCGAGCACCGGTGATCGCGACAACAATAGAATACAATAGCAATTCCTGGAAATTCCGACTGAAGTATTAACTAAAGGGTACAATCTTATTGTGCGGAAGTTAAGTAGCTATTATTATAGCTGTCTAACAGACAGGAAGACGGACGGACGGACGGACAGACGGACAGACGTATTAAAAGAAGATTCAAACTATATCTCCATACCAAATTTTAGAACAATCGATACAAGCAGTTTGGGCGTGAAGAGGTAATAGACAGACAGACATACTTCATAAAGTCACCTTCTATTAATATCCTAAAGTTTTTTCACTTCACAAATAAATATATTATTTACGGGGGAGCTCCCATACAATAAATGTGATTTTTTGGCCTTTTTTTGCTCAAAATCAATAATGACAACCGGTAGATACTTGAAAATTTTACAAAATCTTTAATTATGTTTTTATTTTCATAATTTATAATAAAAATAAAATAAAATAAATATTTAAGGGTGTATCTATACAAAAAACACAATTTTTACCTAGTTTCGCTCTGTCTGACTCTCATTTGACCGATTTTTTTTTGTTTTCTGATTTTTCCCTACGCTTTCACACAATTACCGAGCTGGATTCCAAATATCAGCCTTCTAGGTCATCTGGAGAGGGTTAGAATTTTGATCTATAGGTCAGTCAGTCAGTCAGTGATAAAAATGTAGATTTTCGGACGTTAATATCTTAATAACCGTTTGAGCTGTGCTTATGTTTGGAGAATGTAGTTATCTTGCAAGTCTCATTATATGAGCCAAATTTGAAACGTTTATGTCAAATAGTTTCTGAATTATGAGAGGGTAAAAGTACCTGCAAATGGTTCGTGTAATATTACACACGGTGCTGCTCGCCATTCTGTTATGCTGGAACTTGGCTTGACACGCTACCGCGTGTCTAGATTACGACCATTTGTCAAATAATCGGCCAAGTGCGAGTCGGACTCGCGCACGAAGGGTTCCGTACTGGTATAAAGTGAAAGTAGAGAAAAATTGTGGTTTTTGTATGGGGCTCCCATTAAATATTTACTATATTTAAATTTTATTAATAACGAGCTTTTACCCGCGGCTTTGCTCGCTTTAAAAAGTATCATTACATACAAACTTTTATCCCCTATTTTAACCCCTTGGGGTTGGAATTTATCAAAATCCTTTCTTAGCGGATGCCTACGTCATAGCATCTACCTGCATGGAAAATTTCAGCCCGATCCGTCCGGTGGTTTGGGCTGTGCATTGATAGATCACCATGTCAGTCAGTCACCTTTGAGTTTTATATATATATATATATATATATATATATATATATATATATATATATATATAGATTATTAAAGTGCAAATATAAGGATTTTGTGAAAATTTCAAGTGCCTAACTGTTACCATTATTGATTACAAGCAAAAAAGGCCAAAAAAACTTTTGTTGTATGGGCCTTACCTTAAATATTAACTTTATTTTATTTTTAGTATTTGTTGTTATAGCGGCAACAGATATACACAATCTGTGAAAATTTCAGAATTCTAGCTATAGCGGTTCTTGAGATACAGCCTGATGACATACAGACGGACAGTCCCGTTTTTACCCTTTGGGTACGGAACCCTAAAAAGAGCTTAATATTATCGCTAATGCTGTAACGATGATGATGATATCCTATCATAAAACAAAGTACGTTAAAGAGATAATATTATTGAATTTTATCCCGGGCTTAGCTCACATCGGGCCACCGCGGGACCAACAGTTTGGCAACTCATTATAACTTTTAAATGATTTTTGTTTGGTTTAACCAATTATCTGGGGTTTTATTTACATTATTATTGCAAGATTTACTTTGATGTTTTATTTGCTAATAAATTCTACGGACACAAATAATTACTAGCTATTTGACCGAGCTTTGCTCGGTATTCGATAAAACACGAATAAAATGACATTTTCTAAAAATGATTCCTAGCTAGATCGATTTATCGCCCCCGAAACCATATGTAAATATTTACCATTATGGCTTCGCATTAATTGCGACCACCACCCTCGCGTCTGTGCGTGCCTCTATAGGTCCCATAGTGACCCTGACCCTGAGACGGACCGACTCTTTGAAAACCCGCAAGCTGCTTTATATACTACTAGGCGACTTTAACGCTCACCACGCCGACTGGCTCAATTCCAGTAAAATTGATCATGTGGGGAGATCTGTCTGCGATTTTGCCCTTGCAAACGACCTAACGTAACTGGTTGCTACGCCTACGCATATTCCAGATGTGGACAGTCAGAATCTTTGCCTGTTAGACCTTCTGCTGACTTCCAATCCTTGCCTCTAGATCCTTCAAGAGAGAGTTCACTCGGGAAAAGAAACAGCACGTCAATAGAAATGGGGAGAGACTCAAGCGCCTCGAAAAATAGCAAAAAATATACATTTGTTGCATGAGAGCCCCTCTTAAATATTTGATTTATTTTGTTACTAGTATCTGTTGTTATAACGACAGTAGACATACACAAACTGTAAAAACTTCAGAAATCTATCTATAGTGGTTCTATAGATACAGCCTGGAGACAGTCAGACGAACAGACAGACATCGAAGTCTTAGTCATAGGGTCCCGTTTTTACTCTTTGGGTACGGAACACTAAAACTGTCCTTAGAAAAACCGGTGCCATTCGACTAAAATCGAATTCACTCTCCGCTTTTTCTTACTAATTAGGACTTTTGACTACAAAACCAGTTAAAACCGCTTTTGACTGAATCACTTAGTCAAAAGTACTTTTGACCTGCTTCATTGGGCAAAAGTACTTTTAACTGTTATTTTAGTCACAATTAATATTGACTAAAGCATACGGTCAAAAGTAGTTTTGAGTGATTTTGCTAGTCAATAGTACTTTTGACTGGTTAAGAGTTTTGACTGTAACATATATAAAATTTTCGTGTCACAATGTTAGTCCACGAACTCCTCCGAAACGGCTTTACTGATTTTTACCAAATTTTATATTCATATTCAGTAGGTCTGAGAATCGGCTACTGGGTACTTTATATATTGATAAGTGCATTTGTTTAATAAATAATACTAAATTATTACAACTTGAGACTGACGGCGACCATTGTTTGTGCGACGGGATAGCGATCGACGTTGCAATGGTGACATACTTATTAAGTCACATCAATAAAATAATATGGCAAATATATTATGGCAAAGCAACGTTTGCCGGGACAGCTAGTTATTTATAAAATATTCATAATTCCATACTATCCGTAGGAACTAATATTATTAATGTCTGTCTGTCTGGCACATAGTGTTATTGTTTGTTGTTGTTTTTTTTTAATATATAAAGTAATCTGATCTTAATATTTATGCTTAATAAAAATTAAGTTTTATTTTTATTTATATAATTTAAATATAATACTATTAGTTGATGCCCGCAACTACGTTTAACGTTGCGCCAGACAGACAGACAGACAGTAATAATATTAGTACGGATAGTAATAATAGCATAATTATTATCAACCACGACACGAATTTCGCGTTATGGTCTTTTTGTGATTGCCAGAACGCGTCGTGGGCCGTGGCCGTTTTCATTAGAGCCACAACGCGAAATTCGCGTCGTATCTGTTTCACCGTGACCACAACGCGTTGTGAGCTATTTTTTCGCTCACTGAGCGATTTCGGTTTTTGAGCGTAACATATATACAAGAATTGCTCGTTTAAAGATATAAGATTAATATAATAAATGCGAAAATGTGTCTGTCTGTCCCATAGAGCTAAAACAAAGGTCTGTATCTTCACACTAGAAGTCCTGAACCAATTTTACTGAAATTTGGTATGGAAATACTTTGAGACCTGAGAAATGACATAGGATAGTTTTTGTAGCTGAAAGATGTACCGTTCCCACGCGATAAACTACTTTCGGCACAATGTGAAATATGCCAATAAATAACCGGCTAAAGTCTAACCTTTCAAGGTAAATAAAAATACAATATATAATTTTTATGACAATTTTAATTAAAGTTTCAATCTCAGGAAGTTCTTTATGACCTAATTCTAAAATACCTCTCGTTAAGAATTCCCAGAGGTCAGGTTAATCTTTAATGGCTCCTTAAGTTAGGAGCGTGTTTAAACTCAGTTTATTTTGAGTTTAATTAAGTATTTGTAGACCGCGCATAGCTAGAATGCTTGACGAAAATGAATGCGCAGTGGTCGATTTTTATGATGCTGGAGGACACAGGTTAAGGATGGCTGAAACTGTGATCATAAGGTGACATGTTAGTAGTTATTGTATTTTTCTGGTCTTTTGCCGAGACAAAATGACGTAGGTCATTTTCATCTTTCTATGAATCAATTTTTCGATGGTACTATCAGAGAAATTTATTAATATTCACCTACCTACGTAAATTGGTAAAATACTGCCGCATAAGGCATAGCATTTTTTATAAACGTCTAATGTACGTAAAATATAAAGTCTGGCAAAGCCGCACCGACCGGCAAAGCGGTGCGGCAACGGTGGTCGGAGTCGGAGAGTGTGTTAGGTATTTTTCGTTACGGAATTTCTTGATTCAGTCGCCGCGCTCTAAGTCCGCGATAAAATTTATGAAATAGCATATTTACGTTAATTGCCATCTATTTTGAATGAAATATCTCTTTAGTATATAGCGGGTTTCGGGGGCGATAAATCGATCTAGCTAGGAATCATTTTCATGAAATGTCATTTTATGTGTGTTTTTTGAATTTTTTGAATACCGAGCAAAGCTCGGTCATATAGCTAGTAATATATTTAAAAAAGAAACACAAAAAAAAATGTGCTCGTTGTTGCTAGAATTTACGAACATAAAAATCATCCTTTGGAAGATTCCTTTAGGACGCACTGAGCTGATAATAGAATAATTCTTTCGAGACCATTGTTAGAAAAAGTTTTGTTAGATCGAAAACAAGACGAATTTTGCGATGTGGATATTATTATGTTGAAACCACAATATGTTGAGTATTTAAATTATTACTCAATGTGCGATTTCTGTTAAGAATGTAGTGAAATTATCTGAGACCTTAAATGTTTCTGAGCGTGATTAGGCGTCCTACGCATACTTGATACTCACACCCCCTTTATCTTCGATGTTAATAAAGCTAGGGATTTCAAATTTTGGTCACTAGGAGCAAGTATTAAAACTAGCTTAATCTTCAAATTACATGAAATTTCGATAAATAGTTTAATAGTTCCGGATGGTCAAAGTTACTACATTTTGTCACTCACTGACATATAGATCATCAAAATTCTAAGGTACTTCTAACAGAGAATCTTGAAATTTGGTACCCGGATAGGTCTTTACTTACAATGAAAGGAAAAATTATGAAACCGGCCAAGTGCGAGTCGGACTGGCGTACATAGGGTTCCGTACCGTAAATTTGTATGGGAGCCCCCTTTAATAATAAGTTTATTTATTTTTTATTATTAATTATTAAAGTTAACATAAAATTGAGGGTTTCCTGAAATTTTCAAAAACCTTAGTCATACTATTAAGGACATAGAGCAGAAATAGGGGGAAAAATCGTGATTGTTCTATGAGTATACCCTTTAATAATTTATTTTATTTTTATTAGACTATTAGCTTTTATAACGACACCAGAAGTACATAATTTGTGAAAATCGCAACTATCGGATATACGGATGTACGACGGATTATTAATAATAGGGCTCCGTTTTCATCCTTTGGGCAGGGAAACATAAAAACTGAAATAGAAAAATAATAGTATAATACTTTAAGTATTAAATAAAATATTTTTATGTTTGTAACTTTGCAAGAACAATATGAGTTTCGACTGCATATTTGTTTGACGTACAAAAGGCTTTAAGTTAGTTATGAACTTAATGAAATGGTATTAATTTAATAAAAAATAATATTAACAACGTTAATAATGAAACAATAATTAAATTCGATTTAAATATTATAAATGTAATCACTAATCAGTACTGAGGTATACACTCCTTACTTGCTCGATATAATATGGGAGTTTTAAGTTATCGCATGAAATAAGGTGTGCTCCTTTCCTGCGGAGAACGTCGAGCTTACAACAGTGCTGCTATGTATTCAACGGTAATGCTAAAAATGACCACCTTCAAGTATTAGCTTAAGAGTCAATTACATATTATGAACTCAGAACTCAGAAGTATTTACGTTACGTTGTCCACAATAGAAAGAAATATAAAACTGCATATTGGGAGGAGTTCATACTTACACAGACGGCAAGCGTAAAGTGTTTTAATATGTAACGACGCATGTGGCTGATGGTGCCTAATAAATCCAATTAGTAGCTGATTGTCAAGCCACTATAATAATTATAAAATAAAGAAATCTATTGCTAAATTTACTGAATGTTGATTTAAATTACAAAATAAGTTGAAGGCTTGGCTTGAATGTGATCTGAAAACTTTTTACGACAGAAGTATTGAATCGAATAGCTATGCAATATTTTGCTTGGCTCCTTTTACATTTCATGTTTTGGTGGGATACAAAATTACCTCGCTTACTTCATAAAACGCCGAACTGCTGAAACAAGTATAATGGTGTAATTTGGCCCCATGTGCAGTAATTCATAACCCCCACATCTGGCAACGAGCTTCATCTACGCCTAATGGGAAGTGTTTGACTATGCAATTTGTCTGCCTCAGGATACGTTACTATACACTTACAGCGCAGGGCTAAGTAGCCGTAGAAGTGGAAAATAATCAAAATGGCTAAAACCATGGAGCTATTATAGAGCTAATCTATCTAATAGCTCCATGGCTAAAACGCTTTATCCTTACTAATATTATTATGAATGCTAAAGTGCGTCTGTCTATCTGTCTTTTACCTCTTTACATATGATATTTGAATGAAGATACTCTCATAGACCAAAAGGACATGGTGTAATTTTTGCTCTCAAAAATGTACAGTTCTCACACAATAAATGAATTTCAGCGCAGCACAGGTGCGGGGGTCATCTTGTAAGTTATACTCGTAACAACAACGGGCTGCACTCCGGGAGCGCTGGCATAAATAAAAAGGAAACGGCAGGGACAGTTACAGATTGTCGCTGTACGGTAGAAGGGTACTGATTTTTTCTGCGTCGCGCGCGGTTTTTCTCTCTCTCTCTCTCTCTCTCGGTGTAACGATTTTCCGAACAGATCACGTGTTTTGCCACAGGTTTTACTTTCTTCCTATTCCAAAAAGTACCAATTAGTGTCCCCCAAAAAAATTATTGCTGATAATATTTTCTGATCCATCGCCTGTATATTTGTCGTATCTACATGTTTCTAAGCCCCAAAACTATCTCTTTTCGGCTCAGCCCACATATTCGTCTTGCCCCGGCTAGGGCGGGTAAGGCGGTATAGGGCGGGCGGTCTTTTTTATCTGTCAGCCTTATTACCAATCATTGCCTACACTTGATTTATCTCGGCAAGTTTATTTTCCTTGTTATCTGCTGAAAAACTATATTGCGGCCAAGGAGCCTTTTGTAGATCATTGCATTAATATATTATATTCTTAGAAAGATTCAGCAGGAATCATTAAAACAAACACAATATTTGCCGTACGGCGTTTTATTACCTTACAACTAATAACAATTTTAACGAAAACGAGTACTCTAAAACTAAACTAACAAATTAATTAAACAATTTCAACAAAAACCACTAACAAATTAATCAATTAGTAAAATATTTATCAAACAAAAAAAAAATTAACAAGAAAAGCTACTAAACTACTAATTTAGGAATTGACTACTCAATTGGGCAGAGTTTCCCCTTGCCAAAGTGCCTTACTGACAACGTGAATTACTCGCAACTTCCCACACGCCAAGGCCCGCGAAGGAGCCTCGGGTGGGAAACCATGGTCAGGGGCTTTGCCCCTCTACATGGGAAAATACAGTGGGAAAACCATGGGACCAAGAGACCTTACACACGCCTGACCAGGCCACAATCGTACATCAGACAAAGTGAATTTAATATCATGCAACGACTTATATAGGCGCCATCCTGGGCGTCCTTTTAGTAATCCCCACTTTTAGTGTTGTCATCAGCAAATTGGTGTTGCCGTCCTAGTTGCAGGGTGGCCACTATGCTAACAATATTATTATTACTAGATGATACCCGCAATTTCATTGCGCCAAAATTCGATTAACGCGCGGAAACCTCTGGAACGAACTGTCACCAGCAGTATTTCCGGACCTATACGACCTGAAAACCTTCAAGAAAAGAGCGTATTCCCTCTTAAAAGGCCGGCAACGCACCTGCAGCTTTTCTGATGTTGCGAGTGTCCATGGGCGACGGTAGTTGCTTTCCATCAGGTGATCCGTTTGCTCGTTTGTCCCCTTATTTTATTTAAAAAACCGTACATTTTTTCCGGGATAAAAAGTATCCTATGTCCTTTCCCGGGACGCAAAGTATCTCCATGCCAAATTTCAGCACAATCGGTTCAGCTGTTTGAGTGTGAAGAGGTAACAGACAGACAGACAGACAGACGGACAGACAGACAGACACACTTTCGCATTTGTAATATTAGTATGGATCTGCGCCCGTGTGAGGTACGCTTTACTCAAAATATAGATGAATATAAATGACTATTATTTCAATAATAGTCACAAATAAAATGATGTATAATGGTAACAATGGTTTTGTCTTATTGTTTTGTTATTTAACTTGAAATTCTTATGAGAAGTACATATTTCAATAATTCATGTGGGTTGGACTAATTATTATTAATAATTAATTCATGATATTTGGACAACAAATATAATATTATAACATTATTTTTGAACACGTCAATTAATCTTTAGGCTGGCCGCACACAGCCTGAATGTCTCTCTGAATTAATAATCGGAAATTCATAATCTGAATTTCGGCACCTTGCCTCACACTTTCTTAAAAATTCAAATTGATCAGTAGTCTCGTGACTCCCGGCACGTGTAAACGTCTTTATGGAAGAAGAATTACTAATCGCACTGCTTTTGGCTCTACATAATAAAAAAAAAGAAATACAAACGCAAATACTGGATTCATCCTTTAAATATGAAAAGAATAAAGGAGAGTCAGTTTCACCTTACGGCGAGAAAATTACGACAGTATCCTGACAGACACAACATAATAATAATAACATAGCCTGTTCGTATTCCTGGTACCTAATTAAAATTGTGAAATAAATTCGAATTCGAATTGAAATTCACAGTATCGCTGCAATTTTTGTACGTAATTATTGCACAAGTCAGCATTTTGTTCTAATATCTGTGCATCACATCAACAGGTCGCAACACGTCCAGAGGTTAGCCGCTTGCAGTGTCAACTGAAATAATTCATAATCTGATTTCAGTATGTGTGTGCCGCTCTATTAAAATGTATTATTAATTTATTTTAATAGAGCGGCACACACATAACACACACGCTCTATTAAAATACGCGCGTTATGAAATCATAATCTTAAATATTCCGGTCCGGAATTCAGACCGCTCGTCAGTATCATTCTTACAGATCGATCTGAGAAATTCATAATCTGAAAAAATCAGAATGTGTGTGGAGCGTACCGATATTGTATGGTATTCCGGACTTTCTGAATGAATAATATGAATTCAGATTATGAATTCAGAGGGACATTCCGGCTGTGTGAGGCCGGCCTTAAACAGACAATAATTATTGTTGTTTTCGGTTATGATACTTTTGTTACAAAAGATAGTACAGTTATTAAATTAATATAAAAGTGTTATAATTAAATACTTGATTTATAATGATTTTCAGGATGATTGTAACTATGAATAATTGTATTTATGATATTAGATACAAATCTTGGTAGTCAGAGGCGGGGCTGAGTGATACGTCATTGGGATTGTTTTAAATGTAACTGTATAAGGTGGGTTGTCTGATGGAGGGGACTCACTCTCTCTCTCTTGTCGTAAGCCGTCACTCTGCCTCCTGTCATTGTGAATTGGCTGTGAGTACTTTGAACAAAGATCGTTATAAGATAAGTATTTATTTGCTTAAAACGCTTCTTGGCCTTTTGTGTAATATCAGTTCTTTCAGCTTAATAATTGGAAATGAAGAAAAGCTAAGTGAATAATTGTATTACGTAGTTACAATACGTATAAACTACGTTTTATTTATTGGTGTTTATGATTTATACAATACTTTTATTTAGCAAGCCTAAGCCATTTCTGACACCCGCGTAGTACCACTTTCTCGCGGGAACCATACATTTTCCTAAGACAAATAGTATGTTTTGTCCTTCCCGGTGGTTTACTCTACTCAAAATTTCATAAAAATATAGGCCCTGTAGATTTGAAGCTTAGTTGATACAAATAAATAATTTTCCATTTTATAATTAGAAACAGACTAGGTTTTTTATCGTGAAGAAACCTATTTAACCGTACATTTTGCAGCAACTTAAAGGGTACAGGCTCTAAGTATATCAATACCAAATTTATTCAAATCAGTTCAGTCGTATTCATAATCATAATATCTTTATTTCGCTCGAAATGTGGTTAAAAAAAGTTATATTTTTGTTTATGTATACGCTACATATTATTAAACTATTAATACCAATGATATTCTACATATACAGATCTGTTACATTTATATTTCATACTATTTTCCGGCTTATATCTCTTCCGAACAATTTTTAAATTCAAAATTGGACTTTGACAGATAAGTGAAACAAAAGATACGAAATGCTATTTACATAAAAGAGACAGACTAAATTAATTTATTTTTACTTTTTTACTTACTAAATTAATAATTAAGAATTATAGAGAATAATAGGGTCGTATTTGAGTCTTCACAACGCGCGCGGTAATAACTCTGCTTTGAATTTTTTTTTTATATTATATCATTGATTAATACCCTTTTACAATATTATATAAAAGGGCCCATTCACGGCAGTCCGCCGTGCAGGACTGCAAATGGACATAGCTCACTCATTGGTTCACACGACCGGAAACACCGAGTGTGAACCAATCAGTGAGCTATGTTTATTTGCAGTCCTGCACGGCGGACTGCCGTGAATGGGCCCTTTTATACAAAGTGTTCCAAGTTTGAATTTCAAAGTGCTTAAATAAGTTGTTTAATTCTCCCAAGATGGCGGTATGAGTCACCACCTGCCTTTGAATTATTTTATTTATAATCACTCAAAATTTCTGCAAAAAGTTTTTGATGAATTGAGTTCATTAAAGAATTGTTTCATGAACTTGGAAAGCTGTAGAGAGTACAACAATTGAATATCTGTAATAATAAAAATAAATTTTAAAATTTGTTATACTTGCTAAAATCAGAGAACGGCTAAACGTATTTAACTAATTTCAGGTTGGGTTGCACCAACTTACTGTAATTACTTTAACTATAACTAGTGCAGTCGCCAGAGGTTTTAACCTCCGAAAATTGTAATAGTGAATGGATTTTTGTTTTTGAGGTGTCATTTTCTTTTTTACACTATAACTTGCAAAGTTTACCAAAAATTTTTTTATGCTTTTAATTTTTTAGTTACTTAATTAAAAATTAATATTTCACCATATAAAACCGGTCCAGAAAAAATTTTTTTTCTTGTTCCTGTTATTTAATAACTCTTATCCGATTGTTTACGTTGAAAATTAACCAAATACACAATTTTTAAAGAAGAATGTTTGCTTTGCTAAGCTAAATACAACTATAAGGTTTTTGCAAAGTTTTTAGAGATTAACGCTCGTCGTAACCAAGATAAAAGGGTTTGGGTGGATTTAAGGGTTGTAACGAAAAGTGTGTTAAACTTAGTTGTTGTGCGTATTTAATTTTTAGAGAAATGATAACTTTTAAGTACTTAAAAACGTTTAAATATCTCCAAAAATGTGTAAAATAGACCGAAAACATTTTTCTATATTTGTTGAGAATTTATTTAAGTGAAAGCTAAATAATTAAATGCATCGACAAATGAAAGACTTTTTCTAGTCTTTGAAATATATTTAAACTTCCTACTTAAAGCCAAAAAAAAAATTGGGTGCTACAAATCTCACGTACATACTAAAGACGCATGCTGCGACCTATGTTTGGAAAATGCTTACCTGAATACAAAAAATATCAGTTCTTAACCCGATTTGTATTTTTTTCCTTTAAGTATGTTTTAGCAAATATAATTAATGAAAAAAAAAATTCTGTAAAAACCTAACCAAAATAAAACAATAATAACATCCTTATAATTGGAGTGAAACCTAATACAACAAAACAAAAATTTCGAAAATCGGTTCACAAACGGCGGAATAATCGTTTTTTGGAAGTCGGTAAAATAAAATACAGATTTTCTTCGAAATATCCGTGAAAAGTTTGTGCTACATTTTCAGAAAATTTTATAAAATAATAGCTAAAAAGTTATACACATCAAGAAATAGAAGGCTTTGTCAAGCCTAAAAAATAATTTTAAACTTCCTATTTAACACCAAAGAAAAAAAGAAGCGACATTTACCTGGCGAGGCACACAACAAGCACATTTGGAGGTATGCTCATCTACATACAAAAATATTAATTTTAAATATAAATTATATATTTTTTCAGCTTATTTTCTTTCTTTGGAATATAAGCAACGATACAAATCAAAAAAATAATAATATATTTTATTATTTTGCTATATATTTAAAAGAAAGAAATATGCAAATTTTCTTTAAAATTTTACAGTTTATGAGTTTACTTGAAGTGGAAGAGAATAATTTAAAATCAAAATCACAACTTTTCAATAGGTAAACTTTATTATTTATGTTATCAGCTACACATTCCTTTTTTTCTTTTCAATTTTCATCCACTATTGCAAAAATCGGAGGTTTGCACGATTCTTACGCTCTGGGAACTCCACTAAACTGTAACTTTAACTATAACTACAGTGCAAAATGTTAAATCTTTGGTTAAAGTTAAATATGGCGTCCAAGGACGCGATATTTATCCATGACCGCTCATAGGTATATCTTTTTTCGTAAAAATTTAGTATATTTTACAGTGTTATATTTTTCCTGACGATTTTTACGGATAATACAATTTTTTATACTCTCAATCAAGTTACCTGTAGCTTCAATAAAAAAATAAACGCAACAGACATCTGTGAATTTCTCCGGTCAAAGTTAATGTTAAAGTTAAAGCTAAAGGACGCAATATTTAACTATAACCATAACTTTAACCTTAACTTTAACTTTAACCACGCCTCTGGTGAAACCTACCGTTAGTCTTGAAATATTCATGGAAGTCCAGGGAACGTTATTAGGATGGAAGTGATACATAAATTACCGGGTCTGCATCTAGTGTATTTTATAATAAGCTCTAAAAACACCCATCCATACTTAATATTATAAATGCGAAATTGTGTCTGTCTGTCTGTCCGTCTGTCTGTCAGTCTGTCTGTTACCTCTTCACGCCCAAATCGCTGAACCGATTTTGTTGAAATTTGGTATGGTGATACTTTGAGTCCCGGGAAAGGACATAGGACACATTTTGTCCCGGAAAAATGTACGGTTCCCGCGCGATAAACAAGATTTGGCGCAACGAGGTTGCGGGCATCATCTAGTTGAAAATATACCTACTTTTTCTAGTAAACAAATACGAACAAAGAACACAAAGAATGTTTAAACACAAACCTAATTGTTTTACAGTTGCTAGAATTCAGTTTTCGCATTTCAAGGCTTCAAATTAGCAAATCTATAGGAAAATCTTTTAGGTATTCGTCAAAAAGGCTTTGAGAAGATCCTAATTACTGCAGAATCTAAAATGTAAGGCTTAAAGTAATGCCTGGGTTACACGGTGCGAGCTGACATACGAGCTGGCTTAGTCAGTTACGGGGGTGCAGCTACTGGCACCGTGTGACCGCGTCATACGAGTAACTTTCATGTGCGAGTGGGCCAGTTGCTAGGGTGCGAGTAAGAGCGACCGTAGACTTACAATTTCAAGTTGGCCAACTAAATCGCATAGTTTACCAATAGCTATAGCGACTTATGAGAGCTCGCACATTGTATCCAACTAAATTATACAACGAAATAATTGGACACCGATCGTATAATACCGCGATTCCTTTCCGATTACCAACAAATATTCCCCCATAGCACAGGCTGCGCTTAGTTTGGGGGACTGCTACTTTTTAAAACATTTTGTTAATTGAGTTACGACAATAAAGTATTTGTATTTGTAAATTAAAAAGTTGTGCAATTAAATTGTGAAACTACGCAATTTAGTTGTACGATAGTCGGCTTTGTTTTCACTCGCCACTCGCCTTCCCCCACAGATACAACTCGACTAGGCGATGTCACTGGGACATTACCTGTCTACTGTGACGTCAACTGCTTAATCTCGTGCGAGTGCACAGTAGCAGCTGCCTACTGTAACTTCAGCTCGCACTGTATAACCTATCCTTAACTCGGGCTGAAAGAGGTGCTAAATCATTAAGGATTTTTCACTGTAATAAACGAAATTTTCCCCAAAGCAGCGCAAATTAGACTGAGAAATGTTTTGTATGTTTTCCACGGTAATTTACTTTACGGTTCTTTTTAATGTTGAAGACGTGGTACATGTTATAAAGGGCTTACGTTCTTTCTGTTTTTAATGTTATAAAATGAAGTAAAAAGAAGTAAAGTCAATATTCTGATTCCAGCTGACACCTATTATAAATATTAGGGTTTTGATTGGATGTTCTTCTTAAATTTATTAATTTAACTATTTCCGGTCGTAACGACATTCTTGGTTCCAGCAGGCTTAGCACGGTCACGGTAGAAATGTGAAAGAATAGAAACACTGTATAGATAATATTATAGTCTATGTAATATGTCATAAAGTGGCAATTTATAAATTGAATTTTTGTCGGAACGGTGCCTTTAGTTTATCTCTACAGTATTTTTATTCTTTCGCATTTCTACTGTGGCCATGCTAAGGCGGCTAGAGCCGGATTCCCTTTCTTCGAATCTCGCTTCGAAAGATGTATCATCACTTGCGCTAGACAGTGCTACGCAGTCTATATCCACACTGTGCACTTTCGACTTCAATTTTCGTCATCCTTTTTCATTCAACTTTCGTATTGGCGCATTCAATAATTGAATGCGTCAAGAACAAAGCGAAAGTTTTGGATACGGTCAGAGCGCATGCGTCGCGGGTATGCCTCACCTGCGCTCTTGACTGCGCTATGATGCATGCCCTTGACGAACAGAAAAAGGCATATTGTGGAAAAAGCTATAATAGAACGCGCGACTAAGATAACCTGCGTTCAAAGTGACATTCAAAGTGAGTCCACGTGACATAGCTAGATCAAATGGCCCGCATATCCCCTGGGGTCCGTTTAAATTGGCCCAGGTATATCCCGGGGTCCGCAGAAATTGGCCCATAATTAGATCTTACTTCGTTTGAGGTATTCGAGTACCCTTTTTCTTGTGAAACTTGATTTGTACCATAAGGCTTAAATAATAAGGGTAGACCGTTTTGAATAAAACATGATTTTGAACTTTATTCCTTAAAAAATAAGGCTGAAACGTTTGTTCGTATTTCGGTCAGTGGTTTTATATTCATAATGAAAAATACGCCATTGTCCATTGATATCTTGATTGGGGAGTCTTGTAAATTCAATATTTTTGAGGTAAAGTGTTTTAAAAGAAAATTTATGGGTTTTTGCTATTTTAATTGCTTATTAACACAGCTTCGATTCAATTTAAATCATATAAAAAAAAAATGATAAAAAAGCAAAATCTCAGATTTGTCAAACAAAAGTGAAACAAAATATTTTAGATTTTTATTGTTATTTGCATTAAAACACGTTATAAAATTAATTTCACATTTACTTTAAAAGATGCCCGCAACTCCGCTGCGCCAAAGTGCGTTTACCCCTCGGAAGCCGTGCATTTTTCCGGGATATTTTTTTTATCCTATATCGTACGCCGGGACTCAAAGTATCTCCATACTAAATTTAAGCAAAATTGATTTAGTGGTTTGGGCGTGAAGAAGCAACAGACAGACTGACAGACAGATAGACACACTTTTGCGTTTATAATATTATAATGGACTAGCTGTTACCCGCGACTTCGTCCGTTAGCATAGTAGATCACATCCCAAGTATTATTTATTGTACAAAAATATTCAATGTACTTACAGGATTGACTTTCCTACGATTTTATTATATGTATATTATAGATGTTCCGCGCGGCTTCGCTTGTGTAATGTAGGAATTTGACGCAACCGTACATTTTTCCGCAAAAATAGCCTATGTCCCTTCACGTGGTCTATTCTTCATGTTCGCCAAATAACATAAAAATTGCTCCAGTAGTTCTTAAGATAATAAGCAATTTTTCATATAATTTCCTCCGTTTTTTTACAATTTCTCCTCGATTTCTTCGCTCCTATTAGTCTCAGCGTAATAAAATATAACCTATAGCCTTCCTCGATAAATGGTCTACCTAACATTGAAAGAATTTTTCATATCAGACCAGTAGTTCCTGAGATTAGCGCGTTCAAATAATCCCTTTCAAATAATTTCTCCCCGTTTTTTTCACTCTTTCCTCTATTTCTTTGCTCCTATTAGTATGTATTAGCGTCATAAAATATAGCCAGCCTTCCTCGATAAATGGGCTATCTAACACTGAAAGAATTTTTCAAATCGGACCAGTAGTTCCTGAGATTAGCGCGTTCGAATAAGCTCTTTCATATAATCATACTAATATTATAAAGCGGAAGAGTTTGTTTGTTTGTTTGTTTGAACGCGCTAATCTCAGGAACAACTGGTCCGATTTGAAAAATTATTTCAGTGTTAGATAGTCTATTTATCGAGGAAGGCTATAGACTATATCTTATCACGCTAAGACTAATAAGAGCAAAGAAATTTAAAACGGAGGAAATTATTTGAAAGGGCTTATTTGAACGCGCTAATCTCAGGAACTACTGCTCCTATTTGAAAAATTCTTTCAGTGTTGGATAGCCCATTTATTGAGGAAGGCTATAGACTATATCTTATCACGCTAAGACTAATAAGAGCAAAGAAATTTAAAACGCAGGAAATTATTTGAAAGGGCTTATTTGAACGCGCTAATCTCAGGAACTACTGGTCCGATTTGAAAAATTCTTTCAGTGTTAGATAGCCCATTTATTAAAAAGGCTATAGGCTATATTTTATCACGCTAAGACTAATAGGAGCGAAGAAATAGAGGAAAATGTGGAAAAAACGGGGGAAATTATTTGAAAGGGCTTATCTTACGAATTGCTAAAGAAATTTTTGTTCTGTTATTTGGGTCAGATAGGAAGTAGAGCACGTGAAGGATTATAGGCTATTTTTTGTGGACTAATTTGTCTATGAAATATCAAATTTACGCGGGCGAAGCCGCGCGGAACGTATATTAATAATAAAAATGAATCCATATATTTCTCTTGGTTACGGCATATCACGCGTAAACAGCTGGACTGATTTTGCTGAAATTTTGTATAGATATATTATGTATAGATATATTACTTTGAGTCCCGGAAAAGGACATAGGATACATTTTGTCCCGGAAAAATGTACGGTTACCGCACAATACACTTCTATGATTTGCGCGTAAACTATTTAATTGATTTTGATGAATTTTGGTGAGAATGGAGATACTTTGAGTCTCGGGAAGGACAAGGGATACATTTTGTCCCAAAAAATGAACGGTTCCCGCACAATAAACTTATGATTTTCGCCTAAGCTATTCAATCTATTTTGCTGAAATTTGGTATAGAGATACTTTGAGTCCCGGGAAAGAACATATTTTGTCGCACAAAAATGTACGGTTCCCACAAAATGTTACTTTGTGATTTGCGCGTAAACTATTCAATCGATGTACGGGAACAACTATAAACTGAAGTCCACGCGGACGAAGTCGCGGGCAACAGCTAGTAATCATATAATTTCCCCCGTTTTTTCACATTTTCCTCTATTTCTTCGCTCCTATTAGTCTTAAGCCTTTTTCAATGAATGGGCTGTCTAACACTGAAATAATTTTTAAAATCAGACCAGTAGTTCCTGAGATTAGCGCGTTCAAATAAGCCCTTTCAAATAATTTCCCCCCGTTTCTTCCACATTTTCCTCTATTTCTTCGCTACTATTAGTCTTAACATGATAAAATATAGCCTATAGCCTTCCTCGATAAATGGGCTATCCAACAGTAAAATAATTTTTCAAATCGGACTAGCAGTTCCTGAGATTAGCGCTTTCAAACAAACAAACAAACTCTTCCCAATTATAATATTAGTATAGATACATAAAATTCTCGTGTCACAATGTTAGTCCACGAACTCCTCCGAAATGGCTTTACTGATTTTTACCAAATTTTATATGCATATTCAGTAGTTCTGAGAATCGGCTACTTGGTACTATATATATAAGTGCATTTGTTGAATAAATAATAGTAAATTATTACAACCTGAGACTGACGGCGACCATTGTTTGTGCGACGGGTTAAGAAAGCCTTTTATCGCATTGACATCCTTTTTTATCCATGGGCGCGAAAGCTAACGCAAAATAAAGAATTTTTTTAACATCAATGAGTGCCCCTTATGATGAACTATTGCTAAGAACACTTCGATCATGACAGCAGATACACAAAAAAAAAATCGTTTTATTTCTGAATAAATTTGAATCAAATGTTTTCAGAACGTTGAGCTACATGTTGCCTACCACCGGTTCGGGAACCAACCCGGCGAGAAGAACCGGCGTAAGAAACTCGCACGGGGCCACTTTTTACTAAAAAAGTGGAAAATTTGTCTTTTAAAAAAATAAAATTTACAATGTAAATAACTTAATCTAATACATTATAGAAAGTCAACATGAATACACAATTGTAAGTCACATATAATAAAATATGTAGAAGCAGCAGCAAGCAGCCATCCTACTCCCAAGATGTGCCATCGTTTAGGAAATCATTGACCGTATAGTAAGTAGGCTTTGGCACACAAACGTTCTTTAATTACTTTTTTAAATTTATTAATTGATAAATTTTGAACGTTTTCCGGGATTTTATTGTAAAGGCGTATACATTGACCTTTAAAAGATTTACTTATTTTGCTAAGTCTGATCACTGGTATTTCCAGCTTGTGCCTATTTCTAGTGTTTCTACCGTGACTATCACTTTTAGTTTTAAATTTAGTTAGATTCTTTCTAACATACAACACATTATCCAAAATGTATTGAGAAGCAACAGTTAGAATACCAATTTCTTTAAACTTTTCTCTCAGAGATTCAAAAGCTGACATTTTATAAATTGAGCGTATAGCTCGCTTCTGCAGCACAAAAATTGTATTGATGTCGGCAGAGTTTCCCCATAAAAGGATACCGTAAGACATTCTACTGTGAAAATAACTAAAATAAACTAGTCTTGCCGTGTCTTCATCAGAAATTTCCCTAATTTTTCTGACTGCATATGCTGCAGAACTGAGCTTACCTGAAAGGTTAGCAATATGAGGACCCCACTGTAATTTACTATCTAATGTAATGCCTAAGAATATAGTGGAGTCCACCAAATTCATTTTCTCATCGTTTAATAGTAAATTGGTTTGAACTTGCCTAACATTAAGCAAAGTAAATTTTAAACATTTGGTTTTCTTAGAGTTTAAAAGTAAGTTATTAACATTAAACCAATGTACTATTTTTGAGAGAGCACTATTTACCTCGTCGTAATTTGACTGCCGTCGCTTCACTTTAAAAATAAGTGAAGTGTCATCAGCAAAAAGTACTATCTCATTATCCTTAACTAGATAAGGTAAGTCATTAATGTAGATAAGAAAAAGAAATGGTCCTAAAATGGATCCCTGTGGTACACCTAATTCTATTTTGGTCCCATTGGATCTTTTACTATTAACTTCAACCCTTTGAGTCCTATTTTTGAGGTAAGAAGTCAAAAGGCTGAGTGCTGAGTCCCTTATGCCATAGTGGTGCAATTTTCTGACTAAAGTAGCATGCTCGACACAGTCAAATGCCTTAGAGAGGTCACAAAAAATACCTAAGGCATCCTGTGACTCCTCCCAAGCTTCAAATATGTTACAAAGAAGACCTATACCAGCATCCGTTGTGGAACTACCCTTAGTAAAACCGTATTGGTTATTGTGTAATAAATTATTTAAATTAAAATGTAACAGTAATTGTTGTAAAATTATTTTTTCAAATATTTTACTAAGAGTCGGTAAAATCGAAATAGGCCGGTAATTAGTCGGATCTGATTTAATTCCCGCTTTGAATAAAGGTACGACCTTACTTTGATTCATTAAGTCAGGAAAAACACCACTCCTAATGCAGTCATTGAAAATTATTGCTAGATGAGGAGCTATGATGTCAATTATCGATTTAATAATTTTTGTAGACATGCCCCAGAGATCAGTAGTATTTTTAATATTCAACAATTTAAAGGTATCAATAATACCTCTAGGGCTAATTTCCCTAAACTTAAAATTGACATCACATTCCTTTACATTGTCTCTGAGTAGCTTTTCAGCAGCTTCTGGTGAGAAATTTAGATTTTTCGTAGTTGAGACCGGAATGTCAGCAAAAAACTTTTCAAAGACCGTCGCAACTTCAAGATTATTTGTAATCTTTTTATTTTCAAAGTATAATTCAAAATCAGTGTTACGACAGGTGACGTTTCCAGTCTCACCAGATATAACCTTCCATGTAGTTTTAATTTTATTTTTAGATTTTTTTATTTTATTTTTGATATATAGAGCCTTAGCAGCTTTACAAACTTTTCTGAAGGTTTTAGAGTAATTTTTAACATATGATTTAAATGATTCACTGCTGTTACTACACCTTTCATCATATAATTCATATAATCTTTGCCTACTTATTTTAATTCCTTTAGTTGCCCATTCAATAAATCTGGTTTTTTTTATTATCGTTTCTAACTGTTTTAGAAGTAAATACTGTATTAAATTGTGTTCTTATTACCTTAAACAAATTATTAAAAGCTTCATCTGAGCTATTTGATCTACCCAATGACTGAATATTTGAATTTAATTTACCTCTAAATAGCTCAATACGTTTTGTAGTCACAGGAACAAACACAAGATTATCCTTTACATTATTACCGCAATTGACATTAAATGATGCTAACTGTCCACAGTGATCAGAGCTTAACTTATTAATTATTTCCTTTTTATCGGGAATGAGATTTGTAAATATGTTATCAATACAAGTAGCTGTGGTCTCACAGACTCTTGTAGGTTCATGAAACAAATTGCAAAGGTTATATGATTTAAATAAAGATGTGAATCTAACAGTTGTGGAATTTAAATCCAATAAATTAATATTAAAGTCTCCACATATAATAACCCTTTTGTTAGATGCACATATTTTTGACAATATTTGTTCCATAGTTTGTTCAAAGGTATCAAATAACCCCGAAAGAGGCCTGTATACACCCACAATAATAAGATGACTTAGCTCAATGCAGGCTACTTCAATTGTTCGTTCAATAGAGAGACTCACAATATCTTTACGTTCCTTAAATTTTAAATTATTTCTAATTAATATTAAAGAGCCGCCTCTAATGGCATTTTCTCTACTGAACGAACTAGCTATCTGGTGGTTATTGAAATTGAAAGTGAGTTCATATTGTCTGAACCAGTGTTCAGATATACAAATAATATCAATGTTAAATTCCTTTAAAAATAACTCAATTTCAAGTTCTTTACCTACCATGCCTTGTAAATTTTGATGCACCAGATTAATTAAATTACATTTATTCTTACTTAATATAATATTTGAGTCTAACAAATTATTAGTAGGATTTCCAATACTAAATTTATTTTCGCAAGAGATGTCCTCCGTTGTCTTATTATCTAATTTAAATAAATATTTGGAACATGTTCCAATTCGTTAATATAATGACTAGTATAATTCTGCTCAATAGAAGCAGTAGTCTCTAAAGCCAAACACTTGGCTTGTTTAAAATTTAAAAAGTTAAATAGCAACCTGGCTATTCGTCTTTTATAAAAATTAGATAAGAAGTACTTATCTCTTGTCATGGTGAATAACTTAAAATCTAAATTATTTATGTCTACAACCTGACATTGCTTATGTGAGTCATCTAAAATGATACAATTATTATTTACAGCAGTATACATTAGGCTGTTCAGTTGATACCTAGAAAAGTTTTCTTTATTATATCTCTTTGGCAACATTTGTATATAAGGAAAAGTAAACAAGATAACATTATTAATATTTTCAATACTAAATCATTTATCTAGGAATTCATTTATTTAATTTATCTAGGAAACAGACAGACGGACAGACAGACAGACACATCAAACTTATATAACACTTTTCATTTATGTCGAGGATTAAAGAGTAACAAAATTAAATTTTGCACAAATATATAATGGATGGGTAACAGTATGAAGTAAGTATGGAAGTACTCACAATTTACATATCACAAAAAGCGGGTAGGAGGGAAAATCATGACGTAATCGCACTCCACCCGTCAGACGTATATTGATGGGTGACAATACATCACCAGTTCACGACTAATGTATTACAAGATGGCTTATACTTGTTTTACCTCACTTATGTGAGTGATCTTTATGTCAAGGTGGTGAGATTACCCTGACTTCAATTTACCTCACCCATCATTCTTAAAGCATGTTAAGACATAAATTGCTTTTGAAATGTCATTAGATATTAGACAAAACATTATTTTCTTTTTGGAGTTGAAACTGAAAGAGGGACTGAAGTTGGGACTGAAATTAGTGTTGGATGACATACTATAGTTAAGGTAGTTTTAGTTTCAACCCAAGTAAGTCTCGTCTCAATGTTAGCTGACCCTTACTCCTTAGCAAACGTCAGGTTCAGTGCAATAATAAACCACGAAGCCAGACCATTATAGAATTAAAAGCAGCATTGTGTACTGTATGATTTTATGATAGCAAATTATAGACATGTTACACAAGCGATTATGGTTCATGGTCATGAACTAAGCGATTTATAGGTCTACAAGGCTACCCCTTAGCCGCCATTTTGTAATGTGTCACTTGAAAGCAATTTATTTTACACGTGCTGAGCGATTGTCAATCGGATGTCCGAATATGGTAATATTTGTATGCGGCCAGCTTTAAACGGCCCATTCACTATCCTGCATTGCAGTTCTGCTGCAGTCCGCCGTGCAGGCCTGCAACAGGACTGCAATGCAGGATAGTGAATGGGCCCTTTTACTGCCTTGCATGCTGCATTAATTTTGGCTGAAAATAATTAAATAACACCAACATTCGTTACGTTGGTGCCAAAATGACACAAGTTCAATTAAATCCACTTTGCAAAATTGTACTTGGATGAATTAATGTCATCCAAGTATGCTGCTAATGAACAGCGAGTGAGTTTTAAAACGCGAATTTCAACGCTTGACGCTAATAAGATGGCGGCATGGCATTATTTAGTCACGACTCACGCCCTTTATTATTACTGCGCCAAAAAATGTTACATAGCACTTTATTACTCATTTGACGATTTACAAATTGCCGGCCATTTAGCCACACGCCTTATTATTTCATCTACAGTTATAATACCGCTGGAGTATCTGTCTTGGACCACACCTCATGCATTCTGCACGGGGTGGGTCTTACCGAAAACACCATGACCAGCGATGCTATCTGCTTCCAAGTAATGCTTATTCACGATGCAAAATGGCCGCCATGCAATTTCAGCGCTATCCGGAATCTCTACAGGAAAACACTGAATATCAATGTAATAATATGATAAATGCTAAAGTGTATCTGTCTGTCTGTCTGTCTGTTACCAAGAGGCACGGTTCAGGGCCAAGAGGCCCAGAACCGGTGAAACGATTTTGATGAAATTTGGTATGGACAAAACAGCGGACTGTGAATATGCTGCATAAATATGTAATATTAAATCGTTTTATCAAAAGTCTTATTGCCGCACTCAGAGACGAACATTAATTAATTATTTAACTATAATTAAATAAAGCTTTTGACATAAGCTTTATAGATTATCTGTCAAACCCTTTATTAACGTTATCTCTTCATTACCGTTACCCTTTTACTAATAAAAACATCTAGCTGGGTACACTGTTTTTAGGGTTTCGTAGTCAACAAGGAACCCTTATACGACCTCTGTGGCTCAGTGGTGAGCGCGTTGGTAGCTCAAGCCGGGGGTCGCGGGTTCGAATCCCGCCGACGGAACAAAAAGTTTTCAATATTCCCGGGTCTGGATGTGTATTAAATATGTGTATGATATAATAAAAATCTTAAATAACATATAGTATAAAAGTATTAAATATATTTCCGTTGTCTGGTACCTGTAACACAAGTCCTTTAGGTACTTAGCACGGGGCCAGACTGACGTGGTGAAATGTGTGAAGCGTCCATAGATATATTATTATTATATAGTTTCGGTCTGTCCGTCCGTCTGTCCGTCTGTCTGTCTGTCTGTCTATCTGTCCGCGGTTTTGCTCGGAGACTATAAGCTGTAATTTGGCACGAATGTACATATTAATGATGCCGAAATAATGGTACATACATGAAATCTTTAAAAAAAATATTTTTTATGGTACCTTCCCTACTCATCAAGCGGGGATGAATGTTTTTTTTTTCGCGTCCACCTCATCGTGTGGGGTGTCATTGGATAGGTTTTTTAAAAATGAGTATTCATAGATCATTTTCCTATTTAGGGATCCGTTTGTGAAATATTAAGTTTTGAAGTGGAAAAAATCGTTAGAGTTCAGTGTCCCCCCCCCCCTTCTACCAGCTAAACGGTTGCTTCTGGATCTAAAAACGTAGCTTTATACGTAATTGTAATACCGTCTATAGAACCTTCTTTCGCCAGCCTGTCGGCCTCTTCGTTACCCCTAAGTCCAATGTGCGACGGGATCCATTGCAATCTCACAGTTATGTCTTTTCTCATCAGCGAATTGTCCAACATTTGTGTTCCAATGTATTTATAGTCAGTAGGCTCAGTGCGACACACAACACTCACTGTATCCGGGTATACATTTATTGACAAAGGTGACACACGCGGTTTGCACTTATTAATTACTGGATTCCAGGTTGGAGATAATTTAAATCCGTCCTCACGATTGAAATTCTTGTGCTTTTTAATTTCAATGGCTTCACGTATTACTCTTGAGTGGTAATGATGATCTGTAGAGAAGATTGTGGGGTCGTGTAGCTCCATCCAATGATTAGTCCCCATATCGAGCAGATATTCTGCTACCGCGGATTTATTTGTCTGACGATTTTTCACTGCGGTTATGTGTTCTTTCACTCTTTCGCCAATAGTCCGTTTCGTTTGGCCAATGTAAGAACTACCACAGCTACAATCAATTTTATAAACCCCAGGTGCTTGGAAAGGTAAGGAATCCTTTGGTGACCGTAGTACTTGTGAACTTTACGTAAGGGAGTATACACAGTTTTAATGGAGTATTTCCTCAGCTCTGTTCCAATTTTGTCCGTTACGCCTTTTACGTATGGTAAAAATGCTGCTTGACGGCTTACCTCCGGATACCTCGTTTTCTCCTTCCGTCCTCTCAATCCCCTCGACACGTTATATCCGTTCCGTGTAAGTACCTCGTGAACATGTGTTAACTCCTTGGGTAAATGTTCAGGGTCACAAAGGTTATGAGCTCTGTTAGTTAACGACGATATAACAGATTGAAGATGCCGAGGATGATGGTGAGAAGATGCGTGTAGATATCTGTCAGTGTGTGTAGGTTTTCTGTACACAGTGTGGGATAATGTACCATCCTCCTTAACCTTAATCTCCAAATCCAAAAATGCGAGGCATCTGTTCTTCTCCATCTCGTAGGTGAATTCTATTTTTGGACGGATTGAGTTAAGGTGATTGATATACTGTTCTATTTCCTGTTGACCTCCATTAATGATGCAGAAAACATCATCAACGTACCTCCTCCAAAGCTTCACAGTACATGGTCCAGTAGCTAAAGTTAGGTCTTCAAAGTGCTCCATCCAGATATTTGCAATTATCGGTGCCAGAGGGCTCCCCATTGCAACGCCATCGATCTGGAGGTAGTACTGATCTCTGAAGAGAAGGTAATTACCGTCCAAACAGTTTTCAATGAGAACAATATATTCTTTAGGCAACTCATGATCACACAGCCTGCTATTAATCACCTCGATGTGGAACGCAACGCAACGCAATCCCTTAGTGGAACATTAGTAAAAAGTGACTCAACGTCGAAACTCACCATGGCATCTCCGGGTTCCAACCTCACACCCTTCACTATGTCCCTGAAATGGACCGAATCCTTCACGAAAGACGGTGTTTTCCCAACTAATGGTCGCAGCACTTCATAATAATACTCCATAATATAACTCCATAAACTCCATAAACTCCATAATAAGTATCAAATATTTAAATTTCGTTGACTTAAAAAATTCCACAAATAAATACATATTCTTTTACCTATTTCAAGCATGTCTAATTCAGTAACGAGTTTTTCTATAAGTAAATTATTATATGCATTATCTACGTCTAAAAATAACACTAGTGTAGGAACTTCTAAAAATAACACTAATGTTATTGGTCATGCTATGAGCTTTGAACTACTCTTCTATTGTACTTAATAACTTTTATATTAACCGCAACAAAATGGCCAGGCCACCGATTTTGACTAATGTGTAGAGTTTTTAGATTCTTCTCGTGCGGCTGACACATTATATCAAGTATTTTGCCGCGATTTATAGGTAAAATTAAGGTTTTTAGATTTAGGGCTGAGTGTGTAAGGGTTTGAAACTTGGCTCTACATGAGATCTCACTACATTTTGACACCACAAACTATTATGTTCTCATCTTGGCAGCATTTTTACATGAAAATGTGGCCCGACACGCACTTCGCCGGTTTTTATGTATTTGTCTGATACTTCAAAATCGCAAGCCAGAAAAGAACAAAGCGTTGTGTAAATAATTAATATAATGTCTGTAGAGTAGATGTTTTTGTTAGTAAGAGTGAAATAATTAAAACCCTTTTCATTAAACGTAACGGACCCAAGGTGGACCCAAGGGATGCGGAATCACTGCTTTGCCCTAAAAGGGCACATTAGGACAGTGTTTATGATTTAATTCTATTTGTGTAGTTTGAGACCCTTTGCAATCAGTATTGAATACCTTTGTTAGGGCTCGTTTCCATGATCGTTATTATTTAATTCCAGTCCAGACAGTAACCGGTATTATTTAAAGTATAACTAGTATGCAAGAGTAATTTTATAGTGTCCTAATGTGTGCGCAGTACACAGGAGTAGACGTGTGCGCCGACGGCCGAAGCTTAAATCGCCGGCGGCGGGCGCCGGTCAAAAATCGGCGGCGGCGCGCGGCGTGATTTCGGCGTGATATCGGCGTGAAGAATTGAAATAAAACTGCATTATTTAATTTGAGATTACGCGGGTTGTGCGGCGAGTGCGCTCTCAATTATTTTTAACAAAAAAATTAAAACCGACTTCCAAGGTAAAAGCAATAGTAATATTATGAACTAAAAAGTATTAAATAACTGTTACTCTTTAATAGTGCCTTTTTCAGAATTTGTCTAAATCTCAACTATTTCTGTACATACTACAGTCTTCATTAGTTTGAAGTCGGTACCAGCTAATTTAATCGTGAGTTCAGTAATGTCAGAATATCTGAAACTTTTGGAACTGGTACCGACTTCAAACTAATGAAGACTGTAGTATGTACAGAAATAGTAAATAGAATTTTAAGAAAAGAAAAATAAAAGTAAAAGGAAAAATAAAATAAACAAAATAAAAGGAAAGTTAATTTAAAAGGAAAATAAAATAAAACAATGACAACTGACCACTATGACAACTGCGCATTTCAAGGCCAACGCTCAAAACTCTTGACGGTACCTATACTCGTATCAAAGTAGCGCGGTGTCTTTGCGCAGCGTATTTGTGTCTAAACACACTAGGGCCTAGGTTGAATTACGCTGGCGTAATTTCCGCCGCAAATGTCAAACGCATACAAAACGCGACGTAATAGTGTGTCACCCCTAGTATTCGGCCCGTGTTTTGTATGCAATTTAAACGCGGCGTAAACGCGGCGGAATTTACGCCGGCGTAATTCAGCCTAGTGGGTTTAGACCCTTTATGTGAGGGAGTTCCCCGCTCGGTCTTCTTCGAAACTGAACATACGTACGTAATAGGGATTGCAATCCCGCACCTTAATCAATCCCGCGGGATTGATTTGCGGGATCCCGCAGGATCCCGCATGTTTGAATTTATGTTATAATTTATAAAATTGAATAAACTGAAACTATAGGTTTATGTTTTATTAAAAATCAACTATACTCATAGTAAATGTCTCATATTATGCCACAAAAATATATGTTTTGTAACAAAATAACAATGAAATTATGTGATCAGTCTAGTGTTATTAGATCGTAAAATTAAAATGCTTTTAATGCCAAAGCAATCTTGAAGTCAGGGACCTCTCAACGCTCCGCATTGATTGCGAGACCACCCTTGCGTTTTTGTGTGCCTATATAGGTCCCATAGTGGTGATCCCGAAACGGACTGACTCTTTGAACACCTGTAAGCAGCTTCAGAATATTTAGTGCAGCAGCAGATCCCATCCGCAGTGATCATAATACTTGGCGACTTTGACGCCCACCACGCACTTGTGCTTCTCGCCGGATGATCCCGACAACACTGCCAACTCCGTTGCCAATGTGGTGATGCAAGGGATGAAGCTTTTCATACCGTCCTCTGTAGTGCCAACTTGCGGCAGATTTCGTCCCTGGTTTGGTTCATCCTCCAAAAAAGCTTCTCGCCGGAAGCAGAAGGCTCACCAACCCTAGACCAATACAGTGTCTGCTCAGGATTTAAATACCAGCACATATAAAATAAAATACTATCCTTGTACTTACTGCATTCTTGTAAATAAAGAATTATGAAATACTCAATAAAGAAATCACTCGGGCAAAGAAACAGCACGTCAATAGAATTGGTGAGAGACTCGAGCGCCTCTCTTCGAGAACCCGTGCATTCTGATCTCTGGCCAAAGCAATTGAAGGGAATTTCTGCAAGCTTACCATCCCTACACGTCGAAAATGGATCTTTGACAAAGCCGATCATCTGGGTAAGTTCTTTGCGTCAAGCTTGACCCGAGGTGATGGGGAACAGAAACCGCCGACCATACCGCGATGCACGAGCGTCATTTCGGATATTTGGTTTCATCAGCGCTCAGTGCAAATAGCCCTCCGTTCCCTTGATATCCAGTCCAATGGGCCTGACGGAATCCCTCCTATTGTTTCAAAAAAAGTGTGCTCCAGAGTTGGCTCTGATCTTAACGCGTCTTTTGCGGCTCTCCTGTTCTTCTGGCATTGTACCGGCTTCCTGGAAGACTTGGTGTACCCGATCCCCAAAAAAGGTGACCGCTCAAATCCATCCAATTACAGACCAATCGCTGTAACCAATTTATAAAATAATGGAATCAATTATTGTACGGGTTTCGGAAGGGTCGCTCGGCTGGTGATCTCTTGGCGTACCTAACTCATCGTTGGGATCAGGCGATTGTGTCGAAGGGAGAGGCATTTGCTGTTAGTTTGGACATTACGAAAGCCTTTTATCAGGTTTGGCACAAAGCGCTGCTCTCAAAACTTCCATTCCGTCATATGGACTATCCGAGAAATTATACAAATAGGTCATGCGGGATCAGCGGATCCGTGTTTTGTAGGTGCGGGGTCCAACTGATTAAAAATTGGCGCGGGATCCCGCGGAATTGCGGGATTGCAATCCCTAGTACGTAGTTTACCTACTAGAATTAATAAGTTTAGAAGTCGCGCCGACTTTACGCCGAATGCAAATCGGCGGCGGCGGCGTCAAAAAAATGTCGGCGGCGGCGGCGGGTCGGCGAGCACACACGTCTACACAGGAGTATTTACTCTTCCTTCACATAACCCAGTGTGACGGACGACCGACACGACTGGCGAGAGATCAGGCGCAGGATTTTTTACGTACCTATCCAACGTATGGATCATTATGTCAGACAATCAGGTGATCAGCCTGCATTTCTTATCCGAAATTGGAAACACATCACGCGGGATTCGAATCCACTCGGAATTCTGTAATTTGCGCAAACGTGCGTACTTTATGGACACCCCCGGACCATCCAAAATTTATCGGTGTCTGGTGATGATGATGATGATGTAATAGCGATCCTGAAATTCCGGAGTCGCTGACGAGGCGGAAAATTGAAAAGTGCTTATAATTGTGTTCAGCTCACGAGCTGGCTCAGATTACCTGAACTAAAACATTTGATAACTCAACTAATTTCATTCCAAAATATTGGTCGGTTTTAAAAGTAAAATTTATCACACAAAATTAGTTTAATTGATATTATACTTACAAACACTGTACATTTTAAGTGTTTCATAAGCGGCGAAGCTTTGAGATAGGTAAGAAAACTTACGTTGCGATGCTAGGCAGTTAATTAATAATAGAATAATTGTAAAATTCTCCATCTTAATAATTTTTTATGTCACAGGATTCTTAAAATAAGTATATTAATCGCTTACCAAGTACCTAAGTATACATTAGAATATTCGTATAACTAATGTTTTGTTTTACGAGGTTTGTGACTGAAGCTGGTGGTGATTCAGCTATGAATTACCCTAAACGACATTACGCATCCCAGGGAGTTCAGGGACAGTGAAATTTTAACCTTCGCACTTAGGTCTTGATGTAGACCTAGGAATATTAGATATTTCAAATATTATAACAATACTAGCTGACCCGGCAGACGTTGTTTTGCCATAATTTAAATTATTTCTAATAACAATAAAAAAAGGAGACAATAACCTGTTCTCCAGGTCTAACGACGTATGTACCTACATACAAAATTTCATTAAAATCGGTTGAGACGTTTCGGAGGAGTTTGCGCACAAACACTGTGACACTAGAATTTTATATTGTTACGTGCTAGGGTTCGAGAATTCGGAGAGAAAGACCTGGTGACTCTCTTGAAGACTTTATTCACTGACACTAGCTCACACAAATCACTAAGTCCAAACACTAAGCACTAGTCCCAAATCACTTAGCACTATCACTGTCCTAGGTCGTAGCCGAGTCGTAGGTTCACTATCACAATCACTCACTATTGATCACTTGTTTTCAATTCGAAGTCGCCTCGAAGATCGCTCAGACGAAACTGAACTGCCGGGTCCTCTACCTGCGGCTATTTATATGGGTCGAGACGATTTCTGGACTGTACGAGAACAATCTAGATCGTACCCAATTCGTGTAAACAAGCGTGGGATGTTTCTAGAGAATACGCGTAGATACAGCTAGCGCCATCTAGTATCAAGTAGCGGATCTACGCTATCTGCGTTCCTCCGATAAGTTGCGCTGGTTTGACGCTAGATGGCTCTGTGTGTCCGTATCCGTAACAATATAATAGATTATTGTTTTTCTAAATACCTACTGAAGAATAAAATGGATGGATGTAACAAAATAAAGTAATAGTACTTTATTAGGTCATGCATATTGTGCCTTATAATATAGAGTTTAATGTGTAAATAAATAGCAGCGCTAAAAGAGCTTTTTTGTCATTTGTATCATGGGCGACATGAGTTTGCCAATACAAAGCATTAAAAATTTTGCTATTTCAGCGCTACTACTATCACAGTTAACTTTATATAAAAGACATTATAAGGTATTATCAATAATTAACTGTTTTTACTACAGACATAGATCAAAATAGATACCGCATGTCGCTCCATTTGTATGAAAATGTGCGTGTCACTTTTTTCCGACGTACTGTGACGTACCGATGATAAGAAAAAATTATGAAGGCCAACGTTTCTATTTAAATTTCTACAGCTCAATACGGCACTTTTAGGCATTTATGCATTTTTAAAATTCCGATTGACGTCCGATTCCGATAGCAGACTAAAGAACAGACTTTCGAAAGACGAGCATTGCCCGTCGTTTGGGAACGCGATATGGCACGCGAAGTACATACACATGCGGTATCTATCTTGATCTATGTCTGTGGTTAGTGTAAATATGATAATAATTAAAATTAAATATAAAATTACCTATTGCATGCCATGTCTTAACGATTCATTCGTCTACTTGTATCGTCTAGTGTTTGGGCAAAGCTTTTAGCATCTCTAATAAAACTAACAGCGGTAATATAATTTAATGCAAACCATTTCTTATGGTTTAGTGCGCTTAATAAAACCTAAATGAATATATTTGAGTATTGATGACGCCCGCAACTCCGTTGCGCCAAAATAGTTTATAGCACGGTGGTTGTACGTTTTTCGAGATAAAAAGTATCCTATGTCCTTATCCGGCTCAAAGTATCTCCATACCAAATTTCAGCAAAATCAGTTCAGTGGTTTGGACATGAAGAGATAAAAGACAGACACACTTTCGTCATCTAGTATACGTAGTACTCGTATATGGATGTTGTTAAATATTTGTGTATCATCGCACAAAACCATTACGTATTGTTACGGACACGCAGAGCCATCTAGCGTCGAACTAGCAAAACGAGGGGACAACACACAGACAACATAAATACCCTCCCCACATGCTCGAACTTTGTAGAAGTATTCCACATTTGTTAATTGTTTACGCGAATCGTGGAATGTTCTCGTACAGTCTATGACTCGCCTCGACTCATATAAATAGTCGCAAGAAGACGGGCTGACAATTCAGTTCAATACGAGCTATCATCGAGGCGACTTCGAAGTGAAAACAAGTGATCAATAGTGAGTGAACCAGTGAAACCTACGACTCGGACACGACGGACGGAACGGACGACCTAGGACAGTGATAGTGCAGTGATTTGGACCTAGTGTTTAGTTGTGTGACCTAGCGTTTGTGAATAAAGTCTTCAAGTGAGTCAGCAGGTCTTTCTCGACGAATTCTTCGAACCCTAGCACGTAACAGTATTGAGTTAAGAATGCAGTTATTCATAGTTCAACAAAAAATTGTGGTTTAAGACACAATATATTTAATACTGTTTTAACCGGATTTCAAATTGATTTACTACACACACACACACAATATATGACACAATATATTTAATACTGTTTTAACCGGATTTCAAATTGATTTACCGTTTTGTGTAGTCCCGCGAGATCATCTATATTCATTTGTGATGGTCTGTCGATGTAGCCCTCCCCAAGGGCCAATACTGGGGCCAACCCCTATATTGCAATTTGGAGACTTCCTTAAGCTTGTTCGGAAGATTAATCACAGTTGCTTACATTACTAGACGTTTTCGAGCAGGCAAAATGTACGATACATTTTTGTCGCGAAAGTTCTATCCTTCTATGTTACGTCATTTTTTCCAGGGCGATGAATCCGCGTCGTCCTTTTTAGTTTTTCACCTGGCATATGAAAGACGGGCGTGAGAGTGAAGAGAGAAGGACGATGTTTGGTTTTTTGGGTTATTCGCCTTCTTAAGCTGTTTTTTTTTTTCAGATTTTCTTCCAGATTCCAGAGTCAGAGAGATTAAGACGATGACCTCATAGATATAATGTTAGTGCTATAAGAAGTAAGGATACTAAACGCACTTGCAACTGCTTTCCTAATGCGACTATATATACTAAATCTGTATGTTCGTATATATAATAATATAATAATAATATCTATGGATCACACCACGTCAGTCTGGCCCCGCGGTAAGAACCTGAAGATCTTGTGTTACGGGTACCAGACAACGGAAATATATTCAATACTTTTATACTATACATATATTTAAGATTTTTATTATATATAATACATATATTTAATACACATCCATGACCCAGGAACTTTGAAAACATTTTTGTTCCGTCGCGTCGCGGGATTCGAACCCGCGACCCCCGGCTTGAGCTACCAACAGCCCAGCCACTGAGCCACAGAGGTCGTCGTGTGTAGGTGTATAGGACAAAGGTTGAGACCTAATATTTTATTATTCATAACTTAAAATAGTGAGATAGGATGGCGCTATAAAAATTCACTAGACATGAGCGTACTGTGTATCGATAAGCCGAAAAGTAATAAAAACAGCACGAAAAAAAAACACTACACAGTACCTTACATTTTGCAGTGAATAACAGCTATATTCAACTATTCAACCTATAGACAGTACTAGGTAGTACTAATAGCTATACTCAACCTGCTGCCCGCGGGCCGCAATCGGCTTTCTTAATTTTTGGGAATTGTAGGTGGTATCTACATGTTGTAGCAAAAAAGTTTAATTCAGTTCAGTGGTTTTATCCCGAAATCGTAGAGATCAACTACGTTAACATGGCGCGCCCCTCCAAAATTCAAAACGTTTGAAGTGCGTTGTCAAAACGTTTGAGGTCCGTTGTCTTGCGCGGTCGGCTCGTTATGATTAGTTGACAATGACATAAAAAACAGTGAAATATTACGAGTACTGCAGGGCAATCGCGTTATTTTTAAACGTTTCAAGTCAGGTTCACATCTGCTTTGGTTATGGTTCAGTTACGGTTTGGTTTCGCTGCGTCTGAACAAATTTCAGTATCGTGCTAACGTTCCGACCGTAACTCAACCTTAGATGGAACTCGAACGAAGCGCAACGTTTGACCTTTAGACAGGCATTGCAGCGAACCAATCAGCGCCCTTCTGATTTAGTTTTGATTGGCTTAAATATGAACATTTTTTTTCCGATGCGTTATTTGCTCAATTGACAATTGAATTCAGTAGGTCTGAGAATCGGCTACTGGCTACTTTTCATATTGATAAGTGCGTTTGTTGAATAAATAATAGTAAATTATTACAACTCGAGACTGACGGCGACCATTGTTTGTGTGACGGGATGGCGATGGACGTTGCCATGGTGCCGTACTTCTGCGGACCAGTTTTTTATCCGCAATTTTAAAATATTGAATGCAATATTATGTTCTGTTCTGTATGCACTTAAATGGGAAGAGCTTTAAAAAACATAGTGTTGCTTGGTTGGTAAAGTTTCACAGTGTGAATTGCACTGTGAAACTTTTAATTAAACAAATTTTTACAATAGTCGCACAGCAAATTGGTGCAAGCCTATCAAGTGACAAGTAGGGATGGTTTATTTCGATAACAAAGTTACATAATGAATCCATACTAATATTATAAATGTGAAAGTGTGTCTGTCTGTCTGTCTGTCTGTCTGTTACCTCTTCACGCTCAAACCGCTGAACCAATTTTACTGAAATTTGGCATGGAGATACTTTGAGTCCCGGGAAAGGACATAGGATAGTTTTTATCCCGAAAAAATGTACGGTTCCCGCGCTATAAACGAATTTTGGCGAAACAGAGTTGCGGGCGTTATCTAGTTCCAAATAAAAGCTAAGTAAATTATGTATAGGTCTACCAGAATCTGATGGCAAAAAGTGAGAAAATAAATTGACTCTAGCAATACCGGGGTAATAGGAATAAAACATTTTGATCCTTTTTCCCTATTCCCTAAGCGGCTTATTTTATGTGTGAAACATGAAAATATAAAAATTTGTCCAATGATCAAGGATATTTTTTGAAAATCTGCTGTCAAAAACTGCCATCAGATTCTGGTAGACCTATATACTATCAGAGATTTTTTATCATATGACGCCCGCAACTGCGTTGCGCCAAAATTCTTTTAGTATAAAAAGTATGCTAGTAGTATGCTCGTTGAGTATAAAAAGTATGCTACGTCCTTTCCCGGGACTCAAAGTATAATTATAACAAATTTCAGCAAAATCGGTTGAGCGATTTGGACGTGAAGTGGTAACAGACAGACACACATTCGCATTAATATAATTATTAGTATGGATTTGACGTCTCATAGTGATTGAATATCGATATATTTTATTGAAAAGTCCATATCCCTATTCCCTAGTGATGTAATATTTATAGTGATGTCCAGTTAAGGCGCAAGCGGATTTCTTATTCATAGCCTCGGCGCTGCTTGTTTCTGAGAAGTTTCATCATAATTTACGATACTGGCCTATGATACAGCGCTTTCTGCTTAAAAAATTTTTTGGAAATGCTATGTACATTTTTTGGAAATGCTATGCACACCGTTGTTGTCATGTGCATTAGACGTAATACCGTATGAGATATTAGTTTTAAGGTGATAATGTACATGATGTGGTAGTACTTATTAAATAAATAAATAAATAACAGTTCGCGTTCTTCTTTAAATATGTATGGCTTTTTCTGCCCAAAAATCACAGCTCTTCTTTAAAATATAATAGACAAGTTTGATTGGTTAGCCAGTAAAGTTATTAAGCAGAAAAAGCATTATAATCTAAATATTATTGTGTCTGTCGATCAACATTTAGGCCCGTAATGAGTTTTATTAGATTCATCAAGAACTGGTAGCACTTAAGTCAAGGTTTGAACATACTCGTGAAATAACCTTTAAAGTTTGACTTTAACAGCATAGTTAAGTGCCATGTTTCAAGTGAAAATAGGTTCGCACTCAATTGATACACATAAGTAAGGTTTCTAAGCACGACCTTAGATAAATAGCATCTCAAGAATGATCATAATTATGTATAATCTTTGCCGGTACGAACTGCCCCCCTAGACAAGTGGCAAGTGATCATCGTTAACGTTAACGCTAACGCCATAAAATGTATGGGATTGACATTAGTATTCGCTAGCGAAGCGATGACTTATGTCAAATCGCATACATTTTGTAGCGTTAAGGTAGCTTTCGGATCAAGGCGACCACGACGCGAGACCGAGACGCAAGACCGCGACCCACTGCTTTATATGAAATAATAGGAAGTGCTTACGGATGCAAGCGACCGGCCACCGTATCACGTATCTTGCGATAGCAATTATTGCGCGATAATTGCTCCAAAATCACAATTTCGTATCACGTATCAGCCAAAACAATACGATTGCAATCAATCGCTATACATGACACCATTGTTTTTATACCCAGTAATCGCTCGCGCGATTATTGCTAGTGGATTGTTGATCGCTATTTTTACGTGATAGCCCTGCCGGTCGCGCGACGTGTGGGCGTGGCCTTCATATAAAGCAGTGGGTCGCGGTCTCGCCTCGCAGTCGCCTTGATCCGAAAGCCAACTTTAACGATGATCGTTTGCCACTTGTCTAGGGGGGCAGTTTACACGTTTTATTGATATTTTGGACTTTAGTTCCCCCTAAGAGGATGAATTTCGAAAAACTCGTGTCCAGATTCAAAATATGATCTGAGCGGTACGAACAATTTATACGTTTTATTGATATTTTGTACTTTATTTCCCTCTAAGGGGATGAATTTCGAAAAACTCGTGTCCAGAGAGTGAATATTGCTGTAATTATGTAATATCAATTAGCGGGAAGCCCGGGAAAGTCAATTACGACGTAGGCTGCTTCATAAGAGCTCTGGTGGGATTAGATACCATATACAGTGGTTTATAGACATGGCGTTGTAGACGGAAATGTATGTCTATTGTCTTGCTTAAACTCTAAAACCGTTAAATTAGATTTTTTGGCTCTGAAATAGCTCTGAAATAAATAAAAGATTCTCCTACATCTATTTTGGTAAAGGTGGATTTAGACTGGTTAACGTAAATCTAAAGTCAAGCCGAATCAGCACTATCTATTCCTTCACTCTTATTTAAGCCGAATGGGACTGACGACCGACACGACTGGCAAAAGATCAGGCGCAGGGCCGACTTTTTACATGCCCATCCGACGCGACTCATTGATCATTTTACTTGTCATAAAATGATGCGTGCATTGTCTCAACCAAACTTGGAAACAACATTTTTCCTATCCGGGAATCGAACTTCGATCCAAGAGCCGCGCTCTAAGCCACTGGACCATGGAAGCTATTTTGCATTGTCGTGTCTATAACTCCCTAGCCCTACACATGTCGGTACCTGTGGTTATCCCGTTTCATCCCTTTTCGGTCAGGCTATACAAACGTCATACATTTTTGATACAGCCTTAAACATGTTAATGTATTCTCTTAGGTTATTTTGGTTTCGCTGGGATGGTAGTAAAGAATTGTAAAGTAGTTTTGATGGTTGCAGAGGTTTTTTTCAGTTTATTGGGAGATTTATTCAGCGGACGAATTCTCTAATGGCATGCATTTACGGTAAGTCCAATTTTGATATTTTGACTAACCATAATAATTGTAAAATTAGTATTCCAGCAAGATTGCAACATTACATCCCATCGCATTATCCTCACATTCTTCATTTAAATAATATATTAATTTATGCACACAACATTAATTAATCCATTTGAGTTCTACTTAACTGAATAAGGGATATTTATCGCACATAATATAACTCTTATTACTTGAGAATAAGGTTCAAAAGGATCGATACGTAATGAAGAATTCAGGGCTTAGAATCTTAAAAAACCAATTTCGTTGGAAAAGATTTAGGCTTCGGATCTGCTGAAAGACGGTCGTTCTTTGTTAACATTAATAGAAATTTACATGTAGGCCATGTAGTTGCGTGTGTACGGTAAATTATACGGCTATTGCTGAACCAAAGATTTCCTTTGGTAGGATTGGTCCTTATGGCCCAAGGATGGATTTAAGATGTGGAGCCACCGCGATTTTTGATGTTAGTTTTTTTTAATTTTAGCAGCTTCTTTTCTGGAGGAAAATAGAGTCTCAATCTGTATAGAGGCATTAATTATGGTACTATTCCAAGTTCGGTACCATATTCGGATGACTTAAGAATGCTACATTCATTTACGGACTCATATTTGCACGATAAATATGTTAAACAATGTAAAAAGAAGAAGAAGCATTATTTAAGCGCGCTAATCTTAGTATGAGTCAGTAATTACTGGTCCGATTTGAAAAAATTTTTCAGTGTTAGATAGCCCATTTGTCGAGGAAGGCTATAGGCTATATTTTATTACGCTAAGAGAAGAATATAAGCGAGAAAATAAATGAAAATATGGAAAAATCGGGGGAAATTATTTAAAAGGGCTTATTTCACGAACTACTGGAGTAATTTTTCTGTTATTGGGCACAGATAAAAATTAGGAACGTGAAGGATTATAGGCTATTTATTGTGGACTATTATATATATATATTTATTGTGTGGCTAATTTGTCTGTGAAATACCTAATTTACGCGGGCGAAGCCGCGCGAAACGTCTAGTAATAGAGTTTGTTTGTTTGAACGCGCTAATCTCAGGCGCTACTTCCGATTCGAAAGAATCTTTCAGTGTTTGATAGCTTATTTATCGAGGAAGGCTATAGCCTATATTTTATCACGCTAAGACCAATAGGTGCAAAGATACAGAGGAAAATGTGAAAATAAAGCTGAAGAGTTTGTTAGTGAGTTTGTTTCTTTGAACGCGCTAGTCTCAAGAACTACTGGTTCGATTTGAAAAAATCTTTCAGTGTTTGATAGCCTATTTATCGAGGAAGGCTATAAGCTATATTTTATCACGCTAAGACTAATAAGAGCAAAGATACAGAGGAAAATGTAAAAAAATGGCGAAAATTATTTGAAAGGGCTAATATCTCACAGACTACTGGAGCAATTTTTATGTTATTTGAAACGAATATATAGTAGACTAAATAAAACATGGGTTATTAATTTGTGAAAAATATACGGTTTCCGTGAAATTTCAGACGAAACCGCGCGGAACGTCTAGTATTATTAATATATTTATTGCTCCTTTCATCACCATGTCTCTGGCATGCAGAATAATGCGGCTATCAGCCTCCTTATATTAATTAAGCCCTATCAACAGCGTTTTCGTTGGTTGAAAATCATATATTCTATTTTTTTTATTTTTTTTTATTTTTACTATCTTTTATTTAAATATTATTCCAAAACTGGCATTTAAACATTCGATTCAATCGAAAATGATACCAAACTCGACTATATACCTAAATCCCACGCAGTTATTGACCTCATACCTTGTTAAACTAAAAAAAAACCCTCCCCCACCTGCATGAGATATTCAGGTGGCTCCACGTCGTAAACCCATCTTAGGGATATAAAGATCAATCCTACCAAAGGAAATCTTTGGTTCAGCAAAAGCCGTATTCCTCGTTTTTTTGTCTTGTACGCACACGACTTTTAATGGATTATAATAAAGATTGAAGGATTAAAAGATCATGTGACATAATGCTTTAATCATGAATATTTACTTTAAATGGAGGTATTTAAAACGACTGCTTACATAAGGACGTTTAGACAAAAAAAATGTGTCAGGCTCGCAAAAAAGTCTTCTTTTATAAATAATCAGCAAGCTTGCTTTAGAAAGAGATTCAAACACAATACCTTTAACATAAAGTTCTTACTTCCAGTACAAAAAATCATAACAATAGTGTTACGTATTTTATGGGTGGTCCCATTTTATATTTTAGGGGCGTCCACAAATTACGTGAGCTATTTTTTGGAATTTTTTGACCCCCCCTCCCTCCCTGGTGAGATTTCGTGAGATTTTATTAAACCCCTTTCAAAATGTGGGTTTCTTACATAAACGTTTGGTTTGACAGTTAGTAGCTTTATTTTAGGGATGCCACGAATAGTAAATTAGCCGAATACCGAATATTCGGCAACGCTGTCGGCCGAAGCGCCGAATATTCGGCCGCCGAATATTTGGCACGAAATACTATATGCTTTTCGGGGGCGCGGAAGCTGGATTGACAAGTCGCAACCTGTTTTCCTCGTTGCGTTTTTAAACGAGTCATTTGCGTCAAATGAGTTGGATTTTTTATTTGAAAACAGTTCGTCTAGACCGGAAGGCCGATCCTTACAAGTGGTGATTAGCAAACGAAAAATAATACCCAAGCCTCTCGGCCAAAGTTTATCTCCTGGAAGTAGCGTGTATAGCGAGAGGTAATTTTCTGAGGCTGGTAACATTTACGATGAAAAGCGTACCTAATCGTTTGCTACCAAAAATGCTGAAAAGCTTGTTTTTAACCATCACAACTTATCACTGATCAATTTTAATTACCAAAGTGTTGTAATTTGGAAATAAATACATAATTTTGAGGAATATAACGTGTTTTTTAACGTGGTTTGATATTCGGTATTCGGCCGATTAGTACGTATTATTCGGCCGAATACCGAATAGCAAAAAAAGAAGCCGAATAGGCCGAATACCGAATAGTTGCCGAATATTTGTGACATCTCTACTTTACTTTCGAACGAATTTGTGAATGATCATAATCGTATAACGATTACGCTTACGATTAAATCTCAAGCATACGTACCTACCTACAATCCGGATAAAATTGACCAAAATAGTATTATTTTGTTTAGAAAAAATTACGTGAGATTTGCCGAGACCCTGTCTCTCCCCAACGTGAGATTAGATGAGATTTGACTCGAACCCCTCCCTAAACACCTCACGTACCTAATTTGTGGGCGCCCCCTTACTAGAGGACGCCCGCAACTCCGTTGCGCCAAAACTTGTTTATCGCGCCGGAACCGTACACTTTTCGGGGATAAAAACTATTCTGTGCCCTTTGCCGGTATCTTCATGCCAAATTTCAGCAAAATCGGTTGTTTAAGCGTGAAGAGGTTACAGACAGACAGACAGACGGACAGACAGACAGACACACTTTCGCATTTATAATATTATAATATGTATTAGTTATATTATATTAGTTATTAATATGGATATAAAAAGGTTTGATGAAAATCAGCATTTACCATTCGATCTGATAAGAACCCGGGTGTTCCATATTCATTACCATCCCTTTCCCACTGATCCGGCCAAAAAACCGCCTTTTTATTAGCATACGAAAACAATCCCAGCCGGATTTGAATATCGGCCTTTTCACCCAATTAAATAATATGAGAGATTTTATCGTAAAGCAGTTACTGTGACGCGCGACCACGATGTGCAAACAAGGGACAGCGGTGCGCGATCACGACAGCTAAACAAGACTGCGACCACGAAAGGCGTGACCACGACGGGTAAACTAAAGAAGTGACCGAGTTAATAATAATATATAATAATTTATTTATTTCAAATCATATAAATTATATGTAACATTCAAAAGCTTATACACTGTTTAGTTAATTTCAGTACAAATTCAGTAGTTAGCGTTGGGAGCTGTACTAGTTAAAACTGTGACACAGCTCTCAGCATCTTCCACTCTTGAACACTATTTCAATTTACATAGGTAAGTACATTATAATAATTTACAAAACAAAAAACAGGGTTACAAAAAAGGTGAAGGCACTAAATTTACAAATTTTAGTTACATGCATCAATATGCACATTTACATTTTATATACAAATTTTAGTTACATGCATCAATATGCATGTAACTAAAATTTGTAAATTATGCAATCATAACTATTATTACATGATAATCATAATACTTTTATTATATCATTATCAGAAGTTCTAATTGCACATACGCTTTAATTAAATTAAGTTTATGTGAAACTACGACGGGTGAACTGCCAAAAAAACGGATGCGTGACCACGACAGGCGACTAAGGAATCACGATGCACGACCATGAAAAGCGACTAAGAGACAGGAACGCAACCACGACGATGTAGCTTCACTCAGCATCTTCTATCGTCCCACGCGAAAATGATGAGGATGCTCGTTTGAGGAATGCGATGTGTGAATACGACAGACATTATTATTAAGAAAAGACACCGCGATGACCACGTCGCTAAATCAGAATGCTCAGGTGCTCTAGGTGCAATTAGCAAACTACTAAATTAACACCAAGAGTGTTTATGCGACTTTTTATCCCAAAAAAAGTTATATTCTGTTGGATACTGTAATGCATACCATGAAGGCTCATGCTAACGTAGATGAAAAATAAGTAGTTTTTTTTTTTTTTTTAATTTCATACTTAATTCAAAATTGTGTGACATTTATGCCAATTTAAATGCTTTTGGCTATAATTAGATCAAAACCAGCTGACCCAGCAAACGTTGTTTTGCCGTATAAATTATTTCTAGTATCCATATAAAAAGTAGATAAAATCCTATTCTCAGGCCTAACGTATGTACACACAAAATTTTATTAAAATCTGTTGAGCCGTTTTAGAGGAATTCGCGGACAAACACTGTGACACGAAATTTTATATTATATTAGATGAATTTAGTGACTTGCACGGCTACTGGCTACTGATGATGGCTAGCGCTGGCGCCAGCTGTAACTGTACTCGTCTAAGAACTCTCCTCTCGAGCACTCTCACAACGAGTGGCCTTAGTTTCTCCGATACTAAGTGGCCTCTGAGATAAAGAAATACAAAGAAATGAGTACAATAATTCTACATAAAAACTTTGCTAAGATTTCTTATATTTGTAGAAAGCAAATTTTGTTTTATTTGCTGAAAATATAAGATAGTAGAAGAGCTGTAATTATGGTCCAAAGTAAGGGTCGATTCATTATTTTAAATTGTGTGTGATTCTTTGTAAACTCGTACGACTGTTTTCGAAATAATGCAGGATGTAACTAAATAAATTGATAATACAGGATGTGTACGAGTACAAAGTTCACTATAAAAGTAGGCGTCTAAGCATAGATAAAGTATTATAGTATCTCAATCCGTCTAAGTGTCTAAACACACTAGGCCGAAGTTACACGGCGCAAATTCCGCTTGATTACGTTCGCAATGTCAAACGCATACAAAATACGGACGGAACACGACGGAATAGTGTGTCATCGGTAATTTAAAATACATTGCAGGCGGAATCATGCGAAATTTACGCCGCGTAACTTCGGCCTAGTGTGTTTAGGCACTTAAGGTGCTCATCACCGAGAGCATTCGCTTGTAATGTAACGTTACAGAGTCGAGCATTACATCAGTGAGGGAGGAGAACCGAACATTACAATGCGCAGCTTGTAATGATGCAGTGTGTAATATATTGACACAACTTGTAACATACGAACTTAGTAAACTAGCTATGGAATGCTCAAAGTCGAATCAAAGCGCACGGAGTGCACCGCCAAGTTCCAGCAGGCCGCGCGCATGCCGTGCACTATTTACACGAACTGTTTCGACGCTTTTTTTGACCCCCCTGTATCTCAGTGCCTATTGCGAGTGCAAAGATAAAATTATACCTACGTAATTATATAGTAGTACTTTAAGCAGTATACCCAATTTCATAGATATAGCTTCAGTAGATCCTGAAATAAGCCCCTGCAAAAATAGCTAATTTTGGCACTGACTCACAGACCGGTAATCAAAACCTCTAGGCCACTTCCAGTTATCCTAGCGTTATGAAATTTGGCACACAGGTTGTATGTTATATGTAGATTAACCTAAATTAAGAAATTTAAGAAATCGGTCATGTGTGAGTCGACTCATCTACGAATTTTGAGATAAAAATTCTTATGTACAAGTGATACACTGAGAATACGAGGAGGATAGGGGGGGGGGGGGGGGGGAATATTGTCAATGACTTCTTAGATTAACAATGGATACGGGCGCGGCACACAAAAATAGGTATGATTTCTCGAAAAAAGTATTGAAATCCCACCAAAAACATACCTGTTAAAAATGGGGCCAAGGCCAAGACATAATTAAATTTAAATATTAGACATTTATAATTTATGTGATTAAATTAACCTGCCAATTTCAAATTAGAAGTATTAAGGATTAGGCTGTTGAAGAAGATGATTATGATCGATTTTGAAGTGCATCTAAACTTGGCATTGGATTGGATTTCAATTCTTTTTAAGGCAAACAATTAGCCAATAGGAACTTGGCCCCATTTTTAACAGGTATGTTTTTGGTGGAATATTACATTACACGCAAATGCTCGTCAGTCAGGGAGGTAGTATTGTAATGTAATGTACAGAGACGAATCTTTAATATTACATTACACGTGAATGCACGCGGTGAGGAAGCACCTTAAAATCTGCCCATACAAAAGTTTAAAAAACAATGATAAAGCGCTGTGTGCAAGACGTTTAGAGCTTTCTAGGTACTAAAATATAAGACCTAGGTTCAAACAAGAGCTAAAGTGAAAGTGGCATGAAGTAAATTTAAATTTCAAATATTCCCAATATAACTAAAATAGTTTTATTTCTTACCATCTGCAATTCATTGGGGGTCTATATTGAGATAGCATTTCAATTTTAGATCGTCTTCCGACCTGATTCTTAGACGCTTATACGTCTTATGAAGTGTGTATGGAATGTAAAACATCCATACTTCCATACTAATATTATAAATGGGAAATGTGTCTGTCTGTCTGTTACCTCTTCACGCCAAACCGCTGGACCGATTTTGCTGAAATTTGGTATGGAGATACTTTGAGTCCCGGGAAAGGATGTAGGATTTTTATTATTATAGGACTTTTCATCCCGAAAAAATGTACGGTTTCTGCGCGATAAAAGAATTTTGGCGCAACGGAGTTGCGGGCGTCATCTAGTTAATAGTATATCTCAGGGGTCACCAAATGGCGGACCGCGGTCCGCATTCGGACCGCCGACCCATTGTGTGCGGACCAAGCATGTTCAAAGATGATCTTCGTTCATCTTAGGACTTCAACATCTCCAGGATTTAATGTCAATATCTACAGCTTGCACCAATATTTCACTCAAAACTTCAAAGACATTAATTCTTATGTCATCTCATTGATATCTAAATAAATACCTTTGCAATTTCCGTAATTACCTTTGTTTAATAATTAAAAAAAAAAAGTGTGGACCGCGAAGTTCATTTCATGTCTTAAAACGGACCCCGAGAGAAACTAATTGGTGACCTCTGGTATATCTTTTCAAGCTTAAAACACTAAAAAGATTTTGATGTGTTTTTACACAGATATATTAAGAGTCCCAGAAAAAGCCATAAAATAGTTTTTGGTACCTGTAAAATGTACGCTTTCCACGTTTCTTTTCAGCCAAGCTACGCTTTGTATAAGTCGATTAATTATGAACAGACCCTTAATCCACTTAAAAAGGTTACTCATTACTTAGTGAAAAGGATTCCATCTATGGGTCTCATTTAATACAAAATGCTAAAAACGGCAAATTATTTCAGTACGGCGTTTAAATATAAAATGTTAAGCCTAAATGCGATCCTTTATACGTTATATCGATGATCCGAGCTTACAGAGTGGAAATGTTGTAGATAGGCCATTAATTGTTATTTACTTTATGTTTTTATATAATGCAGTGACAAACAAGCAATCAGGTCACCTGCGAGAAAGCAAATATCATCGCCCAATTCCTTACAATTAATCAAGTAATATTTTTTTAGGTACAAGTTATAATATAATAACACAATTTTTATATTCAATATCCTAATTATACGACCTATTTTATTGCAGTCTTGCATCTCATTCGATACAGCAGTTTCCAATCAAACTATGTACCACCGAGGAAATTGATTTATAGGGAGTTGACAGACTAACGTCATTTGGTCGAATCGTGTCAATTAAATGTGGGCTGACGTAACGCAACCAAACTACGTACTACGTAGGTGCCCCACCTGCCTAACTTATCTACATCTAGGATGACACCTGCAACAATGTCTTGATATAAGTAAATCTCAAAATTTTGCGCATAGTTTTTAGGAAAGTCCGCGTCCTATCTTTCCAATTCTTATATCTGTGGTCGTGCGTTTTTAGCGAGTTCCTTTCGGGATATGTAAAGTATTGGCGGAGTGATATTCCAGGTCAAATCTGAATTTTTTGTTTGATATTGAAAAGGCTCTTATTAAATTTACATTTTCATGCAGAAATTTCGGCAAAAACGACGAAGTACCATCGCTTTGCGAATGTATAATATTTTTGCCAGCGGATCCCGTGTATAATAATTAATAATGGTTGTATACTATAATATGATGAGTGACCAAAATTTTAATATAATTTTAACCAACTTCAAAAAGGAGGTATATGGTAGAGTTAGTCTATATCATTGATTCCCAAAGTGGTCCAGGTGGACCCCCAGGGGTCTACGCTGTCGGGGGTCCACCGAATCCAGCAAAATGTTTAAAGTGGTCTATGAGAAAAAAAAGTTCGGGAACCTCTGGTCTATATTAACGTTTGAATGCAATTATGTATATATTATGTTTTTACTTTTTATGTTTGTGTTAGCATATCTCCGGAACTATAAGTCCGATTTCAGTTATTCTTTTTTGTTTTACGAGTTATTGCTTAACTTAGCGAATACTTCAAGTTTCATCAGAATCGGTTCAGTAGTTTTGAGATAAAGAACTTAGAAGTCAGTTCTTTATATTATTGTTGTGTGAAAGTGTACCTAAACACTTTTAAAAAATCATGCCTACTTGATTAAAGTATCTGTCTTCACTAATATCTGTACTTTCAAATAAGATTAAACTTTCCGTTGCGTAATTAAAGTTCGAAAAAGTAATTTGGATGAAATACAGAAGAGTTAACGAAAAAGGGTAGCGAAATAATGACCTCCTTTAAATTCTATTAATTTTTTCCTCGAAAACAAAAACAACTTTATTACCAATTCGTATTTAAATAAACGAAATGGGAAAAACAGTAGCAGCATCAGCCATTTTTTTTATTTTATTTTAATTTTCAACCAATGATGAAAAATATGGCGGTTATAATGATGGTTCCTAGTTCACTCAATTTGCAACTTGACTGAATGACTAGTGCGTTCATTGAATGAAAGCATTAAGGGTTGGACCTCATCTGGCAGCACGGAATCGCATTTGTTCCTCCTGTGCTACCACGTGCTGCAGTGTGCTGCCGCATGCGAACGCGCGCTGTCGCATTTCGCAGACAAAAAAGACGATCGGATGCGAAGATGAAAGGATGCGTTAGCATGCTATCGCGCGCTTCAGCGTTCCGGAGTCTCCCTGCCGACCATTGCATTTTGTCCGTGATGCCGATCGCCTCGAGGATTCCGCCGCTTGCTATCGCATTATGCTTTCTGTCTCGGTCTAGTAAATGGCAGTTCTAAGCGACAGAAAGAGAAAGGGCGACGGAAAAAGGCGATTCCGTGCTGCTAGATGAGGTCCAACCCTTGATTACATGCCTAGACTGAACGTTATTTAAACAATCGTCACTCAATATTCAGCTAGTTAGCGGATTGTAATATAACCGGTAACCCTTTCCCTGTGAAGAGTCGAGCGGACATGAAATCAGTCAGGAGATTGAATGTAGTTAATTTTTCCCCACTGCGGCGCTAGTAGTTACCAAAACAAAAATGGCGTCAAACCACTCGCACAGGATTTACTTTATCGTGCGTTATCTATACTTAGATATTAGGGTGTCGCTTAAATTTCAAGTTCGATATATTTTACGCATACCGTCTCAAAAGTTTCGTAATGACCCTATATTGTCTAGAAAAAAATATAAGTTCGAATCCTAAATTATAACCTGTGCCGACTTGAGATTTAACTTCTTCATACAAGTTACGTACGAGTTAGTACTGCGTTATGTGACTTGCAAATAAATGTTTTTATTTTTTATTTTACACGTGTTTTTTGATAATTTTGGGTCCTTCCCGTTTCATACCACAAATTTTTCATACCGCGGTACGAAACAGCGAAATACTGTTTTTGAATTGCCTGTTTCGTACCGCGGTGCTTGGATTGGTATGAAACGACTAATTCTTTTTTGGTATGGGTGGATTCGTACCACGTATTTATTCAATATTTTTAGTCTAATCACTTATTTATACTGGCGTATAGAAAAGTGCTAACAAGAAGAAATAAAAAATATTTTGAACTAGCGACCCGCCCCGGCGTCGCACGGGTATAAAATATATAGCCACTGAAAAAATTACTAAAATCGATAGCCTATGATCCTTCACGTGGTCTACTTCTTATCTGTACCAAATAACATAAAAATTGCTCCATTAGTTCGCGAGATAAACCCTTTCAAATAATTTCCCCCGTTTTTCCACATTCTCTTATTAGTCTTAGCGTGATAAATATAGCCTATAACCTTCCCCAATAAATGGGCTATTTAACACTGAAATAATTTTTCAAATCGGATCAGTACTTCCTGAGATTAGCGCGTTCAAGTTTGCCCTTTCAAATAATTTTCCCCGTTTTTTCCACATTTTCCTCTATTTCTTCGCTCCTATTAGTCTTAGCGTGATAAAATATAGCTTATAGCCTTTATTGATAAATGGGCTATCTAACACTGAAAGAATCATCAAAATCCGTTGCGTAGTTTTAAAGATTAAAGGGAACAAAGGGACATGAGGGAAAAAAGCGACTTTGTTTTATAATGTGTATAGACATCGCACGGGTATAAAATATATAGCCACTGAAAAAATGATGTTTGCTCACTAAATAATATTACACTAAAATTAGGGTCCTTCCCGTTTCATACCACAAATTTTTCATACCGCAGTATGAAACAGCGAAGTACTGTTTTCGAATTGCCTTTTTCATACCGGCGTCCGAAACAGTGAAGACTTTTTTTAATTAGTCGATTCGTACCGCAGCGTAGTTTTTAGTACAGTCAAGCTCAAAATACCCATATTATATTTCTATATTAATCAAAAAAAAAATTTTATAGCCGACTTAAGTCTTACGACCAAACTAAACTGGAACTGTTTTTAATTTGGGCACCTTGAAAACAATTATCTTAAATCTTTAAACGAGCAATTCTTGTATATATTTATTGATTTTGAAATAAATGACATTTCTTGATACAGTATACATATTATAAGACAAAGTCGCTTTTTTTCCCTCATGTCCCTTTATTCCCTTTAATCTTTAAAACTACGCAACGAATTTTGATGATTCTTTCAGTGTTAGATAGCCCATTTATCGAGAAAGGCTATATTTTATCACACTAAGACTAATAGGAGCGAAGAAATAGAGGAAGATGTGGAAAAAATTAGGAAAATTCTTTGAAAGGGCTTATTTCACGAACTACTGGAGCAATTTTTATGTTATTTGGCACAGATATTAAGTAGACCACGTGAAGGATCATATGCTATTTTTTTTAGATTAATTTGTCTGTGAAATATCTAATTTACGCGGGCGAAGCCGCGCGGAACGTCTAGTTTGTAATAAAATACTATCACATTATGGATTTAATATTATTACTTACGCCGCCAGATTGTCGAAGTCACGAGAGTTTGAATACCAATATTTTGCGATAATTTGTGATACGAAATTTTTTTTGCCCTTGGCGATAAGCAGGAAAAACCGCTAGCGATTGACCTCATCCTAATATCTACGTTCAAAATTCGAATACTAAACCGCAACTTAAATTAAGGGCCCGCCTAATCAAAGGCTCTGATTGGGTCATGACTCACTACAACCGCCTTTTAATTAAGTACCCATCCAGTTAAAGAGCTGAATTTTGGTTTCATTTCGCTAATGCAGAGTACTAGAAGCTGTGGCTAACTCTGAAAGCTTCCTTAATCGAATCCTAAACTAAAGCCACGCTTATCGGAGCATAATTTAGGTTAAGGGTCAGTCCGCCATACAAGGAAGCGGTAGGATGCAATGCATTTATTTATTTATTTAAAAAACTTTATGCACATAAAAGTACAAAGGTGGACTTTATGCCTAATGGCATTATCTACCAGTCATCATTTAAGCCACCAACAAAAAAGAGTGGTATAGTACAGAGTGATAAATGATAATATTTTAAGGTGTTTATAATATTATGTCTCCTAGAGTTCATTGTGAAAGTAGCAGCACTGAAAAAGCTATTTTTGTGATTTGTATGGACTAGTGCCCCAGTACAGACTGCAGGGTAATGTATTTGGCTATAAAAATTTTGCAAAAGTGAGTTTTCAGCGCTGCTACTTTTTCAGTGAACTTATCACATTTGATATAATTTTGTTAGTCTCGCTAAACTCGAACTGCTGAACCAATTTAGCTAATTTTATTCTTGAAAAAGTCGGGAAAGTTTATACTTACTCTAAGAAAATTTATGAGTATTGTGATGCGAAGTTCACGATCACGGGTTATCTAGTTTTAGATATTAACAGCGCTAATAGCCAAGTACGTACCTTGGCTTACCTATCAATTTATTCATTATTGTAACAAGATTGCTTAAGTCTTTAATATCGTAATATTACAGTAATATCGCCGTAACAAGCATCATAATGGCCCAATATCAGCCATTATCTTGCAGGAAATGACAAAATTCACAGCTAATTCTAATACGACAGTAGAACCACATTATATGTATAATACTTAAGTATGTTTCACCACTTCCTGATCAAGTGCCGGATAGACTATCCACAACGTTTTTGACAGATTCTCCATACTCTATCTGTCAAGTTAAGTGGTGGATAGCCTATCCGGTACTTATCAGGAAGTGATGAAACAGGCCCAGTGATGTACTTTATAATTCCCGCCCTTTCCCGCCTCAATTAAAAATGTAAAAACATCGGTCGCATCGATTCTCCGGAAATATTTAAATCTGTATCAATACAGAATAATTAAGGGCGTTCCTTACGGAGATACCGTAATTTACCGTATTTCAAGCTTTATAAACTCATAATTTGAAAGCTACAAAGTTATAATAAAAATACAGCAATAATCTTCAGCATATCAACATTGCTTTCCCCGTTTTAAATTTTCAATTTTTGTTTATTATACTCATGATATCAGCATCTCCTTAGGATTTACAAATTACTTTTATTTGAAACACACGCCAATAGATCGACAATATCATAAACCACATAATCCCGGTTTTAAATTTTTTTAGGACAATTTTGAACTAAGATAAGTAAAAAAAATAGGGTTTTGGTGCGATCTCGGCAACGCGGCAAATGTATGGCTAACTCGTTTGCTAGGGGGACGGCCTTAACGCACATCCGCTATTAAAATCTAGGGTTGTCACTAGCTACAAAATATTACTTTTTTTTCTTTTAATTAAACTACTTTATTACTATTCAGCTATATTTAGGGTTCTCTGTTTTTCCGTTTTAGGGTTCTGTAATCAACAAAACTTGGTTCACTACGGAACCCTAACCAGCTGATTTTTTGTATATTGATAGGTATAATATAAGTTATATAATTTAAAAGCAACATTGTCCTACAAATAGAACAATCCACATTTTAAGACCATCAAATCGAAATATAAAATCCTTTCTATCTCTGTTACTACCGCTTTAAGAATTTTCGCAGAGGAAATTGTTGTTCGTCATAAATTATACCATATAGCTTCTTGATGGTCAAGTATCAAAATGAAGCTACTCACGAAAAATTAGCTTGATAGTAATAAAAAAAAATTGTTCTAGGGAACTCGGACTATTAGTAGTTGCGTGTGTACGGTAAATTATACGGCTATTGCTGAACCAAAGATTTTCTTTGGTAGGATTGGTCCTTATGGCCCAAGGATGGATTTAAGATGTGGAGCCACCGTGATTTTATGACGTTAATTTTTTTAAATTTTAGCAGCTTCTGCTCTGGAGGAAAATAGAGTCTCAATCTGTATATAGGCATTAATTATGATACTATTCCAAGTTCGGTACCATATTCGGATGACTTAAGAATGCTTAATTCATTTTAGGACTCATATTTGCACGATAAAGATGTTAAACAACGTAAAAAGAAGAAGAAGAAGAAGCATTATTTAAACGCGTTTATATTAGTATGAGTCAGTAATTACTGTTCCGATTTGAAACATTATTTCAGTGTTAGATAGCCCATTTATCAAGGAAGGCTATAGGCTATATTTTATTACGCTAAGACTAATATAAGCAAAGAAATAGAGGAAAATGTGGAAAAAACGGGGGAAATTATTTGAAAGGGCTTATTTCACGAACTTTTCTGTTATTTGGCACAAATAAAAAGTAGGAACGTGAAGGATCATAGGCTATTTATTGTGGACTAATTTGTCTGTGAAATATTTAATTTACGCGGGCGAAGCAGCGCGGAACGTCTAGTAATATTATAAAGCTGAAGAGTTTGTTTGTTTAAACGCGCTAATCTCAGAAGCTACTCATCCGATTTGAAATAATCTTTCAGTGTTTGATAGCCTATTTATTGAAGAAGACTATAGGCCTATATTTTTTTCACGATAAGTCCAATAGGAGCAAAGATACAGAGGAAAATGTGAAAATAAAGCTGAAGAGTTTGTTGTTTAGTTTGTTAGTTTGAACGCGCTAATCTCAAGAACTACTGGCCCGATTTGAAAAAAATATTTCAGTGTTTGATAGCCTATTTATCGAGAAAGGCTATAAGCTATATTTTATCACGCTAAGACCAATAAGAGCAAAGATACAGAGGAAAATGTAAAATAACGGGAAAAAGTATTTAAAAGGGCTAATATCTCACAGACTACTGGAGCAATTTTTATGTTATTTGACACGAATATATAGTAGACTACGTGAGACATGGGTCATTAATTTGTGAAAAATATACGGTTTCCGTGAAATTTCAGATTTACGCGAACGAAGCCGCGTGGAACGTCTAGTACTAATTACTATGTTTATTGCTCCATTCATCACCATGTCTTTGGCATGCAGAAAAATGCGGCTATCAGCCTCCATATATTAATTAAGCCCTGTCAACTACGTTTTCGTTGGTTGAAAATCATATTATACTTATGCTAATTTTTTTTTTTTAATTTTATTTTTACTATCTTTTATCTAAATATTATTCTAAAATTGGCATTTAAACATTCGATTCAATCGAAAATGATACCAAACTCGACTATATACCTAAATCCCACGCAGTTATTGACCTCATACCTTGTTAAAACTAAAAAAAACCCCTCCCCCACCAGCATGAGATATTCAGGTGGCTCCACATCGTAAACCCATCTTAGGGATATAAAGATCAATCCCACCGAAGGAAATCTTTGGTTCAGCATAAGCCGTATTCCTCGTTTTTTTGTCTTGTTCGCACTCGACTATAGAGTTATGCAGGGCTTATGAAAAAAGAATTTTGCGACAAAATTTTTCATTACAAAATGCTGCGTATTCGATCCGATTCCGGCATATTATGATTTTCGATAAAGTGACAGCCCTACTCATTCTGATTTAAAACATTATGAATTCAGTTTTACATTTTTGTGTAGATTGTATGAATATTTAGTATTGGTTGTTCGCATGTAATAAATGTGTCGCATTTATTTATACAATTCTTTTTTATTTATTTGGAACAGAAAACGGAATACAGCCAATAATAGTTATATTAATAAGCTTCTAGAATCTAGAGCTTCTAGACTATTATACAAAACTAGTTATCCCGGCAAACGTGGTTTTGCCGTATAAAGTATTTCGCCCGTATTATTTTATTGAAGTGACTAAATAAACTTATTTCACCATGGCAACGTCGATCGCTATCCCGTCGCACAAACAATGGTCGCCGTCAGTCTCGAGTTGTAATAATTTACTATTCAACAAATGTACTTATCAATATAAAAAGTAGCCAGTAGCCGATTCTCAGACCTACTTAATATGCATATAAAATTTGTAAAAATCAGTAAAGCCGTTTGGGAGGAGTACGATAACTAACATTGTGACACGAGAATTTTATATATAAGAATATAATAAATATATTATGTGAACACAACATAACATGAAGAAGTAATTCTAATAACTAATTATTATTATAATACTTGATGATATGCGCAACCTTTGCGCCAAAATTCGTTTATCGTGCGGGAACCTTACATTTTTTTCGGGATAAAAGTATCATTTGTCCTTACAAGACTAAGGGTCTATTCAGACTCTTAGGGCCTGTTTCACCACTGCCTGATAAAGCTATCCAACACTTAACTTGACAGATAGAGTATGGAGAATCTGTCAAATAAGCCTATCCGAAACCATATCAGGAAGTGGTGAAACAGGCCAACAGGGTCTTGGATTTTGTATTGAATTGACAGACTTGCATGACGTCTCATGTTAGGGACCGTCCCCATCAAACACAGCGCGGCGCGGCGCGGCACGGCACGGCACGGCACGACGCCGCCACCGTGCACGGTACGGCGCCGCGTACGGTGCGTCGATATTCAGTCGATATTTGCGCTCGAACGAGAGTGCTTGTCTGGATATGGATCGCGAAATAATTATTCTCTTGTTGTTACTAAGACGAAGATTGAAAAAAAAAACAGAAACATTAAATTGATTTTTGCTATTTTTTGCTCTATACCAATAATTACAACAGATAGGCACTTGAAATGTTCACAAACTACTCAAATGTATTTATACTTAAAAAATTGAAACTAAAATTAAAATAAACTTAATAATTAAGGGGGCTCCCATACAAAAAACATAATTTTCTGGTTATTTTTCTCTATAATAATGGTACGGAACCCTTCGTGCGCGGGCCTAACTCGCACTTGGCCGATTTTTATCTGTTTCAAATAAGTGCCTCGTTTAAGTTTTGACACAATTTTCGTTCGGAAGTTTCACCAGAATAGGGGCGCTCGGTGCACCGTTTACGGCACCTCACGGTGCGGCGCCGTACCGTGCACGGTGGCGGCGTCGTGCCGTGCCGTGCCGCGCCGTGTCTGATGGGGACGCGGCTTAAGGGGCCGGGTTACCCTCGAAATTCTCATACAAACGTAATACCAAAATCATTTTGTCATACGAAAATATTTAACATGTTTGAGTTATTTTTCAGCTTAAAATAGTAATTACCTAGGTTCCTGAACAAAAATTAACTTCAAAATATTTACACACTAAAAAATATAAGCGATTACATTTCATAAATTTTAAGCCATTGTCGACATACTTTTCGCACACTTGTTTTATATTAAAAACTCATCGAATCGTAATGTATTTTTCCTGGGAACACAGCTTATATTGTGTAGTTACAGAATGTCTTCAAAAGAATGGCAATATAATAAATTTTCATTCATCATTTTTGGTATTCGTAAACGCAACGAAATTTCTCTATAATTTCCAACATGGTATCGTGCCGATCCGCTCACACGACAGAGCGCGGCAACGGGCGGGAGGCGCGTTCAGGGTGGCGGAGTGTTGTAACCGGTGCACGTGACAATAATTCATTCAAGGCATTCATTATTCAAGTACAATATTCCCTCAAGCTCCAAGCGGTCGCATGCGACCGCGCGCGCGATAACAGTAGATTTCCAAGAATCCGCGATCGAGAGAATGTTATTGTTGTTGAATGTTGATTTTGAAAATTTTTATGTGATACTTGAAGACAATTGCTTGAACAACTTGCTTTTATTGCTTAAACTTTTGATAATAATTAATAATGGATACCGAAAGGTGGGATGTATGATGTATCACACAGTAGTTTAAAATAAATAATAATTATGAATATCATAAATCATAATATTATTATTTTCTTATATACTGTATTTTGTAAATAACGTTTAGGAATATTAGCGATAGTCATAATATTATAATATGATTATACAATATACATTGATATTATGTATGATTAATTTCGTTAGTCTCGCTAAAACTCGAGAACTCCTGAACAGACTTGCTAATTTCTGTCTTGAAATAAAATAAAATATAAAAGTGAACTTGTATTCTAAGTTTGTATACCTATGTTTGTATATTTTATTTTAGTTTGTATTTTTAGTAATTATTTCCTGATGTCAGTTTTATTCAATTAAATAATATAAATACTTTAATAATTAAATAATATTATTATAAAGCGGAAGAGTTTGTTTGTTTGTTTGAACGCGCTAATCTCAGGAACTACTGGTCCGATTTGAAAAATTATTTCAGTGTTAGTCCATTTATCGAGAAAGGCTACAGGCTATATTTTATCACGCTACGATTAATAGAAGCGAAGAAATAGATATTCCATACTAGCTGTTGCCCGCGACTTCGTCCGCGTTAGCATAGTAGTTCACATCCCAAGTAGGTATTAATATTTATTGTACAAAAATATTCAATGTACAGAATTGACTTTCCTATGACTTTATTATAATATAGCTGTTGCCCGCGACTTCGTTCGCATTATCATAGTAGATCACATCCCAAGTATTATTTTTTGTACAAAAATATTCAATGTACAGAATTGACTTTCCTACGATTTTATTATTCGGCTTCGCTTGCGTAATTTAGGAATTTCACGCAACCGTACATTTTTCCGCAAAAAATAGCCTATGTCCCTTCAAGTGGTCTATTCTTTATGTTTGCCAAATAACATAAAAATTGCTCCAGTAGATCTTAAGATAATAAGCAATTTCATATAACTTCCCCCGTTTTTCCACATTTTTCTCTATTTCTTCACTCCAATTAATTTTAGCGTTATAAAATATAGCCTATAGCCTTCCTCGATAAATGGGCTATCTAACACTGAACAGCAACAGCTAGTAATTAATAATACTCTTTTGATTTTTAGGCTTCCGTAGCCAAATGGCAAAAAACAGAACCCTAATAGATTCGTCATGTCTGTGTGTCTGTCTGTCCGTATGTCACAGCCACTTTTCTCCGAAACTATAAAAAAATACCTTATAATTTCATAAAAATAAACCTTATTGTTGCTGCGGATTGCGGAACCATTTATGGGCGAGTCCAACTCGCACTTGTCCGATTTTATTATTTTGAATGATAACAATGTGAGGAATATTTGGAGTAGCCTTTTTTCTGTTTTCGAAACTTTATTGTTACGTACTGTCTTTTAATAATTTTTAAATAAAAGCGTCGACCTCTGTGGCGCAGTGGTTGAGCGCATGGTAGCTCAAGCCGGGGGTCGCTGGTTCGAAATTCGAATCCCACCGACGGAACAAAACGTTTTCCTGGGTCATGACTCATGACTCATGAGTCATGACTCATGAGTCATGACTCATGTATGTGTATTAAATATGTGTATAATAATATTGTAAAAACTAGATGACGCCCGCAACTCTGTTGCGCCAAAACTAGTTTATCGCGCGGAAACCGTGCATTTTTTCGGGATAAAAAGTATTATATGTCAAAGGACAAAGACTCGGGACCGCCTCAAAGTATCTCTATGCCAAATTTCAGCAAAATCGGTTCAGCGGTTTGGGCGTGAAGAGGTAATAAGCTATTAACAGACAGACAAACAGACACACTTTTTTATTAATTTTTTACAATTAGTATGGAAGTATGGATCTTAAATAAGTTGAGTATAATAAAAAGGAAATCTATATCTAAATAATCCTTCAGGCCCCGCGCGAGCACCGGTGATCGCGACAACAATAGAATACAATAGCGATTCCTGGAAATTCCGACTGAAGTAATATTATAGGTACTTATTATAAAACAAAGTCCCTTTTTTCCCTCATGTCCCTTTGTTCCCTTTAATCTTTAAAACTACGCAACGGATTTTGATGATTCTTTCAGTGTTAGATAGCCCATTTATCGAGGAAGGCTATATGCTATATTTTATCACGCTAAGACTAATAGGAGCGAAGAAATAGAGGAAAATGTGGAAAAAAACGGGGGAAATTATTTGAAAGGGCTAACTTGAACGCGCTAATCTCAGGAACACTGGTCTGATTTGAAAAATTCTTTCAGTGTTAGATAGCCTATTTATTGAGGAAGGCTATAGAGTATAGGCTATATTTTATCACGCTAAGACTAAAAGGAGTATGTGGATAAAACGTTGGAAATTATTTGAAACGGGGGAAAATTATCTCGCGAATTACTGAGCAATTTTTATGTTATTTGGCACAGATAAGAAGTAGATCATAGGCTAAGAAGTAGATCATAGGATAGATCATTGATTTTAATCATTTTTTCAGTGGCTATACATTTTATACCCGTGCGACGCCGGGGCGGGTCGCTAGTATAAATTATAATATATTCGGTATTATATGTCTGGTACTTGTAAGTTGTAACACAAGTCCTTAGTGTACTTAGCACGGGGCCAGGCTGACGTGGTGTGATTTGTGAAGAGTCCAATGTAGATATTATAGTAAGTATATTATTTTAATATATTATGTAGAATCTGTATTCTGTTCAGTTCAGTGACAAGATCGACGACACTACGCCCGCGCCCGTATTCCTACTATTCCAATATATAAAACAACCACAAAAACAATATTGTTAATGATTCATGAAACAATAAAATATAATACTTCGCAAATCGCAACAAACGCACGGCTTGAATAACTTGATCAGAGTAAAATAATGAATGACGACGCACGCACACATATAATACGCTGCCGGACGCGCGCGGGGCGCGGGGGTACCCCGTACCCCGCGCGCAATAGCGAGACAGCAACATATAAAACTTGTACTGGCGCGGTATCGAATTTCATTTTTTCGAGCGCGTCACCCGAGCCCTTAAGTCTGTCAAACGTCTTTAGAAATGCATCTACTTGTCGCGTTGCAGTCTGAATTAACCCTCGACATAGGTTACACGATCAGTCCGCCATCAATATACTGATGGTTATAAAAAGTACACATTAAAAAAATTATCAGTCCACCAATTAATGGGTTAGACGATCAGTTTTCCGTCAACCTTTACCAGACTGATGGATCAGATTGATGAAAAACTACGTCATAAAGTATCTCCATAGTCCATACTTAACTTCAACAAAAGCGGTACAGCGGTTTGGGCGTAAAGAGGTAACAGAAATACACATTTTCGCATTTAATAATAATAATACGCTTCACACCACGTCAGTCTGGCCCCGTGGTAAGTACCTGAAGGACTTGTGTTACGGGTTACCAGACAACGGAAATATATTTAGTACTTTTATAGTATACGTATAATATTTAGGATTTTTATTATATGATACACATAATTATTTCATATACACCCATGACCCAGGAACTTTGAAAACTTCTTGTTCCGTTGGCGGGATTCGATCCCGCGACCCCCGGCTTGAGCTACCGACAGCCCACCCACTGAGCCACAGAGGTCGTCAGAGGTCATTTATAATATTAATATGGATTACACCGAAGTTTATATGCACCCTATTTCTCATATCGTACTGTTACCTGATTACAAATGTACCGTGTAATATTGCGCGAACAAATTACACGTTGAACACTGGTTCTAACACTCACGACACGCTAGTTACAAATTCCTGTGAATTGTACTTGCATTTTACATGTGAGTATAATTAACTGGAATTTATAATTTGACGGACGAGGCCGTGAGCAACCGCTGAAAGAACAGTTTGAACAAACCGCTCATCATGTTTTCTGGGAGTGCAGTCTCTGGCAGGACGAAAGAAGTGCTAAACAACCTACTCTGTACATCTGGAGTCGCATACTACGATGATCTCGTGGACAGCGAGAGACTTCCATGCCTTCAAGCGTTTTTGTCACAATTATTATTGGCAACAGTCTGAAGTACCCCGCAAACGATCAAATTTGTTTGACAAACATGTTTAATGTAATTTACGTTTTCATCAAACAGCAGCGCAGACGATCAAACGTGCATCAAACACGTTTGTCAAACAATTAGCTAGAATCGGTTTGAGATCATGAGATTTTGTTTGACAAACACAACGGACACGTTCAAACACGTTTGTCAAACGCTACGCAAATCCAAATTTCTTCAAACAGGTCAAACACGTAGTTTGTTTGACAAACGCTTCAAACAAAGCTGTACACTATCAAACTGTTTGACAAACACGTAAAATTTGACAAACAATTTGATCGGTTGCGGGTAGGGTTGCCAGCTCCAAGTTTAATTTTTAGAGGATTGCGTAGGACGAAATAAAGGATATGAGCTGTAGATAAAGGACATTTTTTTTGCAATGACATGCTATTATATATACAGCTTTAAGAGCTTCTTCGTTTTCTATAATGAAATGATAACATTGTTTACATGGAATTTATTTGTAGTTCTGCTTTATAGACTTTATATCTAACTTATTTCGGTTCTTGGTCCACGTATTCATACACAAAGAAAAAATTCTTTCAGCTTGAGCTTTGGAAACTGAGATAGAAAACACGAATTATTGTATAATTTTTAGTAGATACTAGATATAAAGGACAAAGTATTGTCCTCTATTGAACATTTTAAATTATAGGACAAGATCAAATATTGGGTCTGAAAAAGAGGACGTCCTTTAAAATAAAGGACGTCTGGCAACCCTGTTTGCGGGGTACTTTACACAACAAATTAAAGTATTAATTTAGCTACAGCTTAGTAGTCAAAATTATAGTTTGTTCGTTTTATGATGATATGCGTGACACATTATAATTGACAATAGTAGGGAAGTTACCTAAAAAAAATAATCGAATAATTTAAAAATATCGAATCACCTCGTAAAGGAATTGCAATCGAAATTATCGATTTCGTACTGATGTTTCAGAGTGACGCGACGCGACGCCGACGATTTGAGATGGCCGCCCTTTTTTATCGATTTGATTTCGATTCAACTGTGTCAATCTCTATTGACATAAGTTCCGTTTCATGCATCTGACATTTTTCAAATATTTTCGTAACAATAATTTTATACTCCTATTTCAAAGTTAATATTTATAATTTTATATCAATAAGTTAGCATTTAGCAACTTTTCATTTTTATTCATTTACAATTACAGGAAACATTTATCTTTGTAGATGGAATATAATTTATTACTTACATTCTGATTTTTTTTTTTTTTGTTTTCTTGTAAAAAAATTCCGTAGCAAGGAATATGAGAACTGTCACCCATATCATCTTAGAACGAACAAACTATAATAACGTTTATTCCCGTGGTGCTTCCGCCGGCCCCTTTAGTATCCCGCTTTGTATAGGGAGGGAATCTGGACTATTTCCTACTCCTCCTATTCTCTTCTGATTAATTTCGTTGCGGGTACCAAGACAGCTTTAGCATATCCCTCGGGCCCCCTGAGATCATATCAAGGGGTTTTCGTGGTTGGATACCGCTGTCGGTCCTGGCGACTCAGGAGTAGGGAATGCAATCTTGATCTTGCAAGATCAAGATTCCACCAAGATCTTAAGTGATTTTCCAAGATTCAATCTTGAAAGCCATCAATCCTGAATTTTGAAATCCTGTTCGCGATCTTGACAAAATAGTCCAAGATTGTAACAAGATTCCGAGATTTTCAGATTGTTCATACCTGCGCGGCAAAGCGCGAACCACAGATTAGGGATTATAGTAGAGATCAACTACGATAATATGGCGCGCCCCTCCAAATCACTGTTTCAATGTGTGTAGTCACATTCTTATGAAAGAGTTTGTATGTAGTAAGTATTCAACCAATCACAGTACACGTAATATTTCAGTTAATGTCACTTATTACCAAGATTTGTTGGTCAACTAATCATAACTAGCCTACCGCGCAAGACAACGCACTTCAAACGTTTTGACAATGCACTTCAAAGGATTTGAATTTTGGACGGGCGCGCCATGTTATCGTAGTTGATGTCTAGATAGATAAGCGTCTTAGAAGAGTTTGACGGCTCACGAATCAAACATCAAGTAAACTTCACAGGTGCGTATGTGTGTGTGTTAGCGTTTGTCTCAAGTGTGTATATTGCGTGTATAGACTATAGCAGGGGTCACCAATTAGTTTAGCTCGCGGTCCATTTTAAGAAATGAAATGGCCTTCGCGGTCCACACATTTTATAAAAAAAACAAAGGTAATTACGGAAATTACAGAGGTATACTTTATAATTTTTGCTGCTTGTTTGGAGTAAAATTGGTGCAAGCTATTGACATTAAATCCTGAAGATGTTCGTTCGTTTCGTGATGTCGAGACCGAAATTTATTTCATCTTCCAACATGCTTGGTCCGCACACAAGGGGTCGGCGGTCCGGATGCGGACCGCGGTCCGCCATTTGGTGACCCCTGGACTATAGGATAGGATAAGGCGCGCCGCAGACGACACACTTTTTGTGTGATCGAGTCTGCGGCTTACATTATACATACAGTCTGATGGCGCGCGCCATGCATCGGTCGTCTGCGCTGCGCTAAGACTTGTCAGATTTTTATGTTTCAAAAAACTTGAATTTGTAAAAACTGAGTTTGTTATGTTTATAATCTGTCAACAAAGTGAAGAAATTAAAAAGTGGCAACATCGTAGTGTCATCCCTTTTTTCTTAGATTGATTTGAAAGGGATGACACTACGATGTTGCCACTTTTTAATTTCTTCACTTTCTTGACAAACTATAGTTTATATAACAATACTTACCCCATTTTCACAAAAACTAATTCTTTGAAACATTACATAATATTAAAATACTGGTTACTATCAATTTGCAGCAAAAAAACGCATTTTTTTTCAATTATTCTGCTCAATCTCGAAAATCCCGAAAATCTTGATTCGCGACCAAGATCTCGACCCGAATCTCAACAAGATCTCGAACTGACTAATCTTGATTCAGAAAAAAGACGTCAATATCTTGAATAATCAATCTTGGTCCAAGATTGCATTCCCTACTCAGGAGATAGAGTGGTGGGAATGTGTGGTGGGCCAAAGCCCGTTTAAAAAAACAGCTGAAAGAAAATATTATACGGGTTGTAACAAAACAAAGTGATAATGCTAGGGTGTGTATGTGTTCCTTCACTGTTAAAGTAGCAGCGCTGTAAGAGTCACTTTATTTTTACTTTTGTATGGACAATGAGTAATAGTAGAAGAGGGGAGGGGGGATTTTGGGAGTAGCTCGAGCGTGTCAGATTAAGCTTGTATAGGCTTCCGACATGTGTCTATAATAGTTATCATGGTATAGAAATCAGATTTCTCACGTGGTGGGTTAAAAAATTTTTTTTTTTAATATTGAAATGTCATCCGATCTGTCAGATTAAGATAGGGGATGTTTAGTAAAAGTACCCCAAAGAAGCCTCCATAAAAAGCATTGACGATTCAAAGATAAGGGAAGGAATGTAGGAACATTTTAAATTATAAAAAAATAAACCTTTGATATTTTCCTAGCTAAACTTCGCAGATATTTTGTTTTGCACTGAACTAAATGATTTAGTCCTTGTTGTCTAAAATATAATAATAACTGACCGAAATAAGCAATTTTCTGAATATATCATTTTCTTTTTCAAAACTTCAAAATGGCCGCAGTTTCTGAACCCACCGCTAAAATAAATAACGCTCTTATTATTTTTTTATCAGTTTTACCTAATCTAATAAACCTACTAGGTCTCCATGACGCTCGAGTGACTACAAAATTAGCACCTTCCCCTCCCCTACTATAATGACGCTTGTATGTCCATTCAAATCACAAAAAATGCTCTTTCAGACTGCTGCTACTTTCACAGTGAACTCTATATAGGGGGCACATACACACCCCAAAGCATTATCATTTATCACTTTTTGTTACACCCTGTATACCTACAATATATACACCGAATCATTTCCGGAGAAACGCGCAAAATTAACTCCCACAAAGCATACTGCTGTGTCACAAATAATGAAACATTGCGAATGAAAGTAGATGAGTAATGGGAGCGGGGGCTTGTTAAGTCATTCCCGTCATTATGTCCGCTTGACTCGCCACATTTTCCGCTACATTTTTTCGACACATTTTTGGGGTTCCGTACCCAAAGACTCCCATACAACAAACGTGATATTTGTTGCCATTTTTGATTTAAATAATAGCAATTTAGGTAGGCACTTAAAATGTTCACAGAATACTCAGTTGTATTGATATTTTTATAATTAATCGTAAAATTAAAATAAAATAAATAATTTAGGAATGAATGGGAGCCCCATTAAAAGACACAATATAATTGCCCATTTTTGCTACATAAATAATTGTACGGAATCTTTCGTCCGCGAATCCAACTAGTACAAGTTGGTCTTTTTCACCACATCTTTTTCGCCACATTATTTCTTCGGTCAAGACGGATAGCCGCTATCAATTTCTATCCCTTTTCAGTATGTCGGTCCCGCTCGTTTGCTTCTAGAATAAATTCGTATTACCCTACGGAATTCGGAAGTAGATGTCTTGGTTTCCTACTCAATAAAAATAACTTCGAGAACTTATAGTCTCGGAAATATAAACATTCGACCTAGGGAAATTTCGCATAGAGCTTGTAATTGGTAGAGAGTAGAGACATTAAATAATACTATAACGTACTCGGCAAAACATGGCGGTAGCGGTCATTGACTCCCTGTCAAAAACTTGTCATTTTCTATACAAAGCCGTGATTGACAATGAAGTGTCAGATGTTGTCATTTGTGGATTTTAGAAAATGACAAGTTTTTGACAGAGAATCAATGACCGCTACCGCCATAGTACTATCAGGGAAGTTGATTCCTATGCAGATGGCGGACCTAAGTCATGTGGTCGGCTTATGTCAATTCAATGTTAGCTGTGATCGGTCGGATGGGTTTGACGTAACGCGACCAAATCACTTAGGTCCGCCATCTGCATAGGAATCAACTTCTCTGATAGTACAATAATTCGTATGTATAGGCTTGTCCCTGGTGTGTGTGTTGCCGTGTGTGTAATGTTTGATTTGTTACAAAAATGTATGATAAAAGCATAATTTCAAAATAATATTAGCTCGATGCACTCCTTCACCATATAAAATTATAAACTACAACTGTGCAAAATTTCATGCACCTACGTTTCCCCATTTTTCGTAAAAAGGGTTACAAAGTTTTTCGCTCGCGTATTAATATTATTATGATGATTCAGATGATATAATTCGTAAAAAATCTTAAAAGTCCCCGTCGATCCTCTTTATGCAAAAATTTTTACTCGAGGTCAAACGTGAAGAATTGAGGTTTTTCTCGTTTTTCTTGTTCGTAAGGGCTCTCGCACAAAACTGCGAATTCGCATCGCCTCGCAATAATAAATCATTTTCATTATGAATTTTTGTCGCAGATATTTACGATGCGATGGGAATTCGCAGTTATGCGTAGGAGCCTAAATAGTATTTCTCCAGAAATACCACGTTCTCACAGAAAACCGGCGTGATACAGCGCTTGCACTATTACCATAGGGGAGGGTAGGGAAGTTAATAGGGTAGGGGATTGGGCCTCCGGTAAACTCACTCACAAACACAGCGCAAGCGCTGTTTCACGCCAGTTTTCTGTGAGGACGTGGTATTTCTGGAGAAATACTATTTAGGCTATTCTCTCTTAAAAGGCCGGCAACGCACCTGCAGCTCTTCTGATGCTGCGAGTGTCCATGGGCGACGGAAGTTGCTTTCCATCAGGTGACCCGTTTGCTCGTTTGAAAAAAAAGTAATGATATCGTAAAAATCTTACCTGCAGGTACAGCCAGCAGCATAACTATTAAGTCTATCTCCGCAGTGGTACGGGCCTTAATACTTTTCTTCTGAAAAGAAACACTTTGAATCGGCAAAAGTTTGAGCTAGTAGAATGATGCTGAATATCACCTGATTGTCTGACAAGTAAGATGATCCATGGGCATGTAAAAAGTCAGCCCTGCGCCCGATCTCTCGCCAGTCGTGCAGTCAAGCCAAGTATAATCAATGAATTCAATACTTATGTTTCAAACTCTTTATTACGTACAAAATGCTCTTAATATTTCATAATCATGCATTTAAGACTTTTGTGTTTCTTGAAGATTGATTTTAACCTGCCATCTTTTCAATACCTCAACGGCATCTGCCTTTATTTTCGCCGAGCGGATGTATTCTATACAATTGTATCACTAGAATCAATCTCCCGGAAATCAAAACATCTACCATTACATTTTACAATTTTGTAATCACGAAATATTTATTGATACCGAGATAATTAAATATATAAATAAGGTTTAACGTAAATTATTATTTCTAAACATAAAGCTTAGACAAGTGTGTTCTTGGGCACTATAAAAGTACTTATTATGCGTAACTGGCCTGGTTTCATTAGAACCAGCCACCATCACCAAAACTGCTGTGGACAAGACTGCTCATGCTTATATTGTAATGCATGCAATGCATCGATACACGCCTGCGACATGTACAATCGTATATTTTCTGTCCAATTCCATTAATACAGAGCCGATATTGTAAAAACCAGTAACAATTTCCGAACACGGATTAATTTTACACAGTTGTTTGTTTCGGAACTATGTTGCAAATGTTTTGTTACTGTAATAACGAACTATCGTTGTTACAGTGACAAAACATAGTAACGTAAAATCCACATCCATACTAATATTAATATGTATTATGTGCTAATACTATAAATGCGAAAGTTTGTCGGTCTGTCTGTTACCTCTTCACATCCAAATCGCTGAAGCATTTTTCTGAAAGATATGGCGATACTTTGAGTCCCGGGAAAGGGCATAGGACACTTCCTTTCTCGGAAAAAATTACGGTTCTCGCTCATATGAATGGAGCCTGAACTCCTGGATTATAAACACACTAGGCTGAATTACGCCGGCGTAAATTCCGCCGCAAATGTCAAACTCATACAAAATACGGCAAATTCAGCCTAGTGTGTTTCGACACTAAATGTCTAAACATACTAGGCTAAACTACACCAACGCAAAATCCGCCGCGTTTACGCCGCGTATCAAACGCATGCAAAATACGGACGGAACGCGACAGACGACACACTATGCCGAAATTCCGCCGCGAGCCGAATTTCCGTCGAGCCGAGTCGAGCGTAAAGTTCGGCAGCGATTCGGCGGTAATGTTTTGTATAGCAACACACCATACGCGACGGAATTATCAAAACCGAAAATAGCAAATCCAACCTTAACTCCAAAGCGTTAACGCACACATTACATCTGAGAATTTTAAATACTCACGCGCGCGTTCCGCAACGGAAATAACGCCGCGAAATTTCGGCTCTTCGCGTAATTTATAGTGTGTCGCATCAGACGCAAGCGGCTGAACGTAATTTCGGCCACGTAAATTACGCCGGCGTATTTCAGCCTAGTGTGTTAAACCCTAAGAGCCAGTATCGATCACAGCATTATCTATATACAGCGCGTGTGCTGGACTCGAGTGCCGGTATTTCTTAATTAAACTCGCATTACACATATATTTTCTACTGGCAATTTAACGTTTTATTATCTTAAGATCCAAGCTATTTTAAGTTTTTAAGCTAGAAATTCTAATGACGATATAAAAGCAGGAATTCAAATGAAATATGGCATAGATACATAGAGTCAGGAAAGCACTGAATAACTTTTATTTCGTAAAATATACGGTTCCCGCGCGCTGGATGAATTTCGGTGCAGCTAAGGTCCAGCAACGTCTTATTATTGAAAAATCGGCCAAGTGTGAGTCGGACTCGTGCATCGTGCACGAAGAGCTCCGTGCCGTTCGCGTTATAGAGCGAAAGTATCCAAAAAATGTGCTTTTTGTATGGGATATTTAATTTATTTCGTTTCTAGTATTTGTTATTATAGCAGCAACAGATATACACAATCTGTGAAAATTTCAGAAGTCTAGCTATAGCGGTTCTTGAGATACAGCCTGGAGCCAGCCAGACAGACGGACAGACATCGAAGTCTTAGTAATAGGGTCCCGTTACCCTTTGGGTACGGAGCCCTAAAAATAATCCATACTAATATTATGAATGCGAAAGTGTATCTGTATGTCTGTTACATCTTCATGCTGAAACCGCTGAACCGATTTTGCTCGGATTTGGTATAGAGATACTTTGATGCCCGGGAAATGACAATGGAAACTTTTTATCCCGGAAAAATGTACGATTCCTGCGCCATTTGAACGGATTTCGGCGAAGCTAAGGTTCAGGCAACATGTAGTTAATTTATGATGTATAACCAAGATGTTTTAAAATTCAATTACTTAATTATAGTATCATGTATAAGGAAATGGTTTTAATGTATAATTAAATGCGAAAACGTCCTGTAGGCGTGTTTTATGTAGCAGTCACAGTAATGACAAAACCCATTTGCTTTTTAATTAATGTTACACGGAAATTAAGATGCGTAAAGCGCTATTCATCTTAGCTCTACGGCTCAGTCTGTATACAGAATGTAACACAAAGAAGTGATACTAGCTAAGAGCCGAGGTATGTGAGGGCTCGTGTCGTTTTTCTGCGTGGTAATCATCTTTGAGACAGTTTTTTATATTTTAATAGTAACCAAACCTTGAATGACCGATGATAACTCATCTACATATAAATAAAAACTAATCGGTCCAGTAGTTTTTGAGCCTATTCGTTACAATTATACAAACAAAGTTTACCTCTTTATAATATTAGTATAGATACAAGAATTGCTCGTTTAAAGATATAAGATTATAAATAAAAATTACTATGTTAAAGCACAAATCAATAGGCGTGATAGTTTTTCCGTAAAGTGTACCACAAAAGTGCGTTGTAGGATATAACTAGGGCTCGCTTCGCTCGCCCTGATTACTTGAAGGTGACCCTTGTATACTATACAATATACACTATACAGCGTATCCATATTATATCCATACTTCCATACTATATACTACATATACTATAATATTATACTATATATACTATATACCATAATATTATAAATGCGAAAGTGTGTCTGTCTATCTGTCTGTCTGTTACCTCTTCATGCCCCAACCACTGAACCGATTTTGCTGAAATTTGGTACAGAGATACTTTGAGTCCCGGGAAAGGACATAGGCTACTTTTATCCCGGAAAAATGTACGGTTCCCGCGCGATAAACGAATTTTGGCGCAACGGAGAGTTGCGGGCTTCATGCTACTACTGGTATAATGTTTTAAGTTACTAGCTGTCCCGGCAAACGTTTCTTTGCCGTATAAAGTATTTCGCCCGTATTATTTTATAATTGACTAGCGACCCGCCCCGGCGTCGCACAGGCATAAAATATAATATTATAGCCACTGAAAAAATGATTAAAAATCGATAGCCTATGATCTATGATCACGTGGTCTACTTCTTATCTGTGCCAAATAACAAAAAAATTGCTCCAGTAGTTCGCGAGATAAGCCCTTTCAAATAATTTCCTCCGTTTTTTCCACATTATCCTATAACCTATTAGTCTAAGCGTAATAAAATATAGCCTAGAGCCTTCCTCGATAAAGTGGCTATCTAACACTGCAAGAATTTTTCAAATCGGACCAGTAGTTTCTGAGATTAGCGCGTTCAGGTTAGCCCTTTCAAATAATTTTCCCGTTTTTTCCACATTTTCCTCTATTTCTTTGCTCCTATTAGTCTTAGCGTGATAAACTATAGCCTATAAGCCTTCCTCAATAAATGAGCTATCTAACACTGAAAGAATCATCAAAATCCGTTGCGTACTTTTAAAGATTAAAGGGAACAAAAGGACAAGAGGGAAAAAAAGGCGACTTTGTTTTATAATATGTATAGAAGTGACTAAATAAGTATGTCACCATGGCAACGTCCATCGCTATTCCGTAGCATGTAAACAATGGTCGCCGTCAGTCTCGAGTTGTAATAATTAACTATTATTTATCCAACAAATGCACTTATCAATATAATAAGTACCCAGTAGCCGATTCTCAGACCCACATATATAGACCCAGAATATGCATATAAAATTTGGTTAAAATCAGTAAAGCCGTTTCGGAGGAGTACGCGGCCTAACTTGTATCGATCACATATTTGCAAGATCCCGTACTCAAGAACTATTCACTGCAGTGTTAGGAACTACACTGGCCGAACATCGAGCAATCGTTATCGCCTGTACGAGTAGAGTGAAACGAAACATTGGTATACAGGCTGCCCCGAAATATTTTACTTAGGGCATCGAAACCCGGACCCAATTTTCAAAACCCGGGTTTCGGGTTTTTTGTTTGATGAAAACCGGGTACCCGGGTTTTTCGGGGTTTTTCGGGTTGTTTAACAATTCAATAATTAACAATGCGAAAATACTTTACACATGATTTTCTACGATTGCCATCACCTATCCAGTAAAATACTATTTAAATACCATTGTCTGGGGGTCACAGCAGTGCCCAACCAATTCTCGAGTAAGCTGGCACGGCCGTATCATACTTTTATCGAAGCGACTATTTTACCTCTCCTATATTTCGGATCTTATCAAAGCTAGGGATTAAGATTTTCGGGCCAAGATTAAGTATTACAACGAGCTTCACGTCCAAATTACATACTATATTATTAAACGTATTTGTATTTTATGAAATATGTATAAGTATAAAATATATCAAGAATAATTGAAGACAGTAAATGGAAGAATAACCTTAAATATAAAACTTATCAAATCTTTATTTAATCTTTTACATTTTTATTGCTGATTGTAAAATTATTTATAACTAGTGACCCGCCCCGGCTCCGCACGGGTATAAAATATAATATAGCCTTAGATGTCACTAACTGAATAAAAATTTCATCAATCAATTCAGTTGTTTCTAATATTATAAAGAGGTAATCTTTGTTTGTTTGTTTGTTTACTCATAGATCTACTACTACTACTACTCATAGATACATACCTACTACTCATAGATCTAAACTCCCCTCCCGCGAGCGCACCTTCACATCCTTGGTAGCGGCCACTTCGAAACGGGCGTAATTTGCAATATTTTAATTTCGCCATAACTTCTAAACTAAACGTCCAATTTTAATCATTCAATGACCAAATATTATCCTATATAGACTTTACTTAGTGATGAAATAATTTATTTTGTTAAGGAATAATAGCATGAGTATAATAAATGCGTTTAAATGTAGTCCAAAAAAATCAAGTTTTTTAAATAAAAAAATGGTTGTTGTGTCTCACTTCTGTATGATTCTATATTTTATAGTTTAGGCAGCATACGCAAAATAAGGAAATTTTCTGGTTGCTTCCGAAAAACTGAAATATCTTACGGAACCCTATATTTTCCAAAATAAAAAGTAGCCTATGTTACTCGTTTATACGTCCTGTAATTAAATATTTGTGCCTAGTTTTTGCCTGAAATTGCCTTTTGTCTACCTTGCTACGGTATAATTAATTAAGTTCTTTGCAATTTAAGGTAACTTTTCACAGAGAAAAGTTATCTAATCTAACTTACTGAAAAATCTTACATTACACTACACCTCAAAGCTTTTTATAGTTGTTAGTTCTAGTCACAATAGACAGAATTCATGTCAGATAACCATGTAATTGATCAGACCAGACCACATGGCAAATGCGGAAGGTTGCTTTTAATGAGTTTGGTAGATTAACCACGGTGACATGGTGTTACATACAAGAAATTGTCTCTGGCGCTGATGCTGATAAAAACTCGGCTTGTATTTCATATGGGTTCACTAAAATCACGTGTTTTAATAATTCCGCAGTGACTATGACATCTATCAATTATGTGCTACCAAGATTTGTCTCTCAAGCAATGAAAATCAATCTGCCGCATTTGCCAGACTGCAATGCTGGAATACAAAATGGTTTCACGTCATACTTGATGGAAACTCCTCTGCATGGTTTTGTCAGTTTCTAGGGGCTGGTTGCTCTCCTGGAACCTTTTTACTGATTGCATTTTCTTAATATTGTCGTTATTTGTTATATTAATTACTAATACATACATACATAAATTTCTAAATACAATCAATAAATGCATTTAGAAATAAGTTAAAACTATGGCTTCTGACTAAAAGTTATTATAATTTAAACGAGTTTTTTGACTAATTTTGTATAACAGTATTTAATATGACTATGGTGCGACATTATAATATATATAATTCAATAAATTTATATTTCTTATATTTATCTAATCCTAACTTTACCTATTATTGACCTGGAGACCTGAAACACAGGGTATCCTAGCTTAGGCTCCAGTTCACACTCCAATTTAATATATTGTTATGTTTAATACTGTGTTAAGTTGTGTGTGAAAAATAAATAACTTTTTATCTTTTTATTTTTTATTATCTGAATTTTGACATATTACCCAATTCTATTTTGACATTATATTAAAATGTCGTATTTAAAATAATTCTTATTTTGTTTTTAAAATTAATTCTTAATGTATTTGATATGATTTTTTTTTGTATAATGAGGAAAATTTAATACTAATTTTTAATAATTAAAAATAAATTTCACACACCATTGTAATGGTAGAATGTAAGCACTGGACACTGGACTGTAACATCTTGTAATACTACTTCATTCTGTGAATAAAGACTATCTATCTATCTATCTATCTATCTAATAAAATAAATAAAAACAAAAAGCATAACAACAAACAAAAACCTCTTAAGATTTTTCTAGTAAGTTAGAGAAGAAAAAATAATGACTTTAAATTGCAACGAAGACTGGGCGTCATACCGGAGCAGGCCGCAAAAAAAATATTTTTTAGTAATAATACTGTATGCCAAACATCGATCAGTATATTTTATTACTATTAATTTGACAATCAGCAATAAAAATATCTCATTCGAATGAAATTTTCAGTTTATAAAACGAAATAATAATTTGTTGACTTACATTGATTTTTTATGACTGTAGATATCTGTGATTGTTTTAGAAACGAAAAATTCGGACAAGTGTTTAAATAATACGTTGTATTAAAGACAAAAAAATAAGCTATCATTGTTCCATACCACTGTCTTTAAAAAATCCTGACAGGTTTTTAGATAATACAAAAATACAAATATCCCTAAGATTTTGTTGATGGGTGTATTTTATCAGCAACGGTCCATAACTCCATACAAATTTCAACGTTTTGTCACCAACTAGTGGCTGACTTTCTCATCATCAAAAGTCTACGGTACTTTCAGCAGTTAGCTGAAGCACCCGGGGGGTATGTGGGACTGTTGATGAAAACCACTTGCGGTTTGCTTTCAGCCGTATACGGAGGGATGTCCTGGATCTATCTAATACAGAACTCCCTCTACGACCGGCCGGTCTATCTGACAAGGGACCGGACTTCCACCAAGTTAGGGAACGCTTAGTCTAACTAAAGCGTTCCCCTCAGCGCCGAGACTAGCTAAGCCAGGTAGGTTCCCATCCTGACCCGGAGCTCCGTGGGACGGAAGTCCGGGAAGTCCTACGCCGGCGGAGTGGAACGGAGAATGGGTCATCCTCTCTGTTCCACTCCGCGGCCTCTTTCTATGAAAGGACGGTTTCACAGAAAGAGACCGCCGCCTGCCAGGCCTCATCGCTCTCGAACATGCAGCGCACCATGCTCGGGAGTGAGAGGTCTCCGCCTAGTACTGCCACGAGATCATGGCGCTGCACGGCCCAACGATCGCACACCTCGAGGGTGTGCTGGGCCATGTCCTCCGCAGCGCCACAGTCATAGCAGGCTGGCGTAGGCTCTCTCCTGGGGTACTTTCAGCAGACTTAGAACCCTTTGAGGCTGTCCACACTTTATTTTTATCACATAATTAAAAACTGTGGTTAATCACTGAATGTTGATTGAAAACTATAAAATAAGTTTAACAAAACTTGGCTTCTATGAAATTTGAAATTTTTTTGCGATCGATAGATTGTTTGAAGAGACTTTTTTTAGATTGAATAGTTTTGGTAGGATTTTCAAAATATGTATATATTTTGAAAAGTTTTTAAGTTAAGTTAAGTTTTTAATGCTCTTAAAACGAAACTTTTACTATAAAATATTATATTTTGTTAAATTATGACCAATAGATATAATTGAACCTATACAATATGTTATTAAAATAAATAATTTGTATGTTAGTTTGTCATAAATACCCTTAATCAGGTCTTGCCTTTAATAATTATCAAAAAAAAACGAAAAACCCGAAAAGCTCGAAAAACCCGGGTTCCATTTTTGAAACCCGGGTTTTTTAGCGATCCCCAAAACCCGGGTTTTCCCGGGTTTTCGGGTTTCGGGAAAACCCGGTCTCGATGCCCTATTTACTATATTCAACAAGGAATTGTTAAAAAAGTCACTAGAAAGTATAAATTGGCATAATATTACTGACATAAATGACCCTAATCTAATATATAAATATATTTATGATGAATTCCATAAATGCTATAAAAAATCTGAAATTAAAATAAATTTAAGACAAAATCCTAAGCTATCTATCAATAACTGTATAAATGGCAAAATAATCAAAGCTTGTAAATTTATAGACAAATTATTTCACCAATGGTTAAAGGACACAAATAATAAAATAATCAAATTAAAATATAATAAAGCTCGGAATTACGCAAATAAAGTAATATTAAAATTTAAAAACGAGAAAATTAACAAAGAGACATACGAGAACAGACACAATCCCAAAGAACTTTGGAACATATTGAACAAACTTACAGGGAGGATAAAATTATCTGTAGACCGTATTCTATTAGACGCTTTTGGAAGTAGCACGATAAAACCAATTGACATAGCCAATAAATTTGCAAAAAAATTCTCCACAGCTATCAAAAACATAATTGATAAATGCAACAAAAATCTATTACAATTATCCACATGCTGTAAATCGACTGATTATTCCTTTTTTCTCCCTAAAGCAAACCCGGTAGACATTTCAAAAATAATTCGATCACTTAAAAACAACAAGTCGCCTGGGTTTGATCAAATACGAGCAATAGACATTAAATCTATATGCCAAAATATATCTCCCGTGATTGCCAAGCTTATCAACTCATGCATCGAACATAGGATTTATCCTAAAGAACTGAAGACCGGAATCGTTAGGCCCATCTTTAAAAAGGGAAGTGAACGTGATTATGACAACTACCGTCCCATTAGATTACTTCCAACTATTGACGAGATAATTGAAAAATACTTATCACATAAAATTCACTCATATTTCTGTAAAAATGGTGTAATTAATGCTCAACAATATGGATTTCAACCTCGTAAAAGTACTACACAACTACTGTCTGCCTTTACGAATCTTATAAATGGTCATCTTAATAACAAACTACACGTACTTGTGGTATTTATAGATTATACAAAAGCTTTCGATACCTTAAGGCATGATAAGCTAATAGAGAGACTGGAAGAATGTGGTATAAGAGGCCCTTTATTGGATTGGTGCAAGGATTATCTCAAAGATCGATCTTACCGCGTGAAGGTAGACGGTAGCTTGAGTGATGAAGTCCTAGTAACTAGTGGTGGTTAATATAACGTATAGCTGAACAAGGTAAAAACAATAATAACATTAATATGAACTAAAAAGTATTAAATAATTTTTACTATCTAATGGTGCCTTTTTCCGAATTCGGCTAAACCTCAACTATTTCTGTATTCAATCTTCATTATTTTGAAGTCGGTACCAGATAGCTGAATCTTCAGTCCTCTGACAGAATATTTGAAACTTTTGGAACTGGCACCGACTTCAAAATTATGAAGATTGAATACAGAAATAGTTGAGGTTTAGCCGAATTCGGAAAAAGGCACCATTAGATAGTAAAAATTATTTAATACTTTTTAGTTCATATTAATGTTATTATTGTTTTTACCTTGGAAGTCGGTTTTAATTTTTTGTTAAAAATAATAATAATTTCACTCTTTTTAGTTACACTAGTAGGTAAACCTTCGCGTATATTTTACGTATCTTATTACAATTTGTCAAGAGTCACAACTCACACTCACAAAATCATATATTATCAGTGAAGTGAACATATTGTGCTAAGTAATTTAACAATTTTAATGCTTCAAGCCCCAAGCGGTCACCGGCGATTGACATAACAATAGAAAGGCTATTGTGTCTCGTTTTACCACGATCGAAGGATCTATCAGATAAAAAATTGTATAAACTTGCATAGGATGTAGCGTAGCTACTCATAATATTTAATATTATCATAATTATTGACAGCTCTGTTCTTGTAAAGCGCTTATTCCACTTATCCTAGCTAGGAAGTCCTAGCTAGGATCCTAGCTTTCTAAATGTTATTCCACTTGACTAAATTTTTTCCGATTTAGAATCCTAGCTAGGATCCTAGCTTCTAAATGTTATTCCACTTGACTAAATTTTTTAAGGACCCTAGCTAGGACTTCCTAGCTAGGATAAGTGGAATAAGCGCTTAATCAAGAATTCAAATCGATACTTAGTGCGCCATCTATCGATTAATAAGTATAACTGATTAAAAAGACACTTAATGACTTTGTTTTGTGTAAATGCTCTTTTAAAAATAACTTTATTTTAATTCTATTTGTCTATTTAAATTTTATAAAGTAATTAGTAAAGTATTCGATCTGTTGTCTGCCGCCACGCGCCACGCGGCGCGGCGGTGCGGCGACGCCGTCGCCTCTGCGGCGCCGACCGCCATGTATTAAACAAACAGGTGTTGTTATACAGTACATAATTATTATTATTAGTATATCCATACCTATGCCTTGTACTATTATTAATTCTGTGCCATGAGACATTGGTGACCTTAATGATGATGATGACGATGATGATGATGATGATGATTATGATGATGAATATGAATTGCATAGTAGCATATGCTTTCTGTTCTTAAAACAACGCCGAAACTCCCGAACGTGTATTTATAAGGAGTCAGGAGTTCTCTCAGCATCTTCGAAACCATGGTATACTTTGACCCAATATTTGACTTTTTGGTAGCATATTCTTAGTACACTTCACATAAAACCAAAATCACCATATGTTTCCATATAAATTTCAAGGAGTTCCCTCGATTACTCATGGATCCCATCATCAGGTCACCACTTTTGTGAACATGGTACCAAATTGGAGTGAAACCTAATACAACAAAACAAAAATTTCGAAAATCGGTTCACAAACGGCGGAGTAATCGTTGAACATACAAAAATAAAAAAAAAAAAAAAAATATCCACAGCCGAACATATAACCTCCTCGTTTTTTGGAAGTCGGTTAAAAAAGTAGCGCGCTATTTCTTCGCAACGAATAGCGCGCGCTATAAAACTATGCATAAGACGCTACGTTATAACGTATCGCGCGGTCACTGACCTAGCGCGGCGCCGCCCGCGCTGCCGATCGCGCGCGACTTTCGTTGTCGTGTCGTTCGGGTCAAAATCGGGTGAATTCGGCTGTCATATTTTTTTCAGTGTTGCGTTGCGTGCATAGGTAAATTATAATGTTTTAAAATCATCAGTAATTGACCCCCTGCTCCGAAGAGCACTGTACTATAATATAATGGTAACTTCCGTTCCATGTGAATGTATTCTTTCTAAATCTGGATACTCTATTATATTTTTAAATGTAAGTAAATAAAATGTTAAAAAAGGCATAAAAATAATTTAAGTATATTACCAAAAAAAATAATTAAGTAATTAAAAACCATTTAAATAACTTATAAAAAAAAGAATTGTACTTATATAAACCGATTCCTTTCAATTTCAATATAATATTATTATATAATTATATTGTATCATTTTAATTTGAATATTTCAAACATAATGAAATTAACCAAATAAATAATAATGCCTTCAAACGATTATATTATATACAAACACGTTATATTATATTAACTCACCCACCGCGTTATAATTATTATTAGCGAAATATTTCAATAACGTCGGTAACTTTACAACGTGTCCAATCGATCGTTATAACATATAATTCGTTATAACGTAGCGTCAAAACTAGCGCGCTTGAAAGAATCGAGATTTCACTCGTTATAACTGTTATAAGTTATAACGTAGCGTCAAAACTAGCGCGCTTGAAATTCGTTATAACATAGCGTCAAAACTAGCCCGCTTGAAATTCGTTATAACGTAGCGTCAAAACTAGCGCGCTTGAAATTCGTTATAACGTAGCGTCAAAACTAGCGCGCTTGAAACTCGTTATAACGTAGCATCAAAACTAGCGCGCTTGAACGAATCGAGATTTTATTCGTTATAACGTAGCGTCAAAAATAGCGCGTTTGAAAAATGTAGCGTATTCCATCTAGCGCGCTATGAAAATATAGCCGTTAGGAACACCACTACTAGTAACAGAGGGCACTGCTCAGGGGTCCGTATTGGGCCCACTTCGCCCAATGTCGTCCTCGTTGTTGTAAATGTATTGAACGGCGCGGGCGCAGCTGTGGGCTGTGTCGTGCGCGTGCGCGTCAGTCGCTGCACGGCCCGGAGTGCGCGCGCACGTTTAGTATGATCATAACGCCTTACGGCTTACACACTACATTTACACTACACACGTTAATAGATGATCAATGTACTTATAATAATTTTTATTTATTATTGATAATATGTGAAACAACGACTGGACGGCGCATGGTATAACTTGTATAAGCTTATATTGCGCCGTATAACATTGTTCTTGTAATTATTATTGATAAATAAAAGTATAAAAAAAACATTGTGACACGAGAATTTTATATATAAGACTAGCTGTTGCCCGCGACTTCGTCCGCGTTAGCATAGATAGTAATTAATCCGGAGACGGGTTTCGTGTTCCTAACTTAAGAAATGACGGACTTTCATTCAAACTTTCAACCCCTATTTCACCCCCTTGGGGTTAAAATTTTCAAAATTCCTTCCTTAGTGGGTGTCTACTTAATAAGACAACCCGACTCACCAAATTTCGTGGCTGTAACTTTAACAGTTTTTGCTCAGCGACGATGAATCAGTCAGTCAGTTAGGACATGTAATTTTATAAGTATAGATAACGAATTTGTTGCTGAATTAGCATGTTTATTGGATTCGAAATAGTTGGCGTTCCATTCCTATATGAGTAACAAACCGTTTTAAATGAGATGTACAAATAGTTGAAGTTCAAAGGAAAATGTTCGACAATGGTGGATTAATGAATTGATTGTTCAAACGTTTATATTCAACTTGTAGATGCTCGCAACTCCGTTGTGCCAAAATTCTTTTATCGCGCGGAAACCGTACATTTTTCCGAGATAAAAACTATCCTATGTCCTTTCTCGGGACTCAAAGTATCTCCATGCCAAATTTCAACAAAATCGATTCAGCGGTTCGAGCGTGAAGAGGTAACAGGCAGACAGACAGACAGACAGACAGACGCACTTTCGCATTCATATTAAATTAAAATTATTTCTTTACTTCAGTGATGGGTGATTGGCGACGAAATTTTTAATAATCAAAAATTTATAGTCGGGACCTTTTAATAGGCCACATTTGACAGTTCATCAAAATTGTACCAGATAACCTTATAACGACGTACATAAAAAATAAATATTTTCGTTTTGTTATAACTGCACAATTGATTAACTTTTTTCAGTTACGATTACATATTTATTGTAAATATGACCGATACGAATTATTTAATGATTTGATTTTACTGATAAACAATTCTAAACGTAATAAACAAATTCTGATCTTAATAATTGCACGTCGTTACAATGTTACGTCAGCTGACCTTTTTTCTTTTTAAACTCTAGGGAAGTTACCCTAAAAATCGAAAGCGAATAAATAGTATCGATGCATTGATTACTTGTAACGAAATATCCCCATAAATTAATAACCACGTTGTGAAAAGTAACACATATTTATGTGAAATGAATAATGATAATACTACATTTAACAGTTTTTATAATTCAAGCGAATAAATGCATTTTTTTTTGTAAATTATGTACTTGTCTTATTTTGCTCCTTGAATTTGCAAAAGAAAAAGTAATAGTGGGACAGGAGTTTGTTTCAAACGTATAAAATTCAAATATTAATTTCAAGTCCGTATCGATTTATTCGTAGTTGGTCGATATTTTTACGCAGCTCACCTCACTATGGAGATTAATCTGACAGATGTCAAATGTGGCCTATTAAAATGCCCCGACTGTAACATTACACATTTCAAATTTTTCATAAAAATAAGTATTGAACATTAAACATTTCCTCACTGTTAAATAATATTTTTTGACATGGTTACTTTGCTTATTTTTTTTTTACACTCTTTAAAATATAAACTCTACATCTCCTTTACTTATTAACTACAAAACTCTTTAATTACAAAAATGCAATCTTTATTCAATTTATTGTCAAATATAATACTCATTAATATACGAAACCTTTTAAATATTTAGATTAATATCAATTAAGTATGTTTAGTTTTTCGTATTAATAATTATTGTATTCTTAATTCGTTAAATATTTTAATCAATAGGTACTTAAATCGTAATTCACCTTATATAACCTAAGTACTCGTTTTATAGTTATTAAACTCATATTAATGATTACATTATCATTAATTTACTAATACTCTTGATTAGTGGACTGGCCAGTCACTTACATTTTTAACCGACTTCCAAAAAGGAGGAGGTTATATGTTCGGCTGTGAATTTTTTTTATTTTTTTATTTGTGTATGTTCAACGATTACTCCGCCGTTTGTGAACCGATTTTCAAATTTTTTCTTTTGTTGTATAGGGTTCAACTCCAATTTGGTACCATGTTCACAAAAGTGGTGACCTGATGATGGGATCCATGAGTAATCAAGGGAACTCCTCAAAATTTATATGGAAACATATAGTGATTTTGGTTTTATGTGAAGGTTAATTAGTTAATAGAATCAGGCGTTATTTTGCGGAAATCCATAGCTTAAAATTTAGTTTGTTATTATTTTTAGCAATATTCCGCGAAAAAAACTTCCACCTTTAAGTAAATTCCACCTTTAACTAAATAAAAAACATATTAAAATTAAATTCAAATTAGAATGTGAAGATAATAACACCCTAAATTTTCTCGATTTATCTATCTCTAGAGTTAATAATAAACACAGTTTTGGAATCTTTCGCAAGCCGACATATACTAATACTACTATTCATGCTTCGTCATGTCATCCTTGGCAACACAAACTCGCGGCCTTTCATAGTTACATTCATAGATTATTATCGATCCCTCTTAGTAAAGATAATTATCAAAATGAGCTTAATATCATTTTCCAAATTGCGATATGCAACGGATATAGTCCAAAAATTATTAATAATATTTTGAAAAACAAAAACAAGAAAGAACTGGTTAAGTTTTTGTACGCAGGTCCTATTGATAAGGAGATAGTTAGATATAAGTCAAGTTTGACCTACATGGGAGAGGTATCTGCACGCTTATCCAAAATAATGAAAAACAACGATATGCATGTCGCATTCAGGACAAATAATACTTTAAAACATCATTTGTGTCATAATAAAGACCGGATTGATGAAAAATATCAGTCCGGTGTCTATAAGATCGATTGTTCTGAATGCGATAGTGTATATGTGGGTCAAACTGGACGCAGCTTTGAGACTCGGTATAAAGAAAATATCGCGGCTTATAGGAATGGTCATCCTGATAAGTCACATTTTGCTAAACATCTTTTAGATAGTAATCATACCGTGCCCGATGGCCATTCCTATAAAGTTTTACATAAATGCGATAAAGGCTTTCGGCTGAGCGTGTTGGAACAATTAGAGATCATAAAAGAAAAGAAAAATAACAGATTTGCATTGTTGAATGACCAAACTTGCTTGACTACGTCACCGCTTATTAATATGTTCGGGGGTACTGGTGAGGGTAGTGGGGGTAGTGGGGATAGTAGCGGGGCTCGATAGGATATAAAAAGGCGGTGTTTTGGCCGGTGGCGGCACTTGACGGACGTTGTTCGTAGAGTCCACATCCTGAGGATGCTCCGGTGTTGGAGCGAAACGCGCGTCGAGGTTTTCAACCTGCATGGTGGTGAGGGGCCTTGCACGGATTTGCCAACATTATTGCTTGTGTGGTGGTGGTGTTTGCAAGTTCTTGCATGCGAGTGTACGCATAGGCAGTGTGGGAGGAGGGAGGTGCTGTACGCATGCCTATGCGTGCACTCACTCATTTACTTAAAGGTGGAAGTTTTTTTCGCGGAATATTGCTAAAAATAATAACAAACTAAATTTTAAGCTATGGATTTCCGCAAAGTAACGCCTGATTCTATTAACTATTTAAAATCGGTGAGCATGACCGATCAGGCACGACTCTACATTAAGTTAACAAAATTACATCGTATAGCCGCTCAAAATGTTTGGTTCAATCAACAATGCAAACGTCTAAATGTTGTTCCTAATTATATTAATGTAAGAACCAACACGCACAGCCGAGCCTCCAATATTGCTATCAAAAAAGCCGAGACTATCTGGCTTAACGAAGAGACACGTCACTGGTTTACCGTTAGGGATAATTTAAAACTACACCTCAAAGTTCTTTATACCGAGCTCTCTTTTAAATTACATAATATAGAATTCGATCGCTTAGACGAAAAGGCACGCCATTTCGCAGCAATCGAAGTGCACGCTAAATATTTAAATCAAAAGAAAAAGCTTCAGACTTTGGTAAATAAAAACAGGATTGTCCAATCACATACAGAATCCAGGTCTGAACCTTTTTCCTTCCACCCTCGCGTCAAAAACTTAACCAGCGTACAATTTGCCAAGGATGAGATGACACTTTTGGAAAAGGGTCTTAAATATAATATCACTCCTTATATTAATCAGAATGCTTTGGAAATGCTTGCGGTGGATTCGGAAATAACTGCCGTAGTTAATAAGAAAGATAACATGGTTAAGGGCCTACTAGCCAACGAAATCAAAGGTACTCCTTCCGGTTCTTCTTTTAACCCCGAAAGAGTGGCTTTGAGGTCATTAAAACAAACAATAGATAATAATAACTTAGTAATATCGAAAGCGGATAAGGGTAACACAGTAGTAGTGATGGAGCGCGACGATTATTTGGACAGAGTTAATGACGTGATTCAGGGTGAACAATTTCTAAGGGTTCCTTCTGACCCAACAAACAAGTTTTTAGCTAAGCTTAAATTAGCAATTAATAATAATCAATATTTATTTCGAACTGAATCATCAAAGAAAAAACTCATCCCAATGAATCCTCGCGCACCATCACTGTACGGCTTGCCAAAGATTCACAAAACTGATATTCCCATGCGTCCAGTTGTCTCATACATTGGTGCACCAGCATACGAGTTGGCAAAGTCACTTAATTTCATAATAAAAGAAAAGATCTCATTTCGGCCACCTTATGCCATAAAAAATAGTCTACAATTAGTCAACAAAATTAAAGATGTGACTTTGCCACCGCGTTGCAAATTAGTTTCACTTGATGTCGATAGTTTATTCACTAATGTTCCACGTAAGGAAACATTGGGTATTTTAAGGAATGCATTAGAAAAACGTTTAACTCCTGGTGAAAGTAATGAATTGCTTACTCTTACTAAAACCTGCATGGAACAAAACTACTTTCGATTTAACGGCGAATTCTTTGTTCAAGATGACGGTCTAGCTATGGGTTCACCTTTAAGTCCTTTGATGGCCGAAATATTTATGGACGATTTTGAACAAAGAAATATCGTCGTTAATAAAAGTATTTTATATTACTTTAGATACGTAGATGATTGATTTCTTTGTTGGACGGGTACACAGAGGCAACTGGACGTATTTGTTAAAGAACTAAATAAAAAACATATTAAAATTAAATTCAAATTAGAATGTGAAGATAATAACACCCTAAATTTTCTCGATTTATCTATCTCTAGAGTTAATAATAAACACAGTTTTGGAATCTTTCGCAAGCCGACATATACTAATACTACTATTCATGCTTCGTCATGTCATCCTTGGCAACACAAACTCGCGGCCTTTCATAGTTACATTCATAGATTATTATCGATCCCTCTTAGTAAAGATAATTATCAAAATGAGCTTAATATCATTTTCCAAATTGCGATATCCAACGGATATAGTCCAAAAATTATTAATAATATTTTGAAAAACAAAAACAAGAAAGAACTGGTTAAGTTTTTGTACGCAGGTCCTATTGATAAGGAGATAGTTAGATATAAGTCAAGTTTGACCTACATGGGAGAGGTATCTGCACGCTTATCCAAAATAATGAAAAACAACGATATGCATGTCGCATTCAGGACAAATAATACTTTAAAACATCATTTGTGTCATAATAAAGACCGGATTGATGAAAAATATCAGTCCGGTGTCTATAAGATCGATTGTTCTGAATGCGATAGTGTATATGTGGGTCATACTGGACGCAGCTTTGAGACTCGGTATAAAGAACATATCGCGGCTTATAGGAATGGTCATCCTGATAAGTCACATTTTGCTAAACATCTTTTAGATAGTAATCATACCGTGCCCGATGGCCATTCCTATAAAGTTTTACATAAATGCGATAAAGGCTTTCGGCTGAGCGTGTTGGAACAATTAGAGATCATAAAAGAAAAGAAAAATAACAGATTTGCATTGTTGAATGACCAAACTTGCTTGACTACGTCACCGCTTATTAATATGTTCGGGGGTACTGGTGAGGGTAGTGGGGGTAGTGGGGATAGTAGCGGGGCTCGATAGGATATAAAAAGGCGGTGTTTTGGCCGGTGGCGGCACTTGACGGACGTTGTTCGTAGAGTCCACATCCTGAGGATGCTCCGGTGTTGGAGCGAAACGCGCGTCGAGGTTTTCAACCTGCATGGTGGTGATGGGCCTTGCACGGATTTGCCAACATTATTGCTTGTGTGGTGGTGGTGTTTGCAAGTTCTTGCATGCGAGTGTACGCATAGGCAGTGTGGGAGGAGGGAGGTGCTGTACGCATGCCTATGCGTGCACTCACTCATTTACTTAAAGGTGGAAGTTTTTTTCGCGGAATATTGCTAAAAATAATAACAAACTAAATTTTTTTATGTGAAGGATCCTAGGCATATGCTACCAAAAAGTAAGATTTTACACCAATGCATGCTATGGTTCCGGAGATACTAAGAGAACTCCGGATTCCTTATAGATACAAGTTCGGGACTTTTGGCGATGTTTTAAGAACTGAAAGCATATGCTACTATGCAAATTACATTCATCATCATCATCATCATCATCATAATTATCACTTATCAGTACCATCACACGATGCATCGTTATGAGTTATGACCCTATTATTGGTACTTTTCATAGTCTTTTCGATCGATACTCGAGTTTGTCGAGTGATTTTGAAAATTATTTTAATGTTGTTACAAAGTAAATGATTTAAACTTGGTGTTGTGGTTACCAAGTTGGTAATTTGATCATGGGATCCATAGATCCTAGGTATGTAGGAAACTCCTTGATTGGGACAAAATATAGTTCTATTATTGTTTCTTAAAGTAGTTAAAGTATAATATTTTATATGTTGAGCTGATGAGTTTACATGCGGAAGTTTTATAATACAACGAAAGTCACTGAACCAGAACTCTAGAGCCTTCAGAGATAGGCGTTTGAACATTTCAGCATTGCTTAATGAACTCTAAGCATATACAGGGATATATGCTTGGAGTTCTTTAAGAAATTCTAAAGTGGTAGTGAACTCAGATAATAAGTTTTCATATGAAAGTTTGGGGGTTTCATCGTTGTTTTAAGAACTGAAAGTATGCTACTATGCAAATTATATTCATGATAATTCAGTAATAATATTATACTAAATAAGTAATAGATAACGACGTGTTATAGTAGCCATTTCATGACAGTTGAGTGCGTATTAGATTAACAGGTCTGTATACATTTTATAGTCATGGGTATAGCTCGTGGCTTTTGAGACATAGCATAAAACTTTTTTGAAAACTGCCTGAGTATAGTAGTCGTGATAGTTTCATACCTGCATCCTATATAATATTATCTACAACTGACGCTTATATGTTAACCGGTAAATAACTAAAAAGAGTGAAATTATTATTTTTAACAAAAAATTAAAACCGACTTCCAAGGTAAAAACAATAAGTAATAATATGAACTAAAAAGTATTAAATAATTCTTACTCTTTAATAGTGCATCTTTCATAATTTGTCTAAATCTCAACTGTTTCTGTACATACTATAGTCTTCATTATTTTGAAGTCGGTACCAGTCCCAAAAGTTTCATATATTCTGACATTGACTGATTAACTCACGATTAAATTAGCTGGTACCGACTTCAAAGTAATGAAGACTATAGTATGTACAGAAGTAGTTGAGATTTAGACGAATTCTGAAAGATGCACTATTAAAGAGTAAGAAATATTCAATACTTTTTAGTTCATATTATTACTTATTGTTTTTCCTTGGAAGTCGGTTTTAATTTTTTGTTAAAAATAATAATAAATTGTCGTTTCATATTAGGTATACCTTAATTCATTATTAGATCTTAACTCTTTTTGTCATTTTTCATGCATGCATGCCTATTCATTTATTTATATTATTTTATTAACATTACTGGTACATTTTATTTTTATAATATTTTTATTTATAGTCGACTCTTTTATTTATTATAATGTTACATATTTTTTATATACTTCATGTGCGCACTTTTATTTGGTACAATACATTCATATGTTATACAACATTAAACGGGACCTTTTTTAAGACTAACCACCAAAAAAAATATGTCTCCAACCATTTTACTTAAATGAAGGATTGTTCCCGCCGAGCATGCTCTAATTACCATTTATTTTTGTACCATTTTGTACCATATTTAATACCAAGGTTCTTTTAAGGCTACTTGACCCCCAACTATTCTCACAGAGAAAACTCGTTTACACCATGATCGAATGAAGGATTCCCTTGCGTATTTTTTTTAATGCTCTCGGCATTTTATTTATTACTCAACGATACGTAGCATTTAAGCTAGTATTTTATAATGCTCTATGGCATTCTTAACCCTATATATAATATTATAATATAATTTTTATATTATATATTATTTATTATATTATAATATAATAAATAATATATAATATAATATAATGACGCTCGCAACTCCGTTGCGCCAAAATTAGTTATCGTGCGGAAAACATTTTTCCGTTATGAAAAGTATTCTTTGTCTGGACTCAAACTATCTCTATACGAAATTTCAGCAAAATCGCTGCTGCCGTTTGGGCGAAAAGAGGAGACAGACAGACAGACACACATTTGCATTTATAATATTAGTATCAAATATCGCCCGTTTCAAAAGACGCCTTCGTGGGCGCCATCTAGTTAACCGACTTAAAAAAAAGTTATATTTTATTATATTTCAGAGTTTGTCAACATTGCAACGGAAGTAGCAACTTACAACCACCTTACAAATATTATCATTTCTACGTACTATGCGACCGTACCATACCGTACTCTAGCTGCCGTTAATTCACTTGTCCCGCACATACTAAGGAAACGAACCAGTGAACTGTCGAATTGCCCAAGACAACTAATAAGTTCCGTGTGGGTCCTTTACACACTTATTACCAGATTCTTTGGTTTATCTTCTACCACAGTATAAATATATACAGTAGAGTGAATGCGCGTAACAGCTGTGTTCTTAGAATCCAGTTTCCTCACCACAGAGAAAAGTTAAGTGCACGGTGCACCTAACGTGACTGCATTGTTTTTTTTCAAAACATTGCTCGTTTGCCCCCTTATTAAATAAAAAGGTGCCCAATTCCTCAGATTTAAAGACGTTCAGTAATGGCATATGAAGCCTTACAAAATGGACAACTCTCGATGGGAAGAACTAGCATCAAATAGGGCACGATGGCGGCAGCTTATATAAGAAAAAGTCCACTCAAGTCAACTACAACTTATTTATAACTAGTCTACGCAGTATGCTCTACTGTATACAAATTATACTGTGCTTGTCTGTACGAGTAGCACGGCTCATCCCGTCTGGATGTTTCTATCAATCAAGTGGACGTGTTAATTCTCCTACAAAAAGATATTTCATTTGAGCCGTGGCTTATCCGCCGGATTTTGTTAAGCGTTTTCTCGTAATCCTTATTTAAAGGCCGAGATGTTTAATGATTATTTAACTTTAATTTAATGAAGAGTTTGACACACAAATCTTTCTTCTATAAGTTTTTAAGTAATTAACGGCCCCAGCGACATATTGTAATGATGATTAAACTTCAATTTAGTTTACAGTTTGACAGATAAATGGCGCTATTTACATATATTTGCATTAAGTTATTTCGGTTATTTCAGCCCTACTGTTGTCAGAATATAGTAATTTCACGGTGTAGCCGCTAAACCGCGCGTTCTCGCGAACGCATTTCAATCGAGCTTTAAACTTTAGCTTATCAAAGCGCACGGAGTGCGCTGGCCAAGTTCCAGCATCTCCTTTACAACAGTTTCCTGCTACTAAGATGCAGTTTGCGAGATATCTAGCAACGAATCGAAAAACTTCCACCATCCCTTGTCTAAAAGTCTTTGTTCAAAATTTCTTACCCAACTTACATAACTTGAATGAAGTATTTACAAGTTAATTTATAACTTGCTTGAAACTTTCTAGTTTGTGGGCGTCAATTTAGGGTTCCGTTGATGAGAACGACGGTAGCTTTCCGATACCGATCTTTGCGGCGCGAGACGCGTACGGTGATTACAAATGTGCGATCACCTTAAATCTATTGAAATAAAAATGAATTTTGTTGTTATACTGTACTCGGCGAAACATGGCAGTAGCGGTCGTTGACTCCCTGTCAAAAATTTGTCATTTCTATATAAACTGCTTTGTATAGAAAATGACAAGTTTTTGACAGGACACAGGGAGTCAATGACCGCTACCGCTATGTTTCGCCGAGTACAGTATAGTCTCGCTAAAACTCGCAACAACCGAACCTAATTTGGCTAATTTTAGTCTTGAAATATTGGTGGAATCCAGGAATGGTTTGTATTATAAAAAAAGTGATACGAAGTTATCCGGATCATCTAACAGTATTAAATAAATATTGATATATCTGAAGAAGCGCAGTATAAGTATAAAATTACGAAATAATCTACTCTTATCTTAAATTATATTTTAAAGCCATTTAAAAGCCTGTCAATTTCTGAACGTAGCATTTAATTATTCCTTAAAATGTATTAATTATTATAATCAAGGGCGCAAATACTTCTTAATGGCGTATTTAAGGCCGTAATATAATTTACATTGGAGGGTCTGCAATATTCCCGGTAAGCAATGATTAAAATTAATGATGAAAATATAAAATCTAAAATTTGTTACCGCCTTTTGCCTTCATAGTGTCCATCTGTATCATAACCCTTAAGCCGAAACACAAAATATTGTGTTTCTTATTTTCAATTTTCAAATTCCTGACCAGCTCCTGCACTATAATCGAATATAATAAGTATAGGTTGGGTTACTAAAATTTGATTATTACTATAAAAAGTTTGCTATTAGTAGCTATAGTAATTAAAAGAAGATTATTTTATTTTCTAAAAGGTGACAATCTTGATTTCGTCTGAAAGAGTACCTCTTACGCGATAGAAAGAGAGCGGAAATGTAGGTGAATATAATTGTAGACACCTAGCACTGCGCGGTCGGAATTTGAACTTTGTAGTATCGCAGCATGAGTCGTTATTTCTTTAAACGGGTTACGCCAGTGGGAATTCTGTTGGTACTACTAATATATATTCTGTGGTATAGGAAACGTGCAGGAAGTAGGAACTATAAGCACATGTCACATAAATAAATAACAATAGGACGTATTACTGCAATTTTTTCACGCTAGAGGCAGCACCATTATAGACAGTAAACAAAAAGTTTTGTCCGACGTTTGACAACGTTTCTGTCAATATTCTGACGTGTGAACATGTCGGATTTTGGTCGGATTTTTTACTGTATGACGTATGTGCTAGTCGCGCTCTCTGCTCCGACCTTTACGTAATTTGTGCACGTTTCCTATGTCATGTGGTCGGCTTATGTCAATTGACCGCTTAAGCCGACATCGCACAAAAATCCTATTTTTTTACTTATCAAAATTAATCTAAAAAAAATTAATACGGGGAATATATTGTATAGTTAATGAAATTGTCTATCTATTGTCGTGTGTTTCAAACGAACGTAATTTGTAAATACTAGGGAGATGCTGAAAGTATGGTTCAATTTTAAATTTTTATTACTTTGGAAGCTACTATCATGAGTATAATAAACAAAAATGGAAAATTTAAAACGGGGAAAGGAATGTTGATATGCTGAAGATGAAAAAAAAATTACGGTAAATTACGGAATCTCCGTAGGGGAAGGGCCTTAAAGCGCGATTCTCGTAGCATACTCGTAGCATACTAAATGTATGCTACGAGTATGCTACGAGAATCGTTGGTCGGATGTGTTTGACGTATCGTTACCAAATTAGAGTTACTTAGGTCCGCCATCTGCCTGGGAATCAACTTCTTTGATATTGCCTACACGAATACTTAACAGCGTCTAACTAAGCTGCATCAACATTGCATTAACAGGATAGAATCGGGGTATTAGCTGTTGATGACGAGAAATTCATCAATGTCAATCATAATGAGAGCACGATTACAATGCAGATGTATACAGTAGCGTAACTTAGCCGTGTACTTGAAAACAAATTAGTGTAGAGATAAACTACGATAGCATGGCGCGCCCCTCCAAAATTCAAAACGTTTGAAGTGCGTTGTCAAAACGTTTGAAGTCCGTTGTCTTGCGCGGTCGGCTAGTTATGATTAGTTTACAATGACATAAGAAACAGTGTAATATTAAAGGTTGATTGGTTGAATAATGACAACTACATACAAACTCTTTCATAAGGATGTGACTAAACACATTGAAACAGTAATTTGGAGGGGCGCGCCATGTTATCGTAGTTTATCTCTAAGCATACGTTTCACGCGAGCATAATACAGGATACTGGATACTATAAGGCTCGAATTTATGTACGAGATGAGCGGTTTGGCCGGAGATTACAACAGTATGTAACAATTTCTATAATAGTGGGGAACTGAGAGTGAGTAAGGGGTCGGACCCCTTAAGAGCAGGGGGGATCCGTGTCCCCACGTCAGATGAAAACAGCTTATTTTCGTAGCTCTCCCCAATATTGCCCGATTAGAATGTCACACGTGTGACTTTAGGGGAGGGGGCCAGGCCCCCTCATTGTTTATCTCCAAACCAACTAGCAACAGACTAGTTATAGCCACGATTAAACTACCATGGTCTTAACCAGACCAGTAGCTTAGACCCTTTCGAAAAAAAAAAAGTGGGGAGCCCAGAGTTCTATTCGTGTTACTCGAGCGTCATCGAGACCTAGTAGGCTTAATACATTAGGTAAAACATTAAAAAAATAGCGTTTTTTTTACTTTAGCGGTGAGTTCAGAAACTGCAGCCATTTTAAAGTTATGAAAAAGAAAATATATTCAGAAAATTGCTTATTTAGGTAAATTTTAACAAGATTTTAGACAACAAGGACTAGATCCTTTAATTAAGTGCAACATAAAATATCTGCAAACTTAGTTAGGAAAATATTAACCTTATTTTTAATATTTTAAAATGTCCCTACCGGCTCACCTAACCATTGAATCGTCAGTGCTTTATGAAATAAAAAGTATGAGTCTGGTCTACTGTATATTATTTTGCTGTAACAATACAGAACAATTATTCATTAATATCCATCTACGCTCATTAGCAATACCAATTCCATCTGATAGTTGATAGATTAGAGTTTAGACTGAAGAGTTATCAGTATTGTACCGACTGCTGAATAAGGGTAATGTTTTTCGTATTATACAAGGTGTGAAATAACAAAGTGAAGCTTAGAACAAAAGTGACGGAGCGTCAAGTTGCGTCAAGTTGTCAAAATATGTGTTTTTTGTATAGGTACAAAACACACATTTTGACGCGTAGGTTAAGCCTCAGCTTTATACTTTAGTGTGTGTATAATATTATGTCTCTTATATGGTTCACTGTGAAAGTAGCAGCGCTGACAGAGTATTTTTGTGAATTGTATGAGCGCACTGGCGTCATGAGTTTTCCCACACAAAAAAAATTGCACTTTCAGCGCTGTTACTTTCACAGCGAACTCTATACAGAGGACTTATACACACCCTAAAGTATTGTCACTTAGTTTTGTACTAGATTTTGTTACAACCTGTAGATAATAATATTATCTACAGGGTGTAACAAAATCTATATTATAGTAATACTAGATGACGCCCGCAACTCGGTTGCGCCAAAATTCGTTTACCGCGCGGGAACCGTACATTTTTCCGGGATAAAAACTATCCTATGTCCTTTCCCGGGACTCAAAGTATCTCCATGCCGAATTTCAGCAAAATCGGTTCAGCGGTTTGAGCGTGAAGAGGTAACAGACAGACAGACAGACAGACAGACAGACGGACAGACAGACAGACACACTTTCGCATTTATAATATTAAATATGGATTAGTATGAATCACAAAAGTGTCTGTCTGTTGTGGCTTCACGCTTAAGGGTGAATTCAGACCGCGACGCGAGATTTCAATTGCGTGAGATATCTTGCAAATCTGTAGCAGAGCCGGGACACAAAAACACGATGCGACGTCGTGTCGTGGGAATCTACGACGTGCGTCGTAAAAAACTACGACACGACATCGTAACGTGCCACGGTACACGGCACGACGCGACGTCGCGTCGTAGAAACTCATGACAGTTGCTGTGACCATTCACCCTGCATTGTAGGTATCGAAGGCGTCGTCGTATCGTGAGTTTCTACGACGCGACGTCGCGCCGTGTACCGTGGCACGTTACGATGTCGTGTCATAGTTTTTTACGACGCGCGTCGTATATTCTCACGACACAACGTCGCATCGTGTTTTTGTGTCCCGGCTCTGCTACAGATTTGCAAGATGTCTCAATTGAAATCTCACTCAATTGAAATCTGGGGCGTTCCACGCCAAGCGGACAGGAAATTATTTTTAACAAAAAATTAAAACCGACTTCCAAGGTAAAAACAATAATAACATCCTTATAATATGAACTAAAAAGTATTAAATAATTTTTCCTATCTCATGGTGCCTTTTTCCGAATTCGGCTAAAACTCAACTATTTCTGTACTCAATCTTCATAATTTTGAAGTCGGTGCCAGTTACAAATGTTTCAAATATTCTGGCATCTGGATTCAGCTATATCTGGTACCGACTTCAAAATTATGAAGATTGAGTACAGAAATAGTTGAGTTTTAGCCGAATTCGGAAAAAGGCACCATGAGATAGGAAAAATTATTTAATACTTTTTAGTTCATATTATAAGGATATTATTATTGTTTTTACCTTGGAAGTCGGTTTTAATTTTTTGTTAAAAATAATAATTAAACCTTAACTCATTTGAGTATCTGGAGCCAAAGTTCCGTTTCCAAATCTTTCACGTGAAGAGTAACGTGCATGTTTCACACGATATCCCATTTCTAACCGACTTCCAAAAAACGAGGAGGTTATATGTTCGGCTGTGGATATTTTTTTTATTTTTATTTTTGTATGTTCAACGACTGCTCCGCCGTTTGTGAACCGATTTTCGAAATTTTTGTTTTGTTGTATTAGGTTTCACTCCAATTTGGTACCATGTTCACAAAAGTGGTGACCTGATGATGGGATCCAGGAGTAATCGAAGGGACTCCTCGAAATTTATATGGAAACATATATGCTACCAAAAAGTCAAATATTGGGTCAAGGTATACCATGGTTTCGAAGATGCTGAGAGAACTGACTCTTTATAGATACACATTTGGGAGTTTCGGCGTTGTTTTAAGAACAGAAAGCATATGCTACCATGCAATTCAAATTCATCATCATCATCATCGTCATCATCATCATTACCACGTCGTGTTCAGGTCACCAATGTCTCATGGCACAAAATAGATAATAGTACAAGGCATAGGTATGGATACAATAATAATAATTATATACATAACAACAACAATTATAGGCTGTTTAATATACACGGCGGTCTACGCCGCAGAGGAAACGGCGTCGCCGCGCGGCGCGAGCGTAAACATCGTATTCAAGTTCTAACCGGAATGTCAGGGCATGCGGCATGCCGCGCTGCGAGCATTTTTCAGTACGTGTTCACTTAGATTTTTTAAAATGTTTTGTTTAAATGTATCTACCTGATATTTGGGCCTTGGGGTATGCCGTATGACTCTTAACAGTCTTAACAAATTGTAATAAGATACGTAGAATATACGCAGTACCACCGACGACCACTTATAAATTCGCGGACTATGACGGAGGTCAACTTAATAACAATTATACGAGATCAATTACCACTCAATATTATGATTTATGTTGTCAATTCAATGCTCACTGCTCACACCAAGCGGCATGCTCACTGTTGAGTTGTCAGTTGCTTACAAACTTTCAACAACACGACAGAAATCTATTACAAGTTACAACTACCTATATAAAACTTCTACGTACAAGCGATAGCGCGACACAGGAGCGCCTCAGTGACATCTAGTGAAGACAATATGAAACTATTTTTTTATACAATTTGAATTGGCACTAACAGTTTACCTACTAGGTTACTAATTATTATTATTTTTAACAAAAAATTAAAACCGACTTCCAAGGTAAAAACAATAATAACATTAATATGAACTAAAAAGTATTAAATAATTTCTACTATCTAATAGTGCCTTTTTCCGAATTCGGCTAAACCTCAACTATTTCTGTACTCAATCTTCATAATTTTGAAGTCGGTACCAGATAGCTGAAACTTCAGTCCTCTGACAGAATATTTGAAACTTTTGGAACTGGCACCGACTTCAAAATTATGAAGATTGAGTACAGAAATAGTTGAGGTTTAGCCGAATTCGGAAAAGGCACTATTAGATAGTAGAAATTATTTAATACTTTTTAGTTCATATTAATGTTATTATTGTTTTTACCTTGGAAGTCGGTTTTAATTTTTTGTTAAAAATAATAATAATTTCACTCTTTTTAGTTACACTAGTAGATAAACCTTCGCGTATATTTTACCTAAGTATCTTATTACAATTTGTTAAGAGTCACAACTCACACTCACAAAATAATATACCTATTATCAGTGAAGTGAACATATTGTGCTAAGTAATTTAACAATTTTAATGCTTCAAGCCCCAAGCGGTCACCGGCGATTGCGATAACAATAGAAAGGCTATTGTGTCTCGTTTTTCCACGATCGAAGGATCTATCAGATAAAAAATTGTATAAACTTGCATAGGATGTAGCGTAGCTACTCATAATATTTAATATTATCATAATTATTGACAGCTGTTCTTGTAATAAAGAATTCAAATCGATACTTAGTGCGCCATCTATCGATTAATAAGTATAACTAATTAAAAAGACTCTTAATGACTTTGTTTTGTTTAAATGCTCTTTTTACAATAACTTTATTTCAATTCTATTTGTCTATTTAAATTTTATAAAGTAGTTAATAAAGTATTCGATCTGTATATAAAGTAGTTAGTAAAGGATTCGATCTGTCGTCTGCCGCCATGCGCCGCGCGGCGGCGACGCCGTCGCCTCTACGGCTCCGACCGCCGTCATGTATTAAATAAACAGGTGTTGTTATACAGTACATAATTATTATTATTAGTATATCCATACCTATGCCTTGTACTATTATCTAGTCTGTGCCATGAGACATTGGTGACCTTAACACGACGTGGTAATGATGATGATGACGATGATGATGATGATGATTATGATGATGAATATAAATTGCATAGTAGCATATGCCTTCTGTTCTTAAAACAACGCCGAAACTCCCAAACGTGTATCTATAAGGAGTCAGGAGTTCTCTCAGCATCTTCGAAACCATGGTATACCTTGACCCAATATTTGACTTTTTGGTAGCATATTCTTAGTACACTTCACATAAAACCAAAATCACCATATGTTTCCATATAAATTTCGAGGAGTTCCCTCGATTACTCATGGATCCCATCATCAGGTCACCACTTTTGTGAACATGGTACCAAATTGGAGTGAAACCTAATACAACAAAACAAAAATTTCGAAAATCGGTTCACAAACGGCGGAGTAATCGTTGAACATACAAAAATAAAAAATAAAAAAAAAATAAAAAAAAAAATATCCACAGCCGAACATATAACCTCCTCGTTTTTTGGAAGTCGGTTAAAAATAGTCGATGTCTCCGATTTTGATAATATTTGGATATGTTATACCTGCACGTGTTATTAATACGTGTGCCAAATATTTTTGTAATATAATGGCTAGATTAAAAATGATGGGACTTTGAAACATGACTTTTCTATTCGACACTCCGTGCTTCAAAGTCGATTATAGATTTAAAAAATATATATTAGAATAATTTAACCACTGAATTTGTTACTTCATTTAATGAGCTCTTTAAGTGCATTTTTGAAAACAAAAAAAAAATGTTTTTTTCTTTGAAAAAAATGCAAATTAATTTTTTTCTCTTGATTTTCTCAAAGAGGGACCCTTTTGATTTTTCTTATATTTTTTGTGTAAATAGCTAATATTCTATAGAACATTCCTGCACAACTTCTATAATGGGCCGGGAAGTGGATTAGGAGCTAGACTGAAAATACTTCCGAAGGGTGGCGTCCAGCGCCATACTGTACTATGGGCAGAAATCGCTAAGTAGTGGAAATTGCCAAAATACTTCGATTTTGATGTGGAGAAATGAACCCTTAGATAAGTTTTTTTAAAGAGTAACATAATTAAAAAAAAAAAGAAAAAATTTTTTTTTTGAGAAAAAAAAAATTTTTTCACGAATTTTTTTTCTTGTAAGTAAACATTTTTTGTCTATTTCTCTTTCAAAAATCTATTAAATGTTACTCTTCACTATATCGAAATTGATGTTATTTGGCAATTTCCACTATGTATCGATCTCTGCCCATAGTATTGTATGGCGCTGGACGCCACCCTTCGGAAGTATTTTCAGTCTAGCTCCTAATCCACTTCCCGGCCCATTATAGACGTTGTGCAGGAATGTTCTATAGAATATTAGCTATTTACATAAAAAATATAAAAAAAATCAAAAGGGTCCCTCCTTGAGAAAATCAAGAAAAAAAAATTAATTTACATTTTTTCCAAAGAAAAAAACATTTTTTTTATTTTCAAAAATACACTTAAAGAGCTCGTTAAATGAAGTAACAAGTTCAGTGGTTTAATTATTTTAATGTATATATTTTTTAATCTATAGAAGCATTTTTAATCTATAGAAGCAGCGGCTTTGAAGCACCGAGTGTCGAATAGAAAAGTCACGTTTCAAAGTCCCATCATTTTTAATCCAGCCATTATATAACAAAAATATTTGGCACACGTATTAATAACACGTGTAGGTATAACATATCCAAATATTATCAAAATCGGAGAGATCGACTATTTTTTCCTGTCCGCTTGGCGTGGAACGCCCCATCTGTCAATTCAGTACAAATTTAGAAATGCACCTACGCGTCGCGGTCTGAATTCACCCTTCCGACGTCCCGAAACAACGTCGTATCGTGTTTTTGTGTCCCGGCCCTTATCCATACAATTTTAGAAATGCATCTACGCTTCGGTTTCGGTCTCAATTGACCCTTAGAAGTTAGATGGGTTTCTGCAGATTTTAAGCTAGATTTTTTTGTTTAAACGTTGACATTTTTGAAAGTGTTCTTAGCTATAGCCATAGATATCTGAGGGCACGGCAGTGCCCCAGCCAAACTTTTTAGCGAAGGCACGGCCGTACCATACTTTTCTCGAAGCGGTTCGCGGCTATTTCACACCCCATTTATCTTCGATGCTAACAAAGCTAGGGATTTAGAATTTTGGCCACTAGGAGCAAGTATTAAAACTAGTTTAACCTCCAAATTACATGCAATTTCGATAAATAGTTTAATAGTTACGGATGGTCAAAGTTACTACATTTTGTCACTGACTGACAGATCATCAAAATTCTAAGGTACTTCTAGCAGACTTAGAACCTTGAAATTTGGTACCCGGATAGGTCTTTATTCACAATGAAAGGAAAAATTATGAAACCGGCCAAGTGCGAGTCGGACTGGCCTACATAGGGTTCCGTAACGTAAATTTGTATGGGAGCCCCCCTTAAATGATAAGTTTATTTTATTTTTATTACTAATTATTAAAGATCATATATAATTGAGTATTTTATGAAATTTTCAAAAACCTTACTGTTACTATTATGGATATAGAGAAAAAAGGGAATAAAAAAAGTGATTGTTGTATGAGGTCCCAAATTAATAATTTATTTTATTTTAATTGGACTATTAGCTTTTATAACGAAATCAAAAATACATAATTTGTGAAAATTGCAACTATCTAGCTATTGCCGTTCTCGAGATCCAGCCTGGTGACATACGGATGGACGACGGACAGACAGCGACGACATATTAATAATAGGATCCCGTTTCCATCCTTTGGGCAGACAAACCTAAAAACTGAAAAATAATATAATAATAATACTTACAATACATTAATTAACAAAAGAAACGATTATAATATTACATTTGTAACTTTGCAAGAACAGTGTGAGTTTCGACTGCATATTTTGTGCAAATTAAGGCTGTAAGTTAGTTATGTAAGTACTTAATGAAATTATATAATTAATTAAAAAAATAGTATTACCAACGTTAATAATGAAACAATAATTAAAATCGATTAAAATATAAATTTCCTGCGAGAAACGTCGAGAGTCGAGATGCTTACATCTGCATCAGTGCTGCTATGTATTCAATAGTAATGCTAAAAATTACGACTTTCAAGTATTGAAGCTTAAGAATTAATTATATAATATTACTAGCTATCCCGGCAAACGTTGCTTTGCCATAATATGTTTGCCATATTATTTTATTGAAGTGACTAAATAAGTATGTCACCATGGCAACGTCGATCGTTATCCCTTCGTAGAAACAATGGTTGCCGCCTGTCTCGAGTTGTAATAATTTACTATTATTTATTCAACAAATGCACTTATCAATATATAAAGAACCGAGTAGCCGATTCTCAGACCTACTGAATATGCACATATAAAATTTGGTAAAAATCAGTAAAGCCATTTCGGAGGAGTTCGTGGACTAACATTGTGACACGAGAATTTTATATATAAGATGAATATGATGATCGACTATGAACTCAAAAGTATTTACGTAATACGTTGTCCACCTTTAGAACTAACGAAGCCTCAAAGAAAAATATAAAGGAGATAGAGAATGGGTGCTAAGCTAAGTACAGAAAAGTTATAACGTGACCCGAAAAGAAAAGAAAAAAAAACCCTTAAAAAAAGAAATAAAATCCCACCAAAACATGAAATGTAAAAGGAGCCAAGCAAAATATTGCATAGCTATTCAATACTTCTGTCGTAAAAAGTTTTCAGATCACATTCAATGCCAAGCCTTTAACTTATTTTGTTATTTAAATCAACATTCAGTAAATGTATCAATAGATTTCTTTATTTTATAATTATTATAGTGGCTTGGCAATGAGCACATGAGTAACAGACACTTATACAGACGGCAAGGGTAAAGTTTTTTAGTGTGTAACGGTGCATGTGGCCGATGGTACTCAATAAATCCAATTAGTCGCTGATTATATCTCTATTGCTCATTGCCAAGCCACTATAATAATTATAAAATAAAGAAATATATTGATACATTTACATAATGTTGATTTAAATAACAAAATAAGTTGAAGGTTTGGCATTGAATGTGATCTGAAAACTTTTTACGACAGAAGTAATATTGAATAGCTATGCAATATTTTGCTTGGCTCCTTCTACATTTCATGTTATGGTGGGATAGGGTTTATCTTCTTGAGAAGCTGTAGGGAACTTCCAATGCAGTCTTTATACATTCTTTTTGTAGTCTTTACTAAAATTTTTACTTACAGTGATTTAAAAATGTTTCAAAATATGGTAAAATTGCTCCTCGTTCTATGCCTCATGGGACAAGTGTGTACCATGCCTCAGGATGAGGCAGAGGCTGGGAAAAACATCGAGGAAGAGGAAATATATGAGGAGGATAGAAGACCTGAGAAGAAGATAGAAACTATAAAATTGGGTAAGTTTTTTTTTCTTTCTTTGTTACACAATTGTCTTCCATACTAATATTATAAAGAAAGGGTGTCTGTCTGTTACCTCTTAAATTGTTGAACCGGTTTTGATGAAAAGAATGGAGATGGAGCTTTTATCGCGAAAAAATCTCAACGCTTAAAGAGGACATTTTTATGGCTTCTTTTTAAGGTTCCGTAGCCAAAATGGCAAAAAATGGAACCCTTATAGATTCGTCATGTCTGTCTGTCTGTCTGTCTGTCCGTCCGTATGTCACAGCAACTTTTCTCCGAAACTATAAGAGCTAACTTGGTAAGTAGATGTAGTCTGTAAACCGCATTAAGATTTTGATACAAAAGTGGAAAAAATATTAATTTTAGGGGTCCCCATAGGTACAACTGAAACAAAAAAAAAATTTTTTTCGTCTAACCTATGCGTGTCTATCTATGGATAGGCCTTCAAAAATCATATTGAGGTTTCTAATATCATTTTTTTCTAATCTGAATAGTTTGCGAGAGAGACTCTTCCAAAGTGATAAAATGTGTCCCCCCCCCCCTCTAACTTCTAAAGTAATGATAATTAAAAAAAATATATGATGTACATTATTATAAAAACTACCAACGAAACTTTATTTGAACGAGATCTAACAAGTAGTTTTTTTATACGTCATAAGTGGTAAACCTTAATTTAACTTTCATTAAATCAACTAAAATATAAAAATAAATCAAATTATTGCTGCTGCGGAACCCTTCATGGGCGAGTCCAACTCGCACTTGGCCGGTTTTTTAACATTTAGTTTTAGTAGGTAGGTATATCTATATATATAAAACTCAAGGGTGACTGACTGACATGGTGATCTATCAACGCACAGCCCAAACTCCTGGACGGATCGGGCTGAAATTTGGCATGCAGGTAGATGTTATGACGTAGGCATCCGCTAAGAAAGGATTTTGATAAATTTCAACCCCAAGGGGTTAAAATAGGGGATGAAATTTTGTATACAATAATACCTCTTAACGCGAGCGAAGCTGCGGGTAAAAGCTCGTAATTATATAAACTTGGCTCTCGCCTTACGTTTTTATGTTTTGGATAGGATCCTCTTTTACAAAAATTGCTATTCACAAACGCGTTCTGATTGGTCAAAAATCTGACGGTTGTTTGACATACACGTTATATTCTAGAAACAACGACAGAAGAGGTTTTCATCATCACCGACGTCCCCGAAGACGATATCATGGTGGCCCTGAACATAGATGATGGAGTCTATTCCACACAAGCGTATAGGTAAGGAAATTGATTTATATTATGTAGATAATATGTGGTCTGTGTGTATAAGAGTTCAATTTTTTATGTTAAGACGCTGACAACTGCCAATGACCTTGATCTCGCATCACTCTCGCACCTGTGTCAATTTTCATGCCAGAGAGACAGAGATGTGAAGTGTTCAGTCGGTAGCATGGATACATTTTTCGTTTGTTAGAGGAAAAAATAAATATTATGGGAAATCTAGATTTTTTTAGAAATTTAAATTAAATAAAACTTGTACTGATTCCATACCTTGTTTATTATATTATATCCGTATTTTCAATTATCTTGTTTTATTATAGTATTATATAATTTTATTATGTTATAATATATATTTATATACTTACACATTATTTATTTAACATCTATTCACCAAATTTAAATTATACACATTTATACTATATATAGGTCTATACTTACTTTAATTTAACCACAATAAGTATAAGGGGCTTCTAAAATTCATAAAATAATTTATTAGCATTACTTAAGTGTCAAACATACTGTTTTCATTTCTAGTTCTGTTTGTAATTAGGTTGTGGATAGCTGTTATTGGCCCTATGTACTTACTGTTCATTAGTATAATGCTTATTGTAAAATTAATGGCTGTTGCTGTCCCAAATAAATAAAATAAAAAATAAAAATAGATGTCAGAACCGAAAATTAAATCCGACAATCTTTGGATTTTTGTAAAAGGTATCAAACAAACAAATTTTTAAAGCATAGATTGTATTATTACTTTAGTTGGAACTGTTTAAAGTTCCTGAAAGATGTGACTTTAGTTTTTTTTTTCATCCAGTAGGAGAACATTATTTTATTATTTAAATTCGACAAGCTTTTCCAAATATAATCAAAAATCTCATTTTTTTTTTGTGGCAATCAATGAAATACATAGGTACGTCTAGAAAATTGCACAAAGATGTCGAATTGGCAGCTGTCTTCCCCTTAACAGAATTCAGTACGTGCATTTTTCACATTGCTCCTAAACTAAAAAGGTGAATAGCTATGTCCACACTGTGCACTTTTATTTTCAATTTTCGTCATCTTCTTTCATCCAACTTTCGTATTGGCGTATTCAATAATTGAATGCGTCAACGAACGCAACGTCAACATTGTAATTTTTAGGGTTCCGTGCCCAAAGGGTAAAAACGCTATAACTGAGACTTCGATGTCTGTCCGTCTGTCTGTCTGTCTCCAGGCTGTAACTCAAGAACGGTAATAGCTAGAGAGTTGAAACTTTCACAGATTATGTATATTTGTTGCCGCTATAACAATAAATACTAAAAAGAAAATAAAGTTAATGCTTAAGGGGGGCTCCCATACAACAAACGTGATTTTATTGGTCTTTTTTGCTCGTAATAAATAATGGTAGCAGCTAGGCACTTGAAATATTCATTATATTTGTACTTTAATAATTTATAATAAAATAAAAATAAAATAAATATTTAAGGGGGGCTCCCATACAAAAAAACCCATTTTTTGCCAATTTTCGTTCCATAACGGTACGGAACCCTTCGTGCGCTAGTCCGACTCGCACTTGGCCTATTTTTGTTCAGTTGCAGTGTCTGTCAGCTTATTGTAACAAGTGCGACGAGAACATTTTACTGGGTGGAATATGTGCATTGTGCGCCTTTTTGGTCGTAAAAAATTCCAGAAAAAAAAAAGAACAAAGCGAAACTTTTGGATACGGTCAGAGGCACGTGAGGCATGCCCGCAATGCATGCCGCATTGCGTAGCTAATGACCGCTGGTGGCATCTTATGGTCTACACAGACGGACCGCATTTCAACTGCAATCCAACCGAAAATTGCAGTTCAAGTGCAGTTTGAATGCAGTTGACACGAATGCAATACGACTGCAATAGAACTTCAAACCAAACGCACAGTCGGATTGTGTGTGTGGCGTGTCAACTGCTTCAAACTGCATTCAAACTGCACTTTGACAGCAATTTGCGGTTGGATTGCAGTTGAAATGCGGTCCGTCTGTGTAGACCCTTAGTCCATTTCGTCTTTTGTTCTACTTTTGAATCAATTTCTTTTCTAGGTACATCAACAGTCAGTACAGCAACGGAAAAGAAGACGAAAGATGTTACGATGACTATATGAAGTGTCTCTCATCGCAGTGAGTACTGGAAACCGTGCATTTTTTAACAATAAGCTATTACTAACAATCGGTATAGAGTTAGGTACACCCAGACCTATTGTAGCCGATTTGATGACACCGCTAGAGTGATTTCTAGTGCCGAAGTGTGTGCACAATGCATAAATGTGGAACCTGGTGGAACAGATGACCGACATGACTGACCAGGAATTGACCGACTCTACATGTCTGTCTGTCTGCATTCTGCACCCTATATAGTTATATACCCTTAGGCCTTATCTGCTTAGATCTGTCTGCCAGTGGTGAGCGGTAGCTTGAGCCGCTAACCCAATTTTGAATTTTGGTATGTAGAATGTAGATACATTCGGTCCCGAGAAAGGACATAGAATAGTTTTTGTGCCTAACAAATGGAGGGATTCGTCACGTTAAACGAATTTCGCCGCAATGAAATTGCCAACAACATCTAGTGCAACAATTAAGCTAACACATTTTTTTTATAATTTTATAGATTAATTAATTGGTTGGTTGGTGGGTTGATTGATTGATTGGTTAATTGATTGATTGATTGATGGATTGATTGGTTGATTGACTGGTTGGTTGGTTGATTGATTGATTGATTAATTCATCAAGCCCCATACGGTCACCGGTGAACGAGACACAATAGAATATCTATTGTGTCTCTTTTTCCCACGATCGATGGGTTAATTGGTTGATTGATTGATTAATTGACTGATTGCAGGGTAGTGATGAACATAGTGTGCGGATACAACAACAGATACCACTACGGCCGGTACACCTTCAACAGTTTCTGTGACTTGTACTTCGACAACTGTATACGAGGATGGAGTGAGTATGTTGATGTTTGAAATGAATCGTCAGTACAATAGTAAATAAACAGTTTTACGCAAAATTAAACCACTCAATGGCGATAGCAAACGACCGCGGCCGACAAAAATTCAAATAAAATGACCTAAACTAAGAGCCATCGCAAACAGGGCGACTTGTCGGCGATTAGCCGAGCTGTCGCTGCAGGTGTCGCCTAGTGTGCGCCTACACCACGCCTACACTAACAAAGACGTGCACCTTCCTAGCGCTCACAGCGAGACTGACGATGCGCTGTCGTGTGTGCGCGTGCACCAGATGACGCGACTAGACGCGAGCGCGCGCGGCTCCCATAGCTTGTCGTCGCGACTCAGCGACTCTGACGCCAAGTGTGCGGTGCTTCGAACAAAATATATGATAATTGTCGGCCGTAGCCTGTCGTTGCGTCTAGTCGTGGAGCTGTCGCTGACGCCTGTCGCCTAGTGTGCGCCTACACTAAAGTTTTATTTTTCTCTACGTCACTACATAGCAGCGGCGGCATTGGTCTAGAAAATGTACGATTACCGTGGGATACTGTTCTAAGTAGGATATTATGTTTTTCAGGATATTGGCGCCTATTCAAATATGGAGAGTGTCCTTCATATTACTCAAGACGATGATCTAATGAGCCAATTTGGACTCTATTCAAAATAAGATCGAAGCACACCGGCTCGGCGACAGCTTATAAAGATCTAAGTACACATTGAAAGGACATTAATCTTCTTATTATAAAATAAAATTGTTTACCTTTCGCCGTAGAAAAACTTCGAACTTGAGACAAAGAGTAAATATTAATGTAGAGACTGAGAGGCTAGCACAAAATTGAGTTATTTGTACCTAAATCTTAGCAAAATTTTGAAATTAACGAGATTAATATTACAATTTGCGTTAGCAAAAAAGTAAATAAAATATTTGATGAGTGATTACTATCTATTAGCCAACACAATTTTATAAATTAAAGAAATATTACTTCTGACTGATGTTTAGTGAATATTATTTGTAATTTGCTTTTATTTTTAAAACCTCTCCAGACATTGAATAATATATTAATTAATAATTAATGATATTGTAATATTATCATGATTCAAGAAACTTAACAACAGATCCTGCAACAAAAAATTGGATATATCCAAGTATTTCATAAGGTTTAATCTAGATACCGTGATAAAATAATTAAAATTCTGTCAAATAGGTCTCCAGTAGGTCATCTGTATAAGGCAGAAAAATATGGGGGAAAATATATATCTTTTAACTTATAAATTTTATTATTAATGATCATTGGTCACTTCCTCTGTGAAGCATCTACTAAGTAGGTAGAAACCCTTAACATTTTCAAAGTCTCTTCTGTTCACTACTCTCTTCTTTGGTTTATTTTTCAAGTGCGAGTACTCTCAACTGATTTCTTATAAGTTATAACTTTTTCAATATCGCGATTCTTTGCGGAGTTTTTCTGTAATACAGGATGTGTTTGTTTTGTATAATGAGTTTTTGTTTACTTTAAGCCACTGAGGGTTTTCTAAGAAGTAAGTCAAAGGAGAGGGAGAACCATTTTCGTTATGGATACGTAGAAAATGTTTTTAAACTTTTTAACAACTCAATACATTTTAATAGTATTATGAAAAACTTTACTTATGAAGGAAATGTTTTGTCAACATATTACATTACATTGGTTAAAATAACTTCCAATTTTAGCATTACAATATATTGTATGATGAGAATTTTAGCATTACAATATGTAGATACATCTATGCATTTGTTAGTTTCAATGGTGAAGTTAGATGTCAAAATTGTATGAATGGAAAGGCATGGAATCAGTAGCAAATATTATATTGGCGCACAGTACGTTCGCTTTTTTCCGAACGGAACGAATTCCGCATGTCGCGATCACGCATGAAAAAACGTTTGTGCTAGTCTCGCGGAATTCCAAATCGTAATTCCACGTTAGGAAAACGAATACGGAACACTTCGCTACCGAATAGCCATGTCCACACTGTGCGCTTTCGTCTTCAATTTTCGTCATCTTCTTTCATTCAACTTTCGTTTTGGTGCATTCAATAATTGAATGCGTTAAAGAACGCGACGCCAACTGTCATTTTTAATAACAAAGCGAAAGTTTTGGACGGTCAGAGGGCATGCGTCGCGGGCATGCCTCACGTTCGATGTTGACTGCGCTATAACGCATGCCCCTGACGAACAGAAAAAGGCACAGTGTGGACAAAGCTAATGGATGAATGACCAAAATGGCTTACTTGTAAACCATTTTGGCTTTGTGACAGTGACGGAATTTATTACCTTTTGTATACCTTTCGTCTTGACGTGGGTACTCAAAGTTGAACCCGGTTTAACGGACACTTTAAATCTTAATTAGCCTGTCACCCGTATTATTGGTTCAATATCGTGAGGTGACACGTGGCCGAAGGTACGGAAACTAAATGAACTGAAATAAATGGGTTTATTCGTAAATTGTAGTTTGTTACTTTAAGTCTGAATTAACTTATGTCATTTTCAAAAGGAAATAGCTTTGTTTATTTTTTAAACTCTGACATCTCTTTAATTTGAAACTTGCAATTTCATATCTCAAAAGCTACTAAACCGATTTTGATGAAACCCGCATGTTCCAATATTCCCTAAGTTAAACAAAACGTATTACAACAAAAAATAATGACTTCAATCGGACTTGTAATTCCGGAGATAATATTATGTAAGCACATAGTATGTACACACATACATACATACATAGTATGTACACACATACATACATACATACATAGTATGTACACACATACATACATACATAGTATGTACACACATACATACATACATAGTATGTACACAGTACATACAATCACTTTTGAAATTTGTCACATTTGTATAGACGCTGGTATTATAACATACTAGATGATGCCCGCAACTTCGTTGCGCCAAAATTCGTTTATCGCGCGGGAATCGTACATTTTTTCGGGATAAAAAGTATCCTATGTCCTTTCTCGGGACTCAAAGTATCTCTATGCCAAATTTCAGCGAAATCGGTTCAGTGGTTTGAGCGTGAAGAGGTAACAGACAGACAGACACACTTTCACATTTATAATATTAGTATGGAAGTATGGATATGGATATGGAAGTATGGATATACGAAAACAGAGCAATTCTGGATATATTACAATTTACATACCAACATTCAGGAAGAATTAATAACTTCCCTATTTTAAGTCATTAAAATATTATATAGCATCAGATTTCAAGTCGTGGATTAAGCATACATTGGCATATTTAAATGAGCCCACAGTTTGCAGATATAACCCGACCACATTCGGAAGCCACATTTTGCCCTGCCTGACCGCAATCCCGAAATCCCTTAGACCTCGTGTATAAATAATGTCTCTTTGGTAAAAGATTCAAACAAAGCCAATAATTATTTTTATAATTATTTTTACACAATGATAAACTGGTTTAAATTTTATTACAATTATAAATTAGGAAAAAGATACATTTTCGAGTAGTAAGCGAGTCGATAATTGATGACAATATGAGTGGAAGAAGTACGTAACTAACAATAATTTGGAAACTAAAATATTTTTGTTTACAAAAATGAATGTAAAGTATACTAGATGACGCCCGCAACTTCGTTGCGCCAAAACTCGTTAATCGCGCGGGAACCGTACATTTTCCCGGGACAAAAAGTATACTATGTCCTTTTCCGGGACTCAAAGTATCTCCATGCCAAATTTCAGGAAAATCCGTTAAGCGGTTAGGGCGTGAAGAGGTAACAGACAGACACACTTTTGCATTTATAATAACATATTATAATTAAGTATGGATATACGTAAATATCTGAAACGTAAATGAAGACCTTAGGACCGTGAAAATGATTTTCCGGTCCTAAAGCCTCCAAACCCTAGAAACCTTCAAAACTATATTTTAATATCAATTGTAGAAGAATACCGCAAAAATAAAAGATATTTTCAGAGAATAATGTTCTATGTAAATCAGGGATTACTTACCTGAAACGACACGAAAGAAAAATTGGAACTTGGAAAATCATTGGAGAAAAACCACGAGATTTTTAAATAAGTCTGTAAAGCTTAGTATGATTATGAAAACAAGACACTGCGCTTAAATTGGAATCTAAAAATATTGTAAAAATTGAAATATTCTTTTAGGAAAATTGCGTGAAAATACACCGTGGGTTTTTTGCGTATCCTTCGGCCGCGCACTGAACTGCAAAACTCTGAAATGAACTGTCACCAGCAGTATTTCCGGACCTATACGACCTGTAAACCTTCAAGAAGAGAGATTTTGACCTTTAAGAAGACCCACAATTTTTTTTTTAAATTATGAATGCAATCTTGTTCTAAATAATCTAAAGAACATGACTGAATTCATAACTCAATACTTAACTTTTTTGTGGCATGATACACAAAACATGCTTAACAGTGTACATATTATTCACTGTGAAAGTAGCTGCGCCGAAAGAGTTACTTACTACAACCTAAAGTGAGTATGAATGAATGAATGAATGAATATTCTTTATTGCATTTACACATACACATATAGAAATTCAAATTTCAAACTTAGTACTAAGAACTAAATAAACACAAATGGCGGCTTTATTGCTATGCAGCAATTTCTTCCAAGCAACCGAAAAGCAGGAAATTATTTTATATAAAAAACAAATAGGCAATGTGCAAAAACAAACTACAACTAATTACATAACGTAGAAAACTACAAAAAAAACAAAACACCTAACATGACAATTATAATTTATAAACCTATCTAAACAAATAATTTCTATATATTATAATAAATATTATACCAATAATAATATACTACACATAATACAAAAATACAAATACATACAATATAATGTATTAAGTATTATACCAAATATAATATATTAATATATAAAATTATATATATTAATAGATAATATATAAAATTTACTAATTATTATTAAGATAATAGTCTTTGACAAGTTTTTTAAATACGTCTACACTTTTAGCTTGCCTGATATTAACAGGCAGAGAATTCCATAGCCGAATCGATTTTATTGTAAAAGAGGACCCAAAGAAGTTTGTTTTGAATGATGGTATATCCAACAATAATCTAGAAGACGAGCGTAAATCCTTATCGTTAGATGTACGGAAGACGAAATTATTTTTTAGGTAAGAAGGTGTTCTGGGATCATGTAGCAGGGAGTACAGAAAAGAGAGAACTCGATAATTACGTCTTAAGCGTATAGGCAACCAAGAGAGCTTAGAACGATATTCCGACACGTGATCATATTTCCTTAAACCGAACACAAAACGAATAGCCAAGTTTTGCAGACGCTCAAGCTTATTAAGTTTATCCTCGGTAAGATCTACGAAGCACGTATCGGCATAATCCAGCATCGGCAAAAACAAGGACTCGGCAAGTAAGACTTTGGTCTTAATCGGTAGCAAATTCTTCCACCTTCCCAGGGAATGCCATACCGCGTGTACTCTCTTACTGACCGCCGTTACATGATCTGACCAAGATAAGTGCTCATCCATGTGAACACCCAAGTTTCGAACACTTTTCGAATAAGGCACGTGTGTACCACAAACGAGCACAGGGGGAAGATTTACCAAGTCAATCTTGGAAATTAAACCGGAACTACCTATAATAATGACTTGAGATTTATTGGGATTAATAAATATGCCATTGCGCTTACTCCACTCAAAAATAATATTGAGGTCATTATTAATCTCAGTGTCATTATTAATCTCAGTGTCTCTCAGTGAGTATTTTTATTTATATTATTTTTTTATTTATATTTATATTATATTAATTATCACTCAAGTTTTGCTACACCCTGTATTTAATACTAGATGACGCCTGCAACTCCGATGCGCCAAAATCCGTTTAGTGCGCGAGAACCTTAATTATTCCGGGATCAAAAGTATCCCATGCCCTTTTCCCGGAATCAAAGTATCTCCATACCTAACAGCAAAATCGGTTCAGCGGTTTGGGCGTGAAGAGGTAACAGACAGACAGACAGACGTTTATAATATTAGTTTAGATTTTGAAGCTATTGTTTTGCGACTTTTGACAACACTACAACCACACGTCATAAAATGTCGCTACCCTCAAAAATGTTCTACATTTTGTAGATGAACTCAATTATTGGGCACATAAACTGACATTATTCCTTATCATTTTCAGATTGCTCAATAATAAATATAGGGCGCATTATTATTTTTAACAAAAAATTAAAACCGACTTCCAAGGTAAAAACAATAATAACATTAATATGAACTAAAAAGTATTAAATAATTTCTACTATCTAATAGTGCCTTTTTCCGAATTCGGCTAAACCTCAACTATTTCTGTACTCAATCTTCATAATTTTGAAGTCGGTACCAGATAGCTGAAACTTCAGTCCTCTGACAGAATATTTGAAACTTTTGTAACTGGCACCGACTTCAAAATTATGAAGATTGAGTACAGAAATAGTTGAGGTTTAGCCGAATTCGGAAAAAGGCACTATTAGATAGTAGAAATTATTTAATACTTTTTAGTTCATATTAATGTTATTATTGTTTTTACCTTGGAAGTCGGTTTTAATTTTTTGTTAAAAATAATAATAATTTCACTCTTTTTAGTTACACTAGTAGATAAACCTTCGCGTATATTTTACCTAAGTATCTTATTACAATTTGTTAAGAGTCACAACTCACACTCACAAAATAATATACCTATTATCAGTGAAGTGAACATATTGTGCTAAGTAATTTAACAATTTTAATGCTTCAAGCCCCAAGCGGTCACCGGCGATTGCGATAACAATAGAAAGGCTATTGTGTCTCGTTTTTCCACGATCGAAGGATCTATCAGATAAAAAATTGTATAAACTTGCATAGGATGTAGCGTAGCTACTCATAATATTTAATATTATCATAATTATTGACAGCTGTTCTTGTAATAAAGAATTCAAATCGATACTTAGTGCGCCATCTATCGATTAATAAGTATAACTAATTAAAAAGACTCTTAATGACTTTGTTTTGTTTAAATGCTCTTTTTACAATAATTTCAATTCTATTTGTCTATTTAAATTTTATAAAGTAGTTAATAAAGTATTCGATCTGTATATAAAGTAGTTAGTAAAGGATTCGATCTGTCGTCTGCCGCCATGCGCCGCGCGGCGGCGACGCCGTCGCCTCTACGGCGCCGACCGCCGTCATGTATTAAATAAACAGGTGTTGTTATACAGTACATAATTATTATTATTAGTATATCCATACCTATGCCTTGTACTATTATCTAGTCTGTGCCATGAGACATTGGTGACCTTAACACGACGTGGTAATGATGATGATGACGATGATGATGATGATGATTATGATGATGAATATAAATTGCATAGAAGCATATGCCTTCTGTTCTTAAAACAACGCCGAAACTCCCAAACGTGTATCTATAAGGAGTCAGGAGTTCTCTCAGCATCTTCGAAACCATGGTATACCTTGACCCAATATTTGACTTTTTGGTAGCATATTCTTAGTACACTTCACATAAAACCAAAATCACCATATGTTTCCATATAAATTTCGAGGAGTTCCCTCGATTACTCATGGATCCCATCATCAGGTCACCACTTTTGTGAACATGGTACCAAATTGGAGTGAAACCTAATACAACAAAACAAAAATTTCGAAAATCGGTTCACAAACGGCGGAGTAATCGTTGAACATACAAAAAAAAAAAAAATAAAAAAAAAAAAATAAAAAATATCCACAGCCGAACATATAACCTCCTCGTTTTTTGGAAGTCGGTTAATGAACTTCGTTAGAAAATTTCGGTCTCGACATACTGATGAACATATTGATGATTGTATAGGTGTACCAGAATCTGATGGCAAAATGTGAGAAAATAAATTGACTCTACTCTCTAGTCTCTAGCAATACCGGGGTAATTGAAATAAAACATTTTGATCCTTTTCTTTTAGCAGCTAATCTGTGTATTAAACATGCAAATATAAAAATTTATCCAATGATTTAGGATATTTTTTGAAAATTTGCTGTCAAAAATTGCCATCAGATTCTGGTAGACCTATAGCAACAAAATTTTTCGAATTTTCACTTTTCTCATTGATACAAACAAATACCTTTGTAATTTCCGTACTTAATTACATTAATTGTTTAAATTTTTTTAAATGTGTGGACCGCGAAGGTTATTTTATTTCTTAAAACGGACCCCGAGCGAAACTAATTGGTGACTGGTATAGGTGATCAAAATCGGAACTTAGTAGAAACCAATTATGAGTTTCTAAAATACATACTAGCTAGATTAGCAACGTCTAAACGAAGTTATGTCAACGTCATTCACAAGTACACAAGTGCATTGCGAGCTCCTGCTATAACAATATTAATTCGCGTGTTTAAAATCGTCTATGTTTTAAAATTTTGTGCTCAAATTCCGGACAAAGTGTCAATCTATCGTGAATCAAAATATTTTTCTCAAAAATCTCTGGATTTGACTATTTTTTCAAGCAATTTGTGTTATCAATTGCGGAACAATAACTGATAAGAAGGGTAGTCTACAAACTTCATCAATAACCGCTGTGTCAACAAGCTGTCAACCACTGTGATGTGGGCACCGTTCTAGCCTAGTGGTCCAAGCGCAAGTCGTCTCTGCGTGGGAGCTATAGTGCCTGAGTTCAAACCCAAGGAGAAACTTTTTGTTTTTTGTATTTTTTTTTCCTACTTTTTTACTATTTTTTTTTTCTTTAAAAAATATGACACTTACCTGTGGTGGCTGCAATAAGGAGGTGAAGCGCGGAAATAAAATGATAATCAACTGCTCCAAATGTCATAGAACATTCCATAACACCTGTGTTAACTACCAGAGTAGCGCTGCCTTGTCGCTAAAATTCAATGAAGGATGGACCTGTCCCGACTGTTTTGCCAAGACAAAGCGAGGCGGTGACAACTCCAACACTCCGATTAAGGCAGCTTTATCACCAGCTCTATGTGATGATATTACAAACGAGCTTCACCTGATGTAGGTGCTTCCCAGGGATCTTCGTACAAAGATGAAATAATAAGCACTCTAAAAATAGAGTTACCTAAACTGATTCGCGAACAATTGGCTGCGGTCATAACACCTCTAGAAAACTTGGTAAAAGATCTGCAGACTTCTGTAGCTTTCCTTAGCGACAAATACGACGATTTTAGTGCTCGGATGGATAAACTTGTCTCTGTCAGCGATCGCCACGAAAAATTAATCACCCAGAACACCGATGACTTGCATAAACTAAATGAAAAAATAAACCTTCTTGAACAACAATTAAGAGACTGCAATATAGAGATACATGGTGTAAGCGAATCGAGATCTGAAAATTTATGCAATATTATCAAAAAAATTTCCGAAACGACTTCATACTCACTCAGCGATAATGATATCGTGAAAGTAACAAGAGTTGCTAAATTTAATAAGGATAGCAAAAAACCGCGCACTATTGTTGCCAAACTGATTAGTCCAAGGCGTCGCGACGAGTTCATTTCATCTGTATCCCGCTACAACAAATCAAATCCTAACAACACTTCTCGCGACAGTTGTCTACTGTCGCAGGTCGCCCAGTTGCAGGTGGAAACGCGGCCTTAATCAGCGCGTCTGCTAAAGAACTCATTTCCCCGACTGTACATTTCTGCTAAACAACTCATTTCTCCGACTGTACATTTCTATTTTTCTGCTAAACAACTCATTTCCCCGACGGCACATTTCTGCTTACCACAATTTTCCCCGACTGTACATTTCTGTTAAGCAACTCATTTCCCCGACTGTACATTTCTGCTAAACAACTTTCTTCCCCAACTGTACATTTCTGCTTAGCACAATTTTCCCCGACTGTACATTTCTGTTAAAACAACTCATTTCCCCGACTGTACATTTCGTTCGAGTTCGAGTTCGACACAAAACACTACTCTCCAACCGTCTTACGCTTTTTCTATGGTTTTTCGATCAACACGAAAATCTGACGCGAGTTTCACAGTTTTTACCCATCCTACAAAAGTGCTCAACGCCGCTAAAGAAGTTTTCACTTCAAAAATTTTGGTCTTTAAGCGCTGCTACTTTCACAGTGAACTGTCTATAAGGAACATAGACTTATAATATAATATAAGGAACACATACACACCTTAAAGTATTATCTTTTTTTTATGAAATAAGGGGGCAAACGAGCAAACCGGTCACCTGATGAAAAGCAACTTCCGTCGCCCATGGACACTCGCAGCATCAGAAGAGCTGCAGGTGCGTTGCCGGCCTTTTAAGAGGAAATAGGGTAATAGAGGAGGGTAGGGAAGGGAAAAGGTAGGGGATTGGGCCTTCGGTAAACTCACTCACTCGGCGAAACACAGCGCAAGCGCCGTTTCACGCAGGTTTTCTGTGAGCGCGTGGTATTTTTCCGGTCGAGCCGGCCCATTCGTGCCGAAGCATGGCTCTCCCACGAAAATTATCAAGTTTTGTTACACCTTGTATAATTTTCGCCTTAGATCATTATACGTACTATAATACTATACCCTGAGTTGGGACTGTTCTCAACGAATGGTGGCTCCAATACGAAAAGTTTATCGCAGTCCTTATACTGCCCTATATGCAGTATATATGATATGCCCTAGTCGCAGATTTTTTACGTTTAGATAAAAACGAATTGAAACTTAGTACTTAGTAGATGAAGCTGAAAAGTACCTATAGGTCACAGGGGTCACCAAATGGCGGACCGCGGTCGGCATCCGACCGCCGCGCGCCGACCCATTGTGTGCGGACCAAGCATGTTCGAAAATTAACAAAAAATTAAAACCGACTTCCAAGGTAAAAACAATAATAACATTAATATGAACTAAAAAGTATTAAATAATTTCTACTATCTAATAGTGCCTTTTTCCGAATTCGGCTAAACCTCAACTATTTCTGTACTCAATCTTCATAATTTTGAAGTCGGTACCAGATAGCTGAAACTTCAGTCCTCTGACAGAATATTTGAAACTTTTGTAACTGGCACCGACTTCAAAATTATGAAGATTGAGTACAGAAATAGTTGAGGTTTAGCCGAATTCGGAAAAAGGCACTATTAGATAGTAGAAATTATTTAATACTTTTTAGTTCATATTAATGTTATTATTGTTTTTACCTTGGAAGTCGGTTTTAATTTTTTGTTAAAAATAATAATAATTTCACTCTTTTTAGTTACACTAGTAGATAAACCTTCGCGTATATTTTACCTAAGTATCTTATTACAATTTGTTAAGAGTCACAACTCACACTCACAAAATAATATACCTATTATCAGTGAAGTGAACATATTGTGCTAAGTAATTTAACAATTTTAATGCTTCAAGCCCCAAGCGGTCACCGGCGATTGCGATAACAATTGAAAGGCTATTGTGTCTCGTTTTTCCACGATCGAAGGATCTATCAGATAAAAAATTGTGTAAACTTGCATAGGATGTAGCGTAGCTACTCATAATATTTAATATTATCATAATTATTGACAGCTGTTCTTGTAATAAAGAATTCAAATCGATACTTAGTGCGCCATCTATCGATTAATAAGTATAACTAATTAAAAAGACTCTTAATGACTTTGTTTTGTTTAAATGCTCTTTTTACAATAACTTTATTTCAATTCTATTTGTCTATTTAAATTTTATAAAGTAGTTAATAAAGTATTCGATCTGTATATAAAGTAGTTAGTAAAGGATTCGATCTGTCGTCTGCCGCCATGCGCCGCGCGGCGGCGACGCCGTCGCCTCTACGGCGCCGACCGCCGTCATGTATTAAATAAACAGGTGTTGTTATACAGTACATAATTATTATTATTAGTATATCCATACCTATGCCTTGTACTATTATCTAGTCTGTGCCATGAGACATTGGTGACCTTAACACGACGTGGTAATGATGATGATGACGATGATGATGATGATGATTATGATGATGAATATAAATTGCATAGAAGCATATGCCTTCTGTTCTTAAAACAACGCCGAAACTCCCAAACGTGTATCTATAAGGAGTCAGGAGTTCTCTCAGCATCTTCGAAACCATGGTATACCTTGACCCAATATTTGACTTTTTGGTAGCATATTCTTAGTACACTTCACATAAAACCAAAATCACCATATGTTTCCATATAAATTTCGAGGAGTTCCCTCGATTACTCATGGATCCCATCATCAGGTCACCACTTTTGTGAACATGGTACCAAATTGGAGTGAAACCTAATACAACAAAACAAAAATTTCGAAAATCGGTTCACAAACGGCGGAGTAATCGTTGAACATACAAAAATAAAAAAAAAATAAAAAATAAAAAAAAAAATATCCACAGCCGAACATATAACCTCCTCGTTTTTTGGAAGTCGGTTAAAAATGGTTCAATACAATCCAAGTTTAAGGGCGTTCCCTACGGGGATTCCGTAATTTACCGTATTTGGGGGCTTATAAACTCATAATTTGAAAGCTACAAAGTTATAATAAAAACACAGCAATAATCTTCAGCATATAAACATTTCTTTCCACGTTTTAAATTTTCTATTTTTGATTATTATACTAATGATATCAGCTTCCAAAGTAAAACCGATTTATTAAAATTCAAGCATACATTCAGCATCTCCTTAGTATTTACAAATTACTGTTATATTGTAAACAGACGCCAATAGATCGACAATATCATAAACTACATATTCCACGTTTTAATTTTTTTAGGTCAATTTTGAACTAATGATAAGTAAAAAATAGGGTTTTGGTGCGATTTCGGTGACGCGGCAAATGTATGGCCAAGGTCGTTTGCTCGGGGGATGGCCTTAACTCTTTCAGCGCTGCTACTTTCACAGTGAACTCTACACACCATAAAGTATTACATCACTCAGTTATGTAACACTCTGTACAAGATTTCATACTATAATATATTATTACAAGCTGTTTGAAATCGAGTGATTTTAAATATTATGTCGCGGTCGCCTGGTTGATTCCGCCATTTATTGAATGAAACAATTGAATTGAATGACTAAATGACAGCTGCTCTCTTCAAGTCGTTGACTGGTTTCATTCAATGAATTCGCTAGTCATTCAATCAAATCAATAAAATCAATAAATAGCAAGCAGATTCAACCAGATGACTGCGATATATGCAAGACCGTATAATATCGAGTATAAATGGTATAATCCAAAGCCGGCATTCCCTGAATAGTGCAATAATACGAAATTCGTCTTCACGATTCACAGGAAATTGCACTTGATCTGGATTCTAGAGTCTAGAGCTAGATCGATCTGCCGCCTCCATCGTGATTCTATGCTGTGTGATTTTTAGCCCGGCCGCACATTGTCCGAAATTTCTGATCAGAAACATATTTTGAATCCAGAGTACTCTGGTGTTTCGTCCCAAGGTTTTTGGGCCCAGTGGGCATTGACCAGATATGAATTTTTATTTAACATTTTTTCATCTGGCGATTGGTCTCAACTCCCAAGTGATTATTTTTTATGACTTTTGGGCTTATGTCAGTAGAGCTAGCAAAAAAGTTGTAGATTTGAATAAAAAACAAAATAATTACTTTGTATGAAAACATTTATTATACACTGAATGAATATATGATATTTAAAGAAAAATAATTCAATGGACATGTATAATAAATTAAAATCGCTTATGACATAAATAATAACAAAAGTATATATTTTCTAAATAATCTAATAATTATATTATTATTGTATAGTTATTTCAGTTTAAAATTTATTTATAATAATTATTTTTATATAAAGCTTATATATTTCTTTAATTGAAAAATTATAATTAAAATTCTTTGTAAGATAACGACTAATTAATTAATTAATTAATTTCATATAAGTAAGTTTATAAGTAAGTTAGAACTATAAGTAGTTAATAAGACCTTTATATCAACAACATTCTGGCAATAAAGATATTTGAATTTCAAAATGAAAAATATTTTGTATGACCTACTATGGCAACTTTATTCCGATAGACGCGAGCGGCTATAATCCGGCCGAATTTTATTTATTATTTGAATATGTTACGGGTAATGCTAGAAGGTGGAGTAAACCTAGGTTTACCCGGGTGGACTTAGTATTACCCAAGTCTTTTGGGTAAAGTCCGACTAATAAGAAAAATAAATTTTAATTCGGGGTTTATCCATACTCACCTAGCTGGCCTAGCACCCAACTCTGGCTGGGTAAAGTTAGGTGTTGCGTAATTTTCGAGCCTGTGGCATAAAACTCTGGGGCCCGCGTTCCCCCGCCACTATTGAGAAAATGTTCTCAAGGAATTAGTTTTCCGTTTTTCACGAATCACGATAAACTGATTGATGTAGAAAATATATGACCCGAAAAAAAAGTTTACGACAGCTTGCAAATGACAGTCGCTTTCAGGAGGCCAGGGTTATAAAAGGTGTAATTGCAAAACAAAATGTGCTACAAAGAAGTGTTCATGCAAAGCTGCAGAAAACTTGTGCAATTCAGTATGTCGCAGCAGTTTATCTTCCTCAAATAAATAATTTCAATTTTAATTACAACAACCGCTAATTAGTTTTTGCCATTGAAGCTATTAAGTTTATGTTCTTCTAGAAATTACGTTTGCCTTTGTATGTGTTTTAAATAATAAATATTTAAAATACCCTTGGATATTCATTTTAGTAAATAATTGGGAAAATTTTTTAACATTACCCAACCAGAGTTGGGTAGACCTAGGTGAGCATGGGTAAACCCCGAGTTAAAATTTATTTTTCTTAATATTCGGACTTTACCCAAAAGACTTGGGTAATACTAAGTCAACCCGGGTAAACCTAGGTTTACTCCACCTTCTAGCTTTACCCGTAACAAATACAAAAAAAACTTCCCAAGTCTATCGTACTACTAAGATGGAATCATTTTACTGTGGGAAAACCATGGAAAAACAACCATTAAAATTTCACACAGTACCTATAGAGCAGGTATTTTTTAAAAACTTGATTCGACGCAGTATGTTTAGGTATTAATAATAATAATAATATGTTTTAAGGTGATAGTGTTATATATGTTTTAAGTGTACAAAACAATATTATGGTTATAACTGATAATTTTTGTGCCAACCCTACTTCAAAAATGTTTGCATGAACAATGGATCATAAACTGAGACCAATCGCCAGATGAAAAAATGTTAAAAATTCATATCTGGTCATTGGGCCCACTGGGCCTAAAAACCTTATGATGAAACACCAGTGTACTCATCCGACCGACGTCATCTGACACATAATGTCAGACGCCCGCCGAAACGCACTCTGCTCATATACTTTGTGTCTGACGTCCGGTCCGGATGAGTTGTCAGATGCCGTCTATCGGATGGCAGACATTTTTAATTGCGTTCCGGCGGGCGTCAGAAACTTTATGTCAGATGACATCGATCGGTAGCAGTTCAAATGTTTCTGATCAGAAAATCGGATCGCGCTCTCTCTTACATTTTGTACTGAGCCGAGTGAGCTCGAACTCGCCGGAAGGAAATTTCGGATAGTGTGCGGTGTGGCGGTCCGGCCGACGTTCAAATGTTTCTGATCAGAAATTTCGGACAATGTGCGGCAAGGCTTAAAGATCTACTTCAATACAACAAGGTTTTGCTCGCGACTTCGCTCGTAGTAATTTATTTTTGGGTAAGCAAGCATTCCCAAATTACAATCTAGGTGTGTATTTTTTTATTCTTTCTTGTTTTTTTTTTTACATTAAATAGTCTTCTCGTTGACTGATGATGTGTCTGTTCGTTGGCGCTTCCTTATTAGTTTTCTATATTCTATAGTGCATTGTGCACTAAACAAGTTGTTACTCTACATCTGCCTACTTATTGATGCTCGAAGAACCCACGATGTATGAAGAACATTCTAGCCCACAGAGTCTGATATTTTCAACTACCGCCGATATATTATATTATATTATATTATATTATATTATATTATATTATATTATATTATATTATATTATATTATATTGTATTGTATTGTATTGTATTGTATTGTATTGTATTGTATTGTATTGTATTGTATTGTATTGTATTGTATTGTATTGTATTGTATTGTATTGTATTGTATTGTATTGTATTGTATTGTATTGTATTGTATTGTATTGTATTGTATTGTATTGTATTGTATTGTATTGTATTGTATTGTATTGTATTGTATTGTATTGTATTGTATTGTATTGTATTGTATTGTATTGTATTGTATTGTATTGTATTGTATTGTATTGTATTGTATTGTATTGTATTGTATTGTATTGTATTGTATTGTATTGTATTGTATTGTATTGTATTGTATTATATTATATTATATTATATTATATTATATTATATTATATTATATTATATTATATTATATTATATTATATTATATTATATTATATTATATTATATTATATTATATTATATTATATTATATTATATTATATTATATTATATTATATTATATTATATTATATTATATTATATTATATTATATTATATTATATTATATTATATTATATTATATTATATTATATTATATTATATTATATTATATTATATTATATTATATTATATTATATTATATTATATTATATTATATTATATTATATTATATTATATTATATTATATTATAATAATAAAATGTACGGTATCGTATTTTTCTTTGGGTAAAATTTGGTTCACTGAGATAATTTGAAATATCGAAAATGATAATATAAATGAACTTTCCTTGTCAAAAGACAAACAAATTTTCGGGCAACGTCTGAAATAACAATTCTGCCAGTTTATTTACCTTTATGGTGCTCCCAGACAGAAGTTATATAACGTTTTGACGTGGGAGAGCCATGCTTCGGCACGAATGGGCCGGCTCGACCGGAGAAATACCACGTTCTCACAGAAAACCGGCGTGAAACAGCGCTTGCGCTGTGTTTCGTCGAGTGAGTGAGTTTACCGGAGGCCCAATCCCCTATCCTTTTCCCTTCCCTACCCTTTCCTATTTCCTTCCCTACCCTCCCCTATTACCCCTTAAGAGCCGGCAACGCACCTGCAGCTCTGATGCTGCGAGTATCTATGGGCGACGGAAGTTGCTTTCCATCAGGTGACCCGTTTGCTCGCTTGCCCCCTTATTGCATAAAATAAAAAAAACGTTATAAAATATTGTGTAACACGATGACATTTCACAATATCATACACTACAACATGCCAAAAAATAAACGTTTTTTTCGTTATAAATTGTTAATGTTATACAAAAATGTTATTTAACGTTTTATAACTTGTATCTGGGAGCACCCTTAAGTTTTATAATAACCGTCTATTGTAATTATTCTACAATAATTTTAAGCTTAAAATATAAGTGGCAATTAGTATTGAAACCGATAGATGCTTAAACAAGACCTTTAATTATAACAGATTTCACAGACACAAGTAAGATCATATTATAGACTTAGGGCCTGTTTCACCGCTTCCTGATAAGGTGCCGGATAGGCTTATTTGACAGATTCTCCATACTCCATCGGTCAAGTTAAGTGGTGGATAGCCTCATCAGGAAGCGGTGAAACAGGTCCTTAGTAATTTATAGATGTCGCAGCGCAGATTAAGTTGAATTGGCTAGCCACCTTGATGATGGACAGATCAAAATCAACGATCAAGAAAATCGCTGCACCGTCTAGCAAGTTGTAAAAAATGACGTAAATGCAATTTTAAAACGTATTTATTGTATAAGCCTAGGCGTCCAGTTGGCTGGCTAATTCCAGTAGATCGTTGTGACATAGGCCAAGACATTAAACCGATAGGAACCTTTTGGCGTTCGGTGACTTTTGCAACTAATGTCGCCTTGTAAAGTGTCAATAAACAGGCACAGATAATAATTGAGATGCACCCAAGACAATATCATCAAAAGATCCTTTTTTTTTTAATTACATAATATTTTATACATTCTACTAAACCTACTTGCTATTACGTATTTGAATTACAAAGTTTCCTATACCTATGACATCTTCCGCCATCTTGTTTTTGTTTTATTAATACAGAATTTTCCAACTCGCTTCGTTTGTGCTCGGATTGGAGACTTATTTTTAAATGATGAATCCCCGAGAACGTTGACGCAATCGTAATGTTCCACTCAATATTTTAAAGCCAGCATTTTGCCTCGATCTGCCATGTCTATTATAATAATATTATACTTACGTCTATTAAAATATATAATGGTACCAACTAGCTGACCCGACAACATTGTTTTGCCATAATATAATTATTACGTAAGGGGAAAATGATTGAAATCTTCAAAGGAAGATCTTCCGACCGAGCAAAGAGTTGTCATTTCAGACGTTGTAATGACAGCTCCTTACAGAAATTCCAACTTTCCGATTTTGTAAGTGCGTTTCACGATTGGTGGCAATTTGCTACTATGATATTTCAGGTGCAAAGACTAATCCGGTAAGGAAATTTTAAATAAACAAAATCGTTCCAATGATTTTAGAGAAGTTTCGTAACAAACACCACGACGCGAGAATTATAAGTTACGCAAGATTTTTTGTCATATTGGAATTTGGACGAGTTGTTTTAACGAGTTGTTTTAACTAGTGATTAAATATGATTATAAATAATTAATATACTTAATTAAACATTCTAGAAATTGTAAACTTAGTCCTTTTTCATCCATAATTATGATGTATTTATCTTTATTTTATATTTTATATATTGATAGAGTATTTCAGAGTGGAAGACGCTGGGAGCTGTGTCGCAGTTTAAACTAGTACAGCTCCCAACGATAACTACTGAATTTGTGTTGTGATTATCTTAAATATGTCTTATTTATAACCTTTAAATGTATTATTATGATTTGAAATAAATAAATTATTATTATTACGTTACCCAGTAATATTCCCGCTAAAAACATAAAATTAAAAAGACTCACAAAAGAGAATTCAACACGGCTATTGACAAGTTTCAAAAGGCAGCCATTTTGTGAACGACGTCATTTTGTCATTCGATAGCCGGTAACATGATAATTTAAATAATTCCATTCCCGATTCCACACAAATTAAAATCTGTGAACTCACCCGCTATTAAACTTTTTGACACAATTTTATTTTAATTAAAATGTGTTTTACAAGCCTTTTGGGGCTCTGAAGTTTAAAATACAGCTTGCTTGTTTTTCTCGGTAGCCTATAAGCATATTATTATAAGTAATATTAATATGCTTTGGTATTTAAAACTATACTGGAACAGTTTTTCGTGCAATTGTTTTATTGATAGGAGGAATTATAATATTATGTATAATACATGTATAATATACGTAGTATAAAGTAATACTCACGACAATACAACGTTTACCGGGTGAGCTAGTAAAAAGGATAAAATGTGGCGAAAAAGCTGACAATTTATTCACGACTTTACAGGCACTTCACACCACAAGGAATAACAAACGCTTTAGAAAATACCTCTAGCTTTTGTAAGCTAGAAGTATTTTCTAAAGAAATAATAAAAAAAATGTTTCTAGATAATTCGACATTCTAGATTCTAGAATGTCGAATTATATTCTAGAATCTAACTAAATGATCCGATGAATTTTATATCACTCATTCTACTTTTAACCTTAATAAAAAGTTTCTCTAGACTCCTACGAATATTTCAAGGCTTAAATTAGCCAAAACACTTAAGCCGTTCTAAAGTTTCAGCAAGACTAACAAAAATTTAATTCATTTTTATTTACTAAAATTTGTTTGTAAAGATAAGTAGATGTACGGGCCGAGGGATTTTTTGAATACTCTGGCTGTAAGAAACTCAAACAAACCTTTGTACATTCGCCATTACCTGATTTCATTTTCAGTCTGTTCAAAGGGCTATATAACAATCCGCTAACTGTTTAAATGGTTAAGCGTTGAGTGATCAGTGACGATCATTTTTATCCAATTAAATGGTGTCATCCAATGAACGCGCTAGTCATTCAATGAAATAGCATTTTGAACCAGATAACATGCGACATATTCACGTAGCTGAACTACCTCAAATCCACCATTATTACGGAAATTCTGAAAATATACCTTCCGACATTAAAACATTAATGTCATACACAGGTTACACGAAAAAACTCTTATCACAAAACAGAGTATATCTACACCCGATCTACCCCCTCTCACCCCTGTTTAATAACGTGCTATAAAATATCAGCCAAGCACGATTTGCGACAGGTTGGTTCCGTATGGGTGATTAGACATGTGACATTTCAGAAGCTTAAGTACCAGCAGAAAAGATTCGTAGATAGATGGCTGACGGTCAGCCGGACAGATAGACCGACTAATAGTGTAGGTCAGTCGCTGACTACAGAATCCCCCCCCCCCCCCCCCAAATATTTATGAATAATTATGTATTTCAAAGTGCCAATCTATTATTAACTTTACTATAATATTATAAAGTGGAAGAGTTTGTTTGTTTGTATGAAGGCATTAATCTCAGGAACTACTGGTCTGATTTGAAAAATTCTGTGAGTTCTAGTCTCTAGATAGCTCATTTATTGAGGAAGGCTTTAGTTTATATTTTATCAAGCCAAGACTAATAGGAGCGAAGAAATAGAGGAAAATGTGGAAAAATGTGGGAAAAAATATTTAAAGGGCCTTTTCCCACGAACCACTGGAGCAATTTCTATGTTATTTGGCACAATATGGCAGAATAATCACGTTTGTTGTATGTATGCGTTACTTCAAACATAAAAATACTTTTAAATTATTGTCGTTTGGTCTGTTTGCAAAAGCGGGACCATTTCGGCCTCGCGGGGGACAGCGGGACAGACTGCCTGAAAGCGGGACTGTCCCGCCCAAAGCGGGACGTATGGTCACGTTATCTATAACTAATAATAATTAAAGTTAGTCGTGATTTGTCAGCTGGGCTGGGCTGTAGCCTGTAACCCGACCAAGTTACATTTCAACGTGACAAAGATACACGCTGCAATGTTTTAAGTGGAACAGGCAGACCAATACTAAGAAATTTATTGAAAGGAGTTTCGAGTCTAATTTTAAAAACCGGCCAAGTGCGTGTCGGGCCACGCGCAATATAGGGTTCCGTAGTACCGCTACTTTTTTTAAAATTTTTGTATAGTTAATAAATGTACATTTGTAACGTACTAGCAACCCACCCCGGCGTCGCACGAGTATAAAATATATAGCCACTGAAAAAATGATTAAAATCGATAGCCTATGATCCTTCACGTGGTCTACTTCTTATCTGTGACAAATAACATAATTGCTCCAGTAGTTCGCGAGATAAGCCCTTTCAATTAATTTCCCCCGTTTTTTCCACATTCTCATATTAGTCTTAGGGTGATAAAATATAGGCTATAGCCTTCCTCAATAAATGGGCTATCTAACACTGACGGAATTTTTCAAATCGAACCAGTAGTTCCTGAGATTAGTGCGTTCAAGTTAGCTCTTTCAAATAATTTTCCCCGTTTTTCCACATTTTCCTCTATTTCTTCGCTCCTATTAGTCTTAACGTGATAAAATATAGCCTACAGGTGACGCCCGCAACTCCGTTGCGCCAAAACATGTTTATCGCGCGGGAACCGTGTATTTTTCCGGAATAAAAAGTTTTCTATGTCCTTTCCCGGGACTCAAAGTATCTCCATGCCAAATTTCAGCAAAATCGGTTGAGCGGTTTAGGCGTGAAGAGTTAACAGACAGACAGACAGACACACTTTCGCATATTTATAATAATATTAGTATGGTTATTTTTTACGGAACCCTAAGCAGAAATACTGTTAGGAATAGAGACGTTATGTGGGTGGTGGGTAATAACTCTTGACATAGCAATTAAAATACACGGAAATGTATTAGAAGTAGAAACGATATTCTGTTTTATGTGAAAAAACAAACGCTTATGAGAATTTTTATTAGCTTCCTACCGATTGAAAATGTGGACACTTTACCTTATAAGTTATAAGTTACGTATATAATTAAGTAATATAACATAGAATTTTCAATAAAAGTGGAAGTTAGTTTTTAAACCAAAGCTGCATTGTATTTGCAACTCTCTAAAAACGTTTATTAATTTTTCCGGGAAAAGCATCCCATGTCCTTTCCCGGGACTCAATCATCAGCCCAAAACGCTGAACTGAATTGAGATTTGGTATGGAACCAAATCTTAATTTAGTTCAGCGGTTTGGGCGTGAAGAGATAAAAGACAGACACACTTTCGCATTCATAATATTAGTATGGATAAAATAGATTTTGATCTTGTTGGTACGTTGGAAAAGGCTTACGGCAAGAATAAAACCACAGATTAAATAGTTACTAGCGTAAATAAAATATTTTGTAATTTCATGTCTGTATACACTAAGGTACAGTCGCCAAATTTCGTCCCCAAACCTAATTCCGTCCCCTTCGATATCTACTTATTTAAAAACTTCCATCTATCATTAGTGGTACGAACTAGAAGAGAAGCTAGTTGCATATTCAGTCGGCCATTGTGAAGACAGAAGTGAGGGCATCACGCCGTTCGTACCGGCAGGAGTTGGAAAATCAAAAAAAAGTTTTCAAAGTCAGTTTTGCATTGAAATATTCTTGGATACCATAAAATATTGAGATGCCTGACTTATTGATACAATTTGTTTGTAAAACTAATTATTATTACCTCAGATGTTAATCGATTAAGTAAAATTTTGAGATTATAACACGTTTTTTGTTTAAATGGATGAACCAAAAAAATATTAAAATTTCCTTATATCGTCCCCTTACATGAACCTTATATCGTCCCCAAGACGGTATTAGGATCTCAAACAGTGAATGGATCTCGAACGTTCATATCACTTCTTTTTGCTTGAAACTCTAGAAAAATATGTTTTTTTAGGGTTCCGTACCCAAAGGGTAAAAATGGGACCCTATTACTGAGAATTCGTTGTCTGTCCGTCTGTCTGTCTATCTCCAGGCTCCATCTCAAGAACCGCTGTGGTTAGACTTCAGAAATTTTCAGAAATCGTGTATAATATATTCTGTTACCGCTACAACAACAAATACTAAAAATAAAATATATTTTTATTTTTGTAGAATGTTTTTAAAAAAACCGGCCAAGTGCGAGTTGGACTCGCCCATGAAGGGTTCCGCAGCAGCAATAAGAATTATTTCTATGAAATTATAAGGTTTTTGATTTATTTTAATATTTCATTTTTAATATAATGAAAGTTAAATTAAGGTTTATCATTTATGACGCACAAAAAAAAACTACTGGCTAGATCTCGTACAAACCAATTTTCGTTGGTAGTTTTTATAGTAATGTACATAATATATTTTTTTTAGAATTATCATGCCCCTACTTTAGAAGTTAGACAGACAGTCGGACGGACGGACGGACGGTCGGCCGTCCGTCTGTCCGTCCGTCTGTCAGACAGACAGACAGACAAACAGACAGACAGACGGACAGACAGATAGACACACTTTCGCATTCATAATATTAGTGTGGATGGAAATTTTTATTAGCAAGTGAGAAAATATGGAAGCGTTAAAATATACTCGTGAAATATCTTAGGAGAAAATACAGGGACGCACTTCGACTCGCATTATGAATTAAAGGGCCCTTTTCGTTCGAGGCCTCTTTAAACATTCATACTTTTATTTATCTTCGAGCTATCGCGGCCTTTTGCATATAACTTGGTAAGTTATGGCCCCAAAGGGTCTTAAACTATTTCTAAAGCGGAGACAAAATATAGTCAACTCAAAAAAAAATTGTAAAGTCTAATATTAGGTGGGCAGTTTCTTGAGGCTTGAACATCAACGCGTACTGAGGCTGTATTTTTATTATAATGCTTAAGGCAACGTCTTGATAATTTGGCTGTAGCGATTTCGATTTTTCTCAGCAATGACTACAGCTAAGAAATTAAAGTTCATTGTCAGTATTCATTATGCCTTTGTCTTTGAATTACCCATAACTAGGGCCCGGATTTATATGTAAATACATATTTTTATTTTACGCGATTTTCAGCCTAGAAATCCATCCAGCATCCATATCCATATTTTCCCAAAAAAAAAAAAAAAATACGTTCCCGCCACCAAGCGGCTGCCTTTTTCGTTCCTCTCGCGTTTTATTGTCGTATTCTGTTTTCAAAGAAGATTATTGAAGAAATAGAAAATAAAGTTTCAGATGCTGAAGGTCCCTCCTGTTACTGACATGGCTAAACTGAAGTAAAAAAAATATCGTGAATTGTGAGTTTGAACTTGTGACGTGCAGGGATCATGCCAATATTAAGCGAACCGACGATCTTTTTTTTTTAATGAAATAAGGGGGCAAACGATATGCAAACGGGTCACCTGGTTTTTTGTGAGCCCGTAGTATTTCTCCGGTCGAGCCGGCCCATTCGTGGCGAAGCATGGCTCTCCCACGTCAAATCATGCAGCATGACGTGCGTTACGCGCTGTCATGCTTACAATATAATCGGCATGTCATGCAAGTTACACAATTAATACTGTCACGTACATGTTCATTCCCAAACCAAGTATGCATAGGCAAAGCCCGTATAGCATATTTCTGGCCTACCAAATATGCAGAGGCAAAGCCAGCATAGCATATTTCTGGCCTCTATCTCTTTGTTAACTGTCACGACTCACGAGTGACTCTTTTCTTACCTACACTAAAACAACCTTTGATCATTGTAATTTTATACTCCATATTTTTTCATATTTTCGATTTTTTAGTCCATATTTTATGTACATGTTTTGGATTTTATAATACAAATTTTTCCGGGCCCTACTTATAACATAACACGATTGATCAACTTTTATAACACAGAATAATCAATCAAAAGGACCTCTGTAAAAAAGGGGATTCTAATTTTGCCGACAGGGAAGAGTGATTTCTTAAATTTGTACTATCAGGGAAGTTGATTCCTATTTCCTATGCAGATGGCGGACCTAAGTCATGTGGTCGGCTTATGTCAATTCAATGTTAGCTGTGATCGGTCGGATGGGTTTGACGTAACGCGACCAAATTACTTAGGTCCGCCATCTGCATAGGAATCAACTTCTCTGATAGTCGTAGATTGGTTCAAGCATACACTTTAATTTGCCCATAGCTTATATGAAATATATTTATGGTTTATAAATTTTAAATTACGCCCTTTCCGTTTATTGCTGTTCCATTTCTTGTTTTCTATGAGAGGCCTGGCCGGCATCCTTAAGAATTACCTTATCACCTTAAGAATGTTGTGTCCCAATGTGTCAGGTGATTTCTAATTTGTCAGACAAATTCAAACCGTTGTATTTCGTAGTTAATTTCGAGGCTGAAGTCTATAATCATGTAGTTTGTCATAGTGCTTGTGAGGCGTTATGTCGAATTCTTTTTCAGATTTCTGACCTCTACTTCCGCTATCGCTATAGCAGATAGCTACAGGCATGGCGCACTTGCCCGGTAGGCGCGCTTTGCCACATTCACTACATATTTTGACTAAGCACTCAGGTCCTTAGATCACTTGACACCTTTACGGAGTTACCTATTACCGAACTAGCACCTAGCTACGCCCCTGCAGGTTGCTGACGTAAATCCGTACTCAGGATTACGTTGGGACTGGAGACACGTCACGCTGTCAAACTTAAAACATTACGGCCCGGATTAGACCCGCAGACGAGGGACCACCATTACGCACACACGTCAAAACTACTGTATTATCTACGTACGCCTACACAAGTAGGTAATATCTAAATTTTCATCGGCCACGTCCCCATTAAACACGGCGTGGCGTCGTCACCGTGCCACGACACGACGCCACACCATGGCACGGTGCAGTGCCACGAATGTTGCGCCGTCGCCCCGCGTCACTATTCAGTTTGATAGAAATCTGCGACATTTGCATGACGCGACTTTAATACCTGTATTTTCTTAATGCCTCGTTTAATTTTGAAACGCAATTTTTGTCCGGAATTTTAACCCTGAGCCTAGAATCTACATGCCAAATTTCACCAAAATCGGTTTAGCGGTTTGAGCGTGAAGAGGTAACAGACTGACAGACAGACAGACGGACAGACAGACAGACAAACTTTCGCATTTAAAATATTATAGTTTATAGTATTATATAGCATAAGTATAATATAGTATACTAGCTGTCCCGGCAAACGTTGTTTTGCCCATATTATTTTATTGAAGACGTGACTAAAATATAAGTATGGCGCCATGGTCGTCCGACCTGGCTCTCATAGGCATTTTCAAATATTTAAGAAAATAATTGAATGCGCCATTACGACAATGATTATTTTGAGATTGAATACGCCATAAGATGACGAAAATTGAAGATGAAAGTGTACACTGCACAGTGTGGACTGTGGGCATAGAGCTATAGCCTATAGCTATCTAAACTCCCGTCTCGCACGCGCACCCCCATGACGCCCACTTCGCAACGGGCCGTGCAGTAGAAATCCTAATATTTTAATTTCGCCATAACTTCAAAACATTCAAAGACCAAATATTATCTACATAAACTGTACTTAGTGATGAAATAATTTATTTTGATAAGGATTAATAGCATGAGTAAAATAAACGCGTTTAAATGTAGTCCAAAAAAATGAAGATTTTTTAAATAAAAAAATGGTTGTTGTGCTTCACTCGAGATAGATAGGTATAGTGTGTCGCGGACTTTTTTGTAGATATTTATAAGATCTACAACTAATTGAAACATTTTATGGTTCTATCTTTTATAGTTTAGGCAGCGTACGCAAAATAAGTAATTTTTCTGGTTGATTTTTTACACCTTGTGTCCGAAAAACTCAAATATCTTACGGAAACCTATTTATTTCCAAAGTAAACTCGTGGATAATGTAGCTTTCGAATGGTGAAAGAATTTTTAAAATTGGTCCAGTAGTTTTTGAGCCTATTCATTACAATTATACAAACAAAGTTTACCTCTTTATAATATTATAGTGTACTAGCTGTCCCGGCAAACGTTGCTTTGCCATAATATATTGCCATATTATTTTTTGAAGTGACTAAATAAGTATGTCACCATGGCAACGTCGATCGCTATCCCGTCGCACAATGGTCTCCGTCAGTCTCAGGTTGTAATAATTTACTATTATTTATTCAACAAATGCACTTATCAATATATAAAGTACCGAGTAGCCGATTCTCAGAACTACTGAATATGCATATAAAATTTGGTAAAAATCAGTAAAGCCGTTTCGGAGGAGTTCGTGGACTAACATTGTGACACGAGAATTTTATATATAAGACTAGCTGTTGCCCGCGAATTCGTCCGCGTTTTATAGTTGTTCCCGTACATCGATTGAAGTATATTATGTGGGACAATATACTTTTATGATAATATGATAGATGTTCCGCGCGGCTTCGCCCGCCTAATTAAGGAATGCTAGACTATCGTTATATTTCACAGTAAATAGTATACGACCATCTTATTATACTCGTACCTGAGCAAGTAAATTCACTAACTGTGCCGTTCAGAATCTTAATAAATCATTTTAAATGCGCCGCGTTGGCTGCACTGCGTAATATTAACAAATTCAAGTTTATTGCTCATTTCGCTGCAGGCCTGCCAATTATAGAATCGATATTGTTTGCTGTACGTAAATATATACAAAGTGATGATATTATTAAAATATTTTTGAAAGAAAAGCTTTTAGAAACCTGAATATGAGCCTAGCAAAGACAAAATACGAGAGTGGATATGGTAAATGGTTCATGGAATATTTTTTTAAATAGAAACTTATAGAAACCTAAATATGAGGCTAGCAAGGTCTGCAAATCAGACAAAAGGAACAGAGCAAAACTCTACAGTTTTTTCATTAAGGAAAAACCGCGGGCAAAATCTAGCTGTCCCGGCAAACGTTGCTTTGCCAAATATATTTGCCATATTATTTTATTGAAGTGACTAAATAAGTATGTCACCATGGTAACGTCGATCGCTATCCCGTCGCACAAACAATGGTCGCCGTCAGTCTCAGGTTGTAATAATTTACTATTATTTATTCAACAAATGCACTTATTAATATATAAAGTACCGAGTAGCCGATTCTCAGAGCTACTGAATATGCATATAAAATTTGTTAAAAATCAGTAAAGCCGTTTCGGAGGAGTTCGTGGACTAACATTGTGACACGAGAATTTTATATATAATATATAGTAAATAGTATAGATATGAAAGAATGAATGTGAATAGGTACGATGTCTTTATTATATACCAAGCTAATGTTAATATTAAATATGACAATATTGCGTCCAAAATGGTCCATAAACGCAGCGTGTTTTGGCTTTAGCCTAGTAAACGAATGCTCGAAATGGGGGTGTGCTTGGAAAAGTCGAAAGCAGAAATTATGACTACGCCACTTTGTTTAGACTAGTTAGGAGATAAACATACTAAAAGTCCTGACCCCTCCGAGGTGCGCCGGAGGGGAGGGGGGGAAAAGAAGGACCCATTTTTTGGTTTTTAGACTAATTTACGAAAACGGTGCTTCGTACGAAATTTTATTGTACTACATAAGAAAAGCTAATAAAATTCTCTACAACTTTGTCCTTACACTTTATATCTATCTCCAATCGTTGCCTAGCTATAAGCTTCTAAAATTGGTCGATTTTCAAATACACACATCAATACAACCTAAGGATATTTGTATTTTCTGAAATATCAGGAATTTTTGAAGACAGTAAATAGATAAATAATAGCTTATTTTATGGTCTTTAACAAAACATGATAGGTAATTAAGTATACGCACCAAGCGGCGCAGCGCATATGAATGGCTTTATCTTATCAGTTATGAAGTGAAGTCACATCCTGACCGCTCGATGCAACTTTAAACTTGAATTACGAGTATATTTGATATTTTACCTATGATTGTTATTACTTATTATATTAACTATAGTTAATAAGCTTTGTAGTTGAGAACGTTATGCCTGGACAAACTCGACAAGAGTTTTTAGGCATATCTAATCTGAAATTGTATTTAGATGTAAGATTTTGTAATAAATAATAAAATAATAATAAAACAAAAAATTTTCTGGATTTTTTGTCTTTATGAAAAATCATTGATTTTTCAATGGCCATAGAACTTTCGTATGTAACCAACAAATCATTACTTCGTTTTATAAAACTGAAAATTTCATTCTAATAAGAAAAAATCTTCAACATTTTTATTGCCAGTGGTCAAGTTAATAATAATGAATCCTAATCTATGGTTAGTGCAGACTATTTTCACCTAAAAATACATTTTTTGAATCTTTCTGCTGTATGAAGCTCAAAATTCTTTGTAATTGCAAGTAATCATTTTTCTGCTATCTAAGTTACTAAAAAATCTTTTAAATGCCTGTTCTAGTCATAATAGACCAAATTTATGCCAGAACAGCCTGTAGACCAGTTCAAAACCAGAACAATGTGATTAAATCAGCCAAAAATTAAGCCGACGCGATCAGTAAAAAGGCTCCAGGAGAGCAACCAGTCTCTAGAAACCGACCAAACCGTGCTGAAGGGTTCCCACTAAGACGGTCCATATGATATTAAAACATTTTGTTTTCCAGCATCCCGATCTGGAAAATGCGGAAGGTTGATTTTTCATGAGTTTGGGAGATTGACCATGGTATCACAAGAAATTGTCTCTGATGCTGGTGCTGGTAGAAATACTGGCTTGAATTTCATCTGGATTTACTACAATCACGTGTTCAAATAATTCTGTGGTGTGCTACTATCGTCAGCCGCGTCTAGAGAGTCATAATTCGTGCCATAAGGTGTTACCATGGCCAATCTCCCAAACTCATGAAAAAGCAACCTTCGGCATTTTCCAGATCGGGATGCTGGAAAACAAAATGTTTTGATATCATATGGACCATCTTAGTGGGAACCCTTCAGCACGGTTTGGTCGGTTTCTAGAGACTGGTTGCTCTCCTGGAGCCTTTTTACTGATCGCATCGGCTTAATTTTTGGCTGATTTAATCACATTATTCTGGTTTTGAACTGGTCTACAGGCTGTTCTGGCATAAATTCGGTCTATTGTGACTAGAACAGGCATTTAAAAGATTTATTAGTAACTTAGATAGCAGTAAAAATGATTACTTGCAATTACAAAGAATTTTGAGCCTCATACCGCAGAAAGACTCAAAAATGTATTTTAAGGTAAAAATAGTCTGCACTAACCATAGATTAGGATTCATTATTATTAACTTGACCATTGGCAATAAAAAAAAATCTCATTGGAATGAAATTTTCAGTTTTATAAAACGAAGTAATGATTTGTTGGTTACATACGAAAGTTCTATGCCATTGAAAAATCAATGATTTTTCATAAAGACAAAAAATCCAGAAAAGTTTTTTATGTTTTATTAAAGACATTTTTTATGTTTTATTATTATTTATCTGTTTACTGTCTTCAAAAATTCCTGCTATTTCAGAAAATACAAATATCCTTAGGTCGTATTGATGTGTGTATTTGAAAATCGACCAATTTTAGAAGCTCATAGCAAGGCAACGATTGGAGACAGATACAAAGTGTAAAGGACAAAGTTGTAGAGAATTTTATTAGCTTTTCTTATGTAGTACAATAAAATTTTGTACGAAGCACCGTTTTCGTAAATTAGTCTAAAAACCAAAAAATGGGTCCTTCTTTTCCCCCCCTCCCCTCCAGCGCACCTCGGAGGGGTCAGGACTTTTAGTATGTTTATCTCCTAACTAGTCCAAACAAAGTGGCGTAGTCATAATTTCTGATTTCGACATTTCCAACCAGAATCATTCGTTTGCTAGGCTACTTATCAAATCTCCGACATCTTGTTTATTTTTAGCTTTCGTTATGACGTATCTAGTATTTTTAGCCGTAATTGTATTGTTTTGTTTTATATTATTTCAAGGTTGTCTGGAAGAAACAGCTTTCAGCGGTAAGACCGCCTGTTTGTACAGATATATTGTTTTATTTTAAATTGTAACTTAGTTTAGTTTGTATTTATAGTTTAGTGTGTAATTTTCTATCTATCTATCTAGTATTCTATTTACTACAAGATAACACTGGCAACTCCGTTGTGCTAAAATTCGTATATCGCTCGGGAACCGTACAGAGTATAAATTATAATATAAATTATATAGTAGACCGCACATTTATACGTGAGAAAAAGTACCTACTATGTCCTTTACCGGGACTCAAAGTATCTCCGTACTAAACAGCAAAATCGGTTCAGCGGTTTGGGAGTGAAGAGGGAACAGACAGACACATATTCGCATTTATAATAATATTAGTATGGATGAAGATACTTTGAGACACGGGAAAGGACCTAAAAAAGCTGTTTTGTTGCGTAAAAATGTACGGTTCTCGTGAGATAAATGAATTTCTGCGTGACGGAGAATTGCGGACATTATCTAGTAAATTAAATACATAGTATTTTAAAAAGATAAAACCGACTTCACAATTGTACGTAATTGAGAATTAAAATTCCATATCTCAAAAAGTACTGCACCGATTTTGATGAAACTTACACCATTCCCTAAGTTGAACAATACCAAGTACAACAAAAAAAAAGAATTACTTAAATCGGACTTGTAGTTCCAGAGATATGCGAGAGCAAACATAAAAACATACATACATATATAGTATATACTTTTGGGCACATTTTTTCAAACGCCGATCGCGATATAGACTAACACAGGGGTCACCAAATGGCGGACCGCGGTCCGCATCCGGACCGCCGACCCATTGTGTGCGGACCAAACATTTCCTAAGTTTCAAAGATGAACTTTGTTAAAAATAAATTTCGGTCTCGACTTACTGATGAACATCTCTTGGATTTAAATAGCTTGCACCAATATTTTACCCCAAATTTCAGAGAGTAACAAAAGCTGACACTTTTCTCATTGATAAAGTAAATAAATACTTTCGAAAAATCCGTAATTACCTTTAATTTAAAAAAAAATTAATGTGCGGACCGCGAAGGTCGTTTCATTTCTAAATATGGACCCCGAGCGAAACTAATTGGTGACCCCTGGACTAACATATACGCATAAACTGGGCAGTTCTGGAAATATTACATTCACAGATTATAGAAGTAAATTACATTCATACGTGTCGAATTTATAAGGAACCTCCTTTTTTTGGAGTCGGTTAAAAAACTACAGACATGTTATAACATAAAATATAACATATTAAGAAATCTGTAGAAAATTATATTTATTTTCCTTACCGAAAAATAAAATTGATGAGGAAGTTTCGTAAGGCCCTTCTGATTTTCTATAAACAGGTATTCAGTCCCAAGAATAGTCACTCAATATGATATTCATGGTACAATGGACCCGAAAGTTTGAAGAGTAAGAATCGCGCCGTCTTTCAAAAGTACAATACTTTTATTACGAAAGAAATGTAATAAAACTTCTTCGGGCGCGAATAAGTGGGGAAGTATGAGCCAAATGGCAATTGCTTATTATGGAATAAAACTTATGTTATTTGAAAATGTAAGCGACAAAAAGATTTGTGAGTACCCAAGGGCCAAGAGCCAGCGACAACCAGACTTTCGAAATTTTAAAACTGAAAATTTTCCTGTATGTTACCTACCTACAGAGATATCCTTATATGTATAAAAGTGAGAACGACCAGCAACTATGGAGTTTCTTTAGAAGGTATCCAGTTCTGAAGTTCTACTTTACCTTCTATAAAGTAAGAGTCCGGGTGCCACTGCAGTTCTCATACAAACGTAATACCAATTTCTCATACGAGAATATTTACCATATTTGAGTTATTATTCAGCTTAAGATAGTAATTACCTAGGTTCCTGTACAAAGATCCACTGCAAAATATCTACATACCAAAAATATTTAATAATAATTATTTCATAATAATTAAATACGATTATTATTTAATAATAATTAAATACGATTTAGGTAGGTACTTACGTACAAAAATGTAATCGTTCATATTTTTTGTATGTAAATATTTTACAGTGAATCTTTGTACAGGAACTTAAGTAATTACTTTCTTAAGCTGTAATATAATAACTCAAATATGGTAAATATTCTCGTATGGGAAATTTTCTTGGTATTGCGTTTGTATGAGAATTGCGATGGCACCCGGACTCTTAAGCTCAATCTTTTTTTTTTCAGGATAACTGTAGGAATCTCGTCTTCCACTGCCAGACACTTATGACGGTTGCTTTCCACTGTCAGACCACCTCAAAATCTAAATACTTGCCCTTGTCTGGCAACAGGAAGCAACCGTCAAAAATACGATTTAAATATTCTAATATTTGGTATCTAACAAAACTCGTCCCTTATTTACTAACAATGTGTCCTATATCTTGTATACCTGATAGTTTAACGTTAATATGCTTTAAAGTGACTGCCTAGATAATATGATGAATCGTTGATTTTATATTGGTGTGAGTCACTCACTTCAATTTAGCCTAGGGATGTGCCAAGCGATTTAATTTTAAAGTGTCGATTACACTGTGCTACATCTAGTGCACTACGTCATGTAGGGCACTAGATGTAGTGAAATGTATGTAGGGATATAGGACCCTAGCTTACGGCGACAGGGAGAGCCCGGCCTGCCTACATTGCCTACATTACTATAATATGTAGTCCAGTGCAATCACAAGTAGGGAGGTAGTGCGCCTAAGTCCGCAGAGAGGCGGTCAGTCTCGCCCACAGAACACTAATAATTATAACTCCTGCCGGAGGTCTCGCCGCGGCACATTTCATCACTAAGTACAGTTTATGTATAAGGATGTTAGTTTATGTATAAGGAGGATGATGATGAGGAAGGATGTTTTGATAAGGATTAATAGCATGAGTAAAATAAACGCGTTTAAATGTAGTCCAAAAAAATTAAGATTTTTTAAATAAAAAAATGGTTGTTGTGCTTCACTCGAGATAGATAGGTATAGTGTGTCGCGGACTTTTTTGTAGATATTTATAAGATCTACAACTAATTGAAACATTTTATGGTTCTATCTTTTATAGTTTAGGCAGCGTACGCAAAATAAGTAATTTTTCTGGTTGATTTTTTACACCTTGTGTCCGAAAAACTCAAATATCTTACGGAAACCTATTTATTTCCAAAGTAAACTCGTGGATAATGTAGCTTTCGAATGGTGAAAGAATTTTTAAAATTGGTCCAGTAGTTTTTGAGCCTATTCATTACAATTATACAAACAAAGTTTACCTCTTTATAATATTATAGTATACTAGCTGTCCCGGCAAACGTTGCTTTGCCATAATATATTTGCCATATTATTTTATTGAAGTGACTAAATAAGTATGTCACCATGGCAACGTCGATCGCTATCCCGTCGCACAATGGTCTCCGTCAGTCTCAGGTTGTAATAATTTACTATTATTTATTCAACAAATGCACTTATCAATATATAAAGTACCGAGTAGCCGATTCTCAGAACTACTGAATATGCATATAAAATTTGGTAAAAATCAGTAAAGCCGTTTCGGAGGAGTTCGTGGACTAACATTGTGACACGAGAATTTTATATATAAGACTAGCTGTTGCCCGCGACTTCGTCCGCGTTTTATAGTTGTTGCCGTACATCGATTAAAGTATATTGTGTGGGACAATATACTTTTATGATAATATGATAGATGTTCCGCGCGGCTTCGCCCGCCTAATTAAGGAATGCTAGACTATCGTTATATTTCACAGTAAATAGTATACGACCATCTTATTATACTCGTACCTGAGCAAGTGAATTCACTAACTGTGCCGTTCAGAATCTTAATAAATCATTTTAAATGCGCCGCGTTGGCTGCACTGCGTAATATTAACAAATTCAAGTTTATTGCTCATTTCGCTGCAGGCCTGCCAATTATAGAATCGATATTGTTTGCTGTACGTAAATATATACAAAGTGATGATATTATTAAAATATTTTTGAAAGAAAACCTTTTAGAAACCTGAATATGAGCCTAGCAAAGACAAAATACGAGAGTGGATATGGTAAATGGTTCATGGAATATTTTTTTAAATAGAAATTTATAGAAACCTAAATATGAGGCTAGCAAGGTCTGCAAATCAGACAAAAGGAACAGAGCAAAACTCTACAGTTTTTTCATTAAGGAAAAACCGCGGGCAAAATCTAGCTGTCCCGGCAAACGTTGCTTTGCCAAATATATTTGCCATATTATTTTATTGAAGTGACTAAAATAAGTATGTCACCATGGCAACGTCGATCGCTATCCCGTCGCACAAACAATGGTCGCCGTCAGTCTCTGGTTGTAATAATTTACCCACGGAACTTTTCCGGGCTGGTACCGACTTCAAAAGTACGAAGATTGAGTACAGAAATAGTTGAGGTTTAGGCGAAGTCTGAAGACGCCACTATAATAAGGAATAAGAATTATTTGATTCTTTTTAGATTAAGAATAAGTATTAAGTACTTTTGTTTTTATCTTGGAAGTCGGTTTTAATATTTTGTTAAAAAATAATTACAGAGGTCTTTTTGATTGATTATTCTGTATTAAAAAAGTTGACCAACCGTGTTATGCTATGGGCAATTCAAAGACAAAAACATGATGAATACTGACAATGAACTTTAATTTCTTAGTTTTAGTCATTGCTGAGAAAAATCGATATCGCTACAGCCTACCAGCCAAATTATCAAGGCGTCGCCTTAAGCTAAAAGTTATAAGTATACCCCAGGGCTCAAAGTATATCTGTACCAAATTTCAGCAAAAAAATTGAACCCGACTTCCAATGTAAAAACAATATTCTTAAAATGACCTAAAAAGGATGAAATAATTCTTATTCTTCATGAGTGCCTTTTTCAAAATTCGACTAAATCTCAACGAATTCTGTACTTACTCAATTTTCATTCGTTTCGCAACGGAGTTTCCCAGAAAGTTTATTGCGTGGGAACCGTACATTAGTCCAGGATAAAAACTATCCTATGTCCATTCTCGCGACTCGAAGTATCTCCATACCAAATTTCAGCATTTGTTCAGCGTTTTCAGCGTGAAGTATTTTTCACTTTTATTTTGAAAAGAAAGTTTCTTGCCCCTTGATTATCTATCGATATTTACCTACCTAATATCGTCTTTAATGCAATACTTATTTCGAAAATCCCAATCGATTTGGCACATCCCTAGCCTCCTTTAACTTCTTCATTAATCATACTTTAGACTATGTAGAACACGAAATAACGTCGGAAAACTGATGAATAAAGAGTGATTGATCGTCGTAATGTTCGTGCCTGATGCGACGCCATGGGGATATGAACGGAAAGCTAACCGACCGAAAATTGGTGGTCGCTGATCATGAAAACGCTAAAGGATTACCATCAAACATAGAATTATAGGCAACTATGTAATTTGGTTGGGTTATATTTAGTCCGTCCTACGCAGTAGTACTCAACCTTTTTTTATATGGACCACAAACACGTTTTGGTCTGGGTTTCGCGGGCCACATGGCCAAATTGTTTATAAAATATGATGGGCCACTGATAAAAGTCTTGACACTCGTACAGTACAGGTTGAGTATAGCTGGCCGTTCCTACGTTATTCGTGATAGGCCACCAAAGTCCAAATAACGTAGGTCCTACATCTAACAATGAAGCAGTTTCTATCGCTTGTGTAATAACAATTAACATGCAAAAAATACCTTCGATATTTTCAGCTTAACCACAGATTTTGTTTTAATGATTATAATAGCATATTTTTTCTTTTATCTTTATCATTACTGCTTATTTAAGCAAACGAGAGGATAAAGGCAAGCGTATTACATTTATTGCTCCGTCTAATGATCACATTTTTGCATTTTCATTACCATTTCTACTGATTTCAGTCGTTAGGTAATAACTTTTACGTAGTGGAACGTGAGCAACGATGGTGCTTCGAACTGGTGTCGCCATATGCTGCCACCGCACAGTCACTGACGCGTAGGTTTGTTCAAAGCTAGCGGTATAAAATATACAGGTGCAAATAATATAAAATATACGGTATAAAACCTTCCTGCCAAATTTTGATATATCGATCCTTGTTAAAAATAAAAAAGGTAGGTACATGTATTTTTTCTTTTATAATCACTCAGTACTAAAATGATAAATGAGAAATAGCTTCCGAAAGTTATCCTAAAAAACACTACAATTAATGGACACGACGCGCCGCCCACGCGTGATTTGACCCCGCGCGCGCGCCTCCCCTTGTGTTACCCCCGCTCATTCCACCGCGCCGCGAGTGACCGTTCTGCAACGATTTTAATACTTCAGTCGGAATTTCCAGGAATTGCTATTGTATTCTATTGTTGTCGCGATCACCGGTGCTCGCGCGGGACCTGAAGGATTAAATGGGATAAAATAGGTCAATAAAAAATGTAACACCCAATTTTTTTGGTTAAGGGGCCGGGCTACCCTCGAAATTCTCATACATACGTAATACCAAAATCATTTTGTCATACGAAAATATTTAACATGTTTGAGTTATTTTTCAGCTTAAAATAGTAATTACCTAGGTTCCTGAACAAAAATTAACTTCAAAATATTTAAACACTAATAAAAAAAAATTGTGTATAATTTTTTTTTACTAAATTTACTACGAAATATTTAAACACTAAAAAATAGAGTAAAACACTAAAAAATATAAAACTAAATAGTAAATTTACTAGAAAATATTTAAATACTAAAAAATATGTAGAGTTGAAATATTTTGTAGTAAATTTAATATTTATTTATATATTTTTTAGTGTTTTACTCTATTTTTTAGTGTTTAAATATTTAGTAGTAAATTTAGTAAAAAAAAATTATACACAAAAAAAATTTTTTTAGTGTTTAAATATTTTGAAGTTAATTTTTGTACAGGTATCTAGGTAATTACTATTTTAAGCTGAAAAATAACTCAAACATGTTAAATATTTTCGTATGAGAAAATGATTTTGGTATTACGTATGTATGAGAATTTCGAGGGTAACCCGGGCTCTTAAATGGACTCTCTTATGATACTTAAATAAGCCCTGGAAAAAGTTTGCAGGTAGGTTTAATTGCACCTGTATTAAACTAACCATAAGGAGGCTTTTAGCTATTAATATTGTAATTTGTAACTTAGGTAGATATTAATTTTATAAATTAATATTCTAGAATATAAATAAGTCAATAGTTTGGCAGTTACAGAAAGAGTATTTATTACAATACTTAAATTTCAGTCCATAAAATGTATTATAATAATATAATAGTAAAAATGGAAAAATCTACACTTAGTCTTCTAGAAGGAGTACCCTATTCTTGTCCACTCTGACATTTGGGGCACTCTTTAGCTTTTTAATGAATTTATCAGCAATTCTATCATCTACTTCATCACCGGTATATTCCGAATACTCCGAAAGAACTTTCTTTTGCAACCTCTTGAAGGGCAGTTCATTCCCTTTCTTCTGCAGAACTGATATGATTACAGAGTGCCAATTGAATTTGCCGTTCCTCTCAGCAGCTTCTCTATTAGCCACATTCTGGTCGTGAAGACAAAGAGCTTCAGCCTCAATTTCCTCATCTGTTTTTGGTTTCTTCTTTGTCTCCTTAGGCTTGACAGGTTCATTCTCAATATTTGCAATCTTATCGTTTACTTCCACATTTGATTGCACTGTATCCTGACGTTTACGCTTCTTATTTTTACCTTTCCCACCTTCAGTTTCAATTACTTCTTCATTGGTATTTGATTCTGATTTGTTTCTGTTCTTCTTACCTTTCTTTCCTACTTCGTCCACCTTGGTTTCCTCCACATTCTCTTCTTGGACTTCCGCTGCACTCTGTAATTCAGCTTCATACTTCTTCCGTTTCTTTTCCTCTTTCCTTTGCTTCTTTGTGAGCTTCTCAGGTTTAGTCTCTTCCACATCACCATTAACTTTCACATCCGCATTTGTGCTTTGTACTTCTTTGGCAGTATCATCTAATTTTGTATCTCCATTAGTGATTTCCTCCTTCTCATCAGAATTCCCATCAGTAGCATCACCATTTTGTTTGGCGTCAGTACCATTTTGTTTATTATTATTATTGGACAGAGCTGCTAGTTTCACAGAAATTAAATCCCAGGCTTGTTCAATATCCTTAGGATTAGTTTTATGTCCGCAAACATTTTTGACGAAGTTAATGAATTTTGGCTTCTTCCTAGGTGTGTTATTGTGTTTGCTTATTGCCTCTATAATTCTAAGTACATTCTTGGAGGCATCCTTTTGCTCATCTAGGACATCTTGCAGCATCTCAACCCATGCACTCTGTTTCTTCTCACCCTTCTTCTCTTTAGCTTGAAAACCTTTTCCGGAGTAGCGTTCTTCTTCAGTTATGCACTTAGTATGAGATTCATATTCATTGCCCCTGTAAAGAAAGAAAAACCTTTTAAATAAAATTTAAATAGATTTAAAATAAAATAAAAAATTACTTTTAAATAAAATAATAATGTAGTTGTTTAATAAGGTTTGGAAATATTAAAGGTTATATTGCTTATGTGCAGATGTTTAGGCAAAAACCTAAATTTTATACTCAAGAAACTTTCTCATATAAAGGTGACTCTCTGATGAACACAAACTCACTATTATACACTAATAGTTGGCTCAGTAACAAGTTTTTTTATGAGATTTGCCAACGTAACTGGCCATGCAGCTTGCATAGAAATAGTGCATATTGCAAAATATTATTTCATCGGAATAAAAAATTATATTACACAAACAGACTATAATAGCTATATTAATTTTGATGAAAGTCAGGTATTTTGATATGTGAATACATATTTTGCAGCCTTCTATTTTATAATAGACAATAGCAACACTGTTTATGAATTTTACAATTTTTTTTATTTTTTTATTAGATAACTTACAAGAAGTCCTTGAAACAGTCCATACAGGATAAGTTAGGGTTGCGATTCCTACATTTGGTCAAATAGTGCTTCTCAACTTTTGGTTTGTTGACAGACTCCCCGCAGTGGCCACACGTAAAGACTACCATCTTGTTTTTGCTAACTGGAAATGTAAAAAACATTAAATTACTAAAGTTCAATCATCTAAAAAGGTAATCTAGAAAGGAATAATAAACATAGAGTTCAAAATAGATAAATATTATTGTATTTGTGACACACATTCAGCGATGTTTGTAAAAACAATATTATACAGAGACAAAAGGCCTAAAACTTACTGCAAAGTCGTGAAATTTTGTATTTATTACAAAAATACAAAAAAAAACACGTGTTATTGATTATTTTAGTAACCAAAAAACGGCAATTTTAATAATAAAAACACATGCAGAACGCGAAAATTTATAGAAATGTCTCCTGTCAGTTGTCACATTTATCAGATGTGTCATGTGAGATGTCAACATCACTGACAGTGACAGTCAATCAATATTGTTTTTTTTAACTTAATCGTTGGTAAGGTAAAAAAATACATAGGGTAAGTTACGAGTCATTAGAATTTTTCAGTAGAGGGACACTTTACACATCGATCGTCAAAATAAAAGTTTGTGGTTTTTATACGATGTAAATAATAATGGAATTAATATTGAGGGGCATTCACGCTACAATAAAAATAGAGTATTTTAATCAGGTTGCGGTGTCACCAAAATAAAATATCTTTTTGTCGCCATGGTCATCACGTGCGCCTTGGTTTTGCAAATGAAAAGAAAAAATTTAGAACAATCTGAAATCTCTGACTATTTGAGTTACGTTTTACCTGAACAATGTAATATACAAGCGTACAGATAAAGAGACGGACATCCTTTCACATCTATAATATTAATAGATGGCGGCCGTAACTCCATTGCGTCAAAATCCGTTTATCGGGTGGATACCGTACATTTTCCCGGGACCAAAAGTACTATTTTTCCTTTCCCGGGACTCAGTGACTCCATACCAATTTTTTGCAAAATCCGTTCAGTGGTTTGAGCGTGAAGAAGTAATTGACAGACAGACAGACGAACAGACTTTCATACTTATAAACTTATAATATAAATTGTTACAATAGTAATTAGTACTATGTAATATTGGTTAGAACTTTAATTTTTGAAGTCATTTTTTATTAAATATTTAATTAAAATACCTTATTGTACAATAAATAATAAGAATATATGTGAAAACGACAATTATTTATAATGTTTCCTACTTACAATACCAATTTTAACCAAATTTCAATAAAACTTTGCTTGTCCAACTACTGGTTTTAGGTGTCCCAACTACTGTAATTCCGTCCCATGACTGTGTTTTACCTACCATTCAGTTTTTACCAAAAAATCAATATAAACTGAAAAACCATCGCATTTTTATGTTTGTTGACAAAGATCTCTAAATTGTTTACCTACCCTATATTGGTTTTTGAACCGTTTCTAAAATTCTAAGGTCTACAATCTACACCCGCTATCCCCAACCCGCGGCCCGCCGGGGCTTTATTTGTGGCCCGCGTGATGTAAAACCATTTTGAAATTCACGCCCACCGACAAAATAATGTAAAGTCGTCGTGATAGTCGTGAAATTTTTTCCACTTTTAAATCGTTAATTTTGAAAAATGTTATATTTTACTAACCCTAAAATTTTTTTGTTGCGGCCCGCGACACCAAGACCAAAACATGTTTGTGGCCCGCATGAAAAAAAGGTTGGGGACCACTGATCTACACAGATGGACCGCATTTCAACTGCAATCCAACTGCAAATTGCAGTTCAAGTGCAGTTTGAATGCAGTTGACACGACTGCAATACAAGTTATGACTGCAATAGAACTACAATCCAAACAGTTCACACGACTGCACACCAACTGCACTGCAACTGAACTGCAATCCAACTGCGCGTTTGGTTTGCAGCAGAGCTTGCAATTCTATTGCAGTCGTGTCAACTGCATTCAAACTGCACTTGAACTGCGATTTGCGGTTGGATAGCAGTTGAAATGCGGTCCGTCTGTGTAGACCGTCACACCGTGCCAAGCAGGCACAATAAAATTGATTTATTTAGACACCTGGTAAAATGCTTTGCTGCACTGTAGAAAGAAGTAGAAGGAACACTATTGTCAGTTAAACGTCATGGCTGTCAATAATCAATTGTCAAAACATTCAAAAATCGCTTGGTTTTCAGGTGTGTTTTGGGGTGTGTCTTTTATTAAAAATATAGCTATTTCTTCAAGTATTATGCTAGTAAAACGCAGTTTTTTATGAGAACGACACAATCATGGAACTGTATTTTATTATTACCCTTCTAATAGGTACGTACTATATACAAACTTGTTAAAGTTTTTAAAACAAACAATCGCATCGGTAACGGTAACTTAAAGATTCCTTTTTAGCTGGAGTCAGCGGCAGCTTTCGAGACAGCGCTGGAAATAGAATCGAAGAACTAAACAAAGTCGAAGGCCAAGATTTAATAACCTGGTGTACAACATCCATACTTGAGCAAACGAAATGCGAGCAACTGGCTAACATTACTGCACAAGAAAAAGATCTGTTTGGACTAGACTATATTCCACTTAAATGTAAACGGGTGAGTCACATTGACCAATCCTAAACTTTAAAAGACAGTTTTGCATATAAATAAATGTATAGTCAGTAATTCTGCAAGGGCTGCTAATTTTTCATGAAATTTAGTTACCTACTTACAAACTAATTTTTAAGACAAAAATATCGGGCTATTTTACCATCAACAATGCAATTTGGAATTAATATACTGACTAGATATCACCTGCAACTCTGCCAAAATTTTGATTTCCTGAATAAAATGTCATATTATGTCCTTTCCTGGGAGTATCTTCATACCAAATATCAGCAAAATTGGTGCAGCGGCTTAGGCGTAAAGAAGTAACAGACAGACATACACTTCCACATTTTATAGTATTAGTATGGATTTCATTTCACTTAGAGATAAACTACGATAACATGGTGCGCCCCTCCAAAATTCAAAACGTTAAAAGTGTGTTGTCTTGGGCGGTGGGCTAGTTATGATTAGTTGACAATGATATAAGAAACAGTGAAATATTACGAGTACTGGTTGATTGGTTGAATACTTACAACTACATACAAACTCTTTCATAAGGATGTGACTACACACATTGAAACAGTAATTTGGAAGGGTGCGCCATGTTATCGTAGTTAACCTCTACATGACAACTTACTTTTAATTTTTACACTACAGGCTTTTGACTCAGAAGAATGCATGTCATGGGTTGATCAAGGTGATGCATCTCTCCTTGCCCTTGATGCTGGTGAAGTGTACGTAGCAGGACGGTACCATTCATTGGTACCAATTATGCAGGAGGTAAGTGCCCATTGTTCTACATTTTTGTATAATCTTAGAATAAAATATATTTTTTTTCTGTGGAGATTTTAAAACTCACAAACATGATTTCATCAGTATTAGTATGGTTTAAGGGAGATTGCTATCCACTATGCGATACTTCCCACACACACTTCACGAATTTCAGAAGTCTAGCTATAGCGGTTCTTGAGATACAGCCTGGAGACGAGACAGATGGACAGATAACAAAGTCATAGTAATAGGGTCCCGTTTTTATCTTTTGGGTATGAAACCGTAAAATAATGAAGTTACAAACCTCAGTTTTTGGAACATAAAATATCACATTCTCAAAAAAGATATTATTGCTGTTGTTTTAAAACTTTCATAGTGAACTCCGTATGAGTGAAACAAAGTTTTTACTTTGTTTTGCTTCACCCTGTATAATTATGTGTGCAATATTTCAGTTGTACGGTCATGGTGAACCCTATCAATATGCTGTGGCTGTGGTGAAGAAGGGGAGTCTACCTGCTGTCCAGTCTTACACTGGACTTAGCGGCCTCCGAGGTGCCAAGGCGTGCTTCCCAGGTGTCGGATCTCTGGCCGGATGGGTTATGCCTATACATATTGTAAGTTTTAATGATTAAACATAGTGATTGTATTCTCTTTGTCTACTAGCACTTACAAGATAATCCAACTAAAATCTGACATAATGCACACCTCATATCAGAATATTAACAGAAATGTTGTCAAACAAAACTTTTTTGCTGCTGGTGCTGCCATTTAGCGTGAAAATATAGCAGTAATGTAACCTAACACTGACCTCCATTATACAAGTACGCTGGACAGATGATACCCAGCTGTTTTTGTGCCTATTTGAAGCGGAATCAGCGCCCTAAAATCGGGGGAAGATAACTAAATCTGATGCAACTTGCAAATGGCCGCTCAATCGCTATTGGTTGTAGAAACCAAAGAGAATATAATCACTGCGGAGCGGTGGTAGAAACTAGTATTAGTTCCAAGTACTCCCACTACTGCTATCAGCGCCAATATGGCGACTTTTAACGTCATGTTTACGTCAGATTTAGTTCTCTTCCCCCGCATTGGGGCGCTGATTCCGCTTCAAATAGGCACAAAAAACAGCTGTCATTTCAAAGGGTATCATAGGTCCAGCGTACTTGTGTAATGGAGCTCAGTGTAACCTAATGATCCAGAACTCTCAAGTATTACTTTGCCTTTATATTTGTGTTAATAATTACTATTATCAATGAAAACTGTTTTTTTTTTCAGCTGATGCAAGAAGGTGGTTTGAAGATCACAGACTGCAACAACCATGTGAAGTCTGCTGTGGAATTCTTCGGAGAATCCTGTGCTCCCAATTCCTTGAAGGACATTTATAATCCGATTGGTGATAATTCTGACAAGTAAGCAGTTCATATTAGTACAGATACATACAGTCGGGGCATTTTAATAGGCCACATTTGACATCTGTCAGATTAATCTCCATAGTGAGGTGAGCTGCGTAAAAACATCGACCAAAACGAATAAATCGATACGGACTTGAAATAAAATATTTGAATTTCATACGTTTGAAACAAACTCCTGTCCCATTATTACTTTTTCTCTTGCAAATTCAAGGAGCAAAATAAGACAAGTACATAATTTACAAAAAAAAAATGCATTTATTTGCTTGAATTATAAAAACTGTTAAATGTAGTATTATCATTATTCATTTCACATAAATATGTGTTACTTTCCACAACGTGGTTATTAATTTATGGGGATATTTCGTTACAAGTAATCAATGCATCGATACTATTTATTCGCTTTCGATTTTTAGGGTAACTTCCCTAGAGTTTAAAAAGAAAAAAGGTCAGCTGACATAACATTGTAACAACGTGCAATTATTAAGATCAGAATTTGTTTATTACGTTTAGAATTGTTTATCAGTAAAAGCAAATCGTTAAATAATTCGTATCGGTCATATTTACAATAAATATGTAATCGTCATTGAAAAAAGTTAATCAATTGTGCAGTTATAACAAAACGAAAATATTTATTTTTTATGTACGTCGCTATAAGGTTACCTGGTACAATTTTGATGAACTGTCAAATGTGGCCTATTAAAATGTCCCGACTATAGTATTGTACCATGAGAGTTCTATATCCAAAGGGAAAATCAGTTTCATTACTAAGATTTTGCTGAACTTTGCTGCTTCGCCACTATAGAACCATTTTAGGGTGGGCCTAACTCCCACTTGGCAGATTTTTTATATCATCATGTTAGTTCCTGAACTTGTTATCATAAATCACAATCAAAAAGAATATAATCACTATGTTTATCACAATTTGGACTCATTGTCTAAAAGCACATTGAAAAATTTTCAAATGAGTAAATTGAAACTGATATAAATAAAAAATACGTATGGCACTCGGGGTCTACACGCATACGGCTAGTCGCACGCTCACAAACACCGTGCCGAACTGAAACGAAAATAAACCTAACACATCTGTGCTTTAAAAAAAATTTTAATTCCAGGTTATGCAAACTATGTACGGGCGGTCCGGGCGTGCGTTGTACCTTGGCAGATCCGTACGCCGGGTACGAAGGAGCGCTCAAGTGTCTGATAGCTAACAACACTGGAGATATTGCTTTTGTGAGAGACACAACGATACAACATGCGCTGCTGTCTGGTAAAATATTAGGTAAGTGTAGAAGCAAAAAATATATTTTAATATTCTGGTTAAATGTGATCAGACACCAGCTATCAGCATGGAGGCAATGTATTCAAAGACAAAACATTCTTTTTTTGTTTTGCCACCATAAAATAGTTTGAGAACCGCTGCTGTAGAATGTAGACAAATCTGACAAGTCTGATGGCAAATTTGGATGGCAGATTTTCAAAAAATATCCTTGATCATTGGATACATTTTTATATTTGCATGTTTCACACACAGAATCAGCTGCTATAAGGAAGAAGGATCAAAGTGTTTTATTCCAATTACCCCAGTATTGCTAGAGTCAATTTCTTTTCTCACTTTTTGCCATCAGATTCTGGTAGACCTATACAATATTGTTTTTTTTTTTTAATCTGGAAAAATATCGTGAATGTAAGTCCTTGTTAGTATACAAATCTATACTAATATTATAAATGCGAAAGTATCTCTGTCTGTCTGTCTGTCTGTTTGTCTGTCTGTCTGTCTGTCTCGCTTTCACGCCAAAACTACTGAACCGATTGTAATGAAATTTTGTACACAGATAGTCTAAAGCCTGAGGAAGGACATAGGCTACTATTAACTGGAAAAAGGGGTTGTAAGGGGGTGAAAATGCGTAAATTTGTTAAAAATAAGTTAGTTCCAAAAATTCATAACAGATGGCGCTAAGAGTCACCTACATCGCGCTATCGCTTGCTCATAAGTCTTCCTATAAGAGGTGGTACCATCAGTGTTGCCAACACGGAGTTTTTAGAGCTAGATTTAGCTCTAAATCCGCTTGGTTAGCTTTAAAAAAGTGGGTCTAGCTCTTTAGCTTTGTTTCTTCTACAATCTTAGCTTTTTTCCGTGTACACTATGAATAAATCCTTAGAAAATAGATTAAGGGCGTTCCTTGCGGAGATACCGTAATTTACCGTATTTCAAGCCTTATAAACTCTTAATTTGAAAGCTACAAAGTTATAATACAGCAGTAATCTTCACTATCTTCAGCATATCAACATTCCTTTCCTCGTTGTAAATTTTCTATTTTTGATTATTATATTCATGATATTATCAGCTTACAAAGTAAAACCAATTTATTAAAATTCAAGCATACATTCAGCATCTCCTCACCATGGATACCCAACTCCTCACCAACTTAGACAATGGCTTCGTGTTTGGGCTCATTTTAATTGCAACAACTAGTAAGTAGTAAGACGTAGATAAACTGTAAATATTTGCATGCTGCTGCTGCAGCATCACCTGGATTCTATAGGAGCCGAGCTCCATAATATGAACCCAAAGTGAAGGTTTCATGTTTGGACTCATATCGACGGCCTCGTCCAAGAGGACATTCATAGATGGTATTCATTAGGATATATTATGATCCTGTTGATAGGAATTATTCTGCACTATAACCAACACAAGTTTAAAAAGCATGAAATAATTAAGAAATAAAAAAAAACCGCCAAAAAACTTTAAAAATTAAGTAATGAAATAATATTGACTGACTTTAAGTGTAAATAATTCCTAGTCTAAAGTGATATTTTAGTCCATCGGGGGACCGCTAATGTAGATGTTTGATTTCACATAACATTAAAGTTTAATGGTCAGTTCATAGCAAAGTGCGAACCGAATCGAGACAATCAGTGACTTGGCAATACAAAATGCAAGAGTCGCTGTTGGCAGTCCCCCGACACAACATCACTTTAGACTAGGAATTATTTAAACTTAAAGTCAGTAAATATTATTTCATTACTTTTTAAAGATGTTTGTTAATAAAACGTACATAAAATAATTTAGCTCTTTTTTCTAAAAAAATCTAGCTCTCTTTTAGCTTTTTTTCAGATATGATCTAGCTCCTTTAAAAAATCTGAGTTGGCAACACTGGGTACCATGTCGAGTAATGTAGTTCGATTCTTTCGATTGTTATTATAGTACACGTTATTAAATAACTCATTAGTACTTTATCTATGCAGTGACGTATCACGTAACCTTAAACCTACCAATACCAATGAATGATAAATAGTTTATGGGTAAAGCTAAAGTTGTGTAATCTAAATAAGCTTTAAATTTGGTATAAATAAAGTTTAATAAAAAAAAATATTATATGCACACTGCACAGCTGTTTTTGGGTATTTTAATTTAAGGGGTACCAGGGTTTTAAAAAGCTTTTAAATTTGACAACCAATTTTGTTGACACCGCGCGCTATAAACTGAAGTCCACGCGGACGTAGTCGCGGGCAACAGCTAGTTATTTATAAATTAAAAATCAACAAAAATATTAATGAACTTCACAAGAAACATATTCCTTAAATATCCCAAATTATAATATTGTATAATGGGGCTGGCATGCCATGTATGGCAAAATCCCTTTATTTAAATAAAGATATAAAAAAAGTGTATATCGTATACTATTATATTATTCCTGTCAAGTAATAAAAGCACGTTTTACACAGGTGGAGTCCGGGAAGACCACTTCGAGTTAATCTGTCGCGACGGGTCCCGTAAGCCGGTGACACAGTACGAGGGGTGCAACTGGGGCCGCGTGCCCGCTGACGCCGTCGTCACCAGCAGCGCCGCTACTGTGGAGCAGAGGAAAAGGTATGGTTACTGGTGGTTCGATAAGCTGGACTACCATGCCCAGTGTCCACAGACGGACTGCATCTTGTCGATACCGACTGAGGAGTAGGCCGTAGTCACTAGCAGCGCTGCTACAGTGGAGCAGAGGAAAAGATACGGTCTTTGGCCTGACCATAGGCTAGCATGGCCATTGAGGCCGGCCATAGACGGACCGCATCTTATACAGTCGAGACCGACTGACGAGTAGGCCGTAGTATTTTAAACGCGCAGAAGATGCGTGTTCCTGAAACGCGCGTCTTCGGCGCCGTAGACGCTGATTGTTGCGTTTGCATAGATGATACAAGCGCGCGCATGAAGCGTGTAAACACGCGTTTGAAGCGATACAAACTCTATATAATATAATATTGTTGTATCTGCGCATATACGTGCGGTAGTCGCGCGTTTCACAATCGCTCCGTGTGTTGCAATCGAATTTCGTTTGAATCGCGTATTCGCGCGTCTTCTGCGCGTTTAAAATACGCCGTGTGCTATGGGCCTTTGGTTTGCTGAGAGGAACTGGAGAAAAAAAACCAATACGACCTGCAAACCTTCAAGAAGAGAGCATATTCCCTCTTAAAAGGCAACGCACCTGCAGCTACGTTGCGAGTGTCCAAGGGCGACGGTAGTTGCTTTTCATCAGGTGACTTGCTCTTTTGTCCCTATTTATTTATTTATGCTTTTTGCACAATGTTAGTACGTAGGCGGATTTAATCTGGCGGATGGCATTCTCTACCAGTCAACCTTTAGGTGTCCAGAAACAAAATTGTGAAGTTGGCAATAGCCCTATTCTATTTTATGAAAAGTTATCAGCAACTTCTGGTGATTTTATAGGTTTTATATTTTGCTTTCTGATTCTTGACTCTTATTAGATTGGATGTTTTTTTTAATTCAATATCATTTTCTGAACAATGTTAAATTCAATATTCATTTTATTTCTTATAGATATCAAAGATACCTGAATCGCACAGTTGAGCTGTACGGAGAAGCAAACCCAGCGAATAGGGTGACCAACACGACTGAATATCAACGGGACGCTTTTGGCAAACGGCTCACTTCTACTACGGACCGGCCAAGATTCTCCTTTGATGGTTTCAGACGAGAACCCTATCCGGAACCCAAATATTCTGATAAAGAAGAGAAAAAGTAAGCATAACCACAAAAGACTAAACAAACCAGTAGACTGACTAAAGGCTGACTGAGGCTGGCCTAGTTTTATTTTTTCACTTTTGTATGAGTGTACCAATTAGTAATCTTTTTTTTTCATTTCAGCATGGTAACATATGAACCAAGAAGAGATCCCAATGGCCAGGTGATCGACCCACCTTTCTACTTCTTCAGATCCAACATCACTACAGATTTGTTGTTGCAGGTATTTTGTTGTATTACTAGATGACGCCCACAACTCAGTTGCGCCAAAATTCATTTATTGCGCAGGAATCTCTATATTTTTCCCGGATAAAAAGATTCTATGTCCTTTCTTGGTACTCTAAGTATCCCCATACCGTAGCAAAATCGGTTCAGTGGTTCAGGCGTGAAGAGCTCACAGACGGACAGACAGATAGACACCTTCGCATTTATAATATTAAGGGCCTGTTTCACCACTTCCTGATAAGGTGCCGGCTTATTTGACAGATTCTCCATACTCTATCTGTCAAGTTAAGTGGTGAATAGCCTTATCAGGAAGTGGTGAAACAGTAGTTGTTTAAAGTCGAAAAGCAGGTAGATTTAGGACTTTGAGAAAAATTCAAATACCTACCTGGCATGGCAACCATTATTGATATTATCTAAGAACAAAAAATCGGCCAAGTGCGAGTCGGACTCGCGCACGAAGGGTTCCGTACCAATACAGAGCAAAAATAGGCTAAAAATTGTATTTTTTGTATGGGAGCCCCCCTTAATTTTTTATTTTATTTTAATATTATTATAAAATATAAAGGTACACATATAACAAAAGAATGTGTGAAAAATTCAAGTGCCTACCTCTTGCCATTATTGATATAAAGCGAAAAAGGCCGAAAAAATCACGTTTGTTGTATGGGAGCCCCCCTTAAATATTAATTTTATTTTGTTTTCAGTATTTGTTGTTATAGTGGCGACAGATATGCACAATCTGTGAAAATTTCAGAAGTCTAGCTATAGCTGTTCTTGAGATACAGCCTGGAGACAGACAGACGGACAGACAACGAAGTCTTAGTAATAGGGTCCCGTTTTTACCCTTTGGGTACGGAACCCTAAAAAGGCCAAAAAAAGATGTTTGTTGTATGGGAGCCCCCCTTAAATATTAATTTTATTTTGATTTTAGTATTAGTTGTTATAGCGGCAACAGATATACATAGTCTGTGAAAATTTTAACTCTACTTATTACCGTTCTTGAGTTACAGTCTGGAGACAGACGGACAGACATCGAAGTCTCAGTAATAGGGTCCTGTTTTTACCATTTGGGTACGGAACCCTAAAAACAACTTTTAGCACAAAAGTCATTTCGCCCATTCTTCAGGTATTATATTGAATTACTAGACGTCGCTCGCAACTCCGTTGCGCAAAAAGTCGTTAATCACAGGGGTACCGTACATTTTTCCGAAACAAGAAGTATCATTTATCTTTCCCCGGAAGTCAGAGTATCTCCGTACCAAATTTCAGCAAAATCGGTTTAGCGGTTTGGGTGTGAAGAGGTGACATACAGACACACTTTCGCATTTATAATGTTAGTATGGATATTAACTACTACAATTTTATTTCAGGACGCTACAATCAGTTTCCAAACACTAAAGGAGGAACACCAAGCGGCTAAATACATATTGAACAATCAGTTTGTGGGTAACCAAGCCGAGAAGGCTGTACGGGGAATTCAGGACTGTCCTGTGAAGCGAGCGGTGCTGTGTGTCACTAGTGTGCCAGAAATGGATAAATGTGTTAAGATGAGGGTAAGTGAACAATTGAAAATATCACTGCTGTAATTTTTACATTATTTTTACTTTTATCATAGAATAACGCAGGCATATTAAAGCTAGCCTAGCAAAGATAGAAACCTGTGTTTAAAGAAATTTGGACCGATTAGCGATTCTGCCAATTTATCCAATATTAACATGGCTTTGAGATCATAATAGTTCAGGACGGCTTAAAATTTCATAAGAATACAATGTCGCAGTTTTACTATACCGATAAATTATTAGTTTTGGTACAGTACTAATGGAACAAACCTGTCCCCAGGTGGCGCTGAAGGCGGCGTTCCTGTCCCCCGCTCTGGTGTGCTGGCAGGGCCAGGGGGCGGAGCACTGCGCGCGCGCCGTCGCCGAGGGCGTGGCCGACTTCGTGCTGTTAGACGCCGCGGACATGCTGCACGCGGCCTACAGGCACCGTCTCGCGCCGTTCATGCAGGAGGTGGGTCTACCGAGTGGCGTAAGGCTGCGTTTCCACCAGAGATGTGTTGCGAGGAATGTGTATTTGAGAACCAATAGAATCGCTTCATTGACTTGAGCTTGCCGTGACATCGTTCAGCGCGGCGATGCTATTGAATCTTTAAAACACATTCCTCGCAACACATCTCTGATGGAAACGCAGCCTTCAGTGCTCTCTGCTAATTTGATTGGCAGAGAGCACTGTCTCGCCACTTCACTCGGTAGGTGTGACAAAGGGAGGGAAGCACGTACGGACGCTTCATTGAAATATCTTCCGACCGAGCGAGATGACATACTCGGTCAGGCCGAAGCCCACTGACGTCATTTCAGACGTCGTATGTCGTACTGATGTCAACGACTTTGATAGCGCAATGTAGGGCTGTGCGCAATATAGTCTGCCACAAACTAACAGACAGCTGGGGGCGGGGCCAAAGCCGAGGGCGCAGCCGACTTCGTGGTGATAGTTGGCAGAGTGCGAAGTTGTGTTTTTTTTAGAACAGACAATGAAAATTGTAGCGAAGAGACTATATTTTACGCTTAAGTACCCCGCAAACGATCAAATTGTTTGTAAAATTTTACGTGTTTGGCAAACAGTTTGATAGTGTACAGCTTTGTTTGAAGCGTTTGTCAAACAAACTACGTGTTTTGTTTTGGATTTGGAAAATTGGATTTGCGTAGCGTTTGACAAACATGTTTGAACGTATTCCGCTGTATTTGTCAAACCAGATCTCATGATCTCAAACCGATTCTAGCTAATTGTTTGACAATCTTGTTTGATGCATGTTTGATCGTCTGCGCTGCTGTTTGATGAAAACGTAAATTACATTAAACATGTTTGTCAAACAAATTTGATCGTTTTGATTGACTTCTGCTGAAAAATAAAACAATAACATTAAAATTTTGAAAATATTATGCTTTTGTAACAATCAGTTATTTAGCTTTAGATATACACTTAAGTTTTCATATTTTTTTAGCTTTATTTATATTATTGATGGTTATTCCAGATCTACTCTAGCGGCGACAACTGGTACTACGCGGTCGCCGTGGCCAAGGAACAAGATCCAGATACTGACATCACATACCTTCGGGGCAAGAACACTTGTCATACCGGTATAGGTATGGCCGCCGGATGGGTGTACCCGCTGGCTTACCTGCTGAGTAACGGATGGATCAGGTAAGAATGTTTGTTGTATTAAAGAAGTTAACGTAATATCTGTATTTTAAATTTTATTTAAGTATTTAAAGTGAACGAAAATATGATGGTAGTGTTTTATCAAATAAATTATTGACGACCACTGTGACTTTGGTGGGTTGTTGGTGCTCAAGCACCAACGGGGGTCGCGTATTCGAATCCCGCCGACGGAACAAAAAGTTTTCAAAGTTCCTGGGTCATGGATGTGTATTAAATATGTGTATCATATAATAAAAACCTTAAATATATGTATAGTATAAAAGTATTAAATATATTTCCGTTGTCTGGTACCTGTAACACAAGTCTTTCAGGTACTTAGCACGGGGCCAGACTGACGTGGTGTGAAGCGTCCATAGGTATTATATTATTATTATATTATAAGGTCACTTTCGTGAGCGTTGTGCGCTTGAAACTTCGTACTTAAATAGAAACACCACACGCAGACAACTCGTCTTACAACATATAAGTGTCATTAGAATCCACATGGGAAGGTGTAGTTTGATCAACCTCAATTTACTGTCCGTCTTCGTTCAAATCTTACTAACTTGTAGTCACTTAAGGCTATTTACAACAGTATCACATGGGACAACCACTTTTTCGGGAGCCTCTATCATGCCAAATTAGATTTAATACTTACTTAAGAAATATATAAATATGGTTGTACTTACCTGTTATATATTTTATAAAAATTTAGTTGTAGTGGTAGATTGAGGAATATTATGTTAGGAGCGCGTACCTTTTCTTTTTGCGTTGGGGGAATGGGGGGGGGGGAACGCTTCCCTGGGGCCTGGGGAGGACCACCGAGGTATGTGGGACTCCCTGGGGCGGACGGAAGACGCACCCGGGACTGCCCACTAAACCCGGGAAACGCGTGATACACGATCGCAGCAGGAGCGCGTACCTGCCAATAAACTTTATAGTTTGGCAGGATATTAGTGTAAGCTACTTTTGTATTATTTTTGAAGAAATGATTTAAAAAAAAGATGAAATTCCAGTAAGTAAGGTGTGAAATATAAACAAATAAACCTTTATGTTTCTATTTTCCCCAGGCCATACGGTTGTGATGGTGCGCGCGCCGCCGCTCAATACTTCACGAAGTCGTGCGCGCCCGGTGCGCTGAGCAGTGAATACGTCGACGCGTACAGCGTGCCGCACGACAACCTGTGTCACCTGTGTCATGGATCTTCATTCAGGTTATCAAATTTTTATAGACCGGCGAGAATGTTTTGTGATGACGATGACATTATTAAAGTGTGAATACGAAGTAGTCTTCAAACTGACGCCGCCGATTTCTTTCCTTTCGGCTTTTAATGCCTGAAACTAAAATAATTCGATCCAAAATATTTGTGTTATTTAGGTGTGCAATAATTTAGTACTGATAACATCGTTTCATTTCAGACGCTGTCGTCGCGACGCTAGCGAGGACTACTTCGGCGACGTGGGCGCACTGCGCTGCATGGTGGAGGGGGGTGGGGATGTGGCGTTCGTGCGTCACTCCGCCCCCGCGGACGTGGTGGGCGGGCGGCGGCGCGAGTGGTGGGCGCGCGACCTGCTGCCGGACGACCTGCAGCTGCTGTGTCCCGACGGTGAGGAAAACTTGGGGGCATTGAGATTGGAATTGTGGAGTGCAGTGATAGAAGCGTTTTGGGAAGGTTTCTTTTACGTGATTTTCGAATTGTTATATCTTGGAGAGTTTTTAAGATATCCGAGTCATTCTTTCAGCAATGTTTCTATTTATGAGTTCTTTTAATTACCAATAAGAAAAAACCATATACATAACCATAAGCAATGAAGTGGGACAGAACGCGTTTAACGTTGGTTTACAGTAGCAGACAGACAACAACAAGGCAACCTTGTATCAAATAGTGGATTTAGGGACTCTTTTCCTTCTACTTGACTTACTGAGATCTTTTGTTTCCAGGAACCCGGGCCAAAATGCACGAATACGCGCGCTGCAACCTCGGCCGGGTTCCCGGTTCGGTTCTGATGGGACGAGCGAACCACACGGAATTGGACACGTACTCCAACCTCATGATATACGCGCAACAGCTGTATGGAGCCACGGCTACTGATGAGTTCAGGTATTTCAGTTCAGTTATGGGTAATGGTCGATTTACACGGGTGACTAATGGTCGATTTACACGGGTGACTAACGGGTCGATTTTAGTCACCCGGCAAGTCACCAGTCGAATCGCCACCCCATTTATACGGGTGACTAACGGCACAGAATATAATATATTAGTTGTACCAACAGAATTCCCACTGGCGAAACCCGTTTAAAGAATTAACGACTCATGCCACGATACTATAAAGTTCAAATTCCGACCGCGCAGTGCTAGGTGTCTACAATTATATTTGCCTACAACTCCGCTCTCTTTCTATCTCATAACTCGTACCTTTTCTGAAGAAATCAGGGTTGTCTGTTTTTAAAAATAATATTATACTTAATCTTTATATTTAATTACTACATTTTATTTAACTCGAAATAATCTAAAATATTATGTCTTAGTACTATGTAGATTTAACTAAAAAACTACTATGTAGATTTAACTAAAAAAGTGGAACTTCAAAGTATTGTTGACTCTTTTGATCAGTGCAGAGATGAATATGAAGAAACGCTCAAGAACTCTGCTAATCTTAAGAAAAAATTGGACAGTGCTGAGGAATATATACTCCAACTGGAAGACCAATTAGACATTCAAATCAAATCAAACACAGATTTTATTCAACCAACTAATAAAGGACAATAAGTGTTCTGTTTCTAACACATCTTGTAATAATATTAGCACCATCGATTTAACTGCAGATGATACAGTACCAGTGTGCATTATGGACAGTAAGAGAAAACTGAAGAAATATGTAAAAATTAAAAAAATTATTAAGAAGGCTCAGCAATTGTCAATTAAAAACAAAAAAATAGTTACAAAATTGTCTAAAACAACAAAGAATAAAATGTTTTTGAATGATAAATTGCTGAAATGTTCTAGTGAATTAGAAGATATAAAATATATTTATGAGGCCGATGTATGCAGCCTTCAGGCTGAAATCTCAAGTTTATTGTTTTCATTAGAAAATATTACAAAAAAATATGAATTATCTAAAAAGGAAATACAGGGACATATTTCTGCCATGGATGATTTGCTTGAAATGTTACACTATAATGAGGAACGAGTGAACTCGTTGTTAAAAGTCAATAATATTTCAGAAATTCAAGAAAATCATTTAACTGGGGGAATATCACCTGATATGAAAAGCCAGAAGGTAAATACTGAAAGCCAGACTAATATCTGCCTATTTAGTGATGAAATAGGAAGAGACTTAGGTATGTATCTTTATAGAATGTGTGGACAATTGGTCACTAACTTTTGTATGCGCGGAGCTACTTACTGTGAGATAATCGACAGGGCATCAACTATGACTTATTGTCCTAACACCACTATAATAATTCTAGTCGGGAGAAGGGGTAAAGTAAATAAGAAACAGATGACTGATCTTTTAGAATGTTTATATCTTAATATATATAAATCTCGTGTCACAATGTTTGTCCTCAATGGACTCCTAAACCACTTAACCGATTATAATAAAATTCGCACACCATGTGCAGTACGATCCAACTTGAGAGATAGGATAGTTTAAATCTCAAATTATAGTCGCAATTTTAATTTATTGCTAATTATTTGTCTATAAAGAGCGACCATTGTTTATGCGACGCGGGTCACGGGATAGCGATGGACGTTGCCATGGTGACATACTTATATTTTAGTCACTAATTCAATAAAATAAAACGGGCGATATACTTAATATAATATAGCAAAGAAATGTTTGCCGGGACAGCTAGTTCTTGTGTATAAATATATATATATATATATATATATATATATATATATATATATATATATATATATATATATATATATATATTATATATATATATATAATTGGAATCTCGGAATCGGCTCCAACGATTTTCATGAAATTTAGTATATAGGGGTTTTCGGGGGCGATAAATCGATCTAGCTAGGAATCATTTTTAGAAAATGTCATTTTATATTTATCGAAAACCGAGCGAAGCTCGGTCAAATAGCTAGTAATATTAAAAATTTAACAAACATTATATTATTCACTTTGCCCTATATAAAAATGTTGCCAAAAAGCTGTGCTCAAGAAAATCAAATTAGATTTAGGTTGAATACCATATTGTATAGTGCTGTCAACAACAATTGTATAGTACTAAGCGACACACAACCAAAATGTCAGGTTGTCGATATAAATAATTTAGATAATAAATTTATTAATGATATAAGTATACATAAGTATAACTTATCTCATTATTGTAAGAGACATAGCAAAAATGCTATCAAATTTTTTATTTTCTTTGAAAGCCAAGAATTTGGCTCCTTTGACTACTGCTTCCATTGAGCAGTATTCTAGATATAGTAACGAATTGGAATATGTTCCAATTAATTATTTAAATTAGACCATAAGAGAATGGAGGATGTCTCTTGCACTAATAGCTTAAGTGTGAAAAATCCTACCAAAACTTACTCCAATATAAATAGCAAGAATGTTATAAGCTTGGTGCATCAGAATTTTCAAGGAATGGTAGGTAAAGAGCTTGAAATTGAGTTATTTCTAAAACAATTCCAAATTGACATTATTTGTATTTCAGAACACCGGTTTAAAAAACATGAACTCATTTTCAATCTCAATGATCACCAGGTGGCAAGCTCGTTCAGCAGAGAGAATGCCATTAGAGGTAGATCACTTATATTAATTAGAAAAAATTTAAAATACAGAGAACGTATAGACCTCTCTTCTGAACGCATAATAGAAGTAGCCTGCATAGAGTTAAGTCAACTAATTATTGTAAGCGTATACAGGCCACCATCAGGGTTATATAACAAAGCATGGAACAAATATTATCAAAGATATGTGCATCTAACAAAAAAGTTATTGTTTGTGGTGACTTTAATATTAATTTATTAGACTTGAACTCTACCACTGTTAGATTCACATCTCTATTTAAATCATATAACCTAAATTACTTGTTTTATGAGCCAACAAGAATCTGTGATACAGCGGCAACTTGTATTGATAATATTTTTACAAATTTTTCTCCATGTAAAAAAGAAATAATAAATAAGCTTAGCTCTGATCACTGTGGGCAACTAGCCTCATTTAATATACATTGCGATAGTTACCTAGAGGAAAAGCGTGTGTTTGTTCCTGTGAATACAAAACGTATTGAGAAGTTTAGAAACAACTTAAATTCAAGTATTCAATTATTATTGGATAAGTCAAATAGTTCAGATGAAGCATTTAACAAATTGTTTAAGATAATAAGAACTCAATTTAATACTGTATTTACTCCTAAAACGGTTAGAAACAGCCATAAAAATAATAATAATTTGACAGTATGGGCAACTACAGGAATTAAAATAAGCAGGCAAAGATTATATGAATTATATGATGAAAAATGCATGAATACTAGTTATCACTAGTATTAGTATTAGTATTATTAGTATTATTAGTAGTTTTTTACATATGTGTAATTCAAAACATATGTAAAAAACTATTCAAAGATTTTTAAAAAAGTTTGTAAGGCCGCTAAGGCCATTCACATTAGGGATAAAATTAAAAATTCGAAAAATAAAATCAAAACTACTTGGAAAGTAATAGCTGGTGAGACTGGAAATGTCACCTGTCGTAGCTCTGATTTTGAAATTTATTTTGAAAATAAAAAGATCACCAATGATCATGAGGTTGCGACGGTCTTCGAAAAATTTTTTGCTGACATTCCGGTCTCAACTACGAAAAATTTAAACTCCTCACCTGCAGCTGCTGAACAACTACTCAGAGACAATGTAAAGGAATGTAATGTCAATTTTAGGTTTAGAGAGATTGTCCCCAAAGATATAATTGATACTTTTAAATTAATAAATATTAAAGATACTACTGATCTCTGGGGCATGTCTACTAAAATTATCAAATCGATAATTGACATCATAGCTCCTCATCTATCAATGATTTTTAATGACTGCATAAAGACTGGTGTTTTTCCTGACTTAATGAAGCACAGTAAGGTTGTGCCTTTATTTAAAGCGGGACTTAAATCTGATCCCACAAATTATAGGCCTATATCGATTCTACCGACTCTAAGTAAAATATTTGAAAAAATAATTTTAATTCAGTTACTATTACATTTTAACTTAAATAATTTATTACACAATAATCAATGCACAATAATCAACGGATGCTGGTATATGTCTTCTTTATAGTATATTTGAAGCATGGGAGGACTCGCAGGATGCCCTAGGGATTTTTTGCGACCTTTCCAAGGCTGTTGACTGTGTTGAGCATGCTACATTGATCAGGAAATTGCACCACTATGGCATTAGGGACTCAGCACTTAACCTTTTGACATCTTACCTAAAAAATAGAACTCAAAGGGTTGACATTAATAGTAAAAGGTCCAATGGGACCAAAATAGATTTAGGCGTCCCGCAGGGCTCCATTTTAGGTCCATTCCTTTTTCTCATCTATATAAACGACTTACCTTATCTTGTTAAGGATAATGATAATGAGATAGTACTTTTTGCTGATGACACTTCACTTATTTTTAAAGTGAAGCGACAGCAGTCAAATTACGACGAGGTAAATAGTGCTCTCTCAAAAATAGTACATTGGTTAAACGTTAATAACTTACTTCTAAATTCTAAGAAAACTAAATGTTTAAAATTTACTTTGCCCAATGTTAGGCAAGTTAAAACCAATATACTTTTAAATGATGAGAAGATGGATTTGGTGGACACCACTGTATTCTTAGGCATTACACTAGATAGTAAACTACAGTGGGGTCCTCATATTGCTAATCTTGCAGATAGGCTCAGTTCTGCAGCATACGCAGTCAGAAAAATACGGGAAATTGCTGACGAAGACACAGCAAGACTAGTTTACTTCAGTTATTTTCATAGTAGAATGTCGTATGGCATTCTCTTATGGGGAAACGCTGCCGACATTAATACGATTTTTGTGCTGCAGAAGCGAGCTATACGTTCAATTTATAAAATGTCAGCTTTTGAATCTCTGAGAGAAAAGTTTAAAGAAATTGGTATTCTAACTGTTGCTTCTCAATACATTTTGGATAATGTATTATATGTTAGAAATAATCTTAGTAAATTTACAACCAAAAGTGACAGTCACGGAAGAAACACTAGAAATAAGTACAAACTAGAGATACCGGTGATCAGACTTAGTAAAGTTAGTAAATCTTTTAAAGGTCAATGTATACGCCTTTACAATAAAATCCCAGAAAACGTTCAAAATCTTTCCATTAATAAATTTAAAAAAGTAGTCAAAGAATGTTTGTGTGCCAAAGCATATTATAAGGTCAATGATTTCATAAACGATGGCACATCTTGGGAGTAGGATGGCTGCTTGCAAGGCTGCTTCTACATTATTTTAGTACTTACAATTATGTATGTATGTTGACATTGTATAATTTTAAGTTACAGCATTGTAAACAATATTTTAAAAGATTATTTTTTTTCTCACTTTTTTTTATATTGATCCCTGCGAGTTTCTTACGCCGGTTCTTCTCGCCGGGTTAGTTCCCGAACCGGTGGTAGGCATCATGTAGACTTTCAGAAAATATTTGCAAAAATTTATTCTGAATAAAAAAGTTTGAGTTTGAGTTTAACTATCATAAATTCGCGTGTAACTAGTTACGCGTACTTAGATTCGATAGGTACCGACTACCGTATCGTAATTATTGAAACCGGTCTTATATTACCTACTTAAAGTGTTTGTATAACTCAGTTATTTTTGTAAACAAATGAGGTTTCGAATAGTACGGCATCATGAAATATAATAGCAAAGACGCGACACCAACCTACGATGCTTACTATTAGTAATAATTATTAATACCTAACCTTATAAATTAATGTGTTTTTTTTATACGTCTGCGAAGGTAACCCAACTAATATATTCTACTTCAACTAGTATTTAAAACTATTTAAATCATAAGTAATCGTAATAATTTGACTATAATAAATTGTACATAAATCTATAATAAATAATAATAAAACAATTTTAAAAAGTTCTTAACTCTCATCGTTCTTAGGGAGCTTAAAGAAAGTTAAATTTGGTTCACATTCCGTGTTAAGACAGTTAAACACTGCGCAATATTTCTTTGCCTTTTTTTATTGTCCATTGTGATCAGATTAATTTATCAATTCTGTGACAGCGAATGAATAAGTACGCAGGTAGGCATGCAACGATCAACTAAAAACTCGTGCGCGCGCGTCACCGCTCGCCTGTGAGTCCCTACTGAAGTGCCCCCCTAGGGGGGTACTTACAGTTCGATGCCTACAGGCGCGAGTGGCACAGGCCTGCTAACGGGTCGATTTTAGTCACCCGGCAAGTCACCAGTCGAACGCATAAACATGGGTGTTTTTCGCTATTACACTCTAAAAAATGTATAATATTATTTTTGTCCGTGTTTTTGTGAGTGCCGCCCGAGGTCTGCGCTCGCTACAGTAGTATTCGCAGCAAGCGATCGCTTGCGACTAAGCGTTTGCACGGTCGATTTTAGTCACCAGCCGCATGCGGCCATTGGCCGCACGACTTTGGGGCTTGCGACTTTAGCCGCATGCGGCGTAGTCGAATTGCCATATTTACACGGTCGATTTTCGCCGTGCGGCGTAACTGTGCGGCTTTAGTCACTCGTGTAAATTAACAATTACTGAACAAAGCTGACCGAACATTTGTCAGCACCGTACGAGTCGAACGTGCGTACACGCGTGCGGACGAATGTGAGAGGTTTCACATCATTTCATACAACGAACTAGTTACTAGATAATACCCGCAACTCCGTTGCGCTAAAACTCGTTTATCGCACGGGAAGTACATTTTTCCGGGATAAAAAGTAGCCTATGTCCTTTCCCGGGACTCAAAATATCTTCATACCAATTTTCAGAAAAATCGGTTCAGCGGTTTGGACGTGAAGAGGACAGACAGACAGACACTTTCGCATTTATAATACTAGTATGGATGGATTCTAAAATGCGTCTCGTTCGGCGCGTGCGTGCTGATTAATGATTCACTTATAACTGGAAGCTATGATAGTTTCCAGGTATGATGATTGATGATACTTTCACATGTGACATGTCACAATGGCTGAATCATGGCTGAATAAATTCAATGTGTGTCTATAATTGACTCACCTAAAAATAAAATGCATAGATATGAAAATTTAGATAGTTTTTTAGATTTTTCGAATCGGGTGTTTTTAATTTCTTATTTATCAACGTTTCCATCTCTGTTCAGTTTCAGCATGTTCTTCTCACCATCACCATACGCCGATCTTATATTCAGCGACGCGGCGGTCCGTCTAAAGCCCCTACCACACAAGATGCGGTCCGCGGCGTTAGTCGCCGGCGACGCTTTGATCCGCGCGACGCGACTCGTGTCGTGCGACGCGCCGCAAGCAGCGAGCTATGTGGCCGCCGATCCGGACTTCCTATCAGGTGCAGAAAGACCGTTGGCTGGAATGGTAGCGCTTGTGTTAGCGTTTGTGGTAATGTTGTAATAAGTTTCACAGAGTTTTGAAGTGTAATTTTCATGGAGTTTCCAAGTGAATTTAGATTTAAAATATTATGCAAAATACATAATTAAAAAATACATGCTGCACCGGGCCACGTCACACTTCAAATATACCACAGAAGTATACTGTACATAATGAAACTGACATTTTGTGTGGCTGACGCGTAGTGCTGCTTACCTCATACTATTTTATAAAAATATTTGGTCGTGACGTGTCGCGTCGCTCCGTTGCAGCGTAGTGTCGCCTAATGCAGTCTCACCTAAGTGTCTAAACACAACGTGCTGAAAATCCGCGGCGGAAATTCCGCATGATTACGTCAGCAATTTCAAGAGCATACAATATAACGCGACGGAATTTCGGCATGGTGTATGGCCCATCAGTAATTTATATATTGCAGGCGGAATCAAGCCGAACTTCCGCCGCTAAAATTAGGCATAATGTGTTTAGAGTTTAGACACATAAAAGAGATAAATAACATTCTATAGCTCTTGTCTTTCTCAATATTCAGTTATCATGCAGGATGCATAGTATTATAGTGATGTGAAGATAGAAAAGACGTAAACATTCCATAGTTATTATGTTTGATATGAAAATCTTAAATCATTTCTATGGTCCAAACTCCAATTCACAAAACGTCACAATTTGTATGAATAGTCTCATTTTGGACTATAGTGTAAGACATACGTCTTACACTATAGTCCAAATGCAGCTTATGACAACTTAATTAGTTACTATGTAATAATGTAACTTATTATAACGCAGCTAAAACATTTAAATTATTAATAATAATAATTGTAAATGATGCAGCTAAATTGTGACCCATAATAATTTAAAGAGCAGCTATTTTGTGGGTTAACCAGCAATTATTGTATTACGGGCAGTACAAAGTTGCGACAATTTTTGAATATGCTGTATGCTTAAAATACAAAACTACAATCGTCGCATTTCGTCGCGTTGTATGACTCTAGTAACTTCAAGCATTGTCGTGTCACATCTCAATTTGAACATGGACGTATAAAAAAAGGTGGACGGAGTCCCATCATACACAAAACTGTGTCCTTCAGAGTCGGCCAGCTGACCGCATGTACACGGTCCGCACGCACACATTATTACGCTAGTCCATACCATTTGACAGGCGTAATAATGTGTGCGTGGCCGACTTTGAAAACAGTTCTGTGTTACATAATAAGACTCCGTCCGCCTTTTTTTCTACATTCATCAAGTTTAATTTTTATATCCGTCCAAAATCAGTGCCTTTAGTGTGTAAGATGTATTGTATTGACTCATATTTTTAAGTTTTATATAATTTTTACTGTAAACCTTTGTAGACTGATAATAATAATATTCCGTCCAAGAATATGACAACTTATAAGTTTTATTTTGTTTAATAGTAGTTTATATTATATAATACACTTTTCTGTTTTATCCACGTTTTAAATTTATTTATAATAAATATTTTGTCGCTTTAATCCTTCAGGCCCCGCGCGAGCACCGATGATCGCGACAACAATAGAATACAATAGCAATTCCTGGAAATTCCGACTGAAGTATTAAGAGTACAGTAAGTACAATAAAATAATAACAATAATATATTAAAATCTATTTATTATAATTATTTGCATTTTTCAGCCCCAGTCTAGGCAAGAGGGCAGAGTATACTGTATACACTTTACAGACAAGTTGACAACTCTTCAATAAGAATGTTACCCACAGAATTAAAACAAAATACATTATACACTGGGTGGTAGCTTTTTTCACTTTTTGTCCCACCTAAAAACCACAGATCTGGGGCTGGTATTTTTATACTATAAAGCTATAAATATATAACATTTGTTAAAACTTTATGTAATAAAAACCTTGATTTTCAGTAATTATTATTTGTAAGGTTGATTTATAAAAACATGCAATCTATTTATAATATACCTACCTCAAATACTCTTTATACTTTTAAAACATTCAAATCCTTTGGGTAAAATGTTAAAATCTTTCATAATTGCTCTCAAATCTTGTCTTCTACATTGCTCTCTTATGGCTAAAATATTTCTGTCTACTGTTATTCTACTATAATGCTGATTCCATTTTCCAAATATACAATTTGTTTTAGACATACTGGCTTCTACAAATGGTATGAGCTTACTACATTTTGATGTTTCTTTTACACACAACAACAACGCTTTGTATGAGAGATATTTAAAGTGATTTATGCAATAAACAAATTGAAAATCATCTGGTTTGTTTTTCTTTAAAGTATTTATAATGGAACTACACAAACTATTTGAAACTTTCCTCTTATAAAGTGGGAGATATTTAGGCATATCGCTCTCTTGGCACAGTACTGCTAAAATTGTGCAAAATTTGTTTGCACAGTGACACAATGTGATGAAAATGTGTTTCCATACTAAAGTTTCGTCATTGTAATAAAGATTGAAAATATGACTACTGACAAAAATTCCAGATTGACCAATTCTGTTTTCAATAAACTTGGACATATTTGAAATAGCTTGGGTGAATGCGATTTTGTAACACATTTGTCCTACATAAACATTTTTTGCCCTGCAAACATTTAACTTTTCAGTATTATAAGTGTAGCCTAAGAAGGTAATAAAAGAACTCTGCCTGATGTTTTCATGGGGGAAATTAACAATGGTTTTGTTGTAGTTAACATTTGTATAATTGTTTAGTGCATTTAAAAATAATTTTGCATCTTCTAAGCAGTCTGTAATATACAAATAATCATCTACAACTCTAAGAAAAAGGTTTATTCTATTTTCTCTCTTCTGTATGAAGTCTGCAAAGTATATTTCATCCATATAAGAATAGTATAACTCCGATAGGGCTGGTGAGTATTTATAGCCTTGGACCAATCCCCTATTCCATTCGTAATATGTAGAGCCAGTGCGTATAATTAAAGGACTCCGGATTTCATTTACAAACTGTCTATACAGTAAAGCAAAATTCTTTTTAATGGACAAAGATTTTTCTTGGCTTTGAAACTTTTGATGCCTTTCACAAAGAACTTTTAATAAGACTTTTATATCTATGGACCCGAATGCATTGGTTAGGTCAGTTTTGATGAAGTACAAATTTGGCTTGCTATGACTAAGCCAATTTCTGTATAGTGCCAGGTATTGAGATTCTATCCTCTCGTGTGACACTCCCGATATAACTCGAAGGAAATAAAGCTTTTCTTTTATTCTGTGCTTTAACTGAGGAACATCTTTCTTGTAGACCACTATTGGCCTGTAATCATTATTTGATTTCAGAATTAAAATCAATTTAGGTGTATCCCTTTTTGAAAATTCACGCTTAGGAGATTTAACACTTTTGTAATTTTTATTTCTGCTGCCGGAAACTTTTCTGATTGTATTACTTAGTAACAAGCGTGCTATTGATCTATCATAGAAGCTTTGCCAGGCCGTCTTATGGAAATAGTGCAGTTTTTTTTCATCATGATCAATTTTACATGTGGTCACATAGAAGTTTAATGATATAATTGGACATAAAATATATCTGTGCAACCAAAACAGCATACAAATCAAAACTTTTTTTAAAATTCCACCTGGTAGATTTGCCCATGGTGTTTTGGAAAAGTCCCACTGCTCCGTCATAAGATTGTAATAAAAATGTTGTCTTTTAAAACTATAAATAATATTTTTAGACATTTTATTAAATACTTTATTGTTGTGATTACTCCCGAATAAACTTTTGGGAATGATATTCCTTAAAACAGTAGAGCAATTGATATAAATATAAGTTTTATCTATTGGTGATAAACTGTTACTATCAATCTGTTGAAAGTAATGTTTAAAATCATGTTTGGATATATTTTTGATGTTATCTCTCAGCTCTACAATAATGTTTCGAAACTCTGGCGTAAGTTCTTGAATTAATTCTTCGTCGCTAAATATGTGATCGAAGAACTCTTTCTCGTTCTCAGGTTTAAATAACTTATGTTTTATAATGTTACTAAATGAACGGATATTTTGTTTGTTCACAAAGTAATGAGCAAATGAGAAGGGAGCATCCATTATTTCAGTTTTCCGTAAGCGAAGTTTTAACAGGGACTCAGCAAGTTAATAATCCATCTTATCCATTACATATCTTGAATATCAAAGTTCACACTTCGTCTATCAAAGAAAATTATTTTTGTTTACATACTATGAACTATCTTCTTCTTCTTTAAAAATGGCCTCCCTTGAGGAATAGCCAGTGACAGTTGATTGATGACGTAAAAAGAGACTATTGTTGTCGATGGCAGGGCTGAAAACGTTATCGAATAACAGAAAAAATATCGTTACGTACCGTTATTTTCATAATGGTAGCCAGATAACGTTATTTTTTAACGATATTTAGTAAAATAACGTTATATTTACCGTTATTATTATAACGATATTTTTTCGTTATGTATAAACGAAAAAATATCGTTATAATAATAACGGTAAATATAACGTTATTTTCTGGTATCAGGTATGCGATCGTGCACGGTGCACTAAATCTCACTCGCAGCACACTTTTTTTTGCGAGATTTGTGTGAAAATACAAAGAAAAAATACACCTTACAAGCGTAATTACGTTTAGAAAATTTTCCCGCCTGTCATGACTTTCTTGATGGACTATAACGTTATCAAAGAACATATATTTACCGTTATAAATCCTATATAACGTTATAGCATTAACCGTTATTAATATCAATTTTTAACGTTATTTTTAATATCGGGTAAATTTTCATAACGTTATCTATGCCCTTGAAGCAGTAACGTTATGGAAAAATAACGTTATTTGAAGCCCTGGTCGATGGTTGACTACAAAAGACATGGCTGTATGGGCTTTGTTCCCTTTGCCTGTCCTGAATGGGACGAATCAAACCAAAAAAAAATAATGTCGATGGTTGAAACTTTGCACCTGTGCTTTGCACCGTTGCTTTGCACTGTATTTTAGGTAGTGGCGTTTGTGAAAGTACAAGGTAGAAAAAAAAGTTTTATATCGGGTAGGTACAAGTTAGACTCGTTCGTAAAATATCAGTTTCCTTATTAAAATAAATCTGAAACAATACAAAACATGCAAAAATTTGTTTATTAGTAAAACACACACAAATCTACAATTTAATATTATTATTGTTAATTAAATTACATAGAATATCTACAAAAGGAGGATTAACTAAGGATAAAAGGGAACGGAAATCAGAAGGACGAGGGATATTAGGGGGTAGTGAATCGTACAGTGAAGACTTGTTTTATGCTTTGTTCAAACGTAACAGCTGATTTCCAAACTGTCAAAATTGACTTTATTTTTTTTATTTACTAGATATTGAGCAGTGAGCAATGACATAATGAAACAAGATACTGCGTCGGAAAGTAAAATCAGTAGATCATGATTTCCTGTTATTCTTCTACTTTACTCAACTCAAAAGCTAAACAACAAAATATTATTCAGCATTACATTCAGCATTCTTAACAATGCCATTGTAAGGTACTTGTTCAGTACTTGCGTTATAGGTCCAAAATGAAATGCAGGATACGGAACCACTTAGTTTATTCACCTATTTACACTTTATGTTTTTGTACATACAGTCACACCAATTGTCCAAAGGTTTGAAGTTACTTTACAATAGTTAGTTACTATCCAATTCACTACCGCAAGTACAAGAATATTACCTCCGCAATAACAATTAATATCGGTAGGTAACTAGTACTTCACGCGCGACTGTAACAAGCTATTAATTCACTCACTTATTATTACGACTGACTAACAATATTTTACGGCCTCACCTTATATAGGCGACTGCCATAGATTACGAGTGTTACTGCGGACGGCCGGTGTCGCCAATAATGAAAAATCTGCACGAAAAAGTCGTGCAAAATAGATTTAGCGACGTAGTCTAAATCTGATGTAATGTAATATTATTTATTAGGTACCTATTTATTTTATATATGATGAAATATTATGAAATATTTATTATTTGATTTACATGTTTATAGGTACTATACTATACTAATACATTGTTCTAATGGCCTGTATTCACTTTGATTAGTGCAAGTGCAAGTGACTAGTAATTGAGGCAGTGGAGTGCAGGTGTGTAGTGCAAGTAGTGTCCAATTTTTGTTTAGTGGCTCTTTAGTAATTTAATTTAGTAAATTCAGTAGTAGCTGTCAACACGAGCGTCCAAGTTTCAAAAATAAAACTGCCATTTTGACATGTCCTTCATTTTAATATTGGTTTTATTAAAAACTATTTGACCATGAAGTATTTTTATATGTCCTTTCCCAAGACTCAAAGTATCTCCATGCCAAATTTCAGCAAAATCGGTTCTGACTTCTGAGGTATAAACGTGAAGAGGTAACAGACAGACAGACACACATTCGCATTTATAATATTATTAGTATATTAAGCGGGGAATTGACTACCGGGCCGCCCGTCACGGGCAGGTCTGTTGCATGTTTGCTCGTCAATTCCTAGGTACGGGCACAGACATGCCCGTTGGCCCGTGCCCGCAGCCTGCCCGCGAGATCGCATTTTTCCCGCGTGAGCACGGGCAAGTCTGTACATGAATGGTCGCGACGGGCGACCCGTCGTCATTCGCGCCTTGGAGAGCGACCGGAGTACACTTAAAATATTATTTTAAAACATTTATTATTGTAAACAATACAAACACTAAACTTAGGAATGAAGGAATAAAAACAATTTTGAAGTTTGTAGAAAGTTAAAAGCAAGGATTACATGAACACCGATCTACATAATGTCGCTAATACAGCGAACTTATTGAAAAATCCAAAGAAATCAATGCCGATGCTGATCTATCATTTATTACAAAGAAGATTGAGTCCATGAGTCCACGACCGAGCTGCAGCTCTCTATCTATTCGACTAACTTGCCTGTTCTGTGTGTGTTCAATCGGGGCAAGCGGCAGACTTGTGCCAGACCGGGCGGCCCGCGGGCAGCCCGGTAGTGAATTCCACGCTTTAGTAAGTAATAAGTATGAATTAGTATGGAAGTAATTGAAAGGGTGTCCTTTTTTACTTTTAATAGGTATATATTATAATAATGATATGCTATATATTCTATGGACGCTTCACACGGCACACCACGTCAGTCTGGCCCATAAAGTTAATATACCTAGCGGAATAATAGTAACAATCTCGACCTGTCAAAAGAAACCAAAATTGTTTTTCATCTGTCACGCACTTGCACTCGCAAAAAATAGAACACGCTTTTAATCACGTTACTACGCAGCCGACTAGTCACTTGCACTAATCAGTCGCTGTCCACACTTACTTTCTACTAATCACTCATCACCTGTACTAGTCACCTGCACTTAATCACTAATCAAAGTGAATACAGAACTAATCACGTTACTACGCAGCCGGCTAATCACTTGCACTAAACAGTCGCTGTCCACACTAAAGGCCTGTATTCACTTTGATTAGTGCAAGTGCAAGTGACTAGTAATTGAGGCAGTGGAGTGCAGGTGTGTAGTGCAAGTAGTGTCCAATTCTTGTTTAGTGGCTCTTTAGTAATTTAATTTAGTAAATTCAGTTGTAGCTGTCAACACGAGCGTCCAAGTTTCAAAAATAAAACTGCCATTTTGACATGTCCTTCATTTTTAATATTGGTTTTATTAAAAACGAGCTTTTGCCCGCAGCTTCGCTCGCGTTAAGAAGTATTGTTATATACAAACTTTGATCCCCTATTTTCACCCCTTGGAGGTAGAATTGATCAAAATCCTTTCTTAGCGGATGCCTACGTCATAACATCTACCTGCATGCCAAATTTCAGCCCGATCGGTCCAGTGGCTTGGGCTGTGCGTTGATAGATCAACATGTCAGTCAGTCACCTTTGAGTTTTATATATAAAGACCACGAAGTATTTTTATATGTCCTTTCCCAGGACTCAAAGTATCTTCATGCCAAATTTCAGCAAAATCGGTTCTGACTTCTGAGGTATAAACGTGAAGAGGTAACAGACAGACAGACACACATTCGCATTTATAATATTATTAGTATATTAGTAAGTAATAAGTATGGATCAGTATGGAAGTAATTGAAAGGGTGTCCTTTTGTACTTTTAATAGGTATATTATTTAATAATGATATACTATATCTATGGACGCTTCACACTGCACACCACGTCAGTCTGGCCCATAAAGTTAATATACCTAGCGGAATAATAGTAACAATCTCGAGCTATCAAACGAAACCAAAATTGGTTTTCATCTGTCATGCACTTGCACTCGCAAAAAATAGAACACGCTTTTAATCACGTTACTACGCAGCCGACTAGTCACTTGCACTAATCAGTCGCTGTCCACACTTACTTTCTACTAATCACTCATCACCTGTACTAGTCACCTGCACTTAATCACTAATCAAAGTGAATACAGAACTAATCACGTTACTACGCAGCCGGCTAATGACTTGCACTAAACAGTCGCTGTCCACACTTACTTTTTCCTAATAACTAATCACTTGCCCTAATCACTTGCACTTATTACTAATGAAAGTGCATACGGGCCATTACTTTTTCCTAATAACTAATCACCTGCCCTAATCACTTGCACTTATTACTAATGAAAGTGAATACGGGCCTTAAGTTGCAGTAGCTGCCACACCATCAAGAAATGAAAATATACGTCAAATATAGCCAAGTGCACAACATAATTCGCTTGTGGCCCTTGTGGCTACAAACTGTAACCTGAAGGCTGTAGGCCTCTTGGGCTGGGTTGGGCCGTGGGCGTAGTAGGTAACGAATACTATACTTACAATAAGGCATACGTAGCCTTTAGGGTTTCACTCCTAGCTAGTGAATGTATGACCAATTGACCATTATAATAGGTGGTTATAGGATAAAATCACCATCATTATGTTATGCTAGTCAGGAAGAATAATCTAAAATCTCTATGATGCTAAATAGTAATCACTCCCTCAATGACCTATTAATATTTTAATGGGTATCACCTGCGTATGTTCTATGATTTGGTTATCACGGATTCCTACTTAAGTCTAACCTAGGTCACAGTGCTATCAATGAACTGCTGTAACTTGTAACCCATGTAGTACTGTGGCAAGGAAAGTATCACAGCACAAAAACTGACAAGTATTTATTAATTTAAATGTTGAGTAGAAAATTTAAACAAAAAAATTACCCCTACTGGCTACTACACATTACTTATGCGGTATGCAGTAGCTTGCTACATATATTAATCTGTGGTATGCAGTATACTGTATGCATCATATTATTATGCCTCGTAACTAAAATATTTTGCAAGTAATAAATCTGAGCAAGACTAATTTATAACATACAGAGTATTTGGAGATATATTAAAATACTAAACTTATTTTTAAACATTTATTAGTATACATGACTAGAATACAATAACATATTAATAATATAAAATCTAACATCAAAACATCAATACTAGCTATATTGCTATATATAAGGTAAAACTTTGGTGTCTAGAAAGTACAATCATCTACAGTAAACTTGGAAGATAGTTACTAATATATAAAGGCCACTTTTTATATCACTTTGGTTAAATAAGGGAGGTCTTATAAGATCACTAAGTAACACTTGGTTTTTAAATGTTAACCTCTAAAAAATGCAGTCCATTTATATTGTATTCGACTTCGAAGATTCTATGAGTCTTTGTATAGTTGTTGGTAATGGTTAGGGTTGCCCATCACCTAAATTGCCATCGCCGGTCAGACATGACAAAATTCCCGGACATTTGGCCGAAATGTGGTTATTTCCCCGGACACATCATCTTAAACTGTTAATTTCCAACAAGAATTTGTAAAAGTCAGATTAACTCAAAGTCCGTGCAAGAAACCGTGTGTATGTTTAACGTGTTTTTATCTTTCGCTTATTGCTGCATGAGTCATGACTAAAAAGTTAATTTCTCTCAACAAAAGTGTCCGGATTTCACCCGGACAATTTTCAAAAACCTTACCGGACGCTCCCCGGATGCCCTTTAAACTAGGACAAATCCGGGGAAATCCGGACGGATGGCGACCCTAGTAATGGTGAACTTAAGACCAAGACTTTGTAACCTAGTGATCTTACAGGCTAAAATAATGTTATTCTTTACTATTTGGACAATTTTAAGGCATCTCAGAAAATATTTTTCTACAATTTTGGCATTGGACAGAGTCTAAAATATTAAATATTATGTATTTTAAGGATTTTTGACTTTGTACACAATGTAAAATGGTATCTATGAAGTAATTATTTTTTACATGACAGAAAAAATGCAATTTTCATTAGTATAAAATATGATATTTATATTATGTAACTATTTTATACTTATGGATGAAATGAAACCATCTTTGAAAAAATTTCCTAAGCCAAAGAGTATTTAAATATTTTTAACACTTTTTGTTCTTTAAATTTTGGTCCCACATTCTGGTTTTTTAATGGTGAATTTTAAGAGGACATTGTTTCATTTCAATCTGGTTCTTATTTAATAATCAGATTCAAAAGTAGTATATTTGCTAAGGAGACATGAATATTTCATACTATTTTTTGAAAAGGCCTTACAAAAATTTGGTATAGGTATATTATGTCATAAACAATCTTAGTGCTGAAATCATCTATGTCTGTGGCTGAAAGGCACAGTTTAGTAATCCTACAGTTTGACCCAGATTAAACCTCGGATAATATTTTTTATTACATTAAATCAAAGTTAAGTTTTTTAATTTGGACCTGGATTAAAATTGATCTGGATCAAACTATGTGTTATAGAATTTTGAACACATTTCTATATTATATCTTACTAGCGACCCGCCCCGGCGTCGCACGGGTATAAAAAATATAGCCACTGAAAAAAATGATTAAAATGAATAAATAGCCTAAGATCCTTCACGTGGTCTACTTCTTATCTGTGCCAAACAGTGGTGCCTAATAACATAAAAATTGCTCCAGTAGTTCGCGAGATAAGCCCTTTCAAATAATTTCCCCCTTTTTTTCACATTCCCCTATGAGTCTTAGCGTGATAAAATATTGCCTATAGACTTCCTCAATAAATGGGCTATCTGACACTGAAAGAATCATCAAAATCCGTTGCGTTTTAATGATTAAAGGGAACTTTTTTTCCCTCATGTCCCTTACATGAGGGGAAAAAAAAGCGACTTTGTTTTATAATAAGTATAGAAATACAACACATTACTTGCAGTACACACTCAAAGCTAGATTAATAAGCACTTGAAATGATATTAAAAATATATTTTTCAAATAATTTAAGTACTTGTGATTTGTTTTAAACATAATATTATACAAACACTTCATGTTAGATAACTAATTTTGGATTTTAATAACTATGGCCATGGTTTAGCTACTCACGTCTGTTAAAATTAAATGTTATTTGTTTACAAAGCTCATTCTCTATAAATTAATTTTGATCTTAATTTAAAGCAGGCATTAAAATCTTTTTACAAATATGAAAAAAGTATGCAATGGCACATTCATTTGTCCGAAAATTTTTGGTTTATGTTAGATCAAAATTAATTTAATAAGACTGTAGTAAAACCTCCTTCTTTTCTACATCATCATCATATTCACTATGCTACACTATGCTCATAAAATAGCTAGATTATACACTTATCAATAATGTATATAAGCTTTCCATATTATTCAAACTTTCCATAATAATATATTGTGCTACGAATAATAAAAACTAAGGAGTAGTAACTCCGTCAAAAAAAACATGCTCCAAAATACTTGTCAAAAAAGTGTACCTTAGGTTCACTTTTCATACATTTGCAATATTTAGGTGACCTTGAGCGGTATAAAGGCTGACGTTACATGACAGTTCGAATGGAACCAAATTTAAAACTGCATTAGCATGGGAGTTACGTTTCCTAAGGTTTTATTATTCGTAGATATTGTGCTAATAAATCACACACTTATTGTTTTGTTTTATTAAACCTTAAGTCTAGAGTTGTGATAATATACAATAGTAGGTATATAAAATTATAAATAAGCAAACACAAGCAAATTTTAAATAGTAATAGAGTTATAGAATTTTAAAATGTCTAAAAACAAATTATTAAATTTCGAAAGTACAAGAAAAATTTTAATTATTCTTTGGTAAACAGATTTTTGGCAATGTCATCAAGGACTTTTGACTAGTATAAAGGCAGCATTTTCAGAATAAACTTTTAAAAATTATCAGTGATAAATAAACTTTTTCTCATATTTTAGTCTATTGATCGGCTTTGAAGAAACTTCTATTTAAAAAAACTTGGCCACATTGAGACAATGGTCTAATCATATGATGGTCCCCTACACATTGTGACAATGAACATGGATGCGAAAACAAACTCACATACTTGGAGCCCTAACATCAGTGTACACCAAATGTACTCGATTCTTAAAACTACGACTTGCCATATCAACAGGTACAGGACCCCGACGATAGAAGGCACAGTCAACAGCACCGAAAACATTACAGGAACATCTGAAATCAATGGGACACTACCTTATTACTAGTATCTACACACTGTATATTCACTATGTTTCAATCAATAGTTAATTTACTTAAGAGTCCGTATACTAAATTTTGCCGATTTCGCTCATTTAACAGACGTGATTTAACAGTTAAAATACAGTATTTCTATAAGTTTTAATGCACAACATGTAAGATCATTTCAATTATAATATAGTGTTGGAGCTAGATTTTTTTATTTTTTTTAAGTATCTTTAAATAATCCAACTCAAACCCGCGACAGTTTTGTGATTTTTGCTGTAAAAGGTTTAGAATATCACCTTTTTATGGATTGTATTGACGTCTTAACCGTATGAAAAAAAATACAATGTACTGTTGAGAAGTCGTCTATAAAGTGTTGGAATTACTTTTTACCACTTCAATATAAAAAACCCTTTAAAAACAGAAAACCTCTATCTGCCCGCTAACTTGGCGATCGTCCTTTTTCACCTGGCATATGAAAGACGGGCGTGAGTGTGAAGAGAGCAGTAGAAAAGAGAGGACGGGCTCTTAATTCTCAACAAAACTACCATTACAAATGTATTTTATCCATACAAGAGAAGAGACATATTTTTTAAAGTTTAAGAGGTTTCTTTTTTCATAAAACTCCTAATTTGTGCTATCTTCTGTGTTAAATAAACTATAATTTGTATGACCACATGAAATTTTTTCATGCATAGTATGAACTATGCATGCTAAAGTTTCATGTTATGTTGGAAAAGCCATATAGACACACTAAACATACACTCATGTTGCACTTTGCAGTCAGTCCATAATGTTGTTAAATTGTGGTCCTGTCTTATTCTCTGATTATTGATTATTAACAAAGCCATGAGAGTATAAGCTTTATTATTATACTAGCTGTTGCCCGCGACTTCGTCCGCGTTAGCATAGTATAATAACGGAGATGGGTTTCAACTTTCATGTTCCTAACATAAGAAATGACGGACTTTCATTCAAACTTGCAACTCTTATTTCACCCCCTTCGGGGTAAAATTTTCAAAATTCCTTCCTTAGTGGGTGTCTACTTAATAAAACAACCCTACTCACCAAATTTCCTGGCTGTAACTTTAACAGTTTTTGCTCAGCAGTGATGAATTGTCAGTCAGTCAGTCAGTCAGGACATGTAATTTTATAAGTATAGATAACTAGATGATGCCTGCAACTCCGTTGCGCCAAAACTTATTTATCGCGCGAGGACCGTACATTTTTCGGAACAAAAAGTATCCTATGTCCTTTCCCGGGACTCAAAGTATCTCCATGCCAAATATCAGCAAAATTGGTTCAGCGGTTTGGGCGTGAAGAGGTGACAGACAGACGCACTTCCGCGTTTATAATATTAGTATGGTTAAAAGAATCGAATCATTTCCTTACCTCTCTCACTAAGGCTTCCTTTCCGACCCAATATAAGTCTGGCCGCCTCTATCACAAATAAAGCGACCAATACTCCGTAATCCTGTCCTAGTCTTGCACGGTTTTTATCACCATCGTCATATTTCCCCCCGATCAATACTGACTTCAAGATTAGTGTACCGAGTTCACATGTCGCAAATAGGCCAAAGTAAAAGGAATTTATGTATAATAGTATCTCGTACGCTAAGCTCGAATTTACCATTTTCCTTTTCTAGTTACCGAGATTCTTGTGCAGTTTCAGTCTTCCAGAATTTTTTTGCGACTCATAGGCTATCGCATAAATGAACTAACAAAACTATTATAATTTATAAATAGACTGTAAAATGCAAGGAAAATGGGATAAAGGAAAGGGAAGAGATAGGGGAAAAGTGTGGAAAACTGAAAATGAGTGACAACTGACAACTGACAATGACATTTTTGACAGTAACATATATTTTTTTTATTCAAGGATATGAGGAATTTTCTTAACTTTTTAATTTGATTGTCAAACAGTTTCCGTTTTAGTAACTAGATGGCGTATGGGTAGACAACTATCGGTAATGCCAGGGAATACCATCAATAATTGCTACAAAACTGGGCAAAAAAATGTAAAACTTGATACATTTCAAAAAAGGTGCCATAATATTCCAATGACTAGGATAACAAAGTTATTACAACGATGTTTTAGTTACAACTCACGGAAGAAATAGCCTTATTTACCGATATTCACACCAAATGTCAGAGGAATTATACATTTTGGTTTTGACAACATCTTACCTGCACTTGTGCAAGATAACGGGTATTTCATGGCTAATATTTTACCAACAATGAACATCAAAGAGTCCAGGGCTTTATAACGTTATCGTAATAACAGAAAAAATATCGTTACGTACCGTTATTTTCATAATAGTAGCCAAATAACGTTATTTTTTAACGATATCTAGTAAAATAACGTTATATTTACCGTTATTATTATAACGATATTTTTTTGATAAGTATAAACGAACAAATATCGTTATAATAATAACGGTAAATATAACGTTGTTTTCTGGTATCAGGTATGCGATCGTGCACGGTGCACTATTTAAAATGTAATAAGCGTTCTCTGTGAAAATACAAAGAAAAAAATACACCTTAAAAGCGTCTAGAAATTTTTTCCGCCTGTCATGACTTTCTTGACGGACTATAACGTTATCAAAGAACATATAATTACTGTTATAAATCCTATATAACGTTATAACATTAACCGTTATTCATATCAATTTTTTACGTTATTTTTAATATCGGGTAAATTTTCATAACGTTATCTATGCCCTTGAAGCAGTAACGTTATGAAAAAATAACGTTATTTGAAGCCCTGTCATAGACCCAAATAACACAATTTGGGGAAAAATATTAAAAACTACACCAACAATAAAAAGTAGAAGTTTGAAAGTGACATGCCCATGACATGCCCGCCAAAACTCTTTCAGTTGTCAGTTTTCAGTTTGACAATTTGCGTGTTCCTAAACTGTTACCAGTATACTGGCCTAATCGCTTAGGCCAATGATCGCTTAGGTTTAAGATATTTTGATTTATGAAACACTTGACAGTACACTGATATTTTTTTAAAACGCAACCAATATGTATCCGTGATGCCAACCTGCAGATAATTTCAGATCGGTGGGGAACCAATAGAAAATCTAGAAGTGTCTACCGTCGCGCCGTCTGGTGGAGATTAAAAATAAGAAAACCTCTCATTAATTATCATGCAGGCACTTCACATGGCTATTTGTATTTGCAATTGGCTATTTGTTGTATTTGCAAACATTATTGACGAATACACAAACAAGCAAATAAAGGCAAAATAATATTACCTTCCACACATGGACGTCAAATACCAAACTTTTACTTGATTTTGTTTACTTGCCTATTTGACCAACAAAGGTACGGATACGTGTATTTGGTATTGGTCATATTTGTCAAATAGGCAAATAAGGCCAATATTTGTCAAACATACCGTCTACACATAGTGATTTTTTAGCAAATACATCAAATACGCAAATACAAATAGCCATTTGAAGTGCCTCCATCGACTACAAAATTTAATCAAACTTTTTGAAAACTTTGAGGAGTTTGAGGTGCGCAAACAGGATCACAAATATGCTTGCCAGACTTATTTTCAAATGTTTAAAAGGGCCCATTCACTATCCTGCATTGCAGTCCTGTTGCAGTCTGCCGTGCACGGTGCAGGCCTGCAACAGTCAACACCATTAACTATCCTGCATAAACCGCTGTGCAGTCAGAGTAATTTTTTGTTGGAACTTGGAAATGAATTCCTCTATCTGCCTGTTTCGTTTGATCCACGACTTTTTGTTAAAGGGCCCATTCACGGCAGTCCGCCAGGCAGGACTGCAAATGAACATAGTTCACTGATTGGTCCACACTCGGTGTTTCCGGTCGGCAACACTCTGTTGCCGACCGGAAACACCGTAGAAACACCTAAGGAAGAATCTAAATTAGTACGTGGACAATGGGGCGACCAGCCACGTGACCAATCGGAGTGACTTTTTCCAGACCTTTAAATATTTCGAGAGCCGTCAAGGAGTGACTGGCGCGAATGGCCAATGTTTTGAAGCCCTGGGCATCGGAAATATTCTCGCAGAGGCTGATGTAAATGGTAAACCAGTATCAATATTGCTGAAAAATGTATGGTACGTACCCGGCATTAGCAAGAATTTATTTTCAGTCCTCGCCACCCATGATATTTCGGTCAAAAACGTTTTTGAGTCTACCACACAAAAATGTACAATAAAGAGTCCATCAAGGACAGACGAAACTGATTGGTACTCGCAGCAAGTTTGGAGGACTGTATAAACTAAATTTAAGATGTCTACAACCAACTCGAGTTAATCATGTGTCCACAACCTCTAATCTGTTACAGCTATATCATGAAAGATTTGGACATCAAAATAAGAGTCACGTTAAGAAAGTGATAGAGAAGGATTTGGCCATAAAAGTACCAGCAACCAAAGAACTCTGTGAAGGGTGCATCTATGGAAAGTCTCACCGTCTAAGGTTTGGGACCAGAGATAAAGCTACAAAACCCGGAGAACTGGTATATGCAGACATATGCGGTCCCTTCCCATATTCTATCACAAACTTAAGATACTTTGTCCTCTTCAAAGATGCATATACGAAGAACAGATTTGTATATTTTATGAGACAGAAAGCTGAAGTACACGCAAAGTTGCTACTCATGCTCGCTGAAGTCAAAGCATCTGGAGTTGTTATTAAAGAACTGCTGAGCGACAATGGCGGAGAGTTTGTCAACGCGAATGTACAAGCTACTTTCAAGAAGGAAGGAATAGTACAACGATTGACTATGCCCTATACGCCACAACAGAACCCAACTGAAAGGGACAACAGGACCGTTGTGGAAATGGCACGAAGTCTAATGTATGCACATGCTGAAATTCCTCCTGCATTATGGGCTGAAATGGTATCTGCAGTAGTGTATATCTTAAACAGGACAGGTCCTGCCACTGTAGATAGTAAATCACCGTATGAGCTATGGCACCAGAAGAAGCCCAGAATACACCATTTAAGAATAATTGGATCCAACTGTTATCCACATGTTCCCAAACAAAGACGAAAGAAGTTAGATAAGAAGGCACAGAAGGGAATACTTATCGGCTATGATGCTGATGATGGCTACCGTATATGAGACAGCAGCACTTTCAAATTAATTCGCTCGAGAGATGTAATCTTTGATGAGAATCCTCTAATCGATCATCCAGAAGAATCTGACGAGCCCATAGCCACACCGAACAGTACTGCTGATAAAAGACCTGACACCACATTTGACTTCGTCATACCTCGTGAAATTGAAAGTTTTAAGCCGGCCGTCATAGATAACCAGCAGCCATCGACAAGCTACGATGAAGGTATAGCATCATCCTCTCAGCAAGTTGAACCATCGTGTGCAGAGAATGGAGCTGCTTTTGAAGATGACATGGCTGTGGCAGAGCAAACATTTCCTGAGATGGAACAATCTTTTGATGACGCACTATTCGAGGAAGAAGTTCACGGTGACATCAAAGCGGATTATGAAATCAACGATCCAAGTGAGTCAAGGGCAGACACCCCACTGACTGCATCTGATGTTGAAGCTGAAGGTAGGATGACGCTAAGAGAGCGATCAAATCTTAAGCCACCGGCCAAATATAAAGACTTTGTCTGCACCGTTTGTATGAATTCGATTAACGATGAACAACTAATAGAGCCGAACACATTTAAGGAAGCAGTGACATGTAAGGATTGAAATGAGTGGAAAAAGGCAATGGATAATGAGATTATTTCTCTGAAAGAAAATCAGACATGGGAGATGGTAGATTTACCTAAAGGCAGAAAAGCAATCTCAAGCAAGTGGTATTTTAAAATCAAGATGAATCCAGATGGGTCGATTAATAAATATAAAGCCCGACTTGTAATTAGAGGTTTTTCGCAGAAAAAGGGTTTGGATTATTACGAAACCTTCAGCCCTGTTGCAAAAACAAGCACTATAAGAGCACTACTAAGTGTAGCTGCACAAGAAAACCTGTCTCTATCCCAGTTCGATGTCTCAACCGCCTTTCTGTATGGCACTTTAAGCGAGAAGATTTATATGAAGCCTTCTGAGAGATACTCAAACAATGATGGTAGGGTTTGCAAGCTTAAACGGAGCCTTTATGGACTCAAACAAGCTCCGCGATGCTGGAACTCCACTATTACTGAACACATCCTCAAACTTGGTTTCAAACAGAGTCAGAGCGACCCCTGCTTGTTTAAAAGAGGAGAGGGAAAGAGAAAGCTACTGATAGCGTTGTACGTTGATGATGGATTAATAGCGTCAGCGAGTTCAGCAGAAACTGAGGTGTTTCTGAACGAAATGCGGCAAATATTTAAGATCACGACGAGTAACGGTTCCTATTTCTTAGGTTTAGAAATAAACTGGAAGTCAGATGGCTCAATAAAAATTGATCAGAAAAGTTACGCCAAGAAGCTTTTACAACGGTTTGGATTGCAAAGCCGCAGTAACCCCGATCGTAAAAGACAGCGTGCCAGCTTCAAAAGATGCAAATGATAGTCACGACTTTCCTTATAGACAAGTAGTTGGAGCACTCTCATACTTGATGGTTGGCACTAGACCAGACATTGCTTACGCGGTTGGAATTGTGTCACGCAAGCTAGATAGCCCAACACAAGAAGACGTAGCGAGAGTAAAGCGAATCCTACGTTATGTTAAAGGCACCAATAGAGTACGGTATCACGTACAAGTCTTCCACTGCGGGCCTAGAATGCTACAGTGATGCTGATCACGGTGGCGATCAATCGACTGGACGCTCCACCAGCGGCATGATATTTTGTCTCAACGCCAATGGTGCAATAGGATGGCAAAGTAAACGTCAGACTACTGTCGCTATATCGTCTACAGAGGCAGAAATAATAGCAGCTAGCGAAGCCGCCAGAGAAATTATTTGGCTTAGACGGATCGTCAAATTTATGCAGGCTAACACTCTGGTAGAGAGCACGCCACTGTACATAGATAACGAATCCGCCATAAGATTGCCTTACGATCCACCTTATGAAACGCACCAGCGTACAAAGCACATAAAGCTGAGACATTTTTTCATAAGGCCGTGTATCCTAGAAAAGGATATAAGAGTTGAGAAGGCTGATACAAAAGATCAACTAGCAGACTTTTTGACTAAGCCGCTATTCAAGCCGAGGCTTTCCGAGCTGTGTAAGCTAGCTGGAATAAACAAATAACGAACAGTTGCTTCACAGGAGAGGGAATGTTAAGAAGGCACATAATATGGTTTTGAATTAAGTATTGTCTACATTGAGATGTATGGAGTTGCTATTGCCAACAAAAAACATGTCGCACTTGAAGAATGAGCGGGGTGAGAGGCGGGGCGGTGATGGCTATAGATCAGTACCGCAGAAGTGACAAAGTTTTGTGCCTACACTCTAATGAACGCAGACTCTATTTGAAAGTGGATAAAATAAAAGAAATATTTTTACTAAACATTATTAAAAGCTTTTTTTAACTTGCTCTGTATATTATCATTTAGTTATTTACATTACTATGTAAGTTCGGATGGAATTTTTGAAATCAAAGGATATAGGCTATATTTTATCATGCTAAACCTAATAGGAGCGAAGAAATAGAAATAAAGGAAAATGTGAAAAAACCAGGGAAATTATTTTATAGGGCTTATCTCACGAAACACTGGAGCAATTTTATGTTATTTGGCACACATGAAGAATAGACCATGTGAAAGGACAAAAGTTTCTTTTTTGCGGAAAAATGTACGGCTTCCGTGACATTCTTAAATTACGCGGGCGAAGCCGCGCGGAACATCTAGTATAAAATAACGGTGCAAACGGGTCACCTGATGGAAAGCAATAACCGTCGCCCATGGGCACTCGTAACGTCAGAAGAGTTGCAGATCCGTGGGAATATGCCTTCTTCTTAAAATGCTTCTGGCGATAGTTCGTTCCAGAGTTTTGCAGTGTGCGGAAGAAAATTACGCGAAAAATGCACGGTGAAAGACCGCCACTAGGTGATGGGATGGTCCTCAGAGCACTCCCCGTGATACAACTGATAGAGGATGCATATGGCCAAACGTATTACCTCCTTTTTTGGAAGTCGGTCAAAAACCAAAGTATTACATACAAAAATTTTGCAAAGCCGTTAGGGCCGGGACACAAAAACACGGAACGGCACCGTACGGCATCGTACGGCGCCGTACGGTGCCGCGTGAGAATTCACGGCGCGCGTCGTAAAAAACTACGGCACGGCGGCGTGCGGCGTCGTACGACGCCGTGCCGTAGAAACTTACATAGAAATTCAAGATGAGTTTCTACGGCACGATGCCGTACGGCGCCGTGCCGTGTTTTTGTGTCCCGGCCCCTACAGCGGCTTAGGCGTGAAGAGGTAACAGACACAGAGAGAGACAGATAGATAGACGGACCGTCAGACAGACGGACAAACAGACAGATGGACGGACAAACCGACAGACGGACGGATAGACAGACAGACAGAAACACTTTCGCATTTATAATAATTATATTGTAACTAGATGATGCCCGCAACTTCGTTGTGCCAAAATTTGTTTATTCGCACGAGAACCGTACATTTTCGGGGATAAAAAGTATCCTATGTCCTTTCCCGGGGCTCAAGGTATCTACATGCCAAATTTCAGCAAAATCGGTTCAGCGGTTTGGGCGTGAAGAGGTAACAGACAGACAGACAGACAGACACACTTTCGCATTTATAATATTAGTATGGATAAGTATGGATCCAAAGTCCACTACATACTTACTAAATTCAAATTACTTATATATTTATAAATACAATTATAATGTACGCATGTATTATGTATACGTAATACCGTATTTATATTATTACCAAAATACAAACTCGTCTACGTGAATACTTCATTCATCGTCGTCTCATCATAGATATTTGTATTCTGCCTACATTCCCCTCTGAATCTACTACTCTATGACAATGCGAAATGGCGCGCGTCTTCGCCTAGTAATTGAATGCTCGTATCAGGGCTTCATAACGTTATCGAATAACAGAAAAAATATCGTTACGTACCGTTATTTTTATAATGGTAGCCAGATAACGTTATTTTTTTAACGATATCTAGTAAAATAACGTTATATTTACCGTTATTATTATAACGTTATTTTTTCATTATGGCATAATGTTATAATAATAACGGTAAATATAACGTTATTTTCTGGTATCAGGTATGCGATCGTGCACGGTGCACCAAATCTCACTCATATTTAAAATGTAATAAGCGTTCTCTGTGAAAATACAAAGAAAAAAATACACCTTAAAAGCGTGATTACGTTTAGAAAATTTTCCCGCCTGTCATGACTTTCTTGACGGACTATAACGTTATCAAAGAACATATATTTACCGTTATAAATCCTATATAACGTTATAACATTTACCGTTATTAAATACATTTATAACGTTATTTCTAGTATCGGTAAAATTTTCATAACGTTATCTATGCCCTTGAAGCAATAACGTTATGAAAAAATAACGTTATTTGAAGCCCTGGTTCGTATTTTAATTGAAAATAATTAAATAAGAATACTAACCGATGAAATGTTATGCCGTCGTATTTGGAAGTGTTTTTGGAATTCTTTTTACAATATCCTAAGACACACCAAGGCATTTTTGTGACTTTTATTTTGTTTTTTTATAATTGTCATACGTCAAGTGCGCAGAAGAGCTCGCGGCCGACTGCACTAGCGGCACTGCGGCTATATAGCGTCTCTTGAATGTGACCAAGCACTGCGTTGCGGTGTCAACTCCATACATCTCAATGATTGTCTATTATTCTTTCTGTATCCTAGCAACTGTGTTATTATTGTGATTGTCATCAGACTCGAAAATAAACTATTGTCGTAAGAAGCTGTAAGAAGTTAAATAAGTTCCTTTTGTTCTCTTTAATATCTTAAAGCTTTTTGGTCACGCTTAATGTTCTACTTTATGCAGATCTGTTACGTTCATACTATTCTCCGGCTTAAATCACTAAACAAAAGATACAAAATGCCATTTACATAAAAGAGACAGACTAAATAAAAGACGACCTAATTGGGTTTTATTTGAGTCTTCACAACGCGCGCGGTAGTAACTTAATACTTCAGTCGGAATTTCCAGGAATTGCTATTGTATTCTATTGTTGTCGCGATCACCGGTGCTCGCGCGGGGCCTGAAGGATATCTGCTTTGAGTTTTTTGTATTATAATATCATTGGGTCACGCTGTATAAGTCTGTCAAGAAAGTCATGACTCATAAGTCATGACAGGCGGGAAAAATTTTAAATGAAATAAAAAACATAAGAACTTTATTAATTCGAGATAAAAATGTGCAAGGTGACAATATTAAAAATGTAATTAGCGTTCTCTGTGAAAATACAAAGAAAAAATTACACCTTTTATGCGTGATTACTGTCATTACCAAACGAGCGTAATTTGTGAGTTGCATGGTTGTGAGTCACAGAATTTCTGTCGGGCAGAATTCTGCTGCATTCAGTTTCATACAAAAGTCATGTTTGATAATTGATTCACACGGCGACTCAAAATTAGTTGGAGTTGTCATATTTTGTATGAAAAAAATTCTGCCCGGCAGAAATTCTGCGGCTCACGACTCACAAAATTACGCTCGTTTGGCTTCGCCCTTATACCAAAACATACAAATAGCCGTTCACATTTCCGCCAAATTCGTGAATATTTTTTTTACTTTGACAGTTGACACAGGTGCTGGCTAACGTACCTGTTTTACCCAAGTTTTACCAAATGAAAAAAAAATTAATTAGACATTAATTTGACAGTTGACACAAGCTCGGGCGGGGAAGTGGAAACTTCAAACTTGATAAAAATTGAAGGAAATTCTGTTTCGAAATCCGAGGAACGCGGATTCAGTGACCTTACGCTCGGTTTATAAAAGAGAGACATTTTTGTTAAATTGAATATGGAATCAAAGACTTTTAGTTAAAATTATTTGTTGAGTGTAGTGTGTGTGATAAACTTTATTGTGTACAGGTGAGTTTATTAATAAATTAATGATAATCAAATATTTGGCGACCACGCGCTCATCGCTAAGAACCTTATTTAAACTAAAATAACAAACAAATTGAGCACTTCTTCTATCACATTTTGTATTAAAATTATATGTATTTTTGATAAAAAATGACTGCTATTTCTATTTCACCCATATATCCAGTTTAACCATGTTGTGTTTACCGTTATTCCGTTACTGTGGGTGTTAAAAACTGTACGCATACCTTATTGAGTTTAAGTTTCGTAATATTAATTTCAAAGCTGATAGATAAGCACTTATATAGTATTTTTTTATAAACTAACATCGCTTACTACAAAAGTTTCTTTAAAAAACTTTCAATCTCAAAAGATCGTAATTTAATGAATAGTGCTTAAAATTTAATAACAAAAACATTTATATATTCATGAAAATAATAGTTACGATTCAGTCAAACACATCAACATATTTTCATTGTTATTCTGCTAATTAGAACTAATTAAGTGTGAAGCTATTTATGATAATAAAATTCCAAGAGTTGTCTCAAATAATATGTAATATTATTATAACAAGTAGGTACATTTCAGTTTGGATCTAATGAACCAAACAACCCAAGAGCTGCTGTTTATATGCAGGTAAGCTTTGCTTGAAGTTTAAAATTTGTGACGTATAAGGAAAGCCCTTACTCTTATTCAGTTTAATTTTGTCAAAATGTAACCAATACTCACTAGGCTTTAAAATTTCACATAAACTATAAAAAAAAGAGGCATAATAATTTTGTCGTTTCAGTGATTTCTTTCAAAGATTTTTATTTTAATTAAATTTTTCAAACACCTTTTACAGCATGAACAAATATAGGATTTTTCCAAATTTCAAGCTTAAATAACTCTTACTCATGTAGCTTCATTAATTAAAACAATACACCAGAATAAGCTGCAAAGCTATAAAAATGAATAGCCAACTGATGATCATATTGCATGCAATCAAGAACTCTGAGCGTACTGACAAACAGAACACTCTGTAATCTAATATGGCCTGTTTTCATTACATTAACTCAAATTGAATTGATGACACAATATCTTTATTGACTGCAACCTATCAGCGATAGTTCATTTATCACTTTGTTTTATGCTATTTATTAAAAATAAAAAAACCGGCCAAGTGCGTGTCGGGCCACGCGCAATATAGGGTTCCGTAATACCGCTAGTTTTTTAAAATTTTTGTATTGTCAACAAATGTACTTTTATAACGTGTTTTACATTACTAACAACATCTTCTCAGTTACTTTCAAAGAGATTTGAACGAAAAGTTCCTTCATACTTCGCCAAATACATTTTTTTTTAGTTGATCGAATATTACTCAATAACTTATGAAGTCTTCTTAGCCGTGATAGTTTTCCTTTTAAATTCAGCATATTTTCTACTCCCATGGATTTTTTCACATTTCCAGAAGCAACCGTTTAGCTGGTAGAAGGGGGGACACTGGACTCGTAACAATTTTTTCCACTTTAATACTGAATATTTCACAAACGGATCCCTAAATCGGAAAATGATCTATGAACACTCATAATAGTTTTAAAAAACCTATCCAACAACACCCCACATGATGGGGTGGACGCGAAAAAAATTTTTCATCCCCGCTTGATGTGTATGGAAGGTACCATAAAAAATATATTTTTTAAAGATTTCATGTACCATTTTGTTGCCATCGTTAGTATGTGCATTCATGCCAAATTACAGCTTTGTAGGTCCTATAGTCTCTGAGCAAAACCGCGGACAGACAGATAGACAGACGGACGGACAGACCGAAACTATAAAGGTTCCTTGTATGGAACTCTAAAAAACATACTTTTTAATAATCAATTCATTTATTACTCCTAGATATTGCCCACAACTTTTAGTACATAGTTTCGTTGTTGTGTAGGAACCGCTTAATTTTTGTAATAAAATCTTAATAAATTGTCTTTTTGAGGTACTTAATGTATTTGTGTACGAAATTTAATGATAAATAGTTGCGGCAGTTTTACTCTGAAAATGTTAGTAACAGGCCAACACACTATCACATTCACATACTAGCATAAAAAAGATTTATGACTAAAATTATGTAAATAAGTGTTAAAATTAGTAAAACATATTATGGTGCATAGAACTGTTAATCAAATATTGCTCTGAATCGCTATCCTATTATATAATTCAATGATATCAATAATAAAAAATATTGAATAAATTTAATCTTATCATTTATAAAACATTGTTGTCAACGAAACTAAATAGCAACAAAGAATTACCAAGGTTATACTGTATAAATCTATTTGGGACTAAAGTTATCTAGGCTAATCATACCCTTGCCTGTAAATGTCATTTAAACAGGCAGCATTTTAGTTTATTGTCTTTTTGTGTATGTGAATTAATCCTATCTAGGTATATTAACTTTCTTGTTGGTTCACTGTGATGAGCAAGACGCGTCTTGCTTATTACAGTCACACCACCAACCATCCATCACATCACACCACCATCACATCACCAACAAGAAAGTATGAGTAACTTTTGTAGGTTTTTGTAATAAGTAATAACAATAAATTTAGCCTAGATAACTTTAGTCCCAAATAGATTTATTTGGTTTGAAAAATTACGTCTTATGTTTGGTTTCTGATTTTATAACTGGCTAATATCAAACATTACAACACATTGGCATAGATTACACAGTCAATATTATCACGATTCTAGTATCACAGGATTCACAAATACTACTGCGATACTGCGATTAGTCCTATTACACCATCAATATTATCACGGAATCGTGATAATATTGATGCGTGTAATCTGCGCCATTAACACTATTAAAAAATACCTATGTCAACGCCTCTTAAAAACTGTAGCAACCACAGCAGAAACTATTTAACCAATTTTGATAATGACGATGATAGGCAACAAATACAACAAATCTATTAGACAGCTTCATAGCATTGTGATAAAGAACAAATTGTTGTTTACTCATTAAAATATTAGACCAAGATTACTACTGGGCAATTAAGATGTCATAATATAATTTATGCTGAACAAAAACTGATAAGTCTTATCTGTGTCATTGTAGTAGCAGTTGTGATCTCGTTTTGTGTGTTTGGTGATAGCTGATTAAAGGTTTATTATATTTAAAGAGTGTAGTTAAAATTATACATACTAAATACTGCACTCAAACAGTTAATAAAGGACGTAAAGAAAGATTTTCTGTCTTGCTTGTAAAAGGGATATAATTTAAGAGTAACATTGTCCTACAAATAGAACAATCCATATTTTAGGACCATCAAACCAAAGTATGAAATCCTTTCTATCTCTGTTAGCTACCACTTTCAAGATTTTTTTGCAGATAAAAATTTTGTTTGTCTTATCAAAATGAAGCTACTCACAAAAAATTAGCTTGATAGTAATAAAAAAAAAATATTCTAGTATTTTTGTAGAAATATTTTTTATTATGCACTACAAAATTTTAAGAAAGCCAAATAGTTTCTTAAATTATAAGAAATCATAATTATTAGTAATTTTAACCATACTACTTTCATATTTGGTTGTCTGAAATTAACCTCTCACATACTTTTTGTGTAATGTAATAATTTTACAAAAATTTCACAATTCAGAAACTGGAAAGTGAGAAAATTATGTCATGGCATGTCCTTCCATAAATCATCTCAATGGCTATGTATAATGATTCTTTTTTCAGAATAATAAGATTACTTAATTACAATTTCTTTAGAGTTCTTGTTATACAATTATATTTTATTATTTAATCACTATTGATGTTGTGAATAATTATTGCCCTACTGTAGCAATTGTAGTGGTTGGTTTTCAAACTTAAGTCAAGTGTTGACTGAGAGAAATTATAGAGATCTATACTTAATATTATTGTTTTTTAACAAAAAATTGAACCCAACTTCCAAGGTAAAAACAATATTCTTAAAATGATCTAAAAAGTATAAAATAATTCTTATTCTAGATTAATAGTGCCGTTAACTAAATTCGACTAAATCTCAACGAATTCTGTACCCAATTTTCATTCGTTTGAAGTCGGTACCAGCCCAGAACTGAGATACTTGACGTCGAACTTAGCCAGTACCGACTTCAAAAGAATGAAAATTGAGTACAGAATTCGTTGAGATTTAGTCGAATTTAGTTAAAGGCACTATTAATCTAGAATAAGAATTATTTTATACTTTTTAGATCATTTTAAGAATATTGTTTTTACCTTGGAAGTCGGGTTAAATTTTTTGTTAAAAAATAATAATTTCACTCTTTTTAGTTATATACAAGAGAAGCCTTTATGCGTAGATAACCAATACAAATATAAACTATCCATATTATATTACTGTAATTGAAATTGTGGTAAATGCTTGCAGTTATCTAAGCGATGCTGCAATTTCCAAACTTTTATCTTTAAAGGTTCAGGAGTTCTGTTCAGTGCCTTTGGACCAAGAGACACCTTCGTATAAAATTTATCTTATTCGTAACATATGTTTAAGTTACTAGAAACAATATTTTAACCACTATGAGTGTTTTGATAAATTTCAAGGATTTCCCTCGATTGCTCATAGATCCTATCATCAGTTCACTACTTTCATAATTGTTATACCAAACTAAGATCCTATACAAAAACACAAGAATTTTTAAAATCGGTCCACAAACAGCGAAATAATCATCAAAAACATCTGCTTCGATGCAAAATATCACGAAAAGTACCATTAATTGTGTCATAATGTATAGTATAATTTTGGTTGTGATGATGATGATCAATCAAATTGATGTGTTGGCTTATGCTTTCAGTTGTTTAAACAACGCCGAAATCCCCGAACCTGTATATATAAGGATTCAAAAGTTCTGTTCGGTACCTTCGGATCCAGGGTATAACCTGGTGCAAAGTCTTACTTTTTGGTAGCATCTACCTCGAACGCTTCTGAAAAAATCGAAATCCCTATATGTTTCCATACAAATTTCAAGGAGTCCCCTCGATTCCTCATGGATCCCATCATCAGATCCTTACTTTTGTGAACATGGCCCCAAATTCGAATTCAACCCTGTACAACGACAAAAGAATAATGAAAATCGGTCCACAAACGGCGAATTTATGCTTGAACATACAAAAAAAATATACAGACGAAGATATAACCTCCTCCTTTTTGGAAGTCGGTTAATTATAAATGCGAAAGTGTGTCTGTCTGTCTGTCTGTCTATTACCTCTTCACGCCCAAACCGCTGAACTGATTTTGCTGAAATTTGGCATAGAGATACCTTGAGTCCCGGGAAAGGACATAGGATACTTTTTATCCCTGAAAAAGGTACGGTTCCCACGCGATAAACGAGTTTTAGCGCAACGGAGTTGCGGGCGTCATCTAGTAAATAATAATTAATAATAACGTAGAGCTTCAAATAGTATAAAATCAAACTTTCTCTGTGCGTAGGTACTAATTGATAAGATAAATACAGAATACCGTTTTATAAATTCGCACATGTAAATTAGAAATTTCAGGTAACTTGGGCACAAATTAAATGGAAACTACTTTATCGAATAATATTAGTATTGTGGTACTTAACAGATGGACACTTTTTTTTGTAGTGTCATATGATTTTAAACTTTATCTTCATTGTTGTAATAGATAGTATCGCTTGAGAAATCTACGGCCGCCCGTGGACGCAATGTATTACAATAATGAAGATAAAGTTTAAAATCATATGACAGTGAAACTGCTCGCCTCGCCTCTGCCATTCGGTGTGAATCGGCCCTAATCTACGTATAGTACGCGATGATTTTACTAGGTAACTAAAAAGAGTGAAATTATTATTTTTAACAAAAGATTAAAACCGACTTCCAAGGTAAAAACAATAATAACATCCTTATAGTATGAACTAAAAAGTATTAAATAATTTTTCCTATCTCATGGTGTCTTTTTCCGAATTCGGCTAAAACTCAACTATTTCTGTACTCAATCTTCATAATTTTGAAGTCGGTGCCGGTTACAAATGTTTCAAATATTCTGGCATCTGGATTCAGCTATATCTGGTACCGACTTTAAGTTTTAGCCGAATTCGGAAAAAGGCACCATGAGATAGGAATAATTATTTAATACTTTTTAGTTCATACTATAAGGATGTTATTATTGTTTTTACCTTGGAAGTCGGTTTTAATTTTTTGTTAATAATAATAGTCCATAATTATTGTTGTCACGGTGTGTCGGGGGACCGCCAAGTAAATTATAACCTACAACCGCCAAGTCGCTGATTGTTTGTGTTATTTACTTTAAACTTGTGGACTGTTAGATGTAATTATAAAAATAAGATATAATATAATAAATATATCCCTGGCCAGGGATCGGATGTAAAGAGAAGTCGTCTGTGAAGTGAAGATATATCCGGTATTGCCAGTGCTTCTGTGTTGCCAGTTGACACAGCCGGAAGACGTCTTGATACATTTGTGTTTTGCCCGTAAAAAAAGTGATAACCGTTTATGGTTACTCTAAATGCGACGATCGCGTACACTGATTATCTCGATTCAGTTCGCTGTGAATTGATGTGAAATCAAACATCTACATTAGCGGTCCCCCGACACACCGTGACAACAATTATGGACTAAAATATTACTTTACACAAGTTAGGAATTATTTGAACTTAAAGGCAGTAAATATTATTTCATTACTTTTTAAAGTTGTTTGGCGGGGTTTTTTTTTAATTTCTTAATTTATATAATACTAGCAACTGGCAAGAATGAAATATTCAGCTTGGTCTCAGCATTACGTGCAAACGAATGGGCTGATTTTAAATAAAATTTTCGGCATATGTAGAGTAGATGTCGGGACAGGTCATAGGCTACTTTTTAACAAGCGAAAATGCACGGTTCCCGCGTATTACATGGCCGGGAAAGTTTATAATATCCATACTAATATTATAAATGCGAAAGTGTGTCTGTCTGCCTGTCTATTACCTCTTCATGCTCGAACCGCTGAACCGATTATGTTGAAATTTGGCTTGGAGATAGGATAGTTTTTGTACCGGAAAAATGTACGGTTAACGCGCGAATAGTCGAATATAGGCGCAAAGGTGCGGTCGCCATCTAACTACTAAATATTTCTATTTTGTTCGCAGACACCACATATGGTTTTATGATATGGAGCCTCAGGGTGCTGAAGCGGAGAGCCTGCTCCGTGGCGAGCAGAGGGGGATCATGATGCCGCAGAGAAGTAAGTGTTATCACTCGTGTGGTGAGTCCGATTCTAGTAACGTCAGAGTAATAATAACTCCCACACCGGTTTCGGTAACGGTGGCCGGTTTCATTGAAACCAGGCCAGGTACGCAGGAGTAATTTTATAGTGCCTAAGTGTGTGCGCAGTACACAAGAGCACTCTCTATTCCTTTACTCTCATAACCCAGTGGGACGGACGACCGACACGACTGGCGAGAGATCAGGCGCAGGACCGACTTTTACATGCCCATCCGACGCATGGATCATCTTACCTGTCAGACAATCAGGTGATCAGCCTGCATTGTCCTAACGAAACTTGGAAATAAAAAGTTTCCAACGCGAGGCTTTGCTAAAAACTTGTGTCTGAAAGTTTTTAGTAAAACAAAATACCTAATATTATGTATTACTAGCTGTCCCGGCAAACGTTCCATTGCCATATTATTTTATTGAAGTGACTAAATAAGTATGTCACCATAGCAACGTCGATCGCTATCCCGTCGCACAAACAATGGTCGCCGTCAGTCTCAGGTTGTTATAATTTACTATTATTTATTCAACGAATGCACTTATGAATATATAAAGTACCGAGTAGCCGATTCTCAGACCTACTGAATATGCATATAAAATTTGGTAAAAATCAGTAAAGCCGTTTCGGAGGAGTTCGTGGACTAACATTGTGACACGAGAATTTTATATATAAGACTAGCTGTCCCGGGCAAACGTTGCTTTGCCGTAATATTATATTTGCCATATTATTTTATTGAAGTGACTAAATAAGTTTGTCACCATGGCAACGTCGATCGTTATCCCGTCGCCCAAACAATGGTCGCCGTCAGTCTCAGGTTGTAAGAATTAACTATTATTTATTCAATAAATGCACTTATCAATATTTTAAGTACCCAGTAGCCGATTCTCAGACCTACTGAATATGCATATAAAATTTGGTAAAAATCAGTAAAGGCGTTTCGGAGGAGTTCGTGGACTAACATTGTGACACGAGAATTTTAAATTTAAGACTAGCTGTCCCGGGCAAACGTTGCTTTGCCGTAATATTATATTTGCCATATTATTTTATTGAAGTGACTAAATAAGTTTGTCACCATGGCAACGTCGATCGCTATCCCGTCGCACAAACAATGGTCGCCGTCAGTCTCAGGTTGTAAGAATTAACTATTATTTATTCAATAAATGCACTTATCAATATTTAAAGTACCCAGTAGCCGATTCTCAGACCTACTGAATATGCATATAAAATTTGGTAAAAATCAGTAAAGCCGTTTCGGAGGAGTTCGTGGACTAACATTGTGACACGAGAATTTTATATATAAGATTATGTATTTCATCTAAAACCAATGATTCGCTTCTTCATGGGGTTCAACTCTCGTAACTATTTCGAATTTCGATCCTCGGCTCTTCGGCAGTTTATGCGCGTGCGATGTTAGCAAATACTGTTATCCCTAGAGTTCTATGCATCGATGAACTAATATGGCCACCTATCACACACTGCATCACAATATGCTCATTATGCTAATAGTGATACCCGTTATCATTTTATTTACCCACGGCAGGAACGCGCGCTGTTTATAAAGTGAATCCATACTAATATTATGCGCGAAAGTGTCTGTCTTTCTGTCTGTTAGCTCTTCACGCCCAAATTGCTGATTCGAGTTTGCTGAAATTTAATATAAAGATACTTTGAGTCCCGGGAAAAATGTACGGATCCCGCGTGTAGACGAATTTTGGCGCAAGGGAGTCGTGGGCGACATCTAGTAGGGAATGGTCGGAGCAGAGGGCGCCACTAGCAAATACAGTAAATAATCCGACGCGTTATATCAGAATATTGACAGAAACGTTGTCATTTTCTTTACTCATCACGTCAGGGACGGACGGGCGCTGTTTATAAAGTGAATTAAAAGTTATTTTTAGCTTTTTACGGGCTGGTTACTTTATTGTAGGGTTGCCAACCGTCCTGTTTTCCCAGGACATGTCCTGGTTTTTGTAGTGTCCTGGGACGTCCTGAATAGTTTTTAAGCAGCGTCCTGGGTTGTCCTGGGTTTTTGTTATTAAAATTCGCGCGCCTCTTTTCACATTTTTACGCTACGAGCGGCCGCACGGCTCGCAAGTAGTTGCATTGCCGCGCTGCCATGCTATTTCAAATTCAAAACAAAGGCGCAACGTGCCACTTGATATCTCTTTCGCTCTACTATGGTCGCGCAGTAAATCAATAAAAACTAACGCAAAAAATCAATAAAAATTAACGCAAAAATTAAAAAATCGTCCTTCTCTCTTTACACTCACGCCCGTCTTTCATATGCCAGGTGAAAAAGGACGACGCGGAATCATGGCCAAGTTAGTTTTTTCTTAATAAATAATAACTCGATAAATATACAACGTTTTAAAAATCCGCCAGGTCAGTGTCTCAATGATAGAATTTTATACAATAATATGTTAAAATATTAACTTAGTTTAATGCAAGGTTACGGCAATATATGAAAAATTGCTGAAAATTAGGTGCATCTTTGTGATTTTTTCTATCGAGAAAATTTTAAGATATCGTGTTTTTGCTCAAATCAAATTCTTGAAAATATATATAATGTAGTATCTATGTTTACAAAATGTAACAATTTGGGGCTTTCAAGTACATATGAAAATGAATTATTATAAAATCGACAATTTTGGGCTAGTCGCCCCCTGTTCTGTTTTTATACTGATTGTCCTGGTTTTTCCAACTTCAAATCCTTGTTTTTTAAATTTGAGGTTGGCAACCCTACTTTATTGCCGTGTCAATGTGTCACATTCACGTTTTCAGCTACGTTTTTATGACGTCAACAGATATGGTAGCGATTACTAAACTGATTTGAAACGATTAAAAATACAACGGGTTGCACTATGGAGTGCACTACTGGAGTTACTACTGCCGGCACTAATGGTAGTGCCGGCAGTAGTAACAACGAAACAGCAGGCATCTTCGCGAAAGAGTCACCAACTTCTCTGTCTCTGTGTTTCGCCGAGTGAGTGAGTTTACCGGAGTCCCAATCCCCTACCCTATTCCCTTCCCTACCCTCCCCTATTACCCTATTCCCTCTTCAAAGGCCGGCAACGCATCTACAGCTCTTCTGATGCTGCGAGTGTCCATGGGCGACGGAAGTTGCTTTCCATCAGGTGACCCGTTTGCTCGTTTGCCCCCTTATTTCATAAAAAAAAAGAAATTTCGGTAAGGCCACGTGTCTTCACTGCTATATAGAGTTTTACGTTTTTCACCCACCCCAAAATGTGTACAATGCGGCTAAAGAAGATTTCACTTCAAAATGTTGTAAGTTTAATTTTATTCTCGTTTCATTTCGATCCGAATTCCGAACTCGACCCAAAATCACGTTCATAATACACCTCTACGAGTTACGACCTAAACTATGTGTTTAGTAAACAATGTGCTTAGTCTAGTTCTAGTAAATCCAGTCCAGCCTAGGACACTAATTAGACCGCGTTGAGACCTCATTACTAGTCTGGCATCTGGATGCTCTAAGTTTTTTAGGTAAACCGCATTGGAATTCCTATATTATAATTAATTAGTTACATTAATTTATAATTAATGAAACTTATAATGATGTTTGAAGTGAAAATTTGTTAAACAGGTGCAAGTTGTAATGATGAGGGAGGCCGAAGAATGAGCTGGCTTAATAGAAAAATATGTGTTCCGAAATTATTTTGTGTCAAAGATCGAGGGCCCAATTTTCATCATCAGTCCTCGAACGAAGTTCAAAGTTATTATGGTTGGACTCTTAAAAATAAGAGAGTCAGCTGATGAGAAAAGATCTTGAATGCAAAATGCAGTGTACACGAGAAGAATGATCGAGTTACACTTTTTGAATGAAAAGTTGGAAAAAACTTTCAAAAACTTCAATTGCGATTTACTCTATGATTGCAGTTTCACAATCAGGAGTCTAATAAGATTTTGACTAATGTGTAGAGTTTTTAGATTCTTCTCGTGCGGCTGACACATCAAGTATTTTGCCGCGATTTATGTGTAAAATTAAGGTTTTTAGATTTAGGGCTGAGTGTGTAAAGTTTGAAACTTGGCTCTACATGAGATCTCACTACTTTTTGACACCTCGAACTATTATGTTGGCAGCATTTTTACATGAAAATGTTTTTTGGTGGGATATTTTTTACTAGATGACGCCCGCAACTCCGTTGCGACAAAACTCGCTTATTGCGCAGGAACCGTACATTATTTCGGGATAAAAAGTATCCTATCACCTAGTCTCGCTAAAACTCGAGAACGGCTGAACCGATTTGGCCAGTTTTAATCTTAAAATACACTTAGAAGTCCAGGGAACGGATATATTAGGAGGAAAGTGATACGAAGTTCACCGGGTTTAGTTTATCAAGGAGTTTATGTCATGAAGATAATAAATAAACTCCTTGGTAAAATAAGTGAGAACGAACTTTAAAATTTTCTTCAGAATATTAAACTAGAATTTAAAAATATATTCCTATGAAATCCATTTTACATTACAACATATCCAACAAAATGTTTGCATAAACATGTTTAAAATAAGATTTGTATTTAGATGTCGGTAGTGTCGGATATTTTGCTTTGGGAAATGTTTTGAATTTTCTAAGCTTTTAGACTCTTAGGGCCGCGCTACACCGGAATGGCAGCGGCGAGGCGAGCACTTTCAGTGTCATATGATTTTAAACTTTATCTTCATTACTGTAATACATAGTAATTAGTATCGCTTGAGATGTCTACGGCCGTCCGTGGCCGCTCGTGGCCGCGATTTCTCAAGCGATACTATGTATTACAGTAATAAAGATAAAGTTTAAAATCATATGACACTGAAAGTGCTCGCCTCGCCGCTGCCATTCCGGTGTAGCGCGGCCCTTATGCAAATATTTGTATTGAACAAACTTATTTCTAACGGATATTTTTATTTATTTTAGATGATTTGGTAGAATATAATGCTAGTTATGTTTATATTTTAAGGCTGCTTGTATAATGTATAGTAATGTAATAAATGCGAAAATGTGTCTGTATGTTACCTCTTCATCACATCATTATCATCAATATTTTATTGCTTTTTGTTAATGAAATAGTTTTCCTGACCTTTAGCGATCCTTAAAAGTTTCGGGACCATTCAGGTTGAAAAGCACTGTTTTAAATGTTTGATAGGGGAAGACAGCTGCCAATTCGACATCTTTGTGCAGTTTTCTAAACGTATATATATTTCATTGATTGGCACAAAAAAATATGTGATTTTTGATTATATTTGGAAAAGCTTGTCGAATTTAAATAATAAAATAATGTTCTCCTACTGAATGAAAAAAATACCGAAGTCACATCTTTCAGGAACTTTAAACAGTTCTAACTAAAGTGATAATACAATCTATGATTTAAAAAATTGTTTATTTAATACCTTTTACAAAAATCCAAAGATTGCCGCATTTAATTTTCGGTTCTGACATCTAGATTTTCCATAATATTTATTTTTTTCTCTAACAAACGAAAAATGTATCCACGCTACCGAGTGAACACTCCACATCTCTGTCTCTCTGGCATGAAAATCGACACAGGTGCGAGAGTGATGCGAGATCAAGGTCATTGGCAGTTGTCAGCGTCTTAAGGTGACGCCGCGTTAAAGTAAGAAACCGTGTTGGATATGTTTTAGATTGCTTGTTTTCTATGAGAGGCCGGGCCGGCCTCTCATAGAAAACAAGAAATGGAACAGCAAAAAATGGAAAGGGCATAAGCAACAAAATGGTTTTTGTCGCGTAATTTAAAAACCATAAATACATTTCATATAAGCTATGCACATATTAAAGTGTATGCTTCAACCAATTTATGTCCAAATTTTGGAACCTTAAATCACTCTCCTCTGTTGGAAAAATAGGAATCCCTTTTTTTACAGAGGTCTTTTCGATTGATAATTCTGTGTTATAAAAGTTGTCCAATCGTGTTATGCTATGGGCAATTCAAAGACAAAGACATGATGAATACTGACAATGAACTTTAGTTTCTTAGCTTTAGTCATTGCTGAGAAAAATCGGCATCGCTACAGCCAAATTATCAAGGCGTCGCCTTAATGACGAAGGACTAAGTTGTCGTTGCCAAAATGTACGGTTTACGCGTGTCCGCGCGATAAAAATCTCGTCGCGACGGAGTCGTCTAGTAAATAATAAATTATAATATGTTTTTGAACAAAATCATAGTTTAAATCGAGCTATATTTTTTAATGAAAAGACCAAGTCAGACTTTTGGCGTTCTGCCTATCTGATAGTAGCTTCTATCTTGTACGCTTATTTTATATCGTTGTACAATTTGCATGAAAGAATTATTAATTCTTGGCTTCAAAATTTAATGTCGAAAAAAGAAAAAAAGTTTTTTTTTGGAAATTCCAAAAGTAACATAATGAAAATCATCACGGCTGCAGACCTAAAATGATGATTGTTTGCGCGTCGATTAATTTGTTATGAAGACGATTACGACAAACAGCTGTCATATGCTGTCAATGGAAATGACGCCAGTGCAGCGTTGTTTTCATTTTATGGACCGACAAGGCTTTATAAAGTTTAACGTGGGCGGGGGCGCTGCTGGTAAAGCAGACTGCAGAACTGTCAAAAATAGGGTTTTTGTATGATGGTGGCATTAGTTCCTTTTTCGCCACGTTCATTTAAAGCTTTGTCGGTCTTTAGCCACACGTAAAATAACATTGACAGGTATCATTTGACATTTTGATTTTGAACACGCACTAAAGCTTAAAACAAACCTAAGCGTCAGTGACAGGGGACGCGGTACGCGATACGGGAGCGTCTGCAACGCGAAACTGGCCGTGCACACCTGCGCGACTACGGTGCGAACCGTCAAACGTTAATATCATGACACAATCTATCAAAACGTATACAAATCAAAAAATCATAAACTAAAGAGTTGTAGAAAATAATATAAAAAAGGTTTTAAAAAAGAAGTCTAGTTATGTACACTTCAAAACACGCGTCTGACAACTTGACGCACACGTTTCGCTTGCCGACGCGAACGTCCCGCGTCGCGGTCGTGCAGGTGTGCACAGCGCCATAAGATTACATGGGCAGCGTCCGCCGCGCGGTAGACGCTACCTCTTCGCAGTCGCTTTGGTCGCGTAGGTTTGTGCAATCCTTTAAACAGTCTTATGTCTTTATACTGTATAATATTAGCTTGCCATAGATATCCATACTAATATTATAAATGCGAAAGTGTGTCTGTCTGTCACCTCTTCACGTCTAAACCGCTGAACCGATTTTGCTGAAATTTGGTATGGAGATACTTTGAGTCCCGAGAAAGGACATAGGACACTTTTTGTCTCGGAAAAATGTACGGTTTCCGCACAAAAAACTTTTATGATTTGTGCGTAGACTATTCGATCGATTTTGATGAAATTTGGTATGGAGATACTTTAAGTACCGAGAAAGGACATAGGATACTTTTTGTCCCGGAAAAATGTACGGTTTCCGCACAATAAACTTATGATTTGCGCGTAAACTATTAAATCGATTTTGATGAAATTTGGTACGGAGATACTTTAAGTACCGAGAAAGGACATAGGATACTTTTTGTCCCGGAAAAATGTACGGTTTCCGCACAATAAACTTTTACGATTTGCGCGTAAACTATTTAAGAACCCGGGTTACCCTCGAAATTCTCATACATACGTAATACCAAAATCATTTTCTCATACGAAAATATTTAACATGTTTGAGTTATTTTTCAGCTTAAAATAGTAATTACCTAGGTTCCTGTACAAAAATTAATTTCAAAATTTTAAAACACTAAAAAATTTTTTTGTGTATAATTTTTTTTACTAAATTTACTACTAAATAATATAAACACTAAAAAATATATACATAAATATTAAATTTACTACAAAATATTTCAACTCAAAAAAATATTTTTTAGTATTTAAATATTTTGTAGTAAATTCACTATTTATTAATATATTTTTTAATGTTTTACTCTATTTTTTAGTGTTTAAATATTTAGTAGTGAATTTAGTAAAAAGAATTTATACACAAAAAATTTTTTTAGTGTTTAAATATTTTGAAGTTAATTTTTGTTCAGGAACCTAGGTAATTACTATTTTAAGCTGAAAAATAACTCAAACATGTTAAATACTTTCGTATGACAAAATGATTTTGGTATTACGTATGTATGAGAATTTCGAGGGTAACCCGGGCTCTTAATCGATTTTGATGAAATTTGGTATGGAGATACTTTAAGTACCGAGAAAGGACATAGGATACTTTTTGTCCCGGAAAAATGTACGGTTTCCGCACAATCAACCTTTATGATTTGCGCGTAAACTATTCAATCGATTTTGATGAATTTTGGTATATATATATATATATATATATATATATATATATATATATATATATATATATATATATATATATATATATAGGATAGGATGGACCAAGGGACCATAAAAAGGCAAAAATTATCCATTTCCGCTATTATACTATGTTAACGCGGACGAAGTCGCGGGCAACAGCTAGTAGTTGTATATCTGCAAAATGCTTAATTGAAGGATTAAATACTAAGTAGTCATAGAGTTTTTCGTAGCAGATGTTTGACGACTCGGTGGCTCAACGGTAGAGCACTCGCGTTAGGCTCGACGTAGTAGGTTCAAATCCTGCCCGTCCCACTTCCAACGCAGTGCCTAACAGTAATCTGCTAGCGCACACTCAGTGGGTAGATTGGCGCTGTACTAAAAACACTCGTGCGTCTCTGTAGACGTGGGAGCACCTAAGTATTGCTACATTTTTAACCGACTTCCAAAAAGGAGGAGGTTATACGTTCGTCTGTTTATATCTACATTTTTAACCGACTTCCAAAAAGGAGGAGGTTATACGTTCGTCTGTTTATATTTTTTTTGTATGTTCAACCATAACTGCGCCGTTTATGGACCGCCGCCTTCGCCTAAACCTCAACTATTTCTGTACTCAATCTTCATGCTTTTGAAGTCGGTACCAGCTTACCTTAGCGTAATTGCTATGTCAAGGATCAGAACTTTTCCGGGCTGGTACCGACTTCAAAAGTACGAAGATTGAGTACAGAAATAGTTGAGGCTTAGGCGAAGTCTGAAGACGCCACTATAATAAGGAATAAGAATTATTTGATTCTTTTTAGATTAAGAATAAGTATTACTTTTGTTTTTATCTTGGAAGTCGGTTTTAATTTTTTGTTAAAAAATAATAATTAGGGTTTCGTAGTCAACAAGGAACCCTTAGTAGGATATATTACTACAATGTTTTCACGCTAGAGGCAGCACCAGCCGCCAGCACAGACAGCAAACAAACAGTTTTGCTCGAGGTTTGACAACGTTTCTGTCAATATTCTGATATGACGTGACAGATTTTAGACGAATTATTTACCTTATGTGCTAGTAGCGCCCTCTGCTCCGACCTTTGCGTAATATTCCCTATTTTTGTAAATCTACAATAAATATTGTAACTTATAGAAAAGGTTCGTTTGTTTGCTACAATAATTATCAAAATATCTTCGATAAAATCGAATACGATTCAAAAATTTTGGACTCGCGATTTTGATAAAAAAGCAGATATTATAGTAAGCCATACTGTATATATACAGATATTATAGTAATATAACAATGTACATACTACATATTTACTTTCTTCCCATATTGTATTGCTCCCGCTGGATTTTTTTACGACGTTAAACCTTAAAACGAATTATGATTCAAAATTCTTATCCAAAATACTCATAATCTATGATACAACATATTTTTTCTTTACCAGCCATAAAGCCTTGTTGCGCCAACCAAAAAGTTTTCTTATAAATCCTCCTTGCTAAATAAACTATCTCTTTACGGTACTTACGGGAGTCCATTCTACCTTTTGTTGAGTTAATTCTATGTTGGAAGAGTGGGCTTTCAGAATTTAATTGTCAATTTCCCCCTGTTCTACTTTCCGACGTTCAGACTTGGCTGAAATGCATTTAATTTAAATGTTAATAAAAGTTTTTATCTCGTTATAATGTTGTATAAACACTATAAAGTAATTGTTTTCCGTTTTAAATATGGCCCTCTTATGCCTTGGTATTTTCGTAGAATATTCTAATAAAATATGAAACCAACGCCAAACGCGTAAAGCTAGAAACAAATTATCGGACGCATCCATAAGTCGCGGCTGATGGATTCGACTTAACAATGTGCACGGTTCATCCGCGGACGTCAAAGACCTAACCTAACCTATATGTCAATGGCAGACGTCCGCGGATGCAAAAACATCCGGCCTGCCAGATTCTGTTCGGACGTCCGAACGTTCAAGGTGGCGTCCGCGACTTATGTCAGACAATGTTCACAGTTTAGTGTATTTTGTATTGATCAGAATTGATCAGATAGAAACAAGCCGCATCCGATCGATGAAAACGTCCCGCGGACGTTCGTCCGATAATTTGTTCTCAGCTTTATAATTGGTCAAATCTCCGAAAGTTTGACATCTATTTGACGTTTAAGGGATTTCTATTCACCTTTTTTTTTCTTTGAGGTACGGAACCCTAAATAATACAGTGTGCCAAAAAATAGAAAGTAGAGATAACTTATCTTTTCTGCGACAATATAGTTTTCTCAAACGTTCAATTATTTGGTTGTCAACAAAAGAGATTAGTCAGCCGTGGATATTATCTAGGTCGCTTTCAATATTAGGTAAACGTACTTACTTGGGCTTTTCTTTATGGAATAAGTTAGAAAACGAGCAGATGGATCACCTGATAAGCGTTAGCCAACTAGCCACCGTCTATGGACACTTAACCGGGAACGCATATTGGGGCCCAATTATTATGTAACTTTGATTGCGCTCTAATATGTGACGTTATCAGCGTGAAGGGACCTTATTGTCGGTATTGAGTTATTAGCATCCCCATAATCTACATTTAATAAGCTATCGAACCATGTAAATAACATGCATGTAAGCCTGGCAAATATTTTTTTAAAAAATGTTGAAACTCGAAAGTCGTAAAAGGTGATATTGAGAAAATCGCATTCAAACTTCGAAACCCAAAAAAAGTATGTTATTGTGAGAAGTTACATAGATATTATGTTTTTTGAGAAGTACATTATATGGTCTTTTAGATTTTAACTTCAATTATATAATTTTATAACTCTATTCCTGTTATTTACCACGCCAAAGTGCATGATGTAATGAAAATGCCCAAGATGGTTTTTACTAAATATTTCACTTATACTATGTTTTCTATTGGATTTTATAAAAGAATAATATATAACGGATCAGTTTTTACTAAATAGAGACGTCTTCGATATTAAACAACATTGTTTATTGTATTAAAAAAATTTTGAACAAATAAACATTGTGCTTCTACTAATCTTATTAATCAGTCAAAATCAACAAATATATATATTTACTACAGTTAAACATAGTCAAATGAGATCAAATATATAAACTTCTATTTAAAAAGTATTTTTTATTTGTCTTAAAATTCAAGGTAAAGTTTAGTAAAAAGCTGGTACAAACACTTAACACTTTTCAAAAGGGACCTTATTGTCGGTGATTAAAAGTTTAGTAATATCACATAAAAATAAATATACATTTTTATTAACATTGAAGTTCTTATTTTTTAAATAACTTTAATTATCCTTTAGTAACAAGACGTGTACCAAAAACGTGTAATTTCTCATAGTTACCATAGAAGTATTCATAAATATTAAAAGGGACCTTATGTCGGTCGTTACATTTTTAGTAATAAAGTTAAAAGAAGATACAAAAATACTATTAATTTCGTAGTTGTAACATTATTTTTTATTTTTATTTTATTTTTTATTTTATTTAAATATTTATTTAATTATATTTTTCATTATTTAATTATGTTTCTGAGATTTCTTTATAAAAATAAAGGAACCTCGGACTTGGTACGACTTTGTCTAGATTTCATTACTTTTTAATAGGGTTCCGTAGTCAACAAGGAACTCTTATTAGAGATAAACAATCAGCTCCATCGAGATTCGAGACTTGGCTAGTTTTTTTACAGAATGTTTTTGATGGGATTTCACTTCTTTTTTTAGAAACATATTGAGTTTTAAGCTGAGCCGTAAGTAGTGGGTTTCATCATATCGCTCGTGTAGGATTGCGCGCTCGTGTAAACGTCACCATCAGCATCACACGTGTTACATACCCCTCCGTGGTCTAGTGGTTTAGTGCGTGGCTCTTGACTCGGAGGTCGTAAGTTCGATTCCCGAGTTGGAAACGAATTATTTCCAAGTTTGTTTAGGACAATGGAGGTTGATCACCTTTGATCAGGATTAATTTGAAATTGAAATTTAAGGGGGGCTCCCATACAAAAAACCTAATTTCGAGTCCGACTCGCACGTGGCTAATTTTTATGGTTTTCCCTATAAATGGCCATTAAACCCTAAACTGCTAAATTTCAGCTCTCTGAGTCTATGGGAAGTACTTCTTATTTCTGTGGAAGTACTACTTCTATTTTGATGATCTTGAGTGAGTGAGTGAGTGTCATAAATGAGAAACTTAGCTTTAGCTTAAATTCGGAACTCAATGACTTCTAGAGGTTCTCAAATAGGGGCCTAAAATGTGGTGATATGGTTCCTGTAAATAATGGTACTGCAGTGTTTGCTTCGCGCTCTACTTAGCGGGGGCACTGCTGTGCCCCCAAATATTCTAATCAATGTTACCGATTTTCAGCTTGGTGCAAATTACTAGTAGTATAACAGTAGATACCGTGCCGAAAGAAAGCCGCAATCGACTCTCGACTGCAGCACCGACAATAAGGTCCCTTTTTCACTAAACTTTAAGTTCAATTTTAACATATAAAAAATCCTTTTTAAACCCTGTGTTTGTCATATCAAAATTGAGAGTCTGTTTATTAACATGGAGCAAAAAAAGAAAAAATGATATTTTTCGACACTTTACTTTAAATGCGATTATCTCGGAAACTAAAACCCTCCATAAGGTCCCTTTTCCCAGATAACGTCACATATAACTAATATTATAAATACGAAAGTGTGTATGTCTGTTACCTCTTCACGCCCAAACCGCTGAACAGATTTTGCTCGGTATGGAGATACCTTGAGTCCCGACGAAGGACATAGCTGCACATTTTTCTAGGATAGTTTCATCCTAGAAAAATGGGCAGTTTCCGCGTGATGCAACGGAGTTGCGGGCATCATCTAGTAATTAGGAATACTATAATAACTCGGCGAAACAAAAAGTATGCGTGGTTTCACGCCGGTTTTTACTGAGGCCGTGGTACTAATCCAGTTTCCCCTACATTTAGGGCAGCTGTTCCACCACTTTCTGATAAAGTGCCGAGTAGGCTATTCACGACTTTTTTGACAGATTCTCCATACTCGATCTGTCAAGTGGTGAATAGCCTATTCGGCACTTATCAGGAAGTGGTGAAACAGGCCCTGTGTTAGTAACTTAGGCTATTTAGGTGAGGCACATAGGCTATTTAGGTGACGATGAGGAGTTTCCCTCAAAGGATTAAGTTCGCCTTTGAGGGATGAGCTGCGGCTTGAGTGCGACACTACATTCAGATTTCAGAGCCGTGAAACAAGTCTATTGAAAGTGATTATAAAGTGGCATGGCATGTGAAGGAATTTCAGTACTTTGACTATACTATATAGTCGAACTAGCGACCCGCCCCGGCGTCGCACGGGTGTAAAATATATAGCCACTGAAAAAATGATTAAAATCGATAGCCTATGATCCTTCACGTGGTCTACTTCTTATCTGTGCCAAATAACATAAAAATTGCTCCAGTAGTTCGCGAGACAAGCCCTTTCAAGTAATTTTCCCCGTTTTTCCACATTCTCCTATTAGTCTTAGGGTGATAAAATATAGCCTATACCCTTCCTCGATAAATGGGCTATCTAACACTGAAAGAATCATCAAAATCCGTTGCGTAGTTTTAAAGATTAAAGGGAACAAAGGGACATGAGGGAAAAAAGCGACTTTGTTTTATAATAATATGTATAATGCAGGGGCTCCCAATCTTTTTCAGCCTGCGGCGCACTTACAAGTCAACATTTTGTCACGCGCGGCGCCCTACTTTACCTAGGTATTACAAAAATATACACAAATAAACACATTTAATGATTATAGGTAGGTTAAGCAAGTAAATAATAATAAACAAATATTATTCTTCTGCATGCTTTGTATAATTCATAATATTATAATTTTATTTTATAATTGTGTTATGGATAGTGATCTAGGATCGACTCACGGCGCGGCGGCGCCTCTCTTGCCTTTACGCGGCGCACAGTTTGGGAAACCCTGGTATAATGTATAGAATATAGTCTATAGACGTCTGTTCCAAAAGAACTATAATTTTCGCATAAAAATGTTCTTTTAAATGCCACTTTAAATATTAATTAACGTTAGTCCCAAATTACGCCTGTTGGGTCATTTTTTCGATTGCACGGCACGAGCCACACGCTTTAAAATTTCTGTAAAAGTAGGTACTTACTCATCTTTTTTAAAAATATAATATACAAAATAACACATAATAATAATAATATCTATGGACGTTTCACACCACGTCAGTCTGGTCCCGTGCTAAGTACCTGAAGGACTTGTGTTACAGGTACCAGACAACGGACATATTTAATACTTTTATATACATATCATACACATTTAATACACATCGAAGACTCAGAAACATTGAAAACTTTTTGTTCCGTCGGCGGGATTCGAACCCGCGACCCCCGGCTTGAGCTGCCATTGAGCCACGGAGGTCGACATAATATACTGTACACATACTGTATAATATCCTTCCAAACCTTCACTTAAAAAAAACTATGTAGTTAATATACACATACAGTACGTCACATCGAGATTCGAGACTCTCCACGTCCATTCACGTATGGAGTGCCCTTTACATTGAATACCGAACAAAGGCGCACTCGATTACTACTGCCTTGCTAATTAACTATACGTATAGCATTCACGCAGCACCCGATTCTGAATATTCCAACGTCGATATAGCTTCGATGAGGTTTCGATGCAGTCTCCGTACCATAAACGTTAATGTCAAACGTTGAAAGCGTTCTGATTGGTCAAAATTTTCCGAAATCTGTGGATGTTTGTTTGACGTAAAAGAGGATTGGAAGAAGCTGTAAAGTGCTCCAAGGCTTCAAATAAATATGTCAATGGGCGCTGCTGGTAAAGGAGAACTGTCAAAAATGACGTTTTTGTATGGAAACAGCGTTAGTTCCTTTCTCGCCACGTTCATTTAAACTAAAAGCCTTGTCGAGCTGTAATATTGTATTTTACAAAATGGCGATACAGTCTCGATGTAAATAGGTGCAAATATATCCGCGGAAACTATACATTTTTCCTTGATAACGTACACGTTTACGGACAAAGATTAATAGACACATAGTCCTTCGACATCGTTGTCTACTCTACATCTTAATAATATCCAGAAATTGGGTTTTGTTTAGTAATAATATATTTTTTTCAATTGCCACGCTGACTTACCGCCGTAGGTACTCAGAGACATTAAATTATGACTAACCTTGTTCTTCTTTTAAAAATGGCCTCCCTTGAGGAATAGCCAGTACTGATTAACCTTGATACTGATTGACAGATAATATATGGCTTATGTCAAAATTTTAAATTAATTACATTTAAGTAATTAATGTTCCACTCTGAGTGCTAGTTAGAGTCTAGATACTCTATAGAGAGCCTAAATTATTACAATATGTTGAGCTTGAGGCAGGCGGAAGCCGTGGCCTGAGCCCTGAGTAATTACTGGATATGAAAGCTGACACAGTTTTACTTTTTGGGACCCCAGGCCGTTGCTCGAAAAACCTCCTCCTTTTCGGAAGTCGGTTAAAATGGTGTACCGTGTATGCTTTGTTTTTTCAATAATTAAACTATTATATTACAATCACCTGGACGGGATAGCAACAACAGCCTTTAAATGAGCCCTTTGTGAGGCGGATTAAAATTTCGCGGAGTGAGCCGCATTGCAGCTGTCGGCGTGACGGCTTTATATTTAGCCGTATATTCCCGCCAAAATAATGCCGCCATTTTAACTTTTAATAGTGCAGTTTCGTCGGAAATATTGTTTACGACCTTTTTTAGAAGCCACGCTCTACTGCGGTGCGGAGGAATAACGCGTTGTGCGTTGAGGCGACGCGCGATAATACATTGCGAGACTGACAGCGCAGCGCGTCGCACTCTCTCACTCCGAATTCTGTTCGTCGTTCCGTCACAACAACGAAGAATGAATAAAGAAAGAACAATGTGGCGTCAAATATGTGTAATGCGGTCTGATCAAATGACATTGGCCCATGATGGACTAAAACAGGCAAAACGTATAAAGAAGCATATTCATTAGCGACGTCGTTGTGCTTGCTATAAGCAGTTTTGCAATCATAGTGGCAGTCATAAGTTACTTATCAAGGTCCAATATACAGATTACAGAGATCCTTTAAATATCGTTACGACGACGCACCGCAACAACGAAGAACGTGGCCTCACTCTTAGCGTAGCTCTTAGCTATAATATAACTTCCCGCCAAAATAATAGCGCCATTTTAAGTTTTAATTGTCCAAGCTGCATTTTTATTTCGCTGGAAATGTGGATGACCTAGGGTTGAATCGCGTGTTGCGTGCTTCAGATAGAATACACTAAAATTGGTTAGCCAAAAACTTATCCGTTGCTTTATGAAATGGTAGATTGTAGACATTGGAATAGTCGTAACATACACCGAAGACCAAAATTTATTTTCAATTTACTCGAGAACGGCTAAACCGATTTGGCTGATTCTAGTCCTAAAATATTCGTGGAAGTCCAAGCAAAGGTTTGTACGGTGAGAAATATGTTAGGAGTTCACGGGCTATCTAGTCTAGCAGATAATAAACATTTGAACTAGGACGCTCTATCTTATGAAAGAGAGCGAACTATAGCCCAATCACCGAACGCGTAGACGACGGTCATTGACCTTTGATTTCGTGTGTGAATGAAACACGTAGAGCAAGGTCAATGATGAATTTCTTCGTGTTTGCCAAACGGCAAGCAAAATAATTGAATATATTACTACTATTATTTTACTTAATAAAATTGACGAGAACAAAGTTTCGCAGTTGTAAAAGATATTTCACAAGTGGAATGTCACACTTATGCGGTTTCTTTGAAAACTTTTCCAAGGACTTCAGGGATTTTGGGTATAAGATATAAACTGATTTTGAAAAGGCGCCGAGACAAAAAATATTTGTCATACTCAAAGTAAGAAATTACTAATTAGTCTCTTTGGTCATAAAAGATGTTTCTCTCGAGTTCTACCTTTTTTATCTATGTAGTTTATGAATTATGGAATTGTTAAATGAATTATGGGGAATATGTAGTTTATGAATTATGATATTGCCGATCTATTGGCGTGTGTTTCAAATAAAAGTAATTTGTAAATACTAAGAAGATGCTGAATGTATGCTTAAATTTTAATAAATTGGCTTTACTTTGGAAGCTGATATCATGAGTATAATAAACGAAAATAAAAAAAATTAAAACGTGGAAAGGAATGTTGAGACACTGAATATGATTGCTGTATTTTTATTATAACTCTGTAGCTTTCAAATTATGAGTTTATAAGGCTCTAAATACGGTAAATTATGGATTCTCCGTAGAGAAGGCCCTTAAGCAGGAATAATCTGTCTAAAATATCCTCATCAGATTTTACCACACCTTATAAAAACGCGCATCTAAATAGCGCCAAATAGCGTCATGATTTCATTAATGTCATGGCGATGACACCGCATGAGGTATTCTTTATTTTTGGCTACTCGTAATTGGCACTTTTGTAAGTGATTGTATGCAGGTCAAACGCTTTGTTCTATTTACGGTACACAATGTATTTATTGGTCGCGCTGAATCTGATAATGGTACAGTCGGGTACGGAAGTGCGTTTGGGATTTCTTTGTGTAAGAATAAGGGCCAACCCACACGTACCACAACCACACGACAGCCACAACCACACCACGTGGTCAGGCGTATGCGTTGTAAATCAACTGGACCATTCACACGTAGAGATCAACTACGATGATATGGCGCGCCCCTCCAAAATTCAAAACTTGAAGTGCGTTGTCAAAACGTTTGAAGTGCGTTGTCTTGCGCGGTAGTTATGATTAGTTGACCAACAAATCTTGGTAACAAGTGACATTAACTGAAATATTATGTGTACTGTGATTGGTTGAATACTTACTACATAGAAACTCTTTCATAAGGATGTGACTACACACATTGAAACAGTCATTTGGAGGGGCGCGCCAAGTTATCGTAGTTGATCTCTACCACATTTTGCAGTCGTTGTCGACCACTTGTCAGATAACTTGTCAGACGCAACCACGGCGGACCACATCGCAACCACATCGCAACCACATCGCAACCACGTCGCAACCACATCGCAACCACAACGTTGCGTCGATGCAACGACAGTGCGCGCACACCGCCCGCGCTCTCCCGCCCCTCCGTTTCATTGACTTTCGTACGTAACCACATCGCAACCACTGGCAACAACGCAACCACGTCGGCATTTTGTCGGTACCACAACGCAACTACAAAATACTGCAGCGACACCATTCACACATAACCGCTCGACGACATTTTGTCGTTGCGATGTCGTGTGGTTGTGATACGTGTGGGTTGGCCCTGAGTTGCAAAGCCTTGTCCTCACTGAGGAGAATCCCAGGCAATTATAAAGTAACTAGATTACCTCTTGGGCCGAAATTCATTTATCGTGCGGGAACTAAACATTTTTCGGGGATAAAACTTATACTATGTTGTTCCCCGGGACTCAAAGTAACTCCATACCAAATTTCAACAAAATCCGTACAGCGGTTTGGGCTTGACGAGGTAACAGACAGACACACTTTCGCATTTATAATAATATTAGTATGGATTGTATTGCTGTTTGACGTCATCGACATTGCTTAGCTCAGTGGAGTAAATATTTTTATAGAGCTTCAAAGTCTACTACATTTTCAAAATTTACTTACTAAGGGCCTGTGCCCTGTTTCACCGCTTCCTGATAAGGTGCCCGATAGGCTTATTTGACAGATTCTCCATACTCTATGTGTCAAGTTAAGTGGTGGATAGCCTTATCAGGAAGTGGTGAAACAGGCCCTAAGGGTTTTATTTTGTGGTAACTCTTATCAGTTATCACTCATTTACAGTCACATCGGAATGCCTCGCCATATTCGTTGATGACTCACGAGTCATAAGTCATAATACAGAGGTTAATATGTCCATTGTTGTCACTTTGTATGCATGTTTTGATGGCTCTACGTACACAAATACTTGTATTAATGTTGCAATTATGCGTTTATAAGAATATTATGTCTCCAAACCAATCATAAATAATAATTGAAGTTCGATTTAAGCCCTAATTTTACTATTTAACCCATCAAGCCCCGTAAGTCGCGGCCTTACGGGCCTTTAACAAAAGATTTCCAGGAATTGGCGATCGACGGTTTAATTGCCATAACAAACTCCAAAGTTTCGCTCCTATTTTGATCTTCGTTTAATAACGAATTACGAACACCGAAATGGTAATTTCATTTAGCAAACTTCAAACGACTCACAAGTCACAACAACACATTTGACCTTTCATGTGAATATCAATTTGTTGTTTGATAGGAAACGGAATAAAGGTACAAATTGGAACCGAGTAACACGCGTCAACTGCAGACGACGTGTCGTGACACAACTGGTTTCTATGTATTTCTATGAAACACCCTTCGCAGCTAGCGACACGAAGCTAGCGACACTTATAGAAATACTTCTAAAACCAGTAGTGTCGCGACGACACGTCGTCTGCTGCCGCTTCATGTAGCCGGCTTCCAACTTTTCATTTCATTTAATTCCTGAATAGATTAAAGGTACACTTAAATCTATTCAGGAATGAAATGAAACACAGAAATAAGCACCATTTATCCATCCACGTCCATTGAAAATGCAAATCCATCTTTGTCGAATCTTGATTCAAGAGGACTGGATTAAAATACAAGTGGATCAAATCGTAGCTTCTAATTGACTTTAATGGAATGATTCATCTTCGCCAGGGTTGCCACTTGCCAAGTTCTGATCGGTTTTGTTTTCTTGAAAAACCAAAACTCTATCTTCCAGTGACGTAGCCGTTCCGAAAACGTCCTCCTACACCTGATAGTAGACGCAGAAGTGTTTTATTTTTTTATGAAATAAGGGGGCAAACGAGCAAACAGGTCACCTGATGGAAAGCAACTTCCGTCGCCCATGGACACTCGCAGCATCAGAAGAGCTGCAGGTGCGTTGCCGGCCTTTTAAGAGGGAATAGGGTAATAGGGGAGGGTAGGGATGGGAAGGGAAGGGAATAGGGGAGGGTAGGGTAGGGGATTGGGCCTCCGTTAAACTCACTCACTCGGCGAAACACAGCGCAAGCGCTGTTTCACGCCGGTTTTCTGTGAGAACGTGGCATTTCTCCGGTCGAGCCGGCCCATTCGTGCCGAAGCATGACTCTCCCACGTATAAATTTTATAGTGCCCAAGTGTGTGCTGTAAGTACACAAGAGCACTTTCTCTTCATTTACTCTTATAACTCATAACTCATAAAGTCATAACCCAGCAGGAGGGTCGACTAAAGCCTTGACAATGTCATCAAAGTAGCATTACGCATATGGCTAAAATAAAAACACATCATGATCTGCTTCGTTGCTACGCCTGGCATCCTTATGGACTTGCCAAAATATCTTGATCGTCAAATACTTCTGAGAGTAGGTTGCACGGTGCACCACAGGCGTTGTTACAGAAGTAAGTTGGTGCAACCCACTCTAAGGGCGCGTACAGACGTGCGCGTGTTCTGCGCCACTTTCTGATAAACTTGACAGATGAAGTATAGAGAATCTGTCAAAAAAGTTGTGAATAGCCTATTCGGCACTTTATCAGAAAGTGGTGAAACAGGCCCTTGTTTATAAGTATCAACCCTAAGAGGAATCTTTATTCTTTTCTTGTATCTAGCATTCTCGGCAGGGGTAATACTGCCTAGTTCCTACCTGTACCAAAGAATATATACACTACGCGAACCTGTACGATATTATGTCGATGGGTTCGGTCGTGTATATTTGTTGCTTTTCCACACAAATACTATTCTACGAATTTTGATGAAATTTCGAGTGATGGTAGCTATTTTTCATCACGAAACTGTTATACTTCCGTGAATTTAACGGACGGAGTCGCGGTCTTCGTTCATAATAACTCGATTCGCACCTCATTCAAAACACTACTAAATCAATAGACGCTGATCGAACTACCCGCAATTGCTTCAACTCGCAAACAGAATTAGCACCTAGTTTCAACTTCCAATAACTGTATTATCTACGTGATACATAATCCATACTAATATTATAAAGTTTGTCTGTCTGTTAGCTCTGTAAGGCTGTACAGATTTTGATAAATACACCATGATTAAACCTAGGAACAAATTATCGGACGAACGTCCGCGGACGTTTTCATCGGATGCGGCTTGTTTCTATCTGTTCAATACAAAATACACTAAACTGTGCACATTGTCTGACATAAGTCGCGGACGCGATCTTGAGCGTTCGGACGTCCGAACAGAATCTGGCAGGCCGGATTTTTTTGCATCCGCGGACGTCTGCCATTGACATAAAGCTGGGAACAAATTATCGGACGTTGTCCTCGGACGTTTTCCTCGGATGCGGCTTGTTTCTATCTGGTTAATACAAAATACACTAAACTGTGCACATTGTCTGACATAAGTCGCGGACGCGACCTTGAGCGTTCGGACGTCTGAAAAGAATCTGGCTAGCGAGATGTTTTTGCATCCGCGGACGCTATGAACGGGGCGCGGGGACGCGTCCGCGGACGTTCAGTCGTATTCGTTTCATTTTTCTATGCGCATGTGCAGCTTTCCCGCATGTGCAGTAATAGAAATTAACATCAATTTCTGTCAGATTTTAGCACACGACACTGTTGTATTGGTCTTCGGACATCTGGCCAGTCATTTCAAATTGTTAGCGGGAAGCATGTCAAGCAGCGACAGTGAGGATGATTATTTAGCGGTAGCTGCGCTATGTTGTCCGCCAAAAAAAAGAATGAAAAGGAGTATTTGGGTCCATAATATTAATAAAAAACGATTGCAGTTTGGTGAATTTCACACCTTGTATCCTGATTTACAAAAGGACGAGAGTCGTTATAAATTATATTTAAGAATGAATGAAGATCAATTTATGTTTCAATTATTGAAAATGACATTGAGAAACAAATAACCCAGTTTCGGACACCAATATCAGCAAAGGAACGATTACCTCGCGCACTTTGCGGCCACGTCTGCGACTACACTCGTATGAGTAGTGATTTGATGACTAAACTTAAAAACATCATAGAAGAATTAGTTGGCCGCAGCTACCTGGCCGCGTGACCTAGCCGCCTAATGCGCGGGGGGTCAGTGGTAACTTTGAGGTAGGTGAATAATAAAACAAGACGTGCTTTATCTAATAAAAGCTTGACGTGTCAGCGCGAGCACGCTCGGAAAGCTTATAGTAGGGGAGGTCGCGCTCAGTTTAAAAAGTCATTTCATACCGAGCGAAAACAGCTTTGATCGTCAGCCACTTCATAATGGGTGGAATAAAAATTGAGAGCATCTCAAAGTTGTTGTTGGGAATCGTATTGTTGTTTGTTATTTTAGTTTTAGTATGTAACAACAGATGGCGCTTATAAAGTAAAACGTATATAATTCTTCTTCACAAATATTGACTATTGAATTAATTACTTAAAATTGCTATGTGAGATCATTTTATGTTTAATTCAAACGAAAATCGCCGTCAGCTGAATGTTTGCAGGTGGAAATGTCGTCTACGCGACGCCCTAGGATACATTGAGCGCGAAGTGGTCATAACTTATATCGCTGGCAACGGTTTTTCCACCGTCGTATTAGCGACTGTCGGTTTTCTTTATTATTTACAAAGTAAAAACATTCACCTGTATACATTTTGTACGGTATAAAATGACTTTATATTCAAAAATTTTTTACATGTTCAGTAACGCGACTGACGTTGAATCCCCCGTCTGCAATACGGCTGACGGTGATTTTTTGGTTAAACATGACCTCAATAATCATTCATTAAAGTTTCATCCGGTATAAAATCACTTTTCGCAACTATTTTTTTTACAACTTTGAAATACTCTCAGTTAACATTCCACCACGGGTGCGGCGACTGACGCTGATTATATTGATTGATAAATATTAAGCTACCGCTGGACAAAAATTGGTGGGTATGAAATGACTTAGAAAACGCTAGCACTACCTCCCCTACTATTATGCACGTAGTGATTAAATTCTCTTTAGAGCTTATGAACCATAAAGAAATATAATATGACAGTAGTTGACAGTACTTTCAGGTACTGATATTATGAACACAAAACTCTACATTGTATTAAGTACCTATAGTGTCCGACCAAGATACCGACCAAGACCGAGATAACATTTAAAATTACAATTATTTACTGAAATTTACTTTTTTATTTTATGAACACACTAGAAAAAGTACCAAATTGGATAAAAATAAATATTATTAATCTTAGACGCGAATATGTTCCCCAGAAACTTTTCAGTACTTATTCATATTCCGTTTTTTTATCCGAGTAACAATAATAATAATATCGATGGACTTGTGTTACGGGTACCAGACATGAGACAACGGAAATATATTTATTAAGTAATACTTCTATCCATACTTCCATATTAATATTATTATAAATCTGTCTGTCTGTTATTCTTCCATATCCATACTAATATTATAAATGCGAAAGTGTGTCTGTCTGTCTATCTGTCTGTCTGTTTGTCTGTCTGTCTGTCTGTTACCTCTTCACGCCCAAACCGCTGAACCGATTTTGATGAAATTTGTTAAGGAGATACGAGTCCTGGGAAAGGACTATAGGATACTAAATACTTTTATCTAGGAAAAATGTACGGTTCCTACGCGATTTTGGCACAAAGGAGTTACGGGCGTCATCCAGTACTATAATAGGCATACATAAATTAAAGATTTTTATTTAACATTTATATTATATTATTTAAGATTTTTATTATATCATACTCATATTTTTTGCCGAAACTGGCCGAAAACGAAATTTCGGTCGGTCACTAATCTATGCCCGAAACGTCTTCGGAGATGCGATGTTTTTGCATCCAGCCAGCCAGATCAGTGTTCGGACGTCCGAACGCTAAGGTCGCGTCCGCGATTATGACAGACAACTTGACCTTGACGACCTATAGCGTTCAGACATCCAAACAGCTGATGTTTTTGCATCCGCGGACGCCATGAACGGGGCGCGGGGACGCATCCGCGGACGGCGGACGGTTTTCTGAAAGGACTGGCCAGACATCCGAAGACTCATTTTCTACAAACCTTCCTGCATCCGCGGACGTCCCGTGCACATTGTCAAGTCGCATCCATCAGCCGCGACTTATGGACGCGTCCGATAATTTGTTCCCAGCTTAAATGTCTTTGACGTCCGCGGATGAACCGTGCACATTGTTAAGACGCTATATTGAAAAAACTGTCCTTTTTGACGTAATACTATAATAGGACCCTCAGAAATATTACAAATCTGGTAATGAGATATACATATCTTCATAGCCTTATCTAGGTTTGAGAAGAACTAGAAACACGATTAATGTATTTTGCCTCGATACATTTAATTTTCGAAATGATCTCTTAAAAATACGAAATTTGAAGATTACTTTTAAAAGAAAATAGATGTATTGTAGGAAATTAGTCTAATTGATAGACACCTTTGCAACTCAAAATCGTATAGAAGCATTTTGCTTAAATGGTCCTAGTTATTTTTTAAATGATTATAATTACGTTTTTTCGCATCATTTCGATCGTATTCACGACTTTGTCATACAAATTAAGTATAAAATTGCCCTTGCGGTAAAATTACTTTCGATATAGCGCCTTATGAAGAAAAGGAAGAGACTCATGCCGCTCTACTCTCGAGTTTCAGAATACTATCATAGAAGTTTATTCATAGGCAGATGGATGGCGGACCTTCGTAATTTGGTCGCGTTTTGTCAAACCCAGCCGACAGACATTACCAATATCGACATAATCCGACCACATGACGTAGGCCCGTCAACTGCCTATGTCACCGGTTAGAGATCAACTACGATAACTTGGCGCGCCCCTCCAAATGTTTCAATGTGTGTAGTCACATCCTTATGAAATAGTTTGTATGTAGTAAATATTCAACCAATCACAGTACACGTAATATTTCACTTAATGTCACTTATTACCAAGATTTGTTGGTCAACTAATCATAACTAGCCTACCGCGCAAGACAACACTTCAAATGTTTTGACAACACACTTCATACGTTTTGAATTTTGGAGGGGCGCGCCAAGTTATCGTAGTTGATCTCTGCACGGTCTTTTCATCAATCTGATCCATCAATCTGATTGACGGACTATTGATGGTAATAAAAAGTTCATATTAGTCACAGGTTACACGGTCAAATTTTCATCAACTTTTTTCATCACGGTCAAATTATTAGATTGATGGATCAGACTGATGAAAATAACCGGCGACTATGAATCAATAAGTTTATATAGGTTTTTTATGTTGGCGTGTATTCCCAACATTATAAATTGCAGGCAATTTAAAAGCACTCGATTTTATAAATTATTCATCAGCACCGCATGCTCGGGCATCGATTAGTATTTTGTGACGTTACATCGTAAACAAACGTTAACCTGGGTTACCTAAATACATAAATTGTTGAAATTCGGAACAAGCACCCTTTGACCGTAACTTTCTGAAGGACAATGTAAGCCTTAAGCCTTTGTATTGGAAGTGAGAAAGGAAAGGAAATAGGAAAGAGAAAAAAAATTGAGGAAATTTTCAATAGAGGAAATAAAATGAGCCCTTAATAAAAAGATGTTGGGCCCACAACTTTTTATTCAGGGCCTCAAAACTTCTTCAGAGCATCATCGACACTGTTGAGACTTCCCTTTGAATATCTAGTTACAAACCACGAATAATATAAGATATAAGCTAGGCGTTTTTCCAAAGTCATGGCACTTGAGAAGTAAGAACGAGTCTCTACGAGACTTGAAAGTAGTGAAATTTTTAACTTCTGAAACCCAAAAATGGTATTTTTGCAAGTGAAAAAGTATAAAATTTCGCTATGCGAATTGCGATCAGAAAAGAGATTCCTTCCTTTCCTGCGCGGCGCCGTCTTATCAAATTTCGATCAGATCATATGTCCAGAGTTTCCGACACGACTAACATTTTTTATTCATCCCAAAAGAAGTGCACATTGCCTGCTAAAAAGTTTTCACTTCAAAAAACCTTGCTGTCAATGCAAGTACTCCTCATAGGAAAACATATTTCAAAGTTGTAAATAACAAACATCCTTTAGTAAACCTATCCGTCTTGGAGACACATGATATTGAAGCCCTATAGGTAATTAGGATGTCTAGTTCAAATGAAGTGTATAAGTTTTACAGGTGAAAAACGGTGGCTTTTTAAGGGCTTAGCAGTTAGCTGAACATGTGCAAAGGGCATTTACAGGGCTGCCTTTTTAACCTTTTCTGGGGTCCAATTCTGGTATATGACTAAAGAACCTACTTTTAACTCTTAGAATGATAATCTCCAACTTTTTATAAATTCGAAGTGATAATACTTTACACTCAGTTCTCATCGAACATTCAAAATATTATGATATCATCGTTAGTCTAGAAAAATATGTCACTTCATTGTCAGTCGTGGTTTGTATACAAAGCGATGGAATATGACAAGTTTTTTTACAGGGGGTCAATGGCCACTACGGCCAGGTTACGGCATGTGCCGTATAGTCTATTTGCATTATTATTAGTTAGCGTAATGGGCAGCTCCTTTGACTGGGCTTTTACGCCTTTTTTTGATTATGATTAAAAGTCACTGCGAACTAAACTTGGAATTTAGACAGTACAGCAGATAGAAACATGTCCTTATCTATCTTTTCTGAGAAAAAGCGATAGCGTTTATCAGGATTTTTGTAGTGACCTCTTACATTTAACTCGATAATGAGGGTAGAGGTAGAACAGTCCATTAACTCGATAATTGAATGTTGGCAGCTCTGCAGGCTTCAAGTTTTCTCACTATTCTCACATTGTAGAGATGTATCTAACCTACTCTAAAAACTATAGCGGCCTTGTTTAGATACGAAGATTAAGACAGAACCAATTCTTGTCTTTTTCGTATACGTAGGAAAAGTTATAAGGCTGACAATGATAATTGATAACAATATCGATTAGCTAGTCCTGTCGTAGCGTAAGTTCCGAAACCCAGTATACTGGTCAGCGCTCATGACACCATGTATCCGACGTCATAATATTGTATGGTAAGACAAGTCTCACGTACTAGAAGCGTATAACATATTTGAAATAATAGTATCATCATAAAGTCATAGATCAATGCACTGGGTGAAATATTTTGGAACATAATTTATCAACAGTACGGCGTCGATTCTTGACGTCATGACTCATGACTGATGATACTGGGAAATATTTCAGAACCTACCATTTTTCTTAATTTACTTACAAGACATTATTAGCACATTAGGCAGTAGAATTGTCTTTTTCATATCTTACTTCTGCTCTATGTTATTCTTTTTATGAAAAATATGTTAGCTCTACGAGGGCGGCACTGAAAATTTCGGGAATCAAGGAGGTGACACAACAGTACTATTTAAAAATGTGTTTATTGCTTTTCGAAGTATTCTTTGCGAAATTTGACACATTTTTCCATACGATGGAACCAATCATTGAAGCAACCATTCCATTCGGAAGTTGGGGTCTCAAAAATGGCCGTTTTGTAGGCGTCCACAGCTTCTTCAGGTGATGAAAATCTCTGACCACGCAATTTATTCTTTATTTCAGGGAAAGTATAGAAATCATTAGGGCTTAAGTCGGGGCTGTACGGCGGATGGTCTAATAATTCTATGTTTTCTTGCTCTAAAAACTCTTTTGTTCTGTGCGCGGTGTGAGAACTCGCATTGTCGTGATGGAGGATGATGCGGCGGTTGCAGTTCTCTTTACGGAGTTCAGAAACGACCTGTGGCAAACAAATGCTAGCATACCATTCTACATTAACCGTTCTTTGTCCCTCAAGAGGAATAGTCGCAATATGGCCGGTTTTGGAGACAAACGTGGCCACCATTTTTTTGCAACACTCCGTGAACGAACAATTTTTGTTGGCTTTAACTCATTTTCGAACACCCAAACTCGTGACTGGTTTTTAGTTTTGGGTTCTTACGCGTATATCCAGGATTCGTCACCTGATACGATGTTGTATACAGCATTTTATTATATTTTTATTATATTATATTTTTATCTTGCGTGGAATCTTTCGAGAGTTCTGACGCACCAAGTAACGCGAGCCGCTTTTTGCTCTTCACAGAGCAAATGCGGTATCCATCGGGAAAACAACTTTTTTAAACCTAATCAAAGTATGTCACATCACACATGTCGATCTTCCTCAACCAGCTTACGCACAGCATCAACGTTTTCTTGCGTGACTGCAGTTTTTGGACGACCTTGACGCTGATCATCACTGAGCCTGACACGTCCACGTTGAAATTCAGCAAACCAGCGATAAATTGTCGTTTTGGATGGGGCTTCATCACCAAATGCAGAAATCATCCAATCAACACACTGTTTATGTGTTAAACCACTTCGAAAGTCATAATAAATCATCGCTCTAGAATTTTCTCGAGTCAATTCCATTTTCTCAACGACTAAACAAGTTTGACAAGACCTTGTGACAAGACCGAGAATCTTTTTTTAAATAAATAAATGGTATTCGATTTTTAAAACCGAGGAGTTTTCAATTAAAAAGATTTTAATATGACAGGAATAGTGGAAGTATTCCATTCCCGATATTTTTAGTGCAGCCTATGTATAAGTATTGTCTAGTAATATTTGTTTACTTTGTGATAACGTTTAAAAATGTCTATGCGCTATGTTTTTATACCAGCACTAGATAGGGCACGTGTTTGGTTGCATATTGGTAACTGGTAAGGCTTTAAAAGAACTCAGAAGTCACAACATGTAGGTTGTAGAGGGTAAATTCGTCTATGATGACCTGTAATCGAATTATGGTAGCCCAATATGAACACACGCATCAGGTAAAATATCTTGATTCTTGCTCATCTATTAAGATTCAAGATTCTCGTCTTTTACATGAGCATTTCGAGCAAGATCAACATTAATATTATAAATTCGAAATTGGCTTTGTCTGTCTGTCTGTTACATCTGCACACTATAACCGATTCGTTGCCACCTTCATTTTCACGAATTCTTACCACAGGCCAAGCAGTTTGTTCGATGACGCGCCATAAGCGCCATCGGCCCTGCTAAACGATACGCCCCACGTGCGGCATTGGCCACTGGTTGTGTTTTATGCAAATTTAGACTAAGGAATTGTAATTACAGTATAATAAATTAATTTTAACGTGTTTTTTAACAATCCTTGTATGCCGCGCCTGGCGCGTCATCGGCCTCACTGAATCTTTTTAAATGACGCGCTAGGCGCGGCAGTGGCTACGAATCGGTTAAACCAGGGGTTCCCAAACTGCGCCGCGGCGCCCTGGTGCGCCGTGAAAAGACAAGAGGGGCGCCGCGAGTCGTTCCTCCATCATTATCCCTAATCACAAATATTATAAAATAAAATTATAATATGAATTATACAAAGCAGGCTGTGATTAATCCTTCGATCGCGGATTCTTGGAAATCTATTATTATTCTATTGTTGTCACTTGTCGCGATCACCGGTCGCGGTGCTCTAATGGGGCTTGATAGGTTAAATAAAAATACTTGATTATTATTTATTATTTACTTGCTTAACCTAACTATACAGGGTGTAACAAAAACTAGTGATAATACTTTAGGATGTGTACGTGTTCCCTGTAGAGAGTTCACTGTGAAAGTAGCAGCGCTGAAAGACCAAAATTTTTTTTCACTTTTGTATGGGCAAGGGCCCGAGCGTCACGAGTTTCCCCATACAAAAGTGAAAAAAATTTTTGGTCTTTCAGCGCTGCTACTTGCACAGTGAACTCTCTACAGGGAACACGTACACATCCTAAAGTATTATCACTAGTTTTTGTTACACCCTGTATAACCATTAAAGGTGTTTATGTATGTTTTTGTAATGTCTAGCTAGAGTAGGGCGCCGTGACAAAATAGTGGGGCATGTAAGTGCGCCGCAGGCTGAAAAAGATTGGGAACCCCTGGGTTAAACATTGAACCGATTTTACAGAAATTTGGTATGGAGATACTTTGAGTCCCGAGAAAGGTCATACGATACTTTTTAATCCTGAAAAATGTACGGTTCTACCGAGATTAACTTATTTCGGCACAACGGAGTTGTAGGCGTTATCTACTTAAAAATAAACTGATGATAGTCACCATGTGGGCAGAAAACAGGCAACGACCGTTAAATGTCAAATATGGACAGAGTGATTGCCACAATAAAAACCGATGCATCGATAGAGATCAACTACGATAACTTGGCGCGCCCCTCCAAATGACTGTTTCAATGTGTGTAGTCACATCCTTATGAAAGAGTTTGTATGTAGTAAGTATTCAACCAATCACAGTACACGTTATATTTCAGTTAATGTCACTTATTATCAAGATTTGTTGGTCAACTAATCATAACTAGCCTACCGCGCAAGACAACGCACCTCAAACGTTTTGACAACGCACTTCAAACGTTTTTAATTTTGGATGGGCGCGCCATATTATCGTAGTTGATCTCTACCACTGACCTCCATTTAATACAAGTACGCTGGACCTATGATACCCTTTGAAATGACAGCTGTTTTTTGTGCCTATTTGAAGCGGAATAGCGATTGAGCGGCCATTTGCAAGTTACGTCAGATTTAGTTCTCTTCCTCCGCATTGGGGGCGCTGATTCCGCTTCAAATAGACACAAAAAACAGCTGGGTATCTTATGTCCAACGTACTTGTATAATGAAGGTCAGTGATCGATTCCAAATAAAAAATTCGTCAACCGCGACGCCGATATTTCAGTCTCATACAGGCTATTTTATTCCGGTTCCACTGGGACATTATTTATGCAATACAAGTTTCCCTTTAATCATTTTGAGATTTCATCTACAGATCAATTCGCTTATCGCACAAGAAACTTACATTTTTCTGGGATAAAGTATCTCCATAGCAAATTTTAGTGAAATCGGTTCAGCGGTTAGGCGTGAAAAGGTAACATACAGACATACATTTTCGCATTTATTAGTATTAATTGCTACTGTACGTAAGCTACTAATATACAGGGTGTCCCAAAACTCAACGATAATCTGGGACCGGATGAATGGCCAAGTTACACCAGTTCCGGGAAAAATAAAATAAAAATTCCATATCACTCAGTTTAGCGATAATAGACAATTTTGTAAAAAAGTCGAAATTCGACACCCTTAGTCGCATTTTCAAGTCCTGTGATCACCAATGTCACAATTTCGCTGTATTTTTTTTAATTTTGAGATCTTCATTAACGATGCTATTAATCGCAACTACGAATTAATGCAAGAAACATCGTTAATTTAATAAAATAAGTTAAGTTTCAGTGAATCATGGTTCACAAAAATATTGTTAGTGAACTTTGACACTTCATTTTGAAAAAAAATGTACTACACTACCCTTGGCAAGTTATTTCAAAAGTTGGCGCATTTTATCAAGATTTAAAAATGGTGCAACACTAGCCACTTTTCTTGCCATTAAAATTTTTATTTCTCATTTTTTCCAAATTGAGCTCATTTTGAACAACTCAAGATTAGGAATTTTTGTTACTAAAATTTGTTATTTTTTGTTTCTGGTCTGAAATAAAATTACTATTTTTAGTAAAGAGGTAATTCAGTCAGTTAATAACCAATCTTATGCTAAAAAACATAATGATAATTAATAAAATAATGAAAGAACCGTCGTAAAACTTTTTATTTAATTATTCTCCTTAAACTACAATAAATGTTCGAATTGGTCTTTTGTAAGGCGTTGCTTAGCCTGTATTCGTGCCGGAGGCAAACAATTCAAACATTTACTGTAGTTTAAGGTGAATAATTAAATAAATTTTTTACGACGGTTCTTTCATTATTGTATTAATTATTATTATGTTTTTTACAATAAGATTGGTTATTAACTGACTGAATTACATCTTTACTAAAAATAGTAATTTTATTTTAGACCAGAAACAAAAAATAACAAATTTTAATAACAAAAATTCCTTATCTTGAGTTGTTCAAAATGAGCTCAATTTGGAAAAAATGAGAAATAAAAATTTTAATGGCAAGAAAAGTGGCTAGTGTTACACCATTTTTAAATCTTGATAAAATGCGCCAACTTTTGAAATAACTTGCCAAGGGTAGTGTAGTAAATTTTTTTTTCAAAATGAAGTGTCAAAGTTCACTAACAATATTTTTGTGAACCATGACTCACTGAAACTTAACTTATTTTATTAAATTAACGATGTTTCTTGCATTAATTCGTAGTTGCGATTAATAGCATCGTTAATGAAGATCTCAAAATTAAAAAAAATACAGCGAAATTGTGACATTGGTGATCACAGGACTTGAAAATGCGACTAAGGGTGTCGAATTTCGACTTTTTTACAAAATTGTCTATTATCGCTAAACTGAGTGATATGGAATTTTTATTTTATTTTTCCCGGAACTGGTGTAACTTGGCCATTCATCCGGTCCCAGATTATCGTTGAGTTTTGGGACACCCTGTATATTCTGTGACTGTACAGTGTACACACAAATCTTCATAATCCTTACTCTGAGGTTTTGACTATATTACGAGCATGTTGTACACCACGTGGCTTATCACAAAGGCGTCCCAAATATTTATACAGGAGCGTCAGAGCACGCATACTTGTCGTAATCCCAACATCCTGTAACATATTATGACTGAACTCAGTTTGGAATATAGATACTTGCTGATGTACAGTATACTAACAATTATAATAATATTATTTTCGCAGCGTATTTACTATTCAAGACCGTGCATGGCCAACCTTTGGTTCGCACTCGAGGTCTGTAGATTTCATCCTGGGTGGAGACGTGTACCAATGAGACGTTTTCAGATCTCAAGTACACAATACGGACGCTGGTACGGTGAAGGAAAACATCGTGAGGAAACCCGCACCAACCATGTGCGGACGTATAGACTACTAGATGATGCCCGCAACTCCGTTGCGCCAAAATTAGTTAATCGTGCGAGAACCGTTCGTTTTCCCGGGATAAAAGGTATACTATGTCCTTTCCCGGGATTCAAAGTATTTCCATACAAATTTTTAGCGAAATTGGTTCAGCGGCTTGGGCGTAAAGAGGTAACACACAGACTCTTATTCGATTTCGGAAATTCCGCAATGTAACAACTATGTCCCTAAGACCCTAAACGCGTATTTGCCCATCATTGGCCAACGTCGGCATAGGTTTTTTCCCTAAAAATCGCCTAAGCAAATCCCATAAAACAAAATTCACTCCTTTAAGTATAAGTCTAGAATTTATTCAGTGAAGCACGCGTTTAAATCAAGCATATTACCCGCATACAGATCGCTACCAAAGTTTATTGGCCTTGCAAAATGTAGAAGTTGTTAACCTTTTGACCTTACTGTGTTACAATTTAGATTGAGCTAGGTCCACGAATTTAGGCTCTAGGTTTTGCCTACCTTTTCTCGAAGTGTTTCGCCGTTTTTTTGAACCTTAATAGAATTGATTTCCGTTGTAGCAGATAGTTCATATTGTCATCAATGGACTTATTAAGCACACAAAGTTTCAATTGAATAGCTATTATACTTTAGATTTTATTGATATCTAAAATACATCGATTTCGTCACTGACACACTGATGATCTTCAAAATGTTTGGCTACTTCCTGAAGTGATCGTGAAGTGATCGTGATCTAAGTTTAACTTACACAACTAACAAAAAATTCATAAACTTATAACTTTCACCCCCCATCCCCTAAATTGCCCCCCCCCCCCCCCCCTGTGGAGCTTTATATGAGACTTCTTCTTCTTCTTCTTCTTCTTTTCTCCTTCTCCTTCTCCTTCTCCTTCTCCTTCTCCTTCTCCTTCTCCTTCTCCTTCTCCTTCTCCTTCTCCTTCTCCTGCTCCTTCTCCTTCTCCTTCTTCTTCTTCTTCTTCTTCTTCTTCTCCTTCTTCTTCTCCTTCTCCTTCTCCTTCTCCTTCTCCTTCTCCTTCTTCTTCTTCTTCTTCTTCTTCTTCTTCTTCTTCTTCTTCTTCTTCTTCTTCTTCTCGCGCGGGAGCCGTACATTTATCAGGGATCAGAAGTATCCTATGTCCTTTCCCGGGACAAAGTATCTTCTTACCTTTCAGCTAAATCGGTTCGTCGCTTCGGGCGTAGAGAAGTAATAGACATGCAGAGCTGGCAGACACATTTGCGTTTATAATATTAGCATGGATGGTCTCTTCATACTTCATAGTATGTTTTATAGTGTTTAGGTGGGATTTTAAGTTACATCATAGTGTTTGATCGCCCTAAATATGGTTATCTTATCATCGACTTGATAAGTGTTAAGACTGTTAGGTAAGAGATGATTCTTTGTGACTCATAGGGGCATAGTTCAAACATTGATGTTGTTTGAAAACAAAGATTGTGGCTTTATGTGATGAATCTGATGATGTAATTTGAAATTATTAGGTTATATAGCCCCTTCCATAGGCTTTTCTAGAAACTAATAAACACCACAAAAGTTTCTCGAAAATGTCATAGTTTTAAATTTGCCATTGTTGAAAAACTTGAAATTTACTCTATGGTTCAATTCACGATGCAAGTCACAAATGATAAATGACTACTTTTATGAAATTTTATCGCTCGCCTCGTGGTTTGAAACGTACGACAGCAAGCCATCTCTTTCATTACTAGAGATCAACTACGATAACATGGCGCGCCCCTCCAAATGACTGTTTCAATGTGTGTAGTCACATCCTTATGAAAAAGTTTGTATGTAGTAAGTATTCAACCAATCACACTACACGCACAGAATATATATTCTACACGTAATGTTTCAGTTTTGTTGGTCAACGAGTGGTCAACTAATCATAACTAGCCTACTGCGCAAGACAACGCACTTCAAGTCGTTTCGACAACGCACTTCAAACGTTTTGAATTTTGGAGGGGCGCGCCAAATTATCGTAGTTGATCTCTACGAAGAATCAAAGAAATAACATGACATTAGACCCAGTTTTGCGCAACTGGGCTGTAGAGTATAAAGTCCTACTTCTCCTATTTTCCTCTGATTAATTTTGTTCCCAAGACAGTTTTAGCATGTCCCTCGGGCTCCCTGAGATCATATTATTATAAAAGGGTTGTCGTGGTTGGATACTGCTGTCGCAGGAGGTACAGTGGTGAGAATGTGTGGTGGGCCAACACCCGGTAAAAAATGTAGTCTAGTGTTGATGTTACAACTTTTTAAAAACCGTTTGGTACTCTATGTTTCACTTACAAAGTAGAAGATAAAAAAGAGTATTTTATCTATGGCTGCGGCCAATGGCTTGACCACTCGACCGTACCAATTAAAATGTAATTTAAATATGCGATAAGTTACGATTCCTTACGCCTGTATGTCATGGTATTGTTACCATAAGCTATAACTGTGTTTGTGTTCTGGATAGGCGCCCATTTCGGTTCCAAAGTTCTAAATTTACAAAGTGGACTGTGAAAAAATGTGAGTTATTTTTTGACCTGTAACCTTTTTTCAATGTTTTTGCGCTGAAAGTATTCTTGAAATTTAAAGTATTTCGACAAAAAGGCGTATAGTGACGATTTATAGAACTCGTCAGGGTATACGTTTCATTACCTTGGTTGCTGCATCTTGGTCCTTAAGAACCAGTTTGGGGGTTTTTACAGAATAACTGAGCTCTATCTTATGCTATCCTACTTTACCTCACACATGGACCTTTAAACGCACTCAAATATAAATCAATTCATATTCAGTAAGCATGGAGCTTCTTCGTTCTTCTAGTCGTCCTATCGTATTAATTCAGTTCCTATGCAAGCTCTTACCTACTATTACCCATCTAGTATTAATGTCTATATAACTCATCTGTTTGCATAATAATTAATAATAATAAGCAGGCTTAGCATGGCCACGGTAGAAATACGAAAGAATAGAAACGCTGACAGTTTTTGCGGACAAGCTGACTGATTTCCTTTGTTAATTATCCATCACTTTGTCTTCTTTACCGTAAGAATAAACCTTTCTATTGTGGCCATAGTAAGCTGGTATGAATGACTATTTTCATTTCTTCTGTTTGTTTAATGTATGTGCTAACAAAAATTCTCCTCTTCCAGGGTGGGACAGTAAGGATGGCGAGCGGGCGCCGTTCCTCCGCAATGAGCCGGTGAAACTGACCCCGGCGTGGGAAGGCGCCAACCTGCCCGATGACACCCTCAACCTTAAAGGTAAGGATATTTACCCCTATTTACTACGGTGAAGGCAAAAGAGACTTTGGCAGCCATTGGGCAAGGGCCCAAAAGAAATAGGCTGTCAAAATGCCACTCTTAGGCCGTGTTCACACCAAACTGACTATACGCCGCTGAATGTAAAAAAAAAAAAAACATAATAAGTAAAATGATACAAAGACAAAACATAGACACAGGAGGTTACAATAATAAGGTGCACAACCCCTACACTAAGATTCTTATGCTGTAGGGGTTGACTAAATTCGATGTACATAACAAGTGGAATAATTATAAAGATGACAGAGAGAGGGCTTAAGGTAAGTATTTACTTTATAATTTTAATATTTCTATTTTGTGTGTGTAGAGTGATAATTTTTAGAGTGAGTTTATTGTATTTCCAATTTCCATACATATTTACTTTTTCGTTCACACCTAACGGACAATACGCCATTACGCTAGGCGTAGGCGCGGACGTTCGATACCGTATATTTTGTATGATTTTCACGTTCAAACTAAGGCTCACAGTGAGCCTGCTCACATTCAACGGCGTATAGTCAGTTTGGTCTGAACACGGCCTTACCGGTAGGTGTAAGGACACCTACCAATAAGAGTGGCAACTGGCAGGACAGTGCTCTTAGCCAATAAAATTTGCCGGAAGCACTGTCTCGCTACTCTACTCAGTAGGTGTAACAAAGCTCTATGTATGTGATCTCGTAGCGGCTAAACTGCTAAGGTATTGGTCCTTTTTTTTTAAATGAAGTGTCAATAGATTAAAAATGTGGTCCAATGTATAAGATTTATGGTATTTGGATGGGTTTTTACCATGTCATTGTGGACCATAATATGCGAAAGCTTTGTAAAGTTTGTACATTTATGTAATTTACAAAGCTTTCGCATCGGGACATACCCATTGAATTGGGACAGATAACACACGCCAAACTCTAACACAAAGCAGCTTCTGATGTAGTAACTCCCATTACTCATACCTATGTAATTAGCTAATTTCGAAGTTATAAATATAAAGGTTAAAATGTTCATCCGTTTATCGCTAAAACTGACCTTGCGGGAAGGGCCTCCCTAATGACAACCCTCAAAGGGACGAGGAATGTGGGAAAAAACTTAATGGCCCTTTAGAGGCATTCTTGCAATTGTTGCCCGAATGGGCTGTTAAAAATTATACGAAACGTTTTACAAATATACGTAACTAAATGTTTTTTTCAATGATAGCAAGCTTACTGGATATTTTTGGACATGAGTAAGGAAATTCTGACGTCAGATTTTTTGACCAAATTACTTTATTCTGTCTTTTTTGTAAAGAAAGGCAATTCATCGCAGAGGAACCAAGACCTTTTTAGGGTTCCGTAGCCAAAATGGCAAAAAACGAAACCCTTATAGATTCGTCATGTCTGTCTGTCTGTCTGTCCGTCCGTATGTCACAGCCACTTTTCTCCGAAACTATAAGAAATATACAATTGAAACTTGGTAAGTAGATGTAGTCTGTGAACTGCATTAAGATTTTGATACAAAAATGGAAAAATTACTAAAAATTTTAGGTACAACTGGAACAAAAAAAAATTTTTTTTCGTCTAACCTATGCGTATAGGGTATCTATAGATACGTCTTCAAAAATCATATTGAGGTTTCTAATATATATTTTTTTTCTAATCTGAATAGTTTGCGAGAGAGACTCTTCCAAAGTGGTAAAATGTCATAAATGGTAAACCTTAATTTAACTTTCATTAAAAGAATAAGAATAAGTATAAGAACGTTTATTTGCAAAAACATGTTATTGACAATAAGATGGTACAATGTAAGATAGCGCTCATGTTTTGTCGGAGACATCTCGACGTGCAAATCTATACTAATATTATAAATGCGAAAGTATCTCTGTCTGTCTCGCTTTCACGCCAAAACTACTGAACCGATTGTAATGAAATTTTGTACACAGATAGTCTAAAGCCTGAGAAAGGACATAGGCTATTAACTGGAAAAGGGGGTTGTAAGGGGGTGAAAATGCATAAATTTGTTGAAAATAAGTTAGTTCCAAAAATTCATAACAGATGGCGCTAAGAGTCACCTACATCGCGCTATCGCTTGCTCATAAGTCATTCTATAAGGGGCAGTACAATATTGAAACGGGCTTTTCGATTGTTTCGATTGTTATACACGTTATTAAATAACTCACTACTCAGCAATCACTACTTTATCTATGTAGTGGCGTAACCTTAAACCTACCAATGATATACTATTATAGTTTATGGGTAAAGCTAAAGTTGTGTAATGGGGGGCTAAATAAGCTTTGGATTACCTAAATAAAGTTTAATTTTATAAAATGAAATATTATGTGCACACTGCACAGCTGTTTTTGGGTATTTTGATTTAAGGGGTACCAGGGTTTTAAAAAGCTTTTAAATTTGACACCAGTTTTGTTGACACCGCGCGCTATAAACTGAAGTGCACGCGGACGAAGTCGCGGGCAACAGCTAGTATTTTAATAAAACTTAAATTTAATTTTGTTGGTTTTCTACAATTAGGGAATGCAATCTCGGCCTTTTTTAGTGAGATTGATCTCGGACGAAAAAAAGGCGAGATCTCGCGAGTTTGACGAGATTGCACTTGAGCATAAAAACGTCTTATTCGAAGCGCGGACTGACACAGACGGAGTTGCGATCACGGAGTAAAAACAAAGAGGAGCTGGCCTAAGCAACTATGCACTGTGATTCTCAACTAGGTCCTCTTCTCGTTGTTTTGTCAGTTATAAAAGAACTATTTTATTACTAAAAGATTTGGGTTTGATAGTTCGCTTTTATAATTCTGGACGTCACGTTATCGTGGACGCCGGCTTCTACGATAAAAAACGTTTTATCGGCCATACCCAACGGGGTGTACCTACGTTGAATGACCTTTTGATTTTACGCACCGCGGACGTTTTGTGCGGTTCAGAAGTGTAAACGTCGTGATGTCCTCTAACGTGCACGTTAAAAAGTTATCGTTGACGGAAAAAAAGCGTCATATATTTCCATACATTTTACTTCCCTATGCTATCGTTTTATCGCGAACGTCCACGATATTACCGCCACGTCCAAAATTATAAAAGCGCATTAGAAGAGGAGAATAGTTGTTTCTTTCATTTGTTATTTGATAGATAGTAGATACGTATAATATGTCAAAGTTTACTACTTAAAAATTATACACAGATACATCAAACAATGTTTGATGCATAAAATTCTATTGAAAAAAATCGTAAAAATTAATTTTAATCTTATAGTAAGTACTTATAATATTTATTACTTTTTTTTCGTAATTTATTCAAATATTGTGATTGTTTGCAAAAAAAACCCACCAAACTGCTAATCTCGCGAGATCTCGAAATTGGCGAGATCTCGCGGTATTGTATTCATAAACTCGCGGGATCTCGCTTGAGCCTCAATCTCGCGAGAATTTGATAGTAAAAATAATAGTAGTAAATTAGTCAAATGTCATAAAACTTAGTAAGTACATATTAAACGTTGTAAAAAATAATTTATAAATTGTCAAGATTAAAATATATTACATTAAATAAGTAATTATTATAATAGTAAGCTTTTATCATTAATAAAATCGTCGATAGTATAATACATTTTGGTTAATAGTAAGTCAAATAATCTATTTTTAAATTTGTTAAATGTCATTTGTTTTAAATCGTTAGGTAATTTGTTATATATACGGATAGCCATACAGTATGAGTTTTTAGAAAATAAAGCTAGTTTCTGGTCAGGAATGCACAAATTTTCTCGTTTCCTACCTCTATAACAGTCCTTGTTTTTAGCAAATAAGTATGTGTGTTTATAAACAGACTAGCTGTCCCGGCAAACGTTTCTTTGCCATATTATATTAAGTATATCGCCCGTATTATTTTATTGAATTAGTGACTAAAATATAAGTATATCACCATGGCAACGTCCATCGCTATCCCGTGACCCGCGTCGCATAAACAATGGTCGCTCTTTATAGACAAATAATTTGCAATAAAATAAAATTGCGACTATAATCAAAGATCTAAGCTATCCTATCTCTCAAGTTGGAAAAAAGCACACATTAAAAAACAAAAAACATTAAAATCGGTTAAGTAGTTTAGGAACCCATCGCGGACAAACATCGTGACAGGAGATTTATATATATTAGATATATAGCCGTTTCGTAAATGTAAAGAGAAGGCAAAGGCAGTACATTCAATTTTTTAAACAGCGGCTTGTAACTGTCCAAATACCCTGCACCACAAACAGATGTTACACATTTTTTTGGACTTTAAATGCTCTGGTAATATCGGTTGAATTGCCCCATAGTATAAGTCCATACCGTAGAGTTGAGGACACATATCCGTGAATTAATTTCATTAAATCCACTAAAATATAAAAATAAAACGAAAACCTTTTAATTTTATAGAAATAAACCTTATTGGTACTGCGGAACCCTTCATGGGCGAGTCCAACTCGCACTTGTCCGGTTTTTTTACATGGGGAAATGCTTTACGCATCCCCGGCGGATTGGGGACATCGGCCGGGGTATGTGGGACTCCCCAAGGAACTACCCACTAAAACCTCATGGTGCTCACTACCCGCTTAGGCAAAGTTACGGGCACGATCAACCCACCGCAAAGAGAAACCAATACCTTATTATTAGTACGTCAGCGCAATGGCCACGAAGAACGTCAAAAATGCATCGACGTACATTGCACACCCTAAAGGCTGATTTACATTGATACAGTAGCTGGCGCCAGCATCACTGGATTCTGTCGCTGGATCAGCACTGTATCAATGTAAACATGTTTCAATCCAGTCCAGCTCTGAATGCTGATCCAGCGACGGAATCCAGTGATGCTGGCGCCAGCTACTGTATCAATGTAAATCAGTCTTAAGATTCTGTATTGAAACCCCTAAAAGCCTTGGTGATATTACCAAAAAGGAAAAGGCGTCATAATATCGCAAAGTAAGCCATAATAGCGAGCATATGGATGGCGTGTCGTGACATTAGTCGATTGAACCCATAGGAAATTGAATGGACACTCACAATCAGTCACTCTGATCTAATCAAGCCGCCATCTATTTATATTACTGGGCCTCCCAACGATTTAGATCGTACGCAGTGGAAAAAAATATTGCGCTTTAGATTGAAAATGACAGCAGGCCTATGAATTTGAAAAACAAGAATAAACTAGGTAAAAATCCTGGTAAAAACTGGCTCATTGCAAAACCCATTTGGATCTAAAGACAAAATTTCAAGCAAAGGATGGTTCTTGACGCGACTGGAGGAGTACCAATTAATGCGTTTAGATCTATAAAGATTTAGGGCCGCGCTAAACCGGAATGGCAGCGGTGCGATGACCACTTTCGGTGAATCCAGCCGGCGCGGCGCGCGGCGGCCACGAGCGCCCACGGGAGGCCGTAGACTTCTCAAGCGAATAGCGATACTATATTATGTATTTTATTTACAACGAGCTATTGCCCGCAGCTTCACTCGCGTTAAGAAGTATTATTATATACAAACTTTCATCCCCTATATATATATATATATATATATATATATATATATATATATATATATATATATATATATATAGATAATGAAGATAAAGTGCTCGCCTTGCCGCTGCAATTCCGGTGTGGCGCGGCCCTTACGGCTCCATTAAAAATATTATACACTTAAAGTTAAGTTGTGTTTAAATGTTTCTGATATTGTAGGCAAAAGCTGTTCTAGTATTGATGTAGGATTATTGGTTTACGCTACAGCGTTATATTCTAAAGATGTTTTCATTTTTCATTCATTTATCACGTCTAGTGATGTCATGTATGGTAAATCAAATTACGTAAATCTGTTCACCATGGAAATTAGAATAAACACTGTTGTAAAATTGTAAAAAAAGTGTAGTTGGTAAGCGCCGCCTTTTGCCCTGGCAAAATTTTTCGGAGGTCGTTTCATGAAGAGAGAAAATTCACATTGGTCCGCAGTCCACACACTTCTTCTGTCGGTTCATAGGTGCCAGTGCCAAACAGGCGTGGTTACAGCCTGAATTGGGATGAGGAATCAAGATAATAATAGTGATTGACACATAGTTATGACCTACATTTGGAGGTTATATTATGATATGTCCCTTGTGAAACAAAATATAGGACCTGCGCATGATGTTAAATCAATTAGTTAAATATCTTATTCGTGCATACACAGCGCTATCAACTATAAAAGGGGTGACACACGTACGAACTTAAAGTACGCGGGTTTTAAGTTCGCGAACTTACTCGGCTCGCAACGGTGACACACGAGAATCGCTCACACGCGCCGCGAGCCGCGAGCCTGGGGGCATGGTAACCCCCAGGCTCGCGGCTGTATGCTGACACACAGGCGATTAAGATCGTCGAGCCATAAGTCCGCGTACTTACTCGCGTGTCTGTCACCCCCTTCACCTCCTTTAAGCATAAGTATGAGTTGTGACAGCATTGACTAGAATTATTATACTTTGACCATAATGCAAATTGAACATAAATATTATGAAGAATCTGATCGAGTAGGATAATAAAAATAGGACAGTACTCTGCTCGTAAAGCGGGAATGGGGTCGCATCATTTGAATGAACGGTCCTTTGAACTACAATCGATCTTTTCGGCGGAAACTCCGCCATTTTTTTATTTTTTTTTTAATTGATTACCGATTAAGATTTCGGAATATACTTTGTGGTCTGTTTAGACCACTTGCTTGCTTGCTTTTAACTTTATTTAGCATTTTAAAGTATTTTAGGAAGAGTTAAATAGCCCTTAATGAATAAATTATGCTTAAATTTTGCCTTCGTCTTCGTTTCGCCTAAACTAATTTATCGGCCGAGACCGTATGTTTACTTACCAAAACTTGATCAAAATCGGAACAGCGTTTAAGCTTAGATGTAAACAGGTACCTAAAACCTAACAGACAGACAGACTGACTGAAAGATGCACTTTTGCATTTATAATCGCAATATATTTAAGTTTTTTTAAGGAATAAAAGATTGCAAAGAAAAAATTATCCTGTCAGCTTTTATGTTTTCGGCTGAAATAGTTGAAAGCTGTAAAAATATTGTTATTGGTCTCTGGGGAGCGCTTGTCGACGAAATATGAGTGTCCAAATGTCACGTTCTGTAGAGCTTAGACCAGCCTACTGTAGGGATGTTTTGGCAATGAAATCGTTTTAGTTTGATAGAACCATGGACGTAAAAAAATATGTCAATGGAGAGAACTAATTTTCAGTTTCGGATGTAGAGATATTTTTGGTAATGAACGTCCATGAAGAGAACTAAGGGTCTATACTCTATACAGACGGACCGCATTTCAACTGCAATCCAACCGCAAATTGCAGTTCAAGTGCAGTTTGATTGCAGTTGATAATGTTTGCAGTTCTATTGCAGTCGTGTTAACTGCATTCAAACTGCACTTGAACTGCAATTTGCGGTTGGATTGCAGTTCGTCTGTATATACCCTAATTCTCAGTTTCTGATGTAGGGATGTTTTGGTAATAAACGACCATGGATAGAACTAATTCTCAGTTTCTGATGTAGGGATGTTTTGGTAATAAACGTCCATGGATAGAACTAATTCTCAGTTTCTGATGTAGGGATGTTTTGGTAATAAACGTCCATGGATAGAACTAATTCTCAGTTTCTGATGTAGGGATGTTTTGGTAATAAACGTCCATGGATAGAACTAATTCTCAGTTTCTGATGTAGGGATGTTTTGGTAATAAACGTCCATGGATAGAACTAATTCTCAGTTTCTGATGTAGGGATGTTTTGGTAATAAACGTCCATGGATAGAACTAATTCTCAGTTTCTGATGTAGGGATGTTTTGGTAATAAACGTCCATGGATAGAACTAATTCTCAATTTCTGATGTAGGGATGTTTTGGTAATAAACGTCCATGGATAGAACTAATTCTCAGTTTCTGATGTAGGGATGTTTTGGTAATAAACGTCCATGGATAGAACTAATTCTCAGTTTCTGATGTAGGGATGTTTTGGTAATAAACGTCCATGGATAAAACTAATTCTCAATTTCTGATGTAGGGATGTTTTGGTAATGACAACTATTATTGACATTCTTATAGTTTGATAGGACTAATTCCCAGTTTCTGCAGAGGGTTATCTGAAGTTTATTTATCCACTAGCGCCTCTGATATTGGCCAATGTCAAACTAGACTATCAACTACGATAACATGGCGCGCCCCTCCAAAATTCAAAACGTTTAAAGTGCGTTGTCAAAACGTTTGAAGTGCGTTGTCAAAACGTTTGAAGTGCGTTGTCTTGCGCGGTCGGCTGGTTATGATTAGTTGACCAACAAATCTTGGTAATAAGTGACATTAACTGAAATATTACGTGTACTGTGATTGGTTAAATACTTACTACATACAAACTCTTTCATTAGGATGTGACTACACACATTGAAACAGTCATTTGGAGGGGCGCGCCATGTTATCGTAGTTGATCTCTAACTAGACGAAGCCCGCAATTCTTTGCGGTAAAATTAGTTTATCACGCGGGAACCGTATATTTTTCCGTGATAAAAAGTATCCTATGCCCTTTCCTGAACTCAAAGTATTTCTATACGTTTGGGCGTGAAGAGGTAACAGACAGACACACATTCGCATTTATAATATTAGTATGTACGGATAAATAACGCTGTTAAATAGCTCGACCTGTCGAGAACGAACCGGGCATAAATCCGAGCAAGGAAGCTGCAATAGCTACTTCCATACTAATATTATAGATGCGAAAGTGTGTCTGTCTGTCTGTCTGTCTGTTACCTCTTCACGCTCAAACCGCTGAACCGATTTTGATGAAATTTGGTATGGGGATACTTTGTGTCCGGGGCGGGACATCTAAGGATACTTTTTATCCCGGAAAACTGTACGGTTCCCGCGGGATAAACTAATTTTGGCGCAACGGAGTTGCGGGCGTCATCTAGTGTTACATAAATTAGTAGAATTTGTAGAGAAAAAACTTGTATATTTATTGTACCATCGAAGAAATTGATTCATAGGTAGATGGCGAATAATATGCCTAATGTAATATGAGAGGGCACACTCCCTCGGCGAGAAACTTTTAGGCGTCCATTAGACGGTAATGCCCTGGTCAGTCAATTCCATCAATCGTGACTTTCGTTTGACTGTTGGTGAGTGATGGAATTAATTTCACATTACACAGTCGTTCCGACTGATTGTCAGTCATACGCAAAACTTCGCAAAGAATACACGTTTTCACGCAAGATAATAATTATGGACGACTGACTGACGCTTGATTGACGAAATACCATTAAACGTTTACTCAAAAGTCATGATGGTTGCATAACATAAAAACCAAAGTATGGCATTCATTACATCTACACCGTGTAATGGATGCCTTAGGTTTACTCTATGATAGAGTCTATGCCATAAAAAAAAAAACTTGTCTTTTGACAAAGAAGTCTCAGAAGAAAATACATTTTCACGCATTTCCATGACTTCCAAACCGCAAACTTCAGTTTTATTTTCCACTTTGATCGTAGCGATTGTATTCAAACATTACAATAGCATTACAAGTGGATACATTGTGTTCTCAATCAAAATACACGCCTTGTAGTGTGAATATGTGTGTTATTAAATATTGACATTTAAATTTGTAATTGTGTGCAAATGGTAAAGGTTGGATGGAAGAAGTGTTTTCAAACACAGGTATATTTTCTTCTTGGCATAGCGTGAAAACTTTAAAGTAAAGAAGCTAAAAAAGGGTCTACGTGATACGTCCGAAGAAAAAGGCTAAATATGTAGATGTGCCTAGAAATATTTTGACTATGTATACTGTCACGTGCTAGGGTTCGAGGATTCGCAGAGAAAGACCTGCTGACTCACTTGAAGACTTTATTCACAAACACTAGCTCACACAAATCACTGAGCACTATCACTGTCCTAAGTCGTAGCCGAGTCGTAGGTTCACTGGTTCACTCACTATTGATCACTTGTTTTCACTTCGAAGTCGCCTTGAAGATCGCTCGTATCGAACTGAACTGCCGGCTTCTCTACCTGCGGCTATTTATATCTCGAGGTCTCGAGTCGATGTGAATTCTGGACTGTACGAGAACATTCCTTTCCCGAATGTACCAAATACGCGTAAACAAGTGTGGAATATTTCGAGAAGCCTAACGCCATCTAGTATCCAATAGCGGATCTACGCTATCTGCGTTTCTCCGATAAGTTGCGCTGTTTCGACGCTAGATAGTATATGGCTCTGTGTGTCCGCATAACAATACATATAGTTTCGTAAATACTTAAATGTATGTCTGTACTCTGTAAACACCAAAATTTCCTTTTCCATGACTCTCTGCTATAATAATATATTATATAATGTCTATGGACGCTTCACACCACGTCAGTCTGGCCCTGTGCTAAGTACCTGATGGACTTGTGTTACAGGTACCAGACAACGGAAATATTATATTTAAGTAATACTTTTATACTATTGATATATTTAAGATTTTTATTATATTAAACACATATAAATTAATACACATCCAGACTCGGGAACATTGAAAAATTTTGTTCCGTCGGCGGGATTCGAACCCGCGACCCCCGGCTTGAGCTGCCACATACTCAACCATTGAGCCACAGAGGTCGTCAAATGCTATTGCTATGATGAGATCACGCTCGGGGCGCATTTTCATTTGTCGTTAACTCGTGCGGTATACAGCATACGGGGAGTCTATGACAACTAATGGCGCATTTTGATTGGACGTGGCACGCATTTTAGAAATCTCCCGCACCCCGCATGCGGGCCCTATCGAGCAATGAAAATGCGCCAATAAACGGCTGAACGGATTTAGATGAAATTCGATATAATATGATTTTCCGGGACTCGATAGGATACTTTTTATCCTTCGACGCAAAATGCTTCAAAATCTAGTACATATTGGTATATTTTCTCTTACTCAAACTGCGATTTTCTCGCATTGATTAATCTGATAGCTTTGTTCAGAATAAACGGTTTAATTGGTGAGGTCACTTACAATCGGTTTAATATTTTGCTGATAAAGAAGGAACAGAAATATAGCTGTTTCTTACATTTCACCTTTAGACAGTAAAAATACTAAATTAGGAGACCCAAGTCTCAACCGTGATGATTTGAGACCTTGCATGCCGCCGAAGAGTTTCTCTCTAGGGAACAAAAAGAAGAAAAGGTTTAATATAATAGGAATTCGGAGAATACAGTACCTAACGGTGCCTTCAGACATATGCGGTTTTCTGCTGTAGCGTTTAGGAAAATACGGGAGCTGAATCCGCACGCGCAGAAAACGCGTTTGGACTCGCCCTTAGTCTGCAAGACTGTAAGCACAATATTGTACATCTACCACATTATATTAAAACATGAAACATCTATTTCCAGGTATCACCATGGACCTAGCGCCACCGAAAGACAGATGGCGGCTCATATACATCACCCTCCTAGTCCATGGCCTGGGTACACTCACTGCATGGAACATGTTCATCACTGCCCGCGACTACTTCGTGTCGTACAAGCTGAAGGACGCGCCGCAGTACGCGAACAACTTCATGCCTTACCTGGGCTGGGCGGCGCAGGTCCCGAATCTGGCGTTCAGCTGGTTCAATATATTCGTCAAGATTGGGTGAGTCTGACATAAGCTAGGATATAACTAGGCAGGCCACTCAGACTGTCATCAGATGCTATTAAGCATCACGATTCTAGTCCATGGAACATGTTCAGCTGGTTCAATATATTAGTTAAGATTGGGTAGCCAATGTGGCTTAGTGCTACTCGGACTATTATTAGTAGCAATTAGGGTATAGTCCTTGCTCATCTTTTAGTTGCCGGCCGGTTACACGGTCAAATTTTCATCAATCTGAGACGAAATATTTGATCGTGTACGCCACGGATTGATGGATTGATCGTATTTTTAATATGATTTTTTTATAACCATCAATATTCCGTCAATCAGATTGATGGATCAGATTGATGAAAATTTGACCGTGTAACCTGTGACTTATATCGCAAAGCGAAAATAGAAATGGAAGACGCAGAGTTGTAGCTCCTAGATGCCGATAAGCAGCTCCTAGAACTAGACTAGGCAGTGGTTTAGCTACTACTTAGGCTCTGTTAATAGTACGTAGCAACTAATAATATAACTGCTGGTGCTATAACGACAGAAACGCCACGACCTGTTAAGGAAAGGGAGTTTTAGGTCTCTTTGGTGGGACGAGGGTATGAACTATGGGGGCTATTGGAAGATCAGTTGATCAGACGGGTATTCATTGGTGGATCGCAATCAGACGGTGACATATTATTGGTTGCTATTGTACTTCCTTTGTAGTACACGTAATGCTCTTAAAGTCTCCAGTTTTGCTGAGCGATTTTAAATTTGTTATGGGCTTCTGAAAATATAAAAGATCTTCAAGAAGATTTTTCTTGTTACTAATGTTGTCTTAATAAAAATATAGAAAATTTCTGTAGAAACCCACTTCCAACGCAGTGGCTAACGGTAATCTGCTAGCGCACATACACAGTGGGCAGACTGACGCTGTACTAAAACACTCGTAAGTCGTGCGTCTCTGTAGACGTGGGAGCACTTAAACTGTATTGCTACATTCTTGTCGATCAAATGTTTTACTTTTGCTGTCCCATTCTCACAGTCAGACTATTCACTATTACTGGACGACAGTAGTTGCTTTCTATCAGGTGACCCGTTTGCTCGTTTGCCCCTTATTTTATATTTAAAAAAAATTGGGTGGTGTTAAGGGACACCCGGATGAAACGAAGTTAATAATAATTAATAAATTTAATCAAATTTATTTAAATGTCCGGTAGGTTTATTCTCAAAAACCTCATCTAGTTGACGCCCAGGTATACTATCAACGCCATCTGCCCTTACTATGCAGGTACTAATAAAAAGTGTCGTCGTATGCAGGTACTAATAAAAAGTGACTTTTTCCGTCCTTTCGCAACGCGCGATAAGGAACTTCATTCCAAAAATATTAACTAGCAAACATCCTTTTCCAGTGGTAACCTGACGACTCGCATCGTATGGTCGTTATGCATGGAAGTCCTAATCTTCGTAGTAACGGTCATCCTGGCGATGGTGGACAGCTCACAATGGCCAGAGATATTCTTCTGGCTGACGATGGTACTGGTGTTTTTCTTGAATGGTAAGTCTTTGATAAGACTTTCGGTAAGACAAAGGGGTTGGACTGGAAGACACGGGGCACCATGGGAAAAATTTTGACAAAAAATTTAACCCCTTATTGGCTACCCCTTTTTTAACCGACTTCCAAAAAACGAGGAGGTTATATGTTCGGCTGTGGATATTTTTTTTTTTTTTTTTTTTTTTTTTTTTATTTTTGTATGTTCAACGATTACTCCGCCGTTTGTGAACCGATTTTCGAAATTTTTGTTTTGTTGTATTAGGTTTCACTCCAATTTGGTACCATGTTCACAAAAGTGGTGACCTGATGATGGGATCCATGAGTAATCGAGGGAACTCCTCGAAATTTATATGGAAATATATGGTGATTTTGGTTTTATGTGAAGTGTACTAAGAATATGCTACCAAAAAGTCAAATATTGGGTCAAAGTATACCATGGTTTCGAAGATGCTGAGAGAACTCCTGACTCCTTATAGATACACGTTCGGGAGTTTCGGCGTTGTTTTAAGAACAGAAAGCATATGCTACTATGCAATTCATATTCATCATCATAATCATCATCATCATCATCATCATCGTCATCATCATCATTAAGGTCACCAATATCTCATGGCACAGAATTAATAATAGTACAAGGCATAGGTATGGATATACTAATAATAATAATTATGTACTGTATAACAACACCTGTTTGTTTAATACATGGCGGTCGGCGCCGCAGAGGCGACGGCGTCGCCGCGCCGCCGCGCCGCGTGGCGCGTGGCGGCAGACAACAGATCGAATACTTTACTAATTACTTTATAAAATTTAAATAGACAAATAGAATTAAAATAAAGTTATTTTAAAAAGAGCATTTACACAAAACAAAGTCATTAAGTGTCTTTTTAATCAGTTATACTTATTAATCGATAGATGGCGCACTAAGTATCGATTTGAATTCTTGATTAAGCGCTTATTCCACTTATCCTAGCTAGGAAGTCCTAGCTAGGGTCCTAAAAAATTTAGTCAAGTGGAATAACATTTAGAAGCTAGGATCCTAGCTAGGATCCTAAATCGGAAAAAATTTAGTCAAGTGGAATGACATTTAGAAAGCTAGGATCCTAGCTAGGACTTCCTAGCTAGGATAAGTGGAATAAGCGCTTTACAAGAACAGAGCTGTCAATAATTATGATAATATTAAATATTATGAGTAGCTACGCTACATCCTATGCAAGTTTATACAATTTTTTATCTGATAGATCCTTCGATCGTGGAAAAACGAGACACAATAGCCTTTCTATTGTTATCTCAATCGCCGGTGACCGCTTGGGGCTTGAAGCATTAAAATTGTTAAATTACTTAGCACAATATGTTCACTTCACTGATAATATATGATTTTGTGAGTGTGAGTTGTGACTCTTGACAAATTGTAATAAGATACGTAAAATATACGCGAAGGTTTACCTACTAGTGTAACTAAAAAGAGTGAAATTATTATTATTTTTAACAAAAAATTAAAACCGACTTCCAAGGTAAAAACAATAATAACATTAATATGAACTAAAAAGTATTAAATAATTTTTACTATCTAATGGTGCCTTTTTCCGAATTCGGCTAAAACTCAACTATTTCTGTATTCAATCTTCATAATTTTGAAGTCGGTGCCAGTTCCAAAAGTTTCAAATATTATGTCAGAGGACTGAAGATTCAGCTATCTGGTACCGACTTCAAAATAATGAAGATTGAATACAGAAATAGTTGAGTTTTAGCCGAATTCGGAAAAAGGCACCATTAGATAGTAAAAATTATTTAATACTTTTTAGTTCATATTAATGTTATTATTGTTTTTACCTTGGAAGTCGGTTTTAATTTTTTGTTAAAAATAATAATAATACACCAATATAATATCATAGGGTCTAAACACACTAGGCTGAATTACGCCGAGGCAATTACCGCCGCGTTTACGCCGCGTTTCAAATCTATACAAAATATGGGCGGAACGCGACAGACGACACACTATGCCGAAATTTCGTGGTGAGCCGAATTTCCGTCGAGCCAAATTGAGCGTAAAGTTTGGCAGTGATTCGGCGTTAATGTTTTGTATAGCAACACACTATTACGCGACGGAATTATCAAAACCGAACATAGGAAATCCAACCTTATCTCGAAAGCGTTAACGCACACATTACATCTGAGAATTTTAAATACTCACTTACGCGCGCGTTCCGCAACGGAACTTTCGGCTCTTCGCGTAATTTATAGTGTGTCGCATCAGACGTAAGGGGCTGAACGTAATTTTGGCCACGTAAATTACGCCGGCGTAATTCAGTCTAGTGTGTTTAGACACATAGCTACACCAATCGATAGGGGGCGCCAAGGGGAGCAAAAAGGTTAGGTAAACTTTTCTCAAAAATCAACCCCTGTCGAAATGCAAGCCGAAATGTGACCCTCGTTAGTATGGAAAAAAACTTCAATCCCTTATCTACAATTTCTATGAAATAGTAAGTAGAAACTAGAAATTAATTTAAACCAACTCTGTCAACCTTTTATCAGATTTTATGGTATCAACAAGAAAATTATTGTAACATTTACAACAACAGTTGCTTTACAGACGTTTACAGCCAGAAAACCAATTAAAACCAATTCCACCATTTCCAGGTTTCAACGCTATCTTCCAAAACACTGTCTACGGGGTGGCAGCTCGACTACCTCCACAGTACACCGGGGCTGTTGTACTCGGGTCCAACATATGTGGCACCCTGGTGGCATTCCTCGAATGGGGCTCTGCGTCCTTTACGGGCAGTCAGAGGACGTCGGCTATATACTATTTCATAGTCGGCATGTTTGTGCTCCTGATATGTTTTGACACGTACTTCGCTTTGCCGTTGAATGTGAGTATTACGATAGCTTGTAATACTTTTGTCTGTCTGCTTGTTTGGGTGTGTAATGTGTATGTGTCCCTTAGGCATCCATTACACGATAGGTTTTCAGTTTTACCACAGTCATGACTGTGACTGATGGGTAACCTACCGTGTAAGAGCGTGACTGACGGTGATTGACGAAAATCTGGATACATTCGTCAGTCCATCAATCACCATCAGTCAAACATAATTTATGATTGATGGAATTGACTGACGAGGAACCTACCGTGTAATGGATGCCTTCTTACAGATGAACGGCGACAAGTGCTGATCGTCTGTAAGCGCTCTTACATAGAGCTCAATGTAAAACTGGAAGCGCTGACTAAAAAATTGCTCATAGAAACAGAAGTCAACTTTTTGTGCTGCTATAAACATTTAAACTTTCGCGTTGCATTATAATTGAAACCTATTGTTCGGGACTTAACGCGACTTAATTCTATTTCTATTGATATATATTAATCATTGGATGGAACTACACGACCCCAAAATCCTCTCTACAGATCGTCATTACCACTCAAGAGTAATACGTGAAGCCATTGAAATTAAAAAATACAAGAATTTCAATCGTGAGGACGGATTTAAATTATCTCCAACCTGGAATCCAGTGATTAATAAGTGCAAACCGCGTGTGTCACCTTTGTCAATAAATGTATGCCCGGATACAGTGAGTGTTGTGTGTCGAACTGAGCTTACTGACTCTAAATACATTGGAACACCAATGTTGGACAATTCGAGGGTAGTCGTAGATCAGACGGCCCGGTGCAAACGAGGACGTCGCGCTCCTGCAGTCCCCTCGTGACCACGGCCGTTGCAACACGGCCGAAACGTCGAGAAAAAATCGGTTGTTTGTAAAGTCGGTTTACTGACGACAGTTAAACGTGACAACGTATGACGTTGTCACGTTCAACTATCCTTAACCCTTTAACCCTCGCTTCCGAATCTCTATAAATAGAAACAAACTTTTTCGAGTGTAACCTAAAGTTATTTCGATGTATTTCTTTCAAATGGTTGTCTAAAAATATTTATAATGAGTAAAACAAATTATTCGCAATACAAAACGCTACCGTATACATTCGTGAAATCCAGTAAAATCTTCGAACAAAGCACAAGTCATACCTTGACACGTAGGAAATAGAGCACAATTTTGTAACTTGAAAAAGTAAGTAGCATTACTACTAGAAATCGAATAAGTCGCGGTAAGTCCCGAATAATAAGTTTTAGTGCTGCTACTTTTACAGATAATTGAAATGAGGGACACATACTCATCTTGAAGTATTATCACTTTGTTTTCTTATACTTGTTTATTCGTGCACGAGTGGAAGAGACATGTAGCGTACGAAATCGGCCAAAGACCATACAAATTGTTCCTATAAAATTCCATGTCTTTCATATCTTCTCTCTTTTATACACGGCAGAGCCATCTTGACGAACATCACGAATGAGCCGGCTCGACCGGAGAAATACCACGTCCTCACAGAAAACCGGCGTGAAACAGCGCTTGCGCTGTGTTTCGCCGAGTGAGTGAGTTTACCGGAGGCCCAATCCCCTACTCTATTTCCTTCCCTACCCTCCTCTATTCCCTTCCCTTCCCATCCCTATCCTCCCCTATTACCCTATTCCCTCTTAAAAGGCCTTCTGATGCTGCGAGTGTCCATGGACGACGGAAGTTGCTTTCCATCAGGTGACCCGTTTGCTCGTTTTCCCCCTTATTTCATAAAAAAAATATCTATGTCTTTTCCGATGGTTGGCTTAAACTTGAAGCGATAACAAGCAGACAGACACACGCTCTCTCTCATTTCATTTTAGTTTAAATGTATCTGTTAATCTGTTATGTATCTGTTCTCAAATGGATCTGAGTCTGAAGCGGGCAAGGTCTTCTTACGGCCGTTTCCAATATCAAATCTATCTCTAGTTTGACATACGACCGATCGCAGCTAACATTGAATTGACATAAGATAGATAACTATTCCTATCTCTAGTAGGGCAAAACCATAGATAGATCAAATATTGGGAACGGCCGTTAGTCTAGTTATGTACACTACAAGTCCACCCATTAACGTGACCATATTTTATTTTTTTGTCAGAGCGGGACACCTACGGGTCCCCCCCCCCCAAATAAATTTCATTTTCATTTTATTATTAATTATGAAAGTATAGAGGTAAATACAATTGATTGAGTTTTTGTGAATGTCTATGCCTATGCCTATCTGTATTTAAAGCAAAATATTATGGCAGAATAACCACATTTCTTGAATGGAAGTGCGTTACTTTTTCAAACCTAAAAATACTTTTTAATAATAATGGACCCATTTATGCATACCGGACTCAACCCACACGATGACAGTTCTGAGAAAAAGCCGTTTTTATTAAAATTGTGTATTCTTTAAAACTGATTGTTATTTTAAGTAAAGTTAATTTACAATAGTATATTTGGTAATTTATTCTATGCGTACAAACATAAATATGTTAAATATTACTACTATATTCTTCGGCTTGTTCTTCCTGGATTTTTCTCCTCTATTCGATCCTGGCCTCAGAATTGAGAAAAAATTTGATGTAGTTCAATCAATAGCCGATTTAGTTCAAATTCGGGGAGAGGGTAGCCGAGGTTTATGTTAGAAGAAACCCCGTTCCTCTAGGCCTATTGGGAGCGGAGTTATGGCCGCTTTTGTTCGACGTTTGACAGTTGCCGAGCTGTCAATGTCAAACTTTGAGTGCTTATAATTCGGCAATTGTTTGTCCTGGATATGGGGTTCTTCGGCTTGTTCTTCCTGGATTTTTCCCCTCTATACGATCATGTAGTAACTTTCGTGTGTGCGCAATACACACGACCAGTTATGCAAGAGTAATTTTATAGTGCCCAAGTGTGTAAGCAATACACAAAACCACTCTGGTTTCAATAAAACCAGGCCAATTACGCAGGAGTAATTTTGTGTCGTGTCGGGCCTGGGTCACAATGACCCGTCGCCTTTATATCAACAAAAAACCAGCCACGTGACTGACGTGAGTCTTTGTAAAATATTGAGAAGTAAGCCTTTTTTAATATGCAAACGAGAACCAAGCCGCATGATTCTACTTGCCTAATTTAAAAAAAATCAAGGGACCCTGAAGCTTGGATCTTTAAAAAAAAACAATACTCATTAATTTGTTAGTTGGTAACTTTGTTATGAAAATGTTTTGTTCTGCCAAAATTGTTAGATTTGCATGATCTTCATAGGGTCCATTTTAGAATACTTCTGCATTATTAACTCAATTTTGGCAATGGTGTGGATTGGACTCATTTTGCATAAATAGGGTCAATTGTCGTTTGGTTTGTTTGCAAAATCGGGACAATTTCAGCATCGCGGGGTACAGCAGGACAGACTGCCTGAAAGCGGGACTGTCCCGCCCAAAGCGGGACGTATGGTCACGTTACCCATTATCCACATCTTCACTATATTCATGCATACATATTATATCATTTCAGAGGTTCTACCGCTACCACGAAACGCTACAAGAGCGAACTCTACGTGTGAACCCCGCGCTGGCAGCGAACCAGCCCGCAGCGCCCAAACGGACGCCGTACGCACTCATACTGAAGCAGGCGGCGGTGCAGCTGTACAACATATTCATAGTGTTCTTCGTCACGCTCACTATATTCCCCACTGTGCATAGCGGTAAGGAGTTCCATAACGTAATCTTACCGAAAACGCTGTTAAAATACTATAATTAAAATCAACTCAATATCGTGACATGTGACAGCAGTTTGACACGCTATCGTGTCTGCGCCTCTGCATCTAGAGGCGCATTTCTAAATTTGTACTGAATTGACAGATTTCAATTATTGTGTGAGAGTTGATCTTGCAAATCTGTCGAATCCATACAAATTTAGAAATGCATATCGTGTCACTTTGCTGTCTGAATTGACCCTTAGAGCCTGTCCACACGGCGCGTTGCGTCAGCGTTGCGTCGACGCAGCGCTGCCGTTTGACGCATAGCGACAGACACGGGCGCTGAATCATCACAGCGTTATTACGAAGCGGTCTTAACGTCAATACCCCCTCCCGCTTCGTCTCGGGGGCTGTTGTCCGTTATGTGTGCGTTGCGACGACGCAGCGTGCCGACCACTTTGGTTATTTGTATGTAAAACAACGCAACGGCAGCGCTGTCGACGCAACGCGCCGTGTGGACAGGCTCTAAGGCTACATCGCGGCACCTGGTAGAAAATAGAATATCAAACACTCTTATTACGTTAATTACTAGTTAATAATATTTTAATAATGAAAAATATGAATTTATGCATATTTTTTCTTTATTTCCAGACATCCACCCGCTGACGTTCAAGGCGGACGGCGGTGCGTTTGACAGCTTCCTTCACGCCAACTTCGTGCGGCTCACCTGTTTCATCACTTTCAATATGATGGCCATGATCGGGAATATCACGGCCAGTGCGGTGCAGTTCGTAAGTATATTGACTAAATATACAGAGTGTAACTAAACAAGTGATAATACTTTAGGGTGTGTACGTGTTCCCTGTAGAGAGTTCACTGTGAAAGTAGCAACGCTGAAAGACCAAAATTTTTTTTCACTTTTGTATGGGCAAGGGCCCGAGCGTCACGAGTTTCCCCATACAAAGGTGAAAAAATTTTTTGGTCTTTCAGCGCTGCCACTTTCACAGTGAACTCTCTACAGGGAACACGTACACATCCTAAAGTATTATCGCTAGTTTTTGTTACACCCTGTATATTGGAAAGTCTGTCTGTCCGTCTGTCTGTTACCTATTCGCGCGTAATCCGCTGAATTCACGCGAACTTCGTGCGGCTCACCTGCTTCATCACTTTCAACATGACGGCCATGATCGGCAAATGGCAATATAACTTTCCCACACTCAGAAAGAAAAACTTTAAAATCACATGTAACAGACACACTTTTCCATTTATATTATTCTTATAATATTAGGGTCTACACAGACGGACCGCATTTCAACTGCAATCCAACCACAAATTGCAGTTCAAGTGCAGTTTGAATGCAGTTAACACGACTGCAATAGAACTGCAAACCAAACAGTTCACACGACTGCACGCCGACTGCAACTGAACTGCAATTCTACTGCGCGTTTGGTTTGCAGTTCTATTGCAGTCGTATTGCAGTCGTGTCAATTGCATTCAAACTGCACTTGGACTGCAATTTGCGGTTGGATTGCAGTTGAAATGCGGCCCGTCTGTGTAGACCCTAATATTATAAGAATAATATAAATGGAAAAGTGTCTGTTACATGTGATTTTAAAGTTTTTCTTCTAGTAACTCTTAGGGTCAATTCAGACCGCAACGCGACGAAGCGATGTATTTCTAAATTTGTACTGAATTGACAGATTTCAATTGCGTGAGACGTCTTGCAAATTTGTCAAATCCATACTTTAGGCCCGTATTTTTTATCAGTACTCAAGATGCATCTCGGTCTCAAGACACGGTTCAGGCTCTGTGATTGGTTGCTGTCAAAATTTGGACCAATGACAGAGCCGAACCGCGTCTTGAGACCGGGTCGCATCGTACTGACCAAAAATACGGGCCTTAGAAATGCATCTACGCATCGCGTTGCTGTCTGACTTGACCCTTAAAGTCTGCAAATGTGTCCGACAATAGAAAACGAGATTCGTCGAGTTACCTCTAAGAAAATACTACAAAAATTAAGCTTTATATGTTAATAGAAGTTGATTCATCTACATAATATATTACTTTAAGTAACCGCGACCGACACATCATAGAGTCTCTGGTCGTTCTTACCTCTGTACGAAAAAATATTAGCTTTTAGGGCTGATTTACACGTATTAAGTAGACTAGCTATATGAAAAAATTCAAAAAACACACATAAAATGACATTTTATGAAAATGATTCCTAGCTAGATTGATTTATCGTCCCCGAAACCCCCTATATACTAAATTTCATGAAAATCGTTGGAGCCGATTCCGAGACTCCAATTATATATATATATATATATATATATATATATATATATATATATATATATATATATATATATATATATATATATATATATATATATATATATATGTATGTATATGTATGTGTCAAGTGACATAAGCTCCGCTTGCCAACTTAACAAAAAATAGTCAAAATTCTAATTTCCATGTTTAGTACTTAACTAAATTTTAACTTGCTACTTGCTACTAAATTTTGATAACTTAAAATTAAGTTAAAATTTAGTTAACTACTTATCAACTTAATACGTGTAAACCAGCCATTAGTCACAGGTTACACTGTCAAATTTTCATCAATCTTATCCATCAATCTGATTGACGAAATATTTATGGGTTTAAAAAGTTCATATTAAAAATACGATCAATCCATCAATCCGCGGCGTACACGATCAAATTTTCGTCAATCCGTACTAGATTGATGGATCAGATTGATTAAAATTTGACCGTGTAACCGACGACTTATAAAATTACCAAGGTCTGGCTGTCGATGGCCAATAGCCATTAGTCAAAATCACAACTGATGGTTTAGCCGAACATGTTTACTTTGGTCTTAATCTTTAAATTGAATATTTTTTTTACTTTGGTATTTGACCAATGCTTGAGTCTATCACTATCCATTTAATTTTTTTTCCAGCCGAGTCCCAAATGGCTATGGTTGTTCACCACCATCCGGATCCTCTTCATTCCGCTGTTCCTGCTCAGCAACTATCTACCAGCTGGCCGGGAACGAACCCTGCCTGTGCTGGTCACCAACGACTGGGCTTACTGGGCCCTCGCTGTGGTAATGGGCTGGAGCTCTGGGCACGGGAGCTCGCTAGGCATGATGTATGTTAGCGGGTGAGTTGGATTTTTTTTATTAGGGGACAAAAGAACAAATGGGCCACTTAATGGAAAGCAACTTCCGTCGCCCATGGGCATAAACATCAAAGAGTTGCAGGTGCGTTTCCGGTTTTTTAAGAGGGAATACGTCCTCTTCTTGGGTTTGTAGGTCGTATTGGTCTGGAAATATAATGATGATATACATTAAGTTTTTTTGAACTTAAATACTACCTATTTATTTAAATGTCCCGGTGAGAAGAAATTTGCTCGGTAGTATTATCACAGAATACATAATTAGAATTACGGTACAGAAGTTTCACTCCCGAGTTTAGGTATGATAAACGCAACGCAAGCGTCCGGTCACCGGACAAGTCTCAATAGGCTGGCACTCGCTCGACTTGTCGCACACACAGCGCACAATATAGTACCTGGCCCGCGCCGCCGCACCGCTCGCTTGACAGCCCTGGCAGATTGAAGCGAGACGGCAGACAGTTATTGTACTATGAACGCTAAACGCAATGCAAAAGGTTGAAATTAGGCTGTTTTCCAGAATAGTAGTAAATATCTCGGCAGTTTCGCGCCGTTTGTATGAAAGTGAGACAGGCCTGGTATTATGCCCACTATCCAACGCAGTGGCTAACAGTAATCTGCTAGCACACATTCACAGTGGGTAGACTGACGCTGTACTAAAACACTCGTGCGTCTCCGTAGACGCGGGAGCACCTAAGTATTGTTACATTTTTTTTTAATAACAATATTCATTAGAGCTATTACATTTAAATCGGTCTGTTGCCGCAGCGACGACGTGCCGATGTTTTACGTATAAAGGTCAATTCAGGGCCGGGACACAAAAACACGACATGACGTCGCACCGCCTACGACGGCGCACGACGCCGTGTCGTGGGACACAAAAAAATTCACGTAAAAATTCAATGATGATTTTCTACGACGCGACGTCGTACGAAGCCGTGTCGTGATTTTTTTACGACGCACGTCGTGGATTCCCACGACACGGCGTCGTGCGAAGTCGTGTCGTGCTTTTGTGTCCCGGGCCCCGGCCCACTGACCGCAATGCGACGCGTAGATGCATTTCTAAATTTGTATTAAATTGACAGATTTGCATGATGTCAGAAGAAATTGATATCTGTCAAATACATAAACATTTTGAAATGCCTCTACGCGTTGCGTTGCGGTCTTAATTGACCTTGGCGAGATCGCACTAAGGGCTGGTTTACACGTATTAAGTAGATAAGTAGTTAACTAAATTTTAACTTAATTTTAAGTTACTTATTGCATGTAAACACAAAATTTAGTAGTAAGTAGTAATTTAAAATTTAGTTAAGTACTTAACGAGGAAATTAGAATTTTGACTATTTTCTGTTAAATTGGCAGGCGGGGATTGTCACTTGACAATTTTCCGGCAGGCACTTCAAATTAAGTTAAAATTTAGTTACTACTTATCTACTTAATACGTGTAAACCAACCATAAGCGACATAACTCGACGCGACACTTCACGCTTCATGGTGTTCACAGATTGACGCTTAGGCCCAATTTCACCCACGATTGTTAAAGTTAACGATTGAATTAATATCATATAACCTCCCTCGTTTTTTGTTTGAATAAAAGAGAAAACATGACATTTTAACAAGCTGTTAACAATAACAGACGGTAAAATTGGGCCTTAGTATTTTGTAGCGCCGCGGCTTAGTTCTTGCGATTTTTACGAAGAATATTTTGGTGTGTGGTGTCGCGCCGCCTGCAGTGCAGTTGCGGCGACTACGGTCTCACAATCTATACTAATATTATAAGGAAGAGTTTGTTAGTTTGTTTGTTCGTTTGAACGCGCTAATCTCAGGAACTACTGGTCCGATTTGAAAAATTATTTCTGTGTTAGATAGTCCATTTATCGAGGAAGGCTATAGGCTATATTTTATCACGCTAACACTAATAGGAGCGAAGAAATAGAGGAAAATGTGGAAAAAACGGGAGGAAATTATTTGAAAGGGCTTATCTCACGAACTACTAGAGCAATTTTTCTGTTATTTGGGTCAGAAAGGAAGTAGAGCACGTGAAGGCTATTTTTTGTGGACTAATTTGTCTGTGAAATATCTAATTTACGCGGGCAAAGCCGCGCGGAACGTCTAGGTAATTATTGCCAAAATGCGTTGCTTTGGTTGGATGAGATGAAGTGGGAGGATGAATGGTCGCGCTGCGTTGTCGTACTTTTATTCGGTGCGGAAACGCCCATCAATTGCTGCGTTATTCTGACGCACCGCATCGATTCTATGTACTATCAGAGAAGTTGATTCCTAGGCAGATGGCGGACCTAAGTAATTTGGTCGCATTAACTCAAACCCATCCCGATCACAGCTAACATTGAATTGACATAAGTCGACCACATGACGTAGGTTCGTCAACTGCCTAGGAATCAATTTCCTAAATAATAATAATATCAATGGATAATAATAATATCTATGGACGCTTCACACCACGTCAGTCTGGCCGCGTGGTAAGTACCTGAAGGACTTGTGTTACAGGTACCAGACAACGGAAATATATTTAATACTTTTATACTATACATACATTTAAGATTTTTATTATATGATACACATATTTAATACACATCCATGACCCAGGAACTTTATAAACTTTTTTGTTTCGTCGGCGGGACTCGAACCCGCGACCTCCGGCTTGAGCTACCAACGCGCTCACCACTGCACCACGGAGGTCGTCACGGAGGTCGTCTAGATGGTACAAATTATAACCTGACACTTCTATTTTACATTTTCAGGACAGTAGCGCCCGAACACGCGGCGACGGCCGGAATGATAGGCGGGGCCACGCTAGTCACCGGCATAGTAACCGGCATCACGTTCTCGCGTTTCGGCGCCGAGATTGTCTCCATGGACGTATGGAGAGGCATGTAGCGACTAATGACATACGCTGCGACGATATGGAACGTTCTAGAACACGTTGGATTGTAAGTGAAGTAACAAGTGACAGAAGTGACAGTATGACATGTGTATTGCTAGGAATTTCTATGGCTGAAACGATTAGAAGTGACAGTATGACATGTGTATTGCTAGGAATTTCTATGGCTGAAACGATTAGAAGTGACAGTATGACATGTGTATTGCTAGGAATTTCTGTGGCTGACATGTTTGAAAAGAGGCCGCACTAAGAGTAAGTCCTCGCGCGTTGCGTCGACGCACTGCTGCCGTTTGTCGCATAGCCGGCCACACGGGCGATTATTACGATGTAGTCTTAACGTGAACACTCCCTCCCGCTTCGTCTCGGGGGCTGCTGTTCGTCATGTGTGCGTTGCGACGACGCAGCGTGCCGACCAAATTGGTTATTTGTATGTAAAACAACGCAACGGCAGTGCTGCGTCGACGCAACGCGCCGTATGGACTGGCTCTAAAGCTACGCGGCAGGGCAAAATATTCTTTGTTTGAAATAGTATGAGGCAAACCGCACTATGCGGCAGCTAAGCGACACCAAATTTAATTTTTAGGTCCAATTTCACCAACGTCTGTTAGTTATAATGGCGTGTTAAAATGTCATGTCTTCTCTTTCATTAGTATGAAAAACGAAAGAGATAACGTGATACTAAATTACTAATTCGAGCATTAACTTTAACTGACGTTGGTGAAATTGGGCCTAATACGTCAGATGGAACGTGAAGTGTCGCGTTGCGCCGCTGCAGCGTTATGTCGCACAGTGCGGTCCCACCTTAATTCATTTTGAATGCAATTTTGGCATGTTATTTTTTTATATTGTCTTTTTTTATTTGGACGTATCTGCAAAAGGCAAAGTATTGGGCTTCCCAAAAAAAAAAAAAAAAAAACAGTCATAGACATTTCTATAATCATTGAATATATTCATGTTAACAATTGATGATTTTATAATATCAAATTTAATATGAGATTTATAAACATTGTTTTGCATTTCCAGTCGTATACATATTGTTGAACGTAGATTGTTTAGTACAAAGTGTTATGTAGTTACTGTGTTATCGTTACATTTGAATTATTTGTGCATTTACGAATTGATACAATAAAAACACATCTACATCATGGAACAAATACGTCAGGTCTTCATTTTTTGGGGAGAATTTGGCGATATGGCAACACTTAATGAAATTTGTCAACTCTGTTATTATATCCAAAAAGCATGAAATATAACATTTCAAATTAATTTGAACATTTCCTGTTCTTACAATGAAAGAGAACAAAGAATGCTTTTATAATAAGTTTTAATGGCCAGTGCATAAAACCATAAGAGTCCATCTACATTTTACTAACAGGTTAATACCAAATGTCAATACATGTTAAAGGTATCCAAAAAATTAAAAAAAAATTGTGTAACGTTACAAGTAAATGGCCCCTAAGATAGCTTTCAATAATTTTGTTCTGTGATGTGAGTGTGAACGCAACCTTATTTACGTCCTTAGGTATAACGATTTTTATATTAATCCAAAGCTACTAATTGTAATTTAATTGTAAGTCGACTAAAATTACACTACTGGCTGAAAATAATGCATAGAGACTTAAAACAGATTTTTGGCTAGAGCTTTATGGCGCATTTTCACTGGTCGATAGGGTACGGATGCGGGGTGCGGGAGATTTCTGAAATGCATGCCACGACCAATGAAAATGCGCTATTAGTTGTAACGACCAATGAAAATGCGATGCGAATTTGCGGCAACTGAATCACAGGCGGCGCTACAACTTATTATTATGAGGGCCGGGACACAAAAACACGGCACGACGTCGTACGGCGTATACAACGTCGTCTCATCTTGAATTTCTACGTGAGTTTCTACGACGCGACGCAGTGCGACGCCGTGTCGTGGTTTTTCACGACACGCGTCGTGGATTCCAACGACATGGCGCCGTACGACGTCGTGCCGTGTTTTTGTGTCCCGGCCCGTAGTCTGTTAAATTGCTACTGCGCTAGTAAGAAGGTCAGGTTTTCTCGTCAAAAAATTGATTCGTGAGTACATAAGTATGATATGACATTGCTTAAATAGGGAGGTCGTTACAATTATTCTTATTTCTGTAGTAACTTTGTCAAACACTGCCAAAAAATGATGGTAATACGTTCACTATATAAAATGTAAGGGGAAATCGCTATATACAGCCTAAATACTAAATATCTACCAAAAGTCAATCTGCATTATTTTCAGCCAAGTGTTGTAAGTTGTATTCATAGGACTGACAGTTTGATAACTTATTGCTAGGGTCAGTCACACCGAGACGCGAGGCTACGCAGGGATTTTGTGCACTAGCCTGGATTTATGATACGTCCACCCGAACGCGCGGTACGGCCGCTACACCGCGAGATTACAAGCAACAGTATGTAAAGATTTATTTAAAGTAGAGGTCGCCCAACGGTCGAAATCCACCTTTTTAACCCATCAAGCCCCATAAGGACACGGGTGACCGCGACAACAATAGAATAACAATAGATTGACATCATTGACATATATAAAGCCTTGTCGAACTGTACATTTGCTAGTGATCTCGCGATGAAGCCGCCATATCGCGCGTTCTTGCGGAAACAATCCAGCAATACAGTATTTCATAGCTTCGTCACACCTCGATGCGAACTGACCTTTACGGTTTTTCATCGCAATAATATTTAAAGCCAAAATATACTACACATTCTAAATTTTGCATATTGATATAAGAATTATGAGGCATATTATAGTTAAGATAGTAATATATTTTAGTATTGAGTTTCGGAGTTGACAGTTTTATTTATTTTGACAGACTGAATCGACTAATCGCTCAGTTATTATTAAGATTTTCAAGTGACTCGGGTATGAATTTTGACGATTTTACTAATGCATGCACAAAATATTTCTCTTTGTATCTAAGTCTTAAGTTTACGGGCTCGACATATTTTAATGCAACTTTACAATAACATTGTCTCCCAAAACACCGTTGCGTCTGTTTTATAATAAATTAAGATGTAGATTTAAATTTTAAAACGAATTCTGATTCGATTAGGCGCAAAATGATATTAGGACTTCATTAACAAACCAAATTTTTTCTTTATTTGTGTGTTTATCCTATAATTTAATTTAATTTATAGTAAAACATTTTTTTGAATATTTTTTTTTTATTTTCCTTTTATTTCCTGAGGTTTTCACTGAAACTAGTAATCACTAAATACTTAAGTACCAAAGAACACTAGTACATACCTACACTATAATAGAAAAACTTAGTGAATATTCTGTATACTATATCTACCTACACATATAGAAATTCTTCAACTATTGAACATTTTGATATTTAATCACTATTGCATATTGGTGTAACTTAACCGACTTAAAAAAGAAGGCGGTTATTTTAAGGTATTCGACTTGAGTATAGAAAGATATGAAAAGGACGAATTTAGAAAGTTAATGGTGACAAAAAATGCAAAAACGTACAGTAATAGGGTCGGGTCGCCGCATACAGAGAAATTTTGAACTAGTCTATCTCTTTCACTCGCAAACAAGAACACTGCTGTCAATAAGTATAACAAAATGTAATAAAATGTGATAATTTTATGGCACGCGTGCCATTGGTTCGCTGTCCCTGCTAAAAGTATGTGTTTGTTACTGTATACAGTTTACTGTGAAAGTATAACACGGTCAAATTAACTAGACGCACGGTTTGATGACGTCATTACGGAGCTCGCATGTCGCATTCCAGCGGTACATCAAGTCAATGTGACCGTGTTGTAGTGGCGCTAAAACTTTGTATACTTATGATCTGTATATACTTATTTCCATATTTATACCGAGTAAAAGAGAAAAGAAACGTTATTACTTATTAGGTCTCTTTAAAAATATCTCGATATGCGTCACACAATTTTACGCAAGTTTTGACATTATTATGACTATTTGTGGTTTGTCCCTTGGTTTGGAATCGAGCAATCTTAGGCCCGTATTTTTGGTCAGTACTTAAGATGCGACCCGGTCTCAAGACGCGGTTCGGCTCTGTGATTAGTCAAAATTTTGACAGCCAACCAATCACAGAGCCTGAACCTTGTCTTGAGACCGAGATGAATCTTGAGTACTGACCAAAAATACGGGCCTTACTCAAGTCGAGTAAATAGCACCACTATTAAGCACTCCTTTAGTGCCGAAGGCTGTGAACTTAGCTTTAACCTCTCCTTACTAGAGAACCACTTTACATTACCTCATCACAAATTTAATATAATGCAAAAACTTTTATTTAAAATCCCAATTCCCTATAAAGTTCATATTTCAGTTATTTTCAGTCCTTAGCAAAGTAAAGTCTGACCAAAAAAAAATGCTAATTGTTTAATGTGGCAACATCAAAAGGTAGTACATACCTACGGGCTATGACAAAGACGCGTGGACGTGAAACAGTTGCCAAAGTGACAATGTATAATGTTTACACACGGTGCCGCTGCATAGGTAGGTACACATCCTTGTATTTCTATGGGCCCTTTACACACGGCGAGCGGTGCCGCAGTTTTCAATATACGAGGCTAGTCGGACCCATGATCGCGCCGCGGCGGCGAAAAACGCTGCCGCTGCGGCGCCGTGTGTAAACAGCCTAACGTTAGTTTTAATTTTGGCCAAGCTAAAAATTAATACCTACTTGGATGACAATGGGCAACGACAGAATGACTGTCTATTTGCGCTCAACTCAATAATGTAAAGCGCTAATAGCACCGTTAGTTCCTTCATCATTGTACGATTGAAGTTATTATTTGAATCCATATTTGCTTTAACGGGAAGTTCTTTAAATTCATGTTCATATTTTACAGTAGTGTATTATACGTGTTTGTTTTATTTTTTAAATTCCTGGTCGGACTTTTATATTATGTAGTTTATTAATACCTACAGGGTGCAATTAAACCTTCCTGCCAAATTTTGATATATTGATCCTTGTTAAAAATAAAAATACACGTATTTTTTCTTTTAAAGTCACTCAGTACTAAAATGTTGAGAAATACCTTCCGAAAGTTATCCTAAAAAACCGGCCAAGTGCGAGTTGGACTCGCCCATGAAGCGTTCCGCAGCAGCAATAAGAATTGTTTCTATGAAATTATAAGGTTTTTGATTTATTTTAATGTTTAATTTTTGATATAATGAAAGTTAAATTTAGGTTTATCATTTATGACGTATAAAAAAACTACTAGCTAGATCTCGTTCAAACCAATTTTTGTTGGTAGTTTTTATCGTAATGTACATCATATATTTTTTTTAGAATTATCATGCCCCTACTTTAGAAGTTAGAGGGGGGGACACACATTTTGCCACTTTGAAAGAGTCTCTCTCGCAAACTATTCAGGTTAGAAAAAAAATGATATTAGAAATCTCAATATGATTTTTAAAGACCTATCCATAGATACCCCACACGCATAGGCCAGATGAAAAAAAAAATTGTTTCAGTTGTACCTATGGGGACCCCTAAAATTTTTAATAATTTTTCCATTTTTGAATCAAAATCTTAATGCGGTTCACAGACTACATCTACTTACCAAGTTTCAATAGTATAGCTCTTATAGTTTCGGAGAAAAGTGGCTGTGACATACGGACGGACAGACAGACAGACAGACAGACAGACATGACGAATCTATAAGGGTTCCGTTTTTTGCCATTTTGGCTACGGAACCCTAAAACACTACAATTAATGGACACGATGCGTCGGCCGCGAGTGACGTACCCCCGCGCGCGCGCCTCATCCCGCGTCACCCCCTCTCATTCCCCGGCGCCGCGAGGGACCGTTCTGCAACTATTTTAATTGGGATAAAATATGTCATTGAAAAAAAAATAACACCCAATTATTTTGGTTAAATGGATTCTCCTAATGATACCTAAGCCCTGGAAAAAAAATGGCAGGAAGGTTTAATTGCACCCTGTATGTATGACCTTTCAATTCAATTTCAATTTTTTCAATAATATTCCGAGATGAAAAACTAGAAACCTTGTTATTTCCACGCCTACTTATTTCAAAACATCCTTTTCACACCTTCGAGTACAAATGTAAAAATTGGGCCTTTTAGGCCTGGGTTAGAGCGTTTTCACATTACGCGATCTTACGCGATAAGATAATTATATACTATCGAATGCGTGTTTTTTTTATACGACATAAGAACGTTTTTATCAGATACCGATGTCGTGTCGTGTTATGTGAAAACGCTATTAGGCTTGTATATTTGCCTTATAGTCATTCTAACTTGTATATAACTAAAGTAGTAACGAAAATTGATATTATATTATGTACCTATGTATAGTATGATTTATTATGTAAAGTTATTTTACCCAAAAGTTTTTATGACCGTGTGTTGTTTTCTATTAGGGTAAGGGTCAATTTATAATAGCGCAGAGTCGAAGCGAAGCGAATTTCCAAAAACTGAACACAGAAAATTCAACCTTAGCTTCAGGACGTAATCACGTAACGCATGTAACATTAGTTCTGTGAGGCCAATCAGCGTTGGTCTGGGGCATTCACGCGACTTCGCGCGGATGCGCGCGCCTTTTTAAATTCTCAGAAGTAATAAAGTGTGTTAATTAACGCTTTGGAGTTAAGGTTGAATTTGTTATGTTCAGTTTTAATAATTCGCTTCGATACGCTTCGACTCTGCGCTAGTATAAATTAACCCTAATTCACTTTGAAACAAGACGGAACGTAAATTTGCGATAAAATCAATACACTTAATTTAAAATGTCCAATTAACTCAACGCGGTTTACATTTCAATTACATCGTCTCGTGAGATAAGAAAGGTGGACGGTCTATGACTCGCGAAGTTTATTTAATATTCCTAGAATATGAGAAAAATAATGTGATAATATTTATATCTACATTAATCTACAACGATCTTGTGAATATTGACATTCGAATGATAGAAAACACAATTTGGCACCATTTGACAAGGAAACTCACATATTGCTATACATAATATTATGTAAAATGCTACTTGGATGACATTGGCAATGATAATTTACAAGATGGCGTCACCTTTGAGTATCCTTGTGGGTTAAGTAGTGGGTATACAGTCAAGAAAATGAAACGTTATCAACTCCCAGTCAAGGCTTCAAATACTGATATTTTTTCATAACGTTACTGCTTCCACACAATGAACGTACCCACATAAGTATTATTTTAATAGAAATTAGGAAATCGTTGAAATTGGTGTACATTTTTAACAAGTAACCATACATATCTTACTTGAAATAAATAAGTACCTACTTTTTTTGGTTACTAAGATTGTATTTAAGGGTCCGTATACGAAATTTGCCGATTTCGCTGATTTTACAGACGTGATTTAACAGTTAAAATACAGTATTTCTATAAGTTTTAATGCACAACATGTAAGATCATTTCAATTATAATCTAATGTTGGGGCTAGATTAAAAGTATTTTTAAATAATCCAACTCAAACCCGCGACAGTTTTGTGATTTTAGCTGTAAAAGGTTTAGTTAGAATATCACCTGTTTATGGATTGTATTGACGTCTTAACGGTATGAAAAAAATACAATGTACTGTTGAGAAAGTCGTCTATAAAATATTGGAATTACTTTTTGCCACTTTAATATGAAATAGTTGAGTAAAAAAATATGTAACTCGGCAAAATTTTAGAGAAAATGGGCAAAGAATTGCTGTTAATTTTCGGCAACTTGGAGCTGTAATTCATAAAAAAAAAGACAGAAATAATCTATGTCACAGGCTACACGGTCGAATTCTCATCAATCTGATCCATCAATCTGATTGACGGAATATTGATGGTTATAAAAAGTTAATATTAAAAATACGATCAATCCATCAATCTGAGTCGTACACGATCAAATTTTCGTCAATCAGTACCAGATTGATGAATCAGATTGATGAAAAATTGACCGTGTAGCCGCTGACTATATATAAAATTCTATCCAATTCGAGAAAAAACAAAAAAAAAAAAACAAATTGTGCCAAAAAAAACACGATTCAAAACAACCTAAATCTCACATTATATTACTCGCCGCAAGTTCGAGTCGGCTTTCCGCGCTTAAATATATTTTAAATCTAATAATTAATATATATATTTTTAAGTCTAATAAGGGGAAAAAACCTAATAATATTTCTGTAGCGACCCTTTGCAATTTCTGCAAAATCGGCAAAATTTCGTATACGGACTCTTAAAGCTTTACATTAATTTTTGCCAAGTAATACAGGGTGAGTTGCACCAGAGGCGTGGTAAATGTGTAGCACATCTGTAGTGACTAGGGGTCTTACTACAAAATATTTAAACACCTGTTGAACAGTTATACAAGACCGAATATGTTCACGTAAACTCGGGTCTCGGAAACCTGGTTTAATCTTCGCGTTCCTGTTCGTTAGAAACGCCATACATTTCCAAAAGAGCGTTTTCTTTTCGATTCCGCTCTGAACGGACCGAAATCATTCCGTTTTGTTCAAAAGCTATGTCTACATTATGCGCTTTCTTCAATTTTCGTCTTCAATAATTTTCGTCATCTTCTTTCATTCAACTTTCGTTTTGGCGCATTCAGTAATTGAACGCGTCAAAGAACGCAACGCTAACTGTTATTTTTAATAACAAAGCGAAAGTTTTGGACGGTCAGAGGGCATACGTCGCGGGCATGCCTCACGTTTGCTGTTGACTGCGCTATAACGCATGCCCCTGACGAACAGAATTAAAACCGACTTCCAAGGTAAAAACAATATTAATAGCATCCTTATAATATGAACTAAAAAGTATTAAATAATTTTTCCTATCTAATATGTAGTGCCTTTTCCCGAATTCGGCTAAACCTCAACTATTTCTGTACTCAATCTTCATCATTTATATCAGTAGGTACCAGATATAGCTGAATCTTTATTTCTTTGACAGGTTTCTGGCACCGACTTCAAAATTATGAAGATTGAGTACAGAAATAGTTGAGGTTTAGCCGAATTCGGGAAAAGGCACTACATATTAGATAGGAAAAATTATTTAATACTTTTTAGTTCATATTATAAGGATGCTATTAATATTGTTTTTACCTTGGAAGTCGGTTTATTTATATCAGTAGGTACCAGATATAGCTGAATCTTTATTTCTTTGACAGGTTTCTGGCACCGACTTCAAAATTATGAAGATTGAGTACAGAAATAGTTGAGGTTTAGCCGAATTCGGGAAAAGGCACTACATATTAGATAGGAAAAATTATTTAATACTTTTTAGTTCATATTATAAGCATGCTATTAATATTGTTTTTACCTTGGAAGTCGGTTTCAATTTTTTGTTAAAAATAATAATTTCACTCTTTTTAGTTACCTAGTAGGTAAACTGTTAGTGCCAATTCAAATTGTATAAAAAAATAGTTTCATATTGTCTTCACTAGATGTCACTGAGGCGCTCCTGTGTCGCGCTATCGCTTGTACGTAGAACTTTTATATAGGTAGTTGTAACTTGTAATAGATTTCTGTCGAGTTGTTGAAAGTTTGTAAGCAACTGACAACTCAACAGTGAGCTTGCCGCTTGGTGTGAGCAGTGAGCATTGAATTGACAGCATAAATCATAATATTGAGTCATTGAGTGGTAATTGATCTCGTATAATTGTTATTAAGTTGACCTCCGTCATAGTTCGCGAATTTATAAGTGGTCGTCGGTGGTACTGCGTATATTCTACGAATCTTATTACAATTTGTTAAGACTGTTAAGAGTCATACGGCATACCCCAAGGCCCAAATATCAGGTAGATACATTTAAAAAAATCTAAGTGAACACGTGCTGAAAAATGCTCGCAGCGCGGCATGCCGCATGCCCTTACATTCCGGTTAGACCTTGAATACGATGTTTACGCTAGCGCCGCGCGGCGCGCGGCGACGCCATTGCCTCTGCGGCGCCGACCGCCGTGTATATTAAACAGCCTATAATTGGTGTTGTTATGTATATAATAATTATTATTGTATCCATACCTATGCGTTGTACTATTATCTATTTTGTGCCATGAAACATTGGTGACCTTAACACGACGTGGTAATGATGATGATGACGATGATGATGATGATGATGAATTTGAATTGCATGGTAGCATATGCTTTCTGTTCTTAAAACACCGCCGAAACTCCCAAATGTGTATCTATAAAGAGTCAGGAGTTCTCTCAGCATCTTCGAAACCATGGTATACCTTGACCCAATATTTGACTTTTTGGTAGCATATTCTTAGTACAGTTCACATAAAACCAAAATCACCATATGTTTCCATATAAATTTTGAGGAGTCTGTTCGATTACTCCTGGATCCCATCATCAGGTCACCACTTTTGTGAACATGGTACCAAATTGGAGTGAAACCTAATACAACAAAACAAAAATTTCGAAAATCGGTTCACAAACGGCGGAGTAATCGTTGAACATACAAAAATAAAAAAAATACAAAAATAAAAATATATATCCACAGCCGAACATATAACCTCCTCGTTTTTTGGAAGTCGGTTAAAAAGGCACAGTGTGGACAAAGCTAATGAGCAAAATGAAACTGATTCTGATCAAAATACCGGTTGGAACCGGTCGCGATTATTGCTCGCCTCGCCCACTCACACACACCACAACCCTCACCTCGCCTATTTACCACCCACTTTACCACAAAATCAAAACACACAACATATGACAAGTAAATAGGGAGGTGCCACTGACCTCCATTATACAAGTACGCTGTACTAATGATAATTGAAATGACAGCTATTTTTTGTGCCTGTGAAGCGGAATCAGCTCTCCCACTATTAAGGATAGGAACTAAAATTGACGTAAAAATGATGTTTGAAAGTCGCCATATTGGCGCTGATAGCAGTAGTGGGAGTACTTGGAACTAATACTAGTTTCTACCACCGTAGTGATTATATTCTCTTTGGTTTCTACAACTATAATATTATATCATAGTCTACAACCAACAGCGATTGAGCGGCCATTTGCAAATTACGTCAGATTTAGTTCTCTTCCCGAATATTGGGGGGAGCTGATTCCGCTTCAAATAGGCACAAAATACATCTGGGTATCATTAGTCCAGCGTACTTGTATAATGGAGGTCAGTGGGCAGTGTTGCCACCTTGGTGGTTTTTTCCACCAGAACTGGAGCTTTTTTAAAGCCTTTAGAGGATTTTTTAGTTACATAGCGTTTTTATTTTTTTTAGTGGTTTTTAGCGGTTTTTTCAGTATGGAATCTGGGGAAATCCTAAGCACAATCAGAATTTCATATTATTGTTTTATGCTTACTCTACAACCGGGGAATCCCTGAATTAGCGCAGGACTCGTTGTTAATGTTTTCTTTTAATCTTGATATCACAGATTAAGGCATATATGGTTCGTGCTGTTGAAATCTAGAAAAGTTTGATAAAGTCGTTTTGATAGGTTACAGCGTGTGAAGTCGTTGTTTAATATAATCCAATATAAATATCTATTATATAAAATTCTCGTGTCACAGTGTTTGTGCGCGAACTCCTCCAAAACGGCTCAACCGATTTTAATGAGTATGTACATTCGTTAGGCCTGATAATAGGTTTTTATCTACGTTTAGGGTTCCGTAGTCAACAAGGAACCCTTATAGTTTCGGTCTGTCCGTCCGTCTGTCTGTCCGTCTGTCTGTCCGCGGTTTTGCTCAGAGACTAGGACCTACAAAGCTGTAATTTGCCATGAATGCACATATTAATTATGGCAACAAAATGGTAAATGAAATCTTAAAAAAATATTTTTTTATGGTACCTTCCATACACATCAAGTGGGGATGAAATTTTTTTTCGCGCCCACCCCATCGTGTGGGGTGTCGTTGGATAAATTTTTTAAAACTATTATGAGTATTTATCGATCATTTTCCGATTTAGGGATCCGTTTGTGAAATATTACGTTTAAAAGTGGAAAATTTCGTTAGTCCAGTGTCCCCCCCCTTCTACCAGCTAAACGGTTGCTTCTGGAAATGTGAAAAAATTCACGGGAATAGGAAATATGCTCAATTTGAAAGGAAAACTATCACGGCTAAGAAGACTTCATAAGTTATTGAGTAATAGTCGATCAACTAAAAAAAATGTATTCGGCGAAGTATAAAGGAACTTTTCGTTCAAATTCCTTTGAGAGTAACTGAGATGATGTTGTTAGTAATGTAAAACACGTTATAAATGTACATTCATTACCACACAAATATTAAAAAAAAAAAGTAGCGGTATTACGGAACCCTATATTGCGTGTGGCACGCACTTGGCCGGTTTCATTTATATTGATACTAGAAATAATATATACGGCAAAAGTTATTTTTGCGTACTCATTGATATACAAAAAACCCAGTATTCAATAAAACGAATATATTTGTCAAATTTTTACACCACTTACAACATATAAGTATGATATTTCAATGTTAAAAAGGCAATAATTTAGAGTTATTTGGTGGATTTTTTTTGTGGTCCAAATTTGTGAAATCTGGCGACATTTTACTTTTGACTTAGCGCTTTATAAAAATTCAAGGTGGCAACACTATCAGTGGGAGGTGCACAAAAAAGAGCCAGAAGATATGACCGCACTAGTCACTATCCGTGACTCGTAAGGAATTTAACCAGGATAATTTCAGAAGCAATACCGCTTGTTCGCTCCACAAACCTGGTTAAAGAGCGTTTTAACCTGGTTAAAAAATACCGGTTCCCCGTTCCGAGCCCTGCCCTGTAAACTATTTAAGTGATGAATGATGACTGCGTGTTATATTTTCGGCCACGTACCTACCAAAGTAGGTATCCTTTGTAGAGTTCTTTATGAAATAACGAAATATAACTATTAACTACTTTATTATTTTGACTTTTGTTTAATTTAATCTTTTTGTTTTTACATATTGTAATCAAATTGTATTGAACAGTATTAAAAATTGAATTAAATAAACAGAAGAAATATTTCAAAACGTAGTGATTGTATTCTCTTTGTATTTTAAGCAATGACGCAATCTTTAATCATCGATTTCAATTAGTAAGAATGAAAATTATACTGGTATTGTGTAACGAAAGTGACAATAATGATAGCTCCGTTCAACCGATTCGTATTTTTTCACTTTTCCAATTTATAAAGCAGTTTTGTAATACGAAAATAATCTTTCTCTTCTTCTGATAATAAGAAATAAACAAATTATACATAAACAATGTTGAATTTATTTTTCCTATAAACATTATTTAAGAAGCCAAACTGATTTCGCAACACGGCTTTAAACTATTCAAACCAAAGCGGTATTCGCTACCGCCGCGCCGCGCCGTGGGTGGCGGAAATATTAAGTATAGTCCGTCAAGAAAGTGAAGTACAGTGAAACCGGCTCCCTTAAGTTGGCGGGGGAAAGTCAATTTTTTTGCAACTTTTTTTTGCTAATTCGATTGTTCGTCGTTTGTTCTTGATTGTTCGAACAAAAATAATGTTTGCTCGTTTTTGTTTTTTATTTTTATTTTAATGTTCGAAAATTTGACCTAAACCTAGCGCCGACAACTATAGTATTAGACATCAACTACGATAACTTGGCGCGCCCCTCCAAAATTCAAAACGTTTGAAATGCGTTGTCAAAACCTTTGATGTGCGTTGTCTTGCGCGGTCGGCTAGTTATGATTAGTCGACCAACAAAATTTTGATAATAAGTGACATTAAGTGAAATATTACGTGTAGGTACTGTGATTGGTTGAATACTTACTACATACAAACTCTTTCATAAGGATGTGACTACACACATTGAAACAGTCATTTGGAGGGGTGCGCCATGTTATCGTAGTTGATGTCTATGTCGGCACTACAAATAGGCAAACGCGTTGGCTAACGCGTTGGCCAACGCGTCGGCCCAATGTGTAGAACAGGCGTTCGCGCGTTCGCGGTAGGTATTTAGACGTTGGCCAACGCGTTTGCGAGCTTGCCGCGCGGTGTCGGAATGATCAAAGGAAATTTGTCGCAAGGCTTGCGTTCCATCCACACATAGGCCGCGCGATCAGTTCGCCCGGAGCAGCGCTGAAGAGTGCACGTTTCCTTCTTGTGGCGAATTAACATCTAACTTGACGAAATAGCGAACAATATAAGTATCTAGTAAACATTTAAATTTATTGAGTTAACTATCAGAGTAAATCTTCCTGTGGAACAAAAAAATCATATCAAAAGTGCTAAAAAATATAGTTCTTGGACATGCTATTTTACTCACGATGTTTTTTAGGGTTCCGTACCCAAGGGGTAAAAACGGGACCCTATCCCTAAGACTTCAATGTCTGTCTGCTTTTCTGTCTGCCTTTTTGTCCGTCCGTCTGTCTGTCTGTTTGTCTGTTTGTCTATCTGTCTGTCTGTCTGTCTCCAGGCTGTATCTCAAGAACCGCTACAGCTAGATTTCTGAAATTTTCACAGATTGTGTAAGTACTTATATATCTGTTGTCGCTATTAACAATATACTAAAAACAAAATAAATTAAATATTTAATAAAAAATAAATAAGTATATATTAATCTTAATAATTATAATTATAAGGTGATAATAATTATTATAATGTAATTATAAGATGTGAATTTTATACAGCTGCAGCTGTTAGCTACTCAGCATCCATTTCGAATCCGTCCGCACATTGGCGCGATCCAAAGCATACTGAATGACTTTCCAATGTGTGGATTACTCACAAGCGTCGTTGCAAACGCACCACCGTTTGCGTTGGCCAACGCGTTGGCAGTGCGTTCGTCTATATGGGGAGGCGGCTTAGTATCTAGACATTGAGATGTATGGAGTTGCTATTGCCAACAAAAAACATGTCGCACTTGAAGAATGAGCGGGGTGAGAGGCGGGGCGGTGATGGCTATAGATCAGTACCGCAGAAGTGACAAAGTTTTGTGCCTACACTCGAATGAACGCAGACTCTATTTGAAAGTGGATAAAATAAAAGAAATATTTTTACTAAATATTATTAAAAGCTTTTATTTAACTTGCTCTGTATATTATTATTTAGTTATTTACATTATTATGTAAGTTCGGGTGGAATTTTTGAACTCAATTTCGAAGTAAGTTTGTATATATGTACATATAATATTTTAACCGATTGAGCTGAAATTTTGTATACACGTTTGGTTTGAATGACAATGCACGATACAGTATGTGACATCACTATAAATAAAATATAAAACGGCCGACCATCCAAGATAGCGGAATAGTTATTTTCTATGCCGTCCTATAATAACAGTATGGATATTAAATGAAAGAACTTTTTGAGAATAACTCGAAAACGAATGTAATGTCATTCTACATACAATATGGCGGCTCATCTAAAATAGGGGAATACAAACAAAGTTTCGTTTATTTCTGCATGACTAACGGCCGTTCTCAATATTCAATCTATCTCTGGTTTGACATACGACCGATCGCAGCTAACATTCAATTGACATAAAATATATGTCTCTAATGTCTATTAAGAGCTATTCCTATCTCTAGTAGGGCAAAACCAGAGATAGATCAAATATTGGGAAGTGGGAACGGCCGTAAAGAATTGGATTTCAGTTAAAAGTAGTTAAGTGAAATTCAACTTTTAAGTCAACTACAAGTCGCTAAATATAGGCACGGTTTTTTCACTAATCAACATCAAGTACGATTTCTCAAGGACATAGAAGTTAATTAGATTTTTTATCTATACTAATATTACACATATTAATAATAATAAACAAACAAATTCTTCCAGTTTGTTTGTTTGTTTGAACGCGCTAATCTCAAGAACTACTGATCCGATTTTAAAAATTCTTTCAGTTTTATATAGCCCATTGATCGAGGAAGACTATAGGCTATATTTTATCACGCTAAGACTAATAGAAACGAAGAAATAAAGAAAAATGTGGAAAAAACGGAACGGAAATATATTTGAAAGGGCTTATTTGGACGCGCTAATCTCAGGAACTACTGGTCCGATTTGAAAAATTCTGTCAGTGTTAGATAGTTCATTTATCGAGAAAGGCTATATGCTATATTTTTCTACTATACAACTAATAGGAGCGAAGAAAAAAGAAATATTTTTCTACTCTACAACTAATAGGAGCGAAAAATTGTTGAAATTGTGGAAAAAACGAGAGGGAATTATTTGAAAGGGCTTATTTGAATGCGCTAATCTCAGGAACTAAATAAGGCTAATTTTTATGGTTTTCCATTGGCCATTAAACCCTAAACTCTGTGCTAAATTTCAGCTCTCTGAATTTATGGGAAGTACTAGTTCTATTTGATGATTTTGAGTGAGTGAGTGAGTGAGTGAGTGAGTGAGTGTTATAAATGAGAAACTTTGCTTTAGCTTAACCACGGAACTTAATGACCTCTAGAGGTTCTCAAATAGGGGCCTAAAATGCGGTGAAATGGTTCCTGTAAATGATGGTACTGCAGTGTTTGCTTCGCGCTCTACTTGGCGGGGGCACTGCCGTGCCCCGACATATTCTAATCAATGTTACCGATTTTCAGCTTGGTGCAAATTACTAGTAGTATAACAGTAGATACCGTGCCTAAAGAAAGCCGCAATCGAGTCTTGACTGCAGCACCGACAATAAGGTCCCTTTTTTACTAAACTTTAAGATATATTTTAACCTATAAAAAATCATTTTTAAAACCTGTGTCTTTGTCATATCAAAATTTAGAGTCCGTTTATTAATATGGAGCAAAAAAAGAAAAAATGATTTTTTTCGACACTTTACTTTAAATGCGATTATCTCGAAAACTAGAACCCTCCATAAGGTCCCTTTTCCCAGATAACGTCACATTTGATCGTTTGCGGGGTACTTTAGAAGCCGAGTGCCATAATAAGAAAAAAAAAGAAAGAAGAAGAAGAGAAAATTTCATTGATTTAGAGCTTCTACAGATGGCGAAAACCCGGTCTGCAGACCGCGTCCGTGAGGGACGCCGTCCGTCCGTGAGAGACAAATTTGACAGTTTTGACGGTTCGTCGTCCCGCTACTCGTGTAGTGTACACGAACACATTTGTAAAATTGTTTTCGGATTTTAAACTCTATTAATTTGTATTAGAGCTCCAAATGCCCTAAAAGCTTCATTTTCGTAAAGTGTTACCAATTTTGAAATAAATATTTTCCCCACACTGTATTTGTCAAGTATATTTTGTTAACTCTGGCGTGATACAAAAATCACAGATCATCAGATGGACAATTTTTTTTTGTGAAGAAGTACCGTACATAGTAGGTACAACTACATAACAAATAACAATACGTACCTAGTACCTATCCCCTTAGAAGTCTGATACTGCATTTACACATTCGCGTTCGCCATTCGCCGCGTCATCGATAAAGCATTCGACGAAGCATTCGTACACGAATGCTGTCGCGAACTACACATTCGTGGGGTGATTCATTTTGACATTCGCACACGAACATGGAGGATGTGTTAATATGATAGCGACGTTGAATGAAAAATATTATGAAATTTATGATAACGATATTTTGGGTTCCAAATGAGCTCTTCCTTTTTGTAAAATTCTAGGAATTCTAAAATTCGCCCTTCACTCCACTTCATTTTTATTTCATAATAATAATAATACTAAATACTAATAATTAATCTGTATTGAAAACCAAAATATATTTCCTTAATATAATATTAGCCCGCCAAACTGCATATTAGTTTGTCGGCGGCGATATAATATTTTTGTATGAGTAATAAGTATGTATATGTTATATCTTAAATTATGACTTAAGTTTATACAATGATACACGTATGTGGCATTAGTAAGAAAAAAAAGAAACGACTGTAATAACTAATAACATTATTATAATAATAACATGATAACATTATAATAATATACTATACACCTAGCCTATTCAGTACAGTGTATAATATATAATATACACTGTACTAAATAGGCTAATTTTCAGTACAGTGTACTTAAGTCAAATATGTATGTTCAGCTTTGTACACGTCCTGTAGGGTCGGACGCTAGCTGTCAACTGATGCAGGCGAATGTGAAACAGTAAATTCGTATTCGCTATTCGTGCCCTTTGATTCGCGTTTGTTTGCATTATCAATCAAATCAATTTTATTACTTCAGTCGGAATTTCCAGGAATTGCTATTGTATTCTATTGTTGTCGCGATCACCGGTGCTCGCGCGGGGCCTGAAGGATTATTTGAGTTGCATTTTAATAGGATATTAATTATCTATTGTTTTAGTGTTGATGGATCACCATGGTCTCTAAAACCCGACGACAAAACTTGCAGTGATAGTTTCATAGAATATTTCATTTAAATCCAAAGTATCAGGTGGAAGAAACAGTGACTCACAAATGACTATAAACCAGATACTATATCTGGTTTAAATTATCTTTTAGAAGCTGGAGATAAAGTTTTGAGCAAAACAAAACTAATACTCTCAACTCTCTCAAGAAGAAACCGAAGGGACTTATGATATTGCTCGAGTAAGAATCCATATTGAAAGTGTAATGCAAAGACTCAGATGATGAAGAACACATGAAGAATGTTTACAGCGTTTTAGTAAATTTATAGACACCAATCTTCTTCAAGAGTATTAATGTTGTAAAAAATACTTAAATAAAAACAAGATTTTTAAAAACATTACTTTTTATTTATTTCAAGTAAAAAAGTATCTCACATAATATCTTTGTTATTGTTGTTCATGAAACAGTCACCGATGCTTAACGAATGCTAGTGGCTCGTATGCTGCCATTAGTTCTCAGTTCTTCTACATTCCTACAATATGTTCTGCTAACACAAATTTATTTCCTTTTAGCATAGTTTGGGGCTGGAATCTTGTTTAGTATTTCACACTTATCAAAACCAATTTTTATAATGAAATTAATTTTCCATAAATAGATTTTAAGAAATTCATCTAAAAAGATCATAATTTGTGAATTTATTGTCTTCCGAAAATATTTGATTACAATAAATAATTCATAATTCACAGACTAATAAGGGATAGGTACTAAAATAATTCATAAGTTCATAAGTACAAAAAAAAGTGACAGACTCACAGAATACAGATTACAAGTATATTGAGTGACAGCTATTCTTTTTAAACTTGATTAAATAGCATAAATATATATAGCTCAAATAGAAAGAAAATAATTATTTTTCTATCAGGCTTGAAAGTTGAAAGTTGAAGAAACCACTTTAGTGGTAAGACCGCCATATTTTGTACGGATTCTTTTATCGTTTTTCTTCTGTAGTTTAGTTTTTGTACAAATAAAAAAATCTATTCTATTCTAAAACCCCAATTATTTTAAAAGTAAAGACAGGAGCCGTAAGTAATGTTAAGTATTGCGTTAAATTTATATAACTACAATAAATATTTTTCCTTATGTATAGGCAGATATTTGTTAAATTGGCAGCACTAAGCCCATGTGTCAAATTTGACGGTACGCTGCTTGGCTGCGAATCGTCAAAAATGTCAAATTCGTACCAAGTGAAGTACCTGCATACGAGTTTGACAGCTGTCAAACTCGCCTACGACTATCTTCACTTCGTACCGGGTTCGCCCGTCTGTAGACTCGTAGAGGCCAATAAATTCACCTGTCATCTGTGATCTGTCAAAAAAAAAATCTACTTCACAGACTATTTCAATTTTCAACAGACACCGTACGCGTTTCATAATTACGGTACCCTTGTTTTCCCACAAAACCTCTCATAAGGCAGAGTATTCGTCAACCCACTCTGACATTGGCGATTCACCAAGGAGCCATATTTTAAAAGAAGAAGAAGAAGAAGACTACTTAGAATTGACTTAGAAGAACTACAACTTTGAGTTTTTGGCGGGCATGTGAAAGAGTGCTGTTGTGTTTTTGTATTATTTTCCTAAAATTGTGTTAGCTGGGTTTTTAATGTGTAATATTGGTAGAATATTAACCATTATATATTCGTGTTCATGCACAATTAGTGTAGGAAAGTGATGTAATATCCAGAAACGTGCTATTTTGTGTTCCCTCCAAAACTCCATCGAAAGTTTCAGTAAAGCGTCTACCACTTTACTGAATCGACCGACTTGACTCCTTGACTGTATTGACTTTTACTTAGACTTTGACTAGACTTTAGACCTGACGATACATGAAAACGATGATGAAAATTATAATAGGAGGAATATGGTTTTCCCGCCATATTCCTTACCTTTTTACCTTGTCTGTGGCACAACATACACATCCTTTGTGTCAAGTTGCCAAAAAAGAAGAAAAAGAAAGAAAAGAAACTACAACTTATAACGTTCTACTTCTACATATAAACATAGCTCTGTGTTTATAATTGTGGTGTTTACAAGACATAAAATTATTTACAAATTTTTATTATATTAAATACAACATATAAAAATATAAATTTCACCAAATGTTCAATAACACTTGCTGCTCTATATGCCTATCTACAAATAAAAGTTATATCAATATTTACGGTACAGATCTGCAGAGTGTTTATGAAAAACTTGCTGATTTTAAGGTTAGGTACTTCATAATTTATAATATTTCAAAACTAGAATATGATAAATACACTGGATAGTATCAAACTCCCTTTAGGTTTTCCTCTTAATCATAGATGTTCCTCATAATTGAAAATTTCTACGAAGTATAAAAGGTACCTTCGTACAAAATTTCAGCAAAATCGGTTCAGCGCTTTGGGCATGAAGAGGAACAGACAGATGTTCCTCATAATTGAAAATTTCTACGAAGTATAAAAGGTACCTTCGTACAAAATTTCAGCAAAATCGGTTCAGCGCTTTGGGCATGAAGAGGAACAGACACACTGTCGCATTTATAATATTAGTATGGCCACATCTTGTACTATCAGATACTGTTTCAATACGACTGTTTAAAATGCATAACATGAAAGTGATGAATATAAAATTAAGTTCATTGTCATGTAAGAGTTAAGACACATTCGGGTTGTTATCTCAAATTAATTTGTCTTTAAATGTTTATTGATCTTCTTATAACTTACAGGCTAGAGCAGAGTTTTGTTTTCTATGCTACATTTGCTGTGCAAGACTACGACAAGTTGCCAACCTTCTGGGCGCAGCAACTCGCTGTGACCAGGTACCAGAATGTTTTAACACCCTTGATGATGTTGTTTATGTTAATTTTTCAAAACATATTGCTTTAATATTGCTATTAAATATTACAGTCACCACAAGCTGTAGTCCATCTAATGTCACAGAATATTGAAAATGCCACTATATCGTACCATGTGGTAGCAAAAAAGGAGCCTCCGGAATTTGATGATGTCCAGGAGAAATACTATGAACATGATGTATCTATAGAACTGAAGCGAGAGAGTACTGATTGTAAGTATTTTGTATCTGTGCTGTGCCAGGTCAGTAGAGTAGGAGGAAAGTAAAAATCATTAATTGTGCTATCTCTTTGTTATGTAATGATAATGAAAAAACTAACATCAGTCACTCATCGAACCTGTAATGTTGAAATCTGTCAATCTATATATTTTATATTAAATTTTATTGTTACAGATCAACTACAATAACATGGCGCGCTCCTCCAAAATTCAAAACGTTTGAAGTGCGTTGTCTTGCACGATAGACAAGCTATGATTAGTTGACCAGCAAATCTTGGTAATAAGTGACATTAAGTAAAATATTACGTGTACTGTGATTGGTTGAATACTTACTACATACAAACTCTTTCATAAGGATGTGACTACACACATTGAAACAGTCATTTGGAGGGGTGCGCCATGTTATCGTAGTTGATCTCTACTACATAGTACGATATTGTCTGTTGATTCCTTACATTTTGGAAAATTTTAGGCATAGATAAGATTGGAATCATAGCAAACAGTATCAAGTGTGAAGTAGAGGAGAAAACCACCTTTCAATCCAAGAATGCTATTGCTGTAACCACACAAGAATCACAGGATATAGATAATATTCATGAACTGCAAGAACAAAAGGTTGTTAAAGCATTAATAGTGCAACAAAGTCAATGTGGTATTAACCAATACGTCAACCAAAATACAACAACACACCAGGTCGCAGAATATCCTGAGAACTTGAGGGGTCGGACGGGTGGTAAAGGTAAGTCTGCCGCTGTATTTTTTAAATACTAACAAAATGTTGTTGCTCCATAATTTTTACACATAATATGAAGATTTAAGTAGAACATTTCATATGGGCAAATATTTTTTTTCCTTTATAATTTGTATAAACATTACTTCATCATCCGGCTATGATGTCTGGCTATACGTTAAATACAATTTTTTTAGTTCAATTCATTTTCCCTTTCTTAAGGCCTCCATTTAAGAGTGGGCTGTCAAATTTTGCTGTGTTTTCTAATAGGTATTACGATCCCGGAAGGCGATTGACTTAAATGAAATTGAGATTTATTTAATCATTGTATATTTAACTGATATTCTGTAAAAGGAAAACACGATTCATTTATTATGACTAGATAGTTATATTTTTCGAAATTATGAATCTTTCTGGGCTTTTCAAGAAATATCTGTTATACTTATTGAGTTACTATCATTAAATAACTTGCACTACTACAATCACACACTTTGTAAAATAATAGCTAAAGGAAATAATAGTATTGTATTTAAGTTTTTAAGTAATCATCAAGAAACAGTTTTGGGACTTACGACCTTTACTTTCGTGCTATAATGCGGGAACTGTTGTTACGCGATATTCCTTCAGGCCCCGCGCGAGCACCGGTGATCGCGACAACAATAGAATACAATAGCAATTCCTGGAAATTCCGACTGAAGTAATATTGTTCACTATTAGCTGCAGCGCAAAACACAAAGCTCGGAGGCACGATTCATGGAATCATTAAATCACAATGATTGGAGGATAGAGGTGTGTTAGTAGCGTTTTGGCAGTAGGCTCTTAAGTATGCTAAAAACGAAAATTTTCAAATTATTATTAGTTAGCCGTTTCATCCACTTACGTCTTCATATTATTGTTTTAAATAATATACTTATCTCTTTTTTCTGATTATAAAGTCTCTTATAATATTAAGTATAAACAAGGTTTTTAGGGTTCCATACCCAAAGAGTAAAAACGTGACCTTATTACTAAGATTTCAATGTCTGTCCATTGGTCCTTCTATCTGTCTGTGATCTGTATAAGTCTTTGATTATGTATTTCTGTTGCCGCTATGAAAACATATTTTACAAACATGATTTTTCAAAGATTTTTGCTCAGTATTGATGATGACAACAGATTGGCACCTGAAATGTTCACCAAATACTCAACTGTATTTATACTTTATTGATTAATAATAAAATTCAAATAAAATTAATAATTAAGGGCCCAATCCCATACAAAATTTATTCCCATACAAACCTTTTTTACAATTTTTGCTCAATAATGGTACGGAACCCTTTGTGCGTGAGTCCAACTCGCACTTGGCCGATTTTTTAATTCATATTTTTATTTTTAATGTATTTTATAAATAAGCCTAAAATAATATTCAATTTATTTTGTTGTATAAACAGTTAAAATATGAACTTATCTTTATATAAATTTATAAAATTCTCGTGTCACAATGTTAGTTAGGTACCGTAAATAATAGTAAATTATAACAACTCGAGACTGACGGCGACCATTGTTTGTGCGACGGGATAGCGATCGACGTTGCCATGGTGCCACATACTTATTTATTCACTTCAATAAAATAATATGGGCGAAATACTTTATATGGCAAAACAATGATGCGGGGACAGCTAGTTTTAATATATTATGTTCTGTAACTGTAAACATCGACATGTAATCTAACATTATAAATTCCAATTTGAATTATACAACATACATAATATTTTGTTCTGACTGAGGAGCATTTTTGTGTAAAGTGATTGTAACACAAGTATTCTAATGTAAGATAATGTTACAAGTTGTATCAAGATATTGCAACAACATTACAAGCTGCACCTTGCTCCTCTAATATATTGCTGTAATGCTCAAACTATTGCTCAATGTATTGTCCCGTTACACGGATAGGTCAATATTATAACATGGGAATATTATTTTGTTTAGGTATTGATCATGTGGAGAAGCGACCCAACACAGATGACTGCGAGCTGCGAGACCATGCCAGCACAGCACAGTTCACCTGTGATTTTTGTTTAAAGAACTATTTAACAAAATACCTTTTACGGAGGCACATGAGAACTCATACGGGGAAACTACCATTTAGTTGTGAAATTTGTTCAATGAAATTTGCACAGAAATACAATTTAACTGCACACATAAGAATTCATACAGGCATTAAGCCATATAGTTGTGACATTTGTTCAAAGAAATTTGCACAGAAAAGCTCTTTGAACGAACACGCAAAACTTCATACAGGCGAGACACCATTTAGCTGTGACATTTGTTTAAAAAAATTTTCAATAAAACGCTATTTGACTAAACACACAAGAATTCATACAGGCATTAAGCCATATAGTTGTAATATTTGTTCCAAGAAATTTTCGCATAAAAGCTCTTTGAACGTACACAAAAAACTTCATACAGGCGAAAAACCATTTAGCTGTGACATTTGTTCAAAAAATTTTTCAATGATAGGCGCTTTGAATTTACACATAAAAGGTCACAAAGGCGAAAAACCATTTAACTGTGACATATGTTCAAATAATTTTAGTACCAAGGCCCTGTTGAATGTACACGTAAGAATTCATACAGGTACTACATTTAGTTGTGACATTTGTTCAAAGAAATTTGCACAGAAAAACAATTTAATTGCACACATAAGAATTCATACAGGCATTAAGCCATATAGTTGTGACATTTGTTCAAAGAAATTTTCACAGAAAAGCTCTTTGAACGTACACGCAAAACTTCATACAGGCGAGAAATCATTTGGCTGTGACATTTGTTCAAAAATTTTTTCAATAAAACGCTATTTGACTAAACACACAAAAATTCATACAGGCATTAAGCCATAATTTATAGTTGTGACATTTGTTAAAAAAAAAAGACGGGTTGCACTCCGGGAGTGCCGGCAGAAGTGAAAACTTGATTGTTAACGTTGTGCATTTTTTTAAATCCATTTTTTATGAAAATCGATTATTAAAAAATCGTTTTTTTTTAATTAATCGAAACCCTTACAATCAATTACATTTTTAACCCATTTTTTATGAAAATCGATTTTTAAAAAATCGTTTTTTTTAATTAATCGAAACCCTTACAATTCGAGTTTTCGAGTTCGAGTTTTCGAGTTTTCGAGTTCGAGTTCGAGTTCAACACAAAACAGTACTCTCCAACCGTCTTACGGTTTTTCTATAGTTTTTCGATCAACACGAAAATCTGACGCGACTTTTACAGTTTTTACCCATCCCACAAAAGTGCTCATCGCCGCTAAAGAAGTTTTCACTTCAAAAATTTCAAGGAAACGCGGTTTTTGACCGACTCACAGTGTGATAAAAACCTCGATTTTGTTTCACCACGTTTTTCTTTCAAAATACTATAGTTGATAGCTATATAAACATTAGAGTAAAACTCCGAGATCGATATTCTTAGTAGTTATTTTTTTAAAGAGTGTCAAAGTTGGCGTTTTTCCGGGTAAAAAATTTGCATAAAAATTAATTTAAAAAAAACTAATCAAGTACTTAACATTAATTTTGTTTATACCAATTGAGCAAGCACTTAATACTTTACTTTTTCTGCAAATTTGGATAACCTATAACTGTGATCAAGTAGGGAGATATTTATTTATTTAATAATTGTAGTTTTTCAGTTAATTATATTTCGCAGCAGTTCGACTTCCAAAAAAAACCAAAATTTCTTAAAATATTTTATTAATTAAATCTTACAATTAAATTACAATTAAAAGTGACTCGACTATTCGACGATTGAATAATAAGTGACAAACAAATAGCTATTGCAAAAATGCTGTAAAATGAGGAATGCTGACTCCGCGCCTCTTGCCGCTGCCGCGTGACTGTGGTCGGGTGCTGCGTCGGCGATCTTCCTAGGGATCCGTAGCGTAACAAGTTTTAATTTCGCGATTAGATCGAATTAGAAAAAGTTTTAAGCATGAAACGATAGTGTGAGTAATCTTTTATCAATGTTATTAAAAATCACACTCTAATAACCTCTGTGTCAGAAGTTATATCCAATTAAATTTTTTTTTAAATAATAATTCGGATTTTTTGTACTTAGGGTTGTCACTAAAGGTCTCTTGTTTGATTTATCCGGTTGATACGCAAATTCGCAATCCATATCCTACACGAAAAATATCAAGATCACGTTCAGGTAGATCTAATAATAAAAAATCTAAAAAGTGAAAAAATATAACGTAAATTAATGATTTTATATGCTTAAACGGTATCTAATCAGTAATCACCTTCTGATGTAGTCGGGGAAAATAAAATATCAACTTTAGTGACAACCCTAGGTATAAAAAATCCGAATTTTTATTTAAAAAAAATGAATTGGATATAACTTCTGACATAGAAGTTATTAGAGTGTGATTTTTAATAACATTGATAAAGGATAACTCACATGATCGTTTCATGCTTAAAACTTTTTCTAATTCGATCTAATCGCGAAATTAAAAATGAAAAACTAAAATTATTAAATAAATAAATATCTCCCTACTTGATCACAGTAGGTCAACCAAATTAGGAGAAAAAGTAAAGTATTAAGTACTTGTTCAATTGGTATAAACAAAATTAATGTTACTTGATTAGTTTTTTTTTTTATTAATTTTTATGCAAATTTTTGACCCGCAAAAACGCCAACTTTGACACTCTTTAAAAAAATAACTATTAAGAATATCGATCTCGAAGTTTTACTCTAATATTTATATAGCTATCAACTATAGTAGGTATTTTGAAAGAAAAACGCGGTGAAACAAAATCGAGGTTTTTATCACACTGTGCGACTTCCAAAAAGGAGGAGGTAATACGTTCGGCAGTATGTTTTTTTAATGTATGTTCAACAATTACTCAGCCGTTTGTGGTCCGATTTTCAAAATTCTTTTTGTGTTGTATAGGGTTTGATTCGAATTTGGTACCATGTTCATAAAAGTGGTGATCTGATGATGGGATCCATGAGTAATCGAGGGGACTCCTTGTAATTTGTATGGAAACATATAGTGATTTCGATTTTTTCTGAAGCATTCGAGGTAAACGCTACCAAAAAGTAAGACTTCGCACCAGGTTGTACCCTAGATCCGAAGGTACCGAACATAACTTTTGAATGCTTATAGGTACAGGTTCGGGGATTTCGGCGTTGTTTAAACAACTGAAAGCATAAGCCAACACACCAATTTGATTGATCATCATCATCACAACCATAATTATACCATTGGTCAACACACTATGACCCAATTATTGGTACTTTTCGCGATATTTTGCATCGAAGCATTTGTTTTTGATGATGATTTCGCTGTTTGTGGACCGATTTTTAAAATTGAATTCTCTCGAAAAAATTCTCGTGTTGTTGTATATGATATAATCTTAATTTTGTATAACAATTACGAAAGTGGTGCGCTGATGGGATCTACGAGCAAACGAGGGAAATCCTTGAAATTTATCAAAACACTCATAGTGGTTAAAATATTGTTTCTAGTAAGTTAAACATATGTTACGAATAAGGGAAATGGTCCAAAGTCACTGAATAGAACTCCTGAACCTTTAAGGATAAAAGTTTGGAAATTGCAAGCATTTACCACAATTTCGCTTACAGTAACATAATATGAATAGTTAACATTCGTATTGGTTATTTACGCATAAAGCCTTATTTTGTAGATAACTAAAAAGGGTGAAATTATTATTTTCAAAAAAAAAAATTAAAACCGACTTCCGAGGTAAAAACAATAGTAATATGAACTAAAAAGTATTAAATAACTCTTACTCTTTAATAGTGCCTTTTTCAGAATTCGTCTAAATCTCAACTATTTCTCTACATACTACAGTCTTCATTACTTTGAAGTCGGTACCAGTCCCAAAAGTTTCAGATATTCTAAGTTCTGACATTACTGAACTCACGAATAAATTAGCTGGTACCGACTTCAAAATAATGAAGACTGTATGTACAGAAATAGTTGAGATTTAGACGAATTCTGAAAAAGGCACTATTAAAGAGTAATAGTTACTTAGTACTTTTAAGTTCATATTACTATTGTTTTTACTTCGGAAGTCGGTTTTAATTTTTTGTTAAAAATAATAATATTTTACACATACGAGGTCATACAGGCGAAAAACCAATTTAGCCGTGACATTTGTTCAAAGAATTTAACTACAAAGGACTTATTTGATGTAGTTACACGTAAGTAATCATACAGGTATTAAGCCATTTAGTTGTGACATTTGTTCCAACAAATTTTCACAGAAAAGCGCTTTGACCGTACACGCAAAACTTTATACAAGCGAGAAATAATTTGTTTGTACCATTTCAAAAAAATTTTAAAGAAACGAGAAACGCACTTTGAATTTACACATTGTACAATTTGTACACTCTTGTAGGAGGAGTAAATTAAACACTCAGCGCTACCACTCGACTGGCTCGTGGATGATAGAAGAAGATTGTCAGACCGAAGTCGAGCGACCACTACCAATATCCCTGTTACGCTGAAAGGCCGAAATCGCTCAGTGAGCGAAAAAATAGCTCACAAGTCGTGGTCACAGTGAAACAGCCACGACGCGAATTTCGCGGCGTGGCTCTAATGAAAACTGCCACGACGCGTTCTGGCAATCACAAAAAGGCCATAACGCGAAATTCGTGTCGTGGCTGATATGCTATTCGTTTTTATTGATTTGCTCTTGATTGATTAATCATCCATAGGTATGGAAGATTATGTTTGAATTACCACGTGTACCTACTACAAAATATTTTTTCTTTTACTAAATCACTGCATAACGTGTTTATCATTATTATTTATAAAATATCCATAGTTTTATACTATCCGTACTAATAATCATTATTAATATCTGTCTCTCTGTCTGTCTGGCGCAACGTAGTAGCGGACATCAACTAGTAGTATTATATTAAAATTATATTAATTAAAATAAAACTATATTTTTACTATTTATTGAGATCAGATTACTTTACTTATACATATATTAAAAAAAAAAACAACAAAAAACAACAACACGTTGCGCCAGACAGACAGATAATATTAGTACGGATAGCATGAAACTATGGATGTTTTATAAATAATTTATGACAAGCACGTTATGCAGTGATTTAGTAAAAGAAAAAATATTTTGTAGTACGCGTGGTAATTCAAATATAATCTTCCATACCTATGGATCATTAATCAATCAAGAACAAATCAAGAAAAATGAATAGCATATCAGTCACGACAAGAATTTCGCGTTATGGCCTTTTTGTGATTGCCAGAACGCGTCGTGGCCGTTTTCATAAAGTGCGTACACAATGGTCCATCATGGCCCACTGCAGGCCATCGCCATTGTGTAGACGGGGTAATGGTGTATGATGGCCGGGCGTGGCGCGCAATCGGGGAGTTGTCGGTTTTTCGGGTACACTTCAATGGAATCGTGGCGTAGCGTGGCCTGTGGTGTTCACACAATCGGCCATTGTTTAGTTCGTCACCGACCGCTGACCGGGATAGTGCGCTTTTTTGTTGCGTGCTAGGTTGTGAACTAGAATTTTTGATCGCCCGAAATGTCAGTATCGTGGAGCAATGAAGAAACTTTCAAGTTTATTGATTTATATCAATCATTAGTATATTGATTTATATTAATCAATATATCAAAGAATATAAATAAACAGCCGCAGCCGTAATTTCTTCCACGTCCATCGCAAGTGGCTTGCCGGGCAGCAATGAGCCATGCGCCATTGTGTAAACACAAAGTGATCGTGGTCTACAGTTGACGATGGCATGCAGTGGGCCATGATGGATTATTGTGTACTGGAGCCTTTAGAGCCACGACGCGAAATTCGCGTCGTGGCCAATGATGTTTTAATATATTATATCATAGGTCGTGGCTGTTTCACTGTGACCACAACTGAGCTAACTGAGCGATTTCGGTCTTTGAGCGTCATTAAACAAGTATCCTAGTAGGCTGTAGGATTGTAGTATACAGTCAAGAAAATGAAACATTATCAACTCCCAGTATTGTATTAAGTATTAACTATGTTATATTATTATCCGTCACAAAAACCTGTATTAAATTTTAATCAATTAATATAGGCTTTTCTAATTATTAATCTAATCTAACGTTTGTAGGTAATTACTCGCATAAGTATTAGTTTAATAGAAATTAGGAAATCATTGAAATTGGTATACATTTTTAACAAGTAACCATCCATTTCTTATTTGAAATAAATATTTAAGTACCTACTTTTTTTTTGTATAAAAGATTGTATTTTTTGCCAAGTAAAGCTTAGAACAAACCTACGCGTCAGTGACGCGGGACGCGGTATAGATCAGTTAACTAGCTGGCACGTTCACAGTGCTCACACTTATGCAATTTCACTATACAATATGTTTAAAAATACAATATGTTTCCATCATGATAAAAATTATCGTATAATCTGAGTACGATAATAATATGCTATCGTACATCAGTACGTACGCACAAAATTATCCTACCTGTACGATAATTATTTATTAACGGTTCCGAACGCTGGCCGCGCGCCGATCACGCGTTATCGACTTCTAACATCACGCTGTATTTATAAACAGTAGCATAAGAAAAACAATAACTGTCCCCTTCACGTTCATAAGATAGACCGCGCGCGAGAGAGACGGGCAGACTTTTTATGATGCGTATGCAGTACGACGCGACGCTACACAAGCGCAATGTTTAAATGTGTTGATCGTGCCAGCTCTTGTTAACTGACTACGCGGTACGGGACTCGGGAGTCGAGCGCCTGCAACGCGCTGATATTTTTATATGTTGTAATGTAATGAGGTGGTAGTGTCAAATATGATTTTTCCACCTCGAAATCCACATTGTAAAATTCATGAGAAACCAATAAATTTTTGATCAGTTTTCAGTTTTTGCCATTTTTACCACCAAGGACCTGTTTAATGGTAGAAGTTACTAAGAGTTGTTTTAAAGTAAACTAAATTTGCAACAAAATGAGAATAGTTGAGTCTCGATTTCAAAAATACAGCTGTTCAAATGTATGAAAATCTCAAAAAAATAAATTATCTAAATTCACTACGTCGTATGTAGAAGACTTGGAAATGGCTGTGGTTACTATTGGCTAATAAATGGCTGACCGGCTGGTCAGCATCCTCCTCTGCTTGTAGTGTAAGATACAATTAAGCCTGGAGGTGGTGACACAAAATTTTTGGTCATTTGTACCGGATTGGCGGTTCTACAGGGGTCTAATTACGTAAAGGCAAAAAGGAAAATGATGGTCACAGCGCTCGCACTCCATACTGGCGGCCCAAACGCGTGGGCGTTAATCGAACGCTTCGGATAAGGGCCGATTCACACCGGATCGGCAGCGGCCGGCAGCGGCGCGAAGAGCACTTTTTAACCGACTTCCAAAAAACGAGGAGGTTATATGTTCGGCTGTGGATATTTTTTTTATTTTTTTTATTTTTGTATGTTCAACGATTACTCCGCCGTTTGTGAACCGATTTTCTAAATTTTTGTTTTGTTGTATTAGGTTTCACTCCAATTTGGTACCATGTTCACAAAAGTGGTGACCTGATGATGGGATCCATGAGTAATTGAGGGAACTCCTCGAAATTTATATGGAAACATAATATGATGATTTTGGTTTTATGAGAAGCATCCTAAGCATATGCTACCAAAACGCAAGATTCTGCACCAAGGTATACAATGGTTCCGAAGATAGTAAGAGAACTCATTATATCATAAGTATTCGAAGCATAGTATATGCTTCGAATACTTCTCACGAAACTGAAGTCACCACATGTTTCCATATAAATTTTGAGGAGTTCCCTCGATTACTAATGGTCAATGGATCGTTTCATCAGGTCACCACTTTTGTGAACGTGGTACTAAATTGGGATAATACCCTATACACCAAAAGAAAAATTTTGAAAATCGGTTCTCAAACGGCGTAGTAATCGTTAAACATAAATAAACGAACATAACATTTCCTCCATTTTGAAAGTCGTTTAAAATTGTAGCTCATGTGTTATTCTGATGTATAAGCTATATTATTGCAGAAATACATTAAAATCCGTTCAGTAGTTTTTGCGTGAAAGAGTAACAAACATCCATACATACATCCTCACAAACTTTCGCCTTTATAATATTAGTAGGGTAATATTAGTAGGATAGTAGGATAGTATGGATATCTTCAATAATCTTCTTTAAAATACGACGATAAAACGCGAGAGGAACGAAATACTCAGCCGCATGGTGGCGGGAACGTATTTTTTTTCTTGTGTATTTGTGAAAATATGGACGATTGTGACATTTTCTTGCAAAATATGGACTTATCTTTGTAAAACCCTAAAATATGGAAAAATATGCATATTAAAACTTGGTTTTTCCCAGTCTAAACATGATAATTCGTGTAAAAAAACACATTCTAGGCCGAAAATTGCGGGGTGGTGTCGGGTCTGCAAAATGTAGGTGATCGCTGGTAGAGTTGCGGTAGGTTTTTTTTATTAAATAAGGGGGCAAACGAGCAAACGGGTCACCTGATGGGAAGCAACTACCGTCGCCCATGGACACTCGCAACATCAGAAGAGCTGCAGGTACGTTGCCGGCCTTTTAAGAGGGAATACGCTCTTTTCTTGAAGGTTTGCAGGTTCCATCGTACCCTTAAGCAACCCTGCCTTAAGCGATGAGTGGAGCACCATGGGGTTTTAGTGGATAAACTACGCAGGAGTCCCACATACCCCGGCCGATATCCCTAATTTGCCGGGGATGCGTAAAGCATTTCCCCATGTTAAAAAAGGCCGAAAATCGCGTAAAATAAAAATATGTATTTACATATAAATCCGGGCCCGACTAATCATCGTCGAGTTGCCATTCACGAAAATCACCTTGCCATACATTTCCGACAGGTCCCGATGGCCGCCATACCACTTTAGGGGGTTTTAGATTATCATTTATATTGGATCCTAGATCATTGAGTCATTTATATTGGATAATGTAATATAGATAAATGATTATTTCTTCCTTGATCATAGATTTTTGACGTTTGCTGAGAGATTGGATCAAATACGGTCATAGAAATTTGTGTTGCCAGTTATTTAATATAAAAAAAAGAGTTTTTAATTTCTTGTTCGTTAATATGTGTTAGAGAGTAGTAAAAGTCTTGAATTATACATTGAGTGATATTTATTCGAGCAGAGTTTCACCTTACACGTCACAAAGTTAGTTACAGAATGCCTCCATCAATGCAATATGGCTGGCTTTTATACCATTTTACACAAAAGAAACGAACTTCCGTTGACAATTCAAATACAGTAAAATCATTAAAGAAAACATTAAAAGCAGGTATATAATTCCAAATATTAATTAATGTACTTCTCATATTTAAGATAATTATTTACTTAAATATGAGAAGAGGAAATTATAACGGAAGTAAATAATCCTCCCGTTCATTTATCTATTTGTCAAAATCAATTATCTTACTTATTAATAAAATAAATATAATATTATGTAGCTTGTCCCAATGGACGTCAATACATCCGCTAACATATGTTTCAAATAATGTAATGTAATTCTTTTTCTAATTATATCCTTGAATAATCTTGCTGAAATAACATAAGGGGCGTTCCACGCCAAGCGGACAGGAAAAAATAGTCGATCTCTCCGATTTTGATAATATTTGGATATGTTATACCTACACGTGTTATTAATACGTGTGCCAAATATTTTTGTTATATAATGGCTGGATTAAAAATGATGGGACTTTGAAACGTGATTTTTCTATTCGACACTCGGTGCTTCAAAGCCGATTATAGATTAAAAAATATATACATTTAAATAATTAAACCACTGAACTTGTTACTTCATTTAACGAGCTCTTTAAGTGTATTTTTGAAAATAAAAAAAAAAGGTTTTTTTCTTTGGAAAAAATGTAAATTAATTTTTTTTTTCTTGATTTTCTCAAAGAGGGACCCTTTTGATTTTTTTTTATATTTTTTATGTAAATAGCTAATATTCTATAGAACATTCCTGCACAACGTCTATAATGGGCCGGGAAGTGGATTAGGAGCTAGACTGAAAATACTTCCGAAGGGTGCTGTCCAGCGCCATACAATACTATGGGCAGAGATCGATACATAGTGGAAATTGCCAAATAACATCAATTTCGATATAGTGAAGAGTAACATTTAATAGATTTTTGAAAGAGAAATAGACAAAAAATGTTTACTTACAAGAAAAAAAATTCGTGAAAAAAATTTTTTTTTCTCAAAAAAAAAAAAATTTTCTTTTTTTTAAAATTATGTTACTCTTTAAAAAATCTTATCTAAGGGTTCATTTCTCCACATCAAAATCGAAGTATTTTGGCAATTTCCACTACTTAGCGATTTCTGCCCATAGTACAGTATGGCGCTGGACGCCACCCTTCGGAAGTATTTTCAGTCTAGCTCCTAATCCACTTCCCGGCCCATTATAGACGTTGTGCAGGAATGTTCTATAGAATATTAGCTATTTACATAAAAAATATAAAAAAAATCAAAAGGGTCCCTCTTTGAGAAAATCAAGAAAAAAAAATTAATTTACATTTTTTCCAAAGAAAAAAACATTTTTTTTTATTTTCAAAAATACACTTAAAGAGCTCGTTAAATGAAGTAACAAGTTCAGTGGTTTAATTATTTTAATGTATATATTTTTTAATCTATAATCGGCTTTGAAGCACCGAGTGTCGAATAGAAAAGTCACGTTTCAAAGTCCCATCATTTTTAATCCAGCCATTATATAACAAAAATATTTGGCACACGTATTAATAACACGTGTAGGTATAACATATCCAAATATTATCAAAATCGGAGAGATCGACTATTTTTTCCTGTCCGCTTGGCGTGGAACGCCCCATAAAACACGCCATATTCAAAATGACGATGTCTTTTGACAAATCGAATTCTCCGAGATCTAGTAACACTAATGTCAATACCTGTCAGCGTTAGCGCTCCCCATTGGCTATTGAAACCACATGACGTAAAATAGGATCAATGATAAATGATAATGTAATATGCAGATATGATCAAATGATCATTTTTATTGGATCCTATATATGATACTATAAATGATCCAATATAAATGGTAATGTAATACCCCCCTTTGTAATTTTAAAATTACAACTTTGCAGTGGTATGGCGGCCATTGGGACCCGTCGGAAAAGTATGGCAAGGCGATTTTCGTGAATGGCTACTCGACGATGATTAGCGAATAGCGATGCAAAAATTAGCCTGGTACAAATGGTTCAATTGTTTTATTAAAAATTATTAATTCAAAGAGACATTCCGGCTGTGTGAGGCCAGCCTTAGATGTTGCTATTTTAGTATTTTAGAAACTCATTGTGCTCATTGGTATAGAAAAAATTGAAAGCACAACTTTTCAACTGGTAAACTTTTTTATTTATGTTATCAGCTACACATTTCTTTTTAGGGTTCCGTACCCAAAGGGTAAAAACGGGACCCTATTCATGAGACTTCGATGTCTGTCCGTCTGTCTGTCTGTCTCCAGGCTGTACTTATCTCAAGAACCGCTATAGCTAGAGTTCTGAAATTTTCACAGATTGTGTATTTCCGGTGCCGCTATAACAACAAATACTAAAATAAAAATAAAATTAATATTGAAGGGGGGCTCCCATACAACAAACGTGATTTTTTTGGCCTTTTTTGCTCGTAATCAATAATGATAAGAGGTAGGCACTTGAAACTTTCACGAAGGCCTTAAATATATGTGTTATTTAATAATTCCTAATAATATTTAAATATAATAAAAAATAAAGGGGGCCTCCCATACAAAAAACACAATTTTTAGTCTATGTTTGCTCTATAAAACGGTACGGAACTCTTCTTGCGCGAGTCCGACTCACACTTGGCCGATTTTTTTTTCTTTTCAATTTTCATCCACTATTACGGAAATCGGAGGTTTGCACGGTTTTTTAACCGACTTCCAAAAAGGAGGAGGTTATAATATGTTCGGCTGTGGATATTCTTATTTTTTATTTTTATTTGTGTATGTTCAACGATTACTCCGCCGTTTGTGAACCGATTTTAAAAAATTTTCTTTTGTTGTATAGGGTTTAACTCCAATTTGGTACCATGTTCACAAAAGTGGTGACCTGATGATGGGATCCATGAGTAATCGAGGGAACTCCTCAAAATTTATATGGAAACATATAGTGATTTTGGTTTTTTTACGTGGGAGAGCCATGCTTAGGCACGAATGGGCCGGCTCGACCGGAGAAATACCACGTCCTCACAGAAAACCGGCTTGAAACAGCGCTTGCGCTGTGTTTCGTCGAGTGAGTGAGTTTACCGGAGGCCCAATCCCCTACCCTTTTCCCTTCCCTACCTTTCCCTACCCTCCCCTATTACCCCTTAAAAGGCCGGCAACGCACCTGCAGCTCTTCTGATGCTGCGAGTGTCCATGGGCGACGGAAGTTGCTTTCCATAAGGTGACCCGTTTGCTCGTTTGCCCCCTTATTGCATAAAAAAAAATCCTAGGCATATGCTACCAAAAAGTAAGATTTTACTCCAAGGCATGCTATGGTTCCGAAGATACTAAGAGAACTCCGGATTCCTTATAGATACAAGCTTGCGACTTTCGGCGATGTTTTAAGAACTGAAAGCATATGAAGAGCACAGGGAAAGAACGATCAAAGTCACCCTAAAACTATTTTTGAGATAATAACGCCATCTTGTTGGCAATTCGCTAAGCTTGCTTTCCTCGAAATATGAAATGGGTAAAAACGTTCTAAGTCTCGAAAAAACTACCATAAAATTTTGGCCTAAAAGTTATTAACGATCACAGTCCAAGCGTTAAAAGGCAAAAACGATCAAAGTCAAGTCGACATTGATCGTTTATACAAGTTTTCGAACGAGTAAACTAACTTTAAGATGACAGTTAACGTTTCGTCGATACCGAGTTTTTCTCAACGATTGTGTTGTGAATAAATTTACGCCGATCGTTATTTATAAAAAATTATCGTCATGTCTGATAGTGAATGTAATTTGGATGATGTGGACAGTAATATGTAACACAAAAAAAACGTAAAAAATGTAGTCGTGTAAGTGATACTACACGTTATTCTGCAGAACCATTGTTACACGCAAGGTGAATGGTGAATTAAGATAATATTAAATATAATGAATATAAGTACTGTTTGTTTTTTTTATGTATAACACAACTTCTCAAATATATAAGTAGTCATCTTGTATAATAGAATCTTAATGTGCCACACTCATTAATTAAATACAAGTCTTCAAAGTTAAAAAATGTTTTATCTAGCAAGTAACGTAAGTGTGACTTTGATCATTCTTTCCCTGTGGTCTTCATATGCTACTATGCAAATTACATTCATCATCATCCACATCATCATCATAATTATCACTACCATCACACGATGCATTGTTATGAGTTATGACCCTATTATTGGTACTTTTCATAGTCTATTCCAGGGGTCACCAATTAGTTTCGCTCGGGGTCCATTTTAAGAAATGAAATGACCTCGCGGTCCGCACATTTTATAAAAAAAAAAACACGAAACAAGATAATTACGGAAATAACAAAGGTATTTATTTAAAAGTGTCAATTTTTTGCTTGTTTGAAGTGAAATTGGTGCAAGCTATTGACATTAAATCTTGGAGATGTTCATCAGTAAGTTGAGCCCAAAATTTATTTTTAACGAAGTTCATCTTCGAAAATACTTGGTCGGTGGTCCGGTCGGTGGTCCGCACACAATGGGTCGGCGGTCCGGATGCGGACCGCGGTCCGCCATTTGGTTACCCCGGGTCTATTCGATCGAGACTCGAGTTTGTCGAGTGATTTTGAAAATTATATTAATGTTGTTACAAAGTACCAAAAAGTATTAAATAATTCTTACTCTTTAATAGTGCCTCTTTCAGAATTCGTCTAAATCTCAACTATTTCTGTACATACTATAGTCTTCATAGGGAATTTAATAAAACCACGAGTTAGAAAAATTATGGTGCATCGGAGCGTTCAATAAGTAGAATGTCACTTCGCGTGCGCCTTGCGTGCGGTTTTAGTTGCGAGTTGCGACTAGGTTGCGATAGTTGGTCCCGACTCCCGGCCCCCGGGGTGTCGGGCTAAGGGCCTGAACCCTTTCCTGTGGGAACGCTCTTTCAGCACCTAATTCTTTATTTAACGAAAGCATACAAATCACAAAGTGTTAGAAATATTTTAAACCCAATACAAAGACCTTATTAATAAACTTAAGTATAGACCATACAAGACTTTCTAACACAGAACTAATTCTAATAAATTATCATAACTTATGGCCTATGGTGTAGTCAGTAGTGCGTCGCCTACAGTCTTCATTACTTTGAAGTCGGTACCAGTCTCAAAAGTTTCATATATTTTGACATTGACTGATTAATTCACGATTAAATTAGCTGGTACCGACTTCAAATTAATGAAGACTATAGTATGTACAGAAACAGTTGAGATTTAGACGAATTCTGAAAGAGGCAATATTAAAGAGTAAGAATTATTTAATACTTTTTAGTTCATATTATTACTTATTGTTTTTACCTTGGAAGTCGGTTTTATTTTTTTGTTTACGCTCTAAACACTCCACTAATAGTTCAATGATGTAAATTGTAAACGTTTATTTGTAAGAGTTTGTAAGGTGTTTATTGAAGTGACATAAACAAAGTAGACACCATGGTAACTGTTATCAGTGTCACAGATAATAATGTACCAGTGTTTGAGATTCAGTGTTTCTTTTTTTAGGGTTCCGTACCCAAAGGGTAAAAACAGGACCCTATCACTGACAGCCAATATTTCCCAATATTTGATCTATCTCTGGTTTTGCCCTACTAAAGATAGGAATAGCTCTCATTAGACATTAGAGACATATAAAAATGTCAATTCAAAGTTAGCTGCGATCGGTCGTATGTCAAACCAGAGATAGATTGAATATTGGGAACGGCGGTAAGGCTTCGTTGTCTGTCCGTCTGTTTATCCGTCTGTCTATCCGTCTGTCTGTCCGTCTGTCTGTCTCCAGGCTGTATCTCAAGAACCGCTATAGCTAGACTTTTGAAATTTTCACAGATTGTGTATATCTATTGCCGCTATAACAACAAATACTGAAAATAAAATAAAATAAATATTTAAGGGGGCTCCCAATTCCCATACAAGAAACGTGATTTTTTTGGCCTTTTTTGCTCGATATCCATAATGACAACAGGTAGGCAGTTGAATTTTTCACAGAATTCTCAATGATATTATGTGTACTTTAATAATTAATAATAAAATAAAATTAAAATTTAAGAGGGCCTCCCATACAAAAAACAATTTGTGGCCTATTTTTTCTCTATAGCGGTACGGAAGTCACGAAGACACGCACTTGGCCGATTTTTTTGTATTGTTCAAGTTAGGCAATACTGCAAGTTTCATAAAATTCGTTTCCGTAGTTTTTGAGATAAGGGATTTTAATTCTTAATTACGTACAATTTTAAGTTGCTTTTATCTTTTAAAATTAAAATACTATTATTTGCATAGGCCGATCGAAGATGAATGTGGAGCAAAGGCATGCCATGACTAGTAGTAGCGGAGCATCAGTAAATTCTGTGAAAAAGGTGAATTTATTATTTTAATTAGTTTCCTTAATTCATCATCATATCAGCCAATCGAATTCCACTGCTTACCATAGGTTTACTCCATGAACCTCCACTGCGGCCGGTCCGCACCCACCTACAATCGACATCTATCGACTACCCGCGACTTTTTAAATGCTACTAAATTAACGTGGGGTAAAACCGTAGAGCATAGCTAGTCAAAAGTACTTATTCATGTATGAATACACACCTACTTACACCTGAGTAAAGCATACCAAGTTTATGATTACAGAGGCCTTTGACCGCAGCAGAAATATCTAAAAGATACAGGGAGCGACTTAAAAAAAACAATCCCGAAAAATATATGATTACCAAAAAAAAAAGCAGAGCAAGATCAGCTAAACATTATAAGGAAAAAGTTAAAGCACTAACCGAAGAAAAGCAAAGTGAGATGAGACTAAAGTGGCGCCAAAAACATGCATCCAAAAAGAAATCACAAAGCAAGGTATTTTCCTGATTGAATAAAACTTAATTATACACAGTACATACCAATTGTTAGTGCCGTGCCTAGGAAATTTTGCTGACAGGATATTTTAGAGTTATATATTATAGTGACATATTTAATTTTGTTATCAGGAGCAAGTGCAAGATATCGAAGGTGCTGTAGAAGGAGAAATAAGTGCTGTAGATGAAGCAGATAAGGTAAGTAAGGTTATAGAGATAAACTACGATAACATGGCGCGCCCCTCCAAATTACTGTTTCAATGTGTGAACTTCACATCCTTATGAAAGAGTTTGTATGTAGTAAGTATTCAACCAATCAAAATACTTGTACCTAATTTATGTCACTTATTACCAAGATATTTTTTTGGTCTTCAAACTTTTGAATTTTAGAGGGGCGCGCCATGTTATCGTAGTTTATCTCTAATAGAAATAGAGTGGTAGATAATGCATTTGTTTAATTTCAAAGCTATAGGTATAATTTACTCGTTTTATTCACATAATTGCAATTTGCAGTGTAATCTTTCTCCAGGCGTGCTAAGCGCCACAATGCACAATATTTTGTATAAAAGTGTATAGTGACATCATTAATTTTGTCATCAGGAGCAAGAACAAGATATCGAAGGTGCTGTAGGAGAAATAAGTGCTGTAGCTGAAACGGATAAGGTGAGTAGGGTTATAATAAAAACGTGACTGAAAGATAATTAAATCTATTTAACTACAAACTATTAAGTATATTATGTTAGTATATCATCTTCTTTTTTTTCTATATGTATTTAGTGAAAAGAGTGTTAACTAATTAAATAACATTATTTGGTTCCCAGGAACCAGGCGTCGACACTATTCCGACCGGACGAAAGGACCATTTAAACTATTTAGAATCGAGTCAAATAACAATGAAAGTGTCACAAAGAAATGTTGTTAATATTTTACGACGAGAGAATGCCAAATTGGAAGAAAAAGTTCAAAATATTGAGAGGGGATTTAAATCACTAAAGAGACAAATGCGTGACTTAAAAAGAAAATATAAAGAAGTAACAGAAGAATTAAGGCATAGATCTGCAAAATAACAAGAACAAAAAGAATCTGAAAATGTAGCTTCCGTAAGCCAAATCACCACTCCCACAAGAAGCGAAGAATTTATTGCAAATCATCTTGCTGGGGTGAAAATAGAAACACCTAAAAAGGAAGCACTGAAACAGAAAATATTTGATTACAATGTACTTACAGACTCATTAAACATACTTATAAGACGTGTCAAAATCCTGAAAAAAAAAGTGTTAAAAGAAGTAGTGGATAATAATTTTGTGAAAAAATAAAAATGACTACAAGCCTAACCCAGAATCTAGGACTTAAAAGTAACATAAGAAAAACCGGCCAAGTGCGAGTTGGACTCGCCCATGAGGGGTTCCGCACAGCAATAAGGTTTGTTTCTATAAAATTAAAAGGTTTTTGATTTATTTTTATATTTAAGTTGATTTAATGAAAGTTAAATTAAGGCTTACTTACCATTTATGACGTATAAAAAAACTACTTGTTAGATCTCGTTCAAACCAATTTTCGTTGGTGGTTTTTATAATAATGTACATCATATATTTTTTTTAGAATTATCATACTTTAGAAGTTAGAGGGGGGGGGACACAAATTTTAACACTTTGGAAGAGTCTCTCTCGCAAACTATTCAGATTAGAAAAAAATGATATTAGAAACTTCAATATGATTTTTGAAGACCTATCCATAGATTCCCCATACGCATAGGTTAGACCCGTGGTCCCCAACCTTTTTTTCATGCGGGCCACAAACATGTTTTGGTCTTGGTGTCGCGGGCCGCAACAAACATTTTTAGGGTTAAAAATAACATTCTTCAAAATTAAAGATTTAAAAGTGGAAAAAAAATTAACGACTATCACGCCGCGGCTTGTTTTATATATAATAATAATTTTATATATAAAATATAATTAATAATATAATATTTTTTTTTGTTTCAGTTGTACCTATGGGGACCCCTAAAATTTTTAATAAATTTTCCATTTTTTGTATCAAAATCTTAATGCGTTTCACAGACTACATCTACTTACCAAGTTTCAATAATATATCTCTTATAGTTTCGGAGAAAAGTGGCTGTGACATACGGACGGACAGACAGACAGACATGACGAATCTATAAGGGTTCTGTTTTTTGCCATTTTGGCTACGGAACCCTAAAAACTAAAGTAAACAAACACAAAAGCGAAGAATTGAAAGAAGCTATAAGGGTTTTTTATGAAAGAGATGACGTAAGCAGAGCGAGCGCTGGGAAAAAGGAATGCCTTATATATAAAAAATCCAAAAAACAAAAGCGATACTTATTAGATAAATTAAGGAACCTCCATATAACTACATACTTGATGGAAGTTGGGATTTACCATCCGCTGTATCAAATACAACAAATAAGATGCCAAAACAAAGATAGTATTTGTTGCATTTGCCCATCATACTTACATAGCAAATGTTTGTTTCATAATATTCTTATTCTGTATATATAAACTTTGGCATCTGATACTATAAGGGTTTTTTATGAAAGAGATGACGTAAGCAGAGCAAGCGCTGGGAAAAAGGAATGCCTTACATATAAAAAAATGCAAAAAACAAAAGCGATACTTATTAGATAAACTAAGGAACCTCCATATAAATTACTTGATGGAAGTTGGGATAGTTAGCTTCAGCACGTTTAAGAAACACAGGCCCTTTTATGTGGTGGCTCCTAACTTGAAAAATTTAAAAACATGTGCCTGTCTCAAATATGCAAATATGCAGTTTATGGTCAATGCCCTCAAACAAGCTGGTGTATTTAAAAACAATGATCTCGATATCATAATTTCAAGTCTCGTTTGCGAAAAAAAATTCAAGCAGTGCATGTATGCCGAGTGCATGATTTGTTCAGAAAACGTTGTTAAACTCGATGACGAAATTGATGTAGACCAAAAAGTGCAATGGTTTGCGTGGACTCTAAAATACCATGTTTATAATGAAAAAGGCGATACTAAAATCTCTAAACGTATGATCAAGATAGAGAAAACTGCAAAAATACAAAAAAAAATTGGAATTATTTCATGTTGAACTGAAACCTTTTACAATAAGTGACACGTTTTCAACGTACGTCATCAATATAAACAATATAAACTCTGCATTGAAAATTTGGAAAGCAATGAAGCAGCCATATAGATTTCTCAGAAAATTGGGTGTCTAAGTACAATGAAGAAGTGCAAGCAATGCATTTTGGTGCATCGAAAAAACATATAACGCTGCACACGGGAGTTTTATATGTAAAATTCCATGTCCATTCCGATGGGCCGACGTCGATATATCGACAAAAAAAAACTTTTTTCTTTTATGCAAAAATCCTTTCAATTTTGAAAATTATGGGCATGAATTTATTTTGTTTATACATAGATGGACAACACATGCGTTCAAAAACTCTACGACCATGCTTCAATGGTATCTAATATGTTAACTTCAGTCTACCATACATTATTTTCCGGCACTGGTATACATTTCCTTAATGAAGGAAATGGGATATCAATTGATTCTAGTCTCTCTCAAACGATTAACTGTATTGTATTTGCAGAGTTTGATAATGTCATAGAAAACTAGATAAAAACCGTAATGTAACTGTAGACTATAGAAGCTAAGAAAAGTCGCATGTATGATATATTTGAGTTATAATGTGTAACGTGTGTGTGTGTGTGTGTGTGTGTGTGTGTGTGTGTGTGTGTGTGTGTGTGTGTGTGTGTGTGTGTGTATTTACCTAATAGTGTGTAGATATTATGAAATAAAATATTGTACCAAAGTTATGTTTCTTTTATTTATTCATTCATTATTTCATATGTAATACCCCTCTTAGTAAATACATAAAGCAAACATTATACGGATATGTGACATATTATGATATTGTTACGAATACGGACACGTAGTGCCATCTAGCGTCAAACCAGCGAAACTTATCGGGAGAACATCGACAACATAAATCCGCTACTCAATACTAGATGGCGTGAGGTGCGCAAGTACATGCTCGAACTTCCTAGAAAGTTCCCACACTTGTTTACTTGTTTACGTGAATCGGGCAAGGAACTTTCTGGGACTTGTCTCGCCCATATAAATAGCCGCAGGTAAACGGCCCGGCAGTTCAGTTCGATACGAGCGATCTTCGAGGCGACTTCGAAGTGAAAACAAGTGATCAATAGTGAGTGAACCTACGACTCGGCTACGACCTAGGACAGTGATAGTACTCAGTGATTTGGATCTAGTGCTTAGTGTTTGGACTTAGTGAATTGTGTGACCTAGTGTTAGTGGTAATAAAGTCTTCAAGAGAGTCAGCAGGTCTTTCTCTCCGAATCCTTCGAACCCTAGCACGTAACAATGTTATACAAGATTCATATTATACCAGATTGGTTCTGTGATAATACAGTATGAACACAATAGAAATCCGTAATTATTTGAGAAGAATTTGTGAAGGTTTAGACTTCAGAAGATAATATTACAGTCTGGTCGACAGTCTGGTCGACAGTCTGGTCGACAGTCTGGTCGACAGTCTGGTCGACAGTCTGGTCGACAGTCTGGTCGACAGTCTGCCCGACAGTCTGGTCGACAGTCTGGTCGACAGTCTGCCCGACAGTCTGGTCGACAGTCTGGTCGACAGTCTGGTCGACAGTGTGGTCGACAGTCTGGTCGACATTCTGCCCGACAGTCTGCCCGACAGTCTGCCCGACAGTCTGCCCGACAGTCTGCCCGACAGTCTGCCCGACAGTCTGCCCGACAGTCTGCCCGACAGTCTGCCCGACAGTCTGGTCGACAGTGTGCCCGGTTTTAGCTCCTATTGTTTTTAGCGTAGTAAAATATATCCTCCTCGATAATTAGGCTATCGAACACTGAAAGATTCTTTCAAATCGGATGAGTAGCTCCTGAGATTAGCGCGTTCAACAAACAAACTCTTCAGCTTTATAATATTACTAGTCGTTCCGCGCTGTTTCGCCCGCGTAAATTAGGTATTTCACAGACAAATTAGTCCACAATAAATAGCCAATGATCCTTCACGTTTCTACTTTTTATCTGTGCCAAATAACAGAAAAATTACTCCAGTAGTTCTTGAAATAAGCCCTTTCAAATAATTTCCCCCGTTTTTTCCACATTTTCCTTTATTTCTTCGCTTATATTAGTCTTAGCGTTATAAAATATAGCCTATAGCCTTCCTTGATAAATGGGCTATCTAACACTGAAAGAATTTTTCAAATCGGACGAATAATTACTGACTCATACTAAGATTAGCGCGTTTAAATAATGCTTCTTCTTCTTCTTCTTTTTACGTTGCTTAACATCTTTATCGTGTAAATATGAGTCCTAAAATGAATTAAGCATTCTTAAGTCATCCGAATATGGTACCGAACTTGGAATATTACCATAATTAATGCCTCTATACAGATTGAGACTCTATTTTCCTCCAGAGCAGAAGCTGCTAAAATTAAAAAAAAAATTACATCAAAAATCGCGGTGGCTCCACATCTTAAATCCATCCTTGGGCCATAAGGACCAATCCTACCAAAGGAAATCTTTGGTTCAGCAATAGCCGTATAATTTACCGTACACACGCAACTAACACTCATAAATGATACATAGGAATTAAGTGCTCATTAAACGTCTACGTAAATGTAAACGTTTTTTTCAATTAACTTTGTTATCAATAAAATTTGTGATTCACAAACATGTCAGAAGCTAAGTTAGAGGAACGTTACGCTAAACGTAGCTCAGTAAAGGGTCGTTTAACTAGGTTTAAAAATTATTTAGCTTCATTCGAGAAAGTCAACGTTCTAGATGAGCTCGAAATATCTAAACTTAACGTTCAATTACCTAAAATTGAAAGCAGACAGAAACATTTCAAGAGTCGCTAATTTTAATAATGATTTGATTATTAGCAGTCCATATTCTCTGTCAAAAATAAAAAATACTAGTGAAAGAATTATTAGTTTAAATTGCCTAAACCTGTAATAGGCCGAAGAGGCTAATTTATTTTTAAAATTGTGTTTTTTAATTCCAATAATATTCAGTAGATTCCTTCTAAATATCTCTGCATAGTGTTAATAGTCAAAGTTCAAAATGTTTTAATTAGCTTGTAATGCCAAAGTAAAGTTCCTAGTAGATATATTTCAAGTGATTTTACTTTAAGTAGATAATTTAAATAACACGTCGTTGTTTAATATACCGGAATCTTAGTGCAACAAAAATTACTACTGAGACTGATTATTATGAGCCTATAATTGTATGTTTAGTATGAATAAATATTTAAAAATTTGCATTTCGTTTTTAGATGACTACCCCTTCTTCGAACTCGTATGTTTCCCTTACCCCGAATTCCGATTTTAATCAAAATTTCCTATTTTAGTTCGTATTTCGATAAGTATTGAGTTCAAATTTGATAAACGAAATATTAAATAATCGGCCAAGTGTGAGTCGGACTCGCACACGAAGGGTTCCGTACCGTTATAGAGCAAACATAGACTAAAAATTGTGTTTTTTGTATGGGAGCCCCCTTAATTTTTTATTATATTTAAATATTATTATGAATTATTAAATACCACATATATTTAAGGCCTTCGTGAATATTTCAAGTGCCTACCTCTTATCATTATTGATTACGAGCAAAAAAGGCCAAAAAAATCACGTTTGTTGTATGGGAGCCCCCCTTAAATATTATTTTTATTTTTATTTTAGTATTTGTTGTTATAGCGGCACCGGAAATACACAATCTGTGAAAATTTCAGAACTCTAGCTATAGCGGTTCTTGAGATACAGCCTGGAGACAGACAGACGGACGGACAGACAGACGGACTGACAGACGGACAGACATCGAAGTCTCATGAATAGGGTCCCGTTTTTACCCTTTGTGTACGGAACCCTAAAAATGATATCGTGCAGGATAAAACATGCCAACTTTGCCACATATGATAACTTTGCCCTAATATCCATTTTAAGCAAATCTTTGATGTATTTTAATTGCAGATTTGTGAGTGAATTGCGCGTGGTGACGAATTCTTCTACTGGATTTTGATGCCACCTGCGCAAAGTTCATATTTGCGTGAAAAATCAAGGTGGCCAATGTTGTCTACAAGTCCAGGTAACTGAATAAACAGAAGTAAAGTTTTTGACATTCCTTCACCTTTTTTTTTGGTCGGGAAATGCTATTATGCATCCCCGGCAGTGCTGGGGAGGACAACCGGGGTATGTGGGACTCGCTGCGACCGATGAGATGGTAGTGGCCGCAGCTCTACTCACTAAAACCCGTGTTCCTTTCTGCGCCGCTACTGACAGATCCACGGGAAATGTGGGGCCACCGCAGTTCTATCAGCGGGCGTCTGCCTGTTCGTCGGCATTCCTTCACCTGCACATGTAGCCTTGTAGTTGCAGAGGGCAAAAAAGAACTTACACTTCCATACATTTTTTTACAGTAATTAAAATTATTCGAAAAAAGCTGGCAAAGTTGGCATGTTTCGCGGTATATAATCTATACCAGAGATCAACTACGATAACAAGGCGCGTCCCTCTAGGCCTCTAAATGACTGTTTCAATGTGTGTAGTCACATCCTTATGAAAGAGTTTGTATGTGGTAAGTATTCAACCAATCACACTACACGTAATATTACAGTTTTGTTGGCCAACTAATCATAACTAGCCTACTGCGCAAGACAACGCACTTCAAGTCGTTTTGACAACGAACTTCAAACGTTTTGAATTTTGGAGGGGCGCGCCATGTTATCGTAGTTGATCTCTACTACTAGCTGTCCCGGCAAACGTTGCTTTACCATAATATATTTGCCATATTATTTTATTGAAGTAACTAAATGAGTATGTCACCATGGCAACGTCGATCGCTATCCCGTCACACAAACAATGGTCGCCGTCAATCTCAGGTCGTAATGATTTACTATTATTTACTCAACAAATGCACTTATCAATATAATATAAAGTACCGAGTAGCTGATTCTCAGACCTACTGAATATGCATATAAAATTTGGTAAAAAGCAGTAAAGCCGTTTCGGAGGAGTTCGTGGACTAACATTGTGACACGAGAATTTTATATATAAGATAAGATAAGAAGATTTAATATACATAAATTTAATACTATTGGAAAGAATCGAACGCAAGTTTGCCATTATAAATAAATGTATTTTTTTATAATAAATTATGAAGTAGGCATATTGTATTAAGTATAATATAATCCCACCAAAACATGAAATGTAAAAGGAGCCAAGCAAAATATTGCATAGCTATTCAATACTTCTGTCGTAAAAAGTTTTCAGATCACATTCAAGCCAAGTCTTCAACTTTTTTGTAATTTAAATCAACATTCAGTAAATGTATCAATTGATTTCTTTATTTTATAATTATTATAGTGGCTTGGCAATGAGCACTAGAGAAATAATCAGCTACTAATTGGATTTATTGGGTCCACCATCAGCCACATGCGTCGTTACATAATATTAAAACACTTTACGCTTGCTGTCTGTGTAAGTATGAACTCCTCCCAATATGCAGTTTTATATTGTTTCTATTGTGCTCATTGCCAAGCCACTATAATAATTATAAAATAAAGAAATCTATTGATACACTTACTGAATGTTGATTTAAATTACAAAATAAGTTGAAGGCTTGGCTTGAATGTGATCTGAAAACTTTTTACGACAGAAGTATTGAATAGCTATGCAATATTTTGCTTAGCTTCTTTTACATTTCATGTTTTGGTGGGATTTCATTTCTTTTTTGAAGGGTTTTTTTTTCTTTTCTTTTCAGGTCACGTTATAACTTTTCTGTACTTAGCTTAGCACCTATTCCCTCTCTCCTTTAATATATTTTTTCTATGAGGCTTCGTTAGGTCTATAGGTGGACAACGTAATGTAAATACTTCTGAGTTCTGAGTCGATTATTATGTTCATGATATGTAATTGACTTTTAAGCTAATACTTGAAGGTGGTCATTTTTAGCATTACCGTTGAATACATAGCAGCACTGTTGTAAGCGTCTCAACGTTCTTCACAGGAATGAAACACACCTTATTTCATGCGATAACTTAAAACTCCCATATTATATCGAGCAAGTAAGGATTGTATATCTCAATACTGATTAATGATTATATTTATAATATTTAAATCGAATTTAATTATTGTTTCATTATTAAAGTTGTTAATATTATTTTTTATTTAATTAATACCATTTCATTAAGTTCTTAACTAACTTAAAGCCTTTTGTACGTCAAACAAATATGCAGTCGAAACTCATACTGTTCTTGCAAAGTTACAAACATAAAAATCTTTTATTTTATTTAATACTTAAAGTATTATATTATTATATTTCAATTCATTCAGTTTTTAGGTTTCCCTGCCCAAAGGATGAAAACGGGGCCCTATTATTAATAAATCTTTGCTGTCTGTCCGTCGTACATCCGTATGTCACAAGGATCTCGAGAACCGCAATAGCTAGATAGTTGCGATTTTCACAAATTATGTATTTCTGGTGTTGTTATAAAAGCTAATAGTCTAATCAAAATAAAATAAATTATTAAATATAGGGCCTCATACAACAAACACGATTTTTTCCCTATATTTGCTCTATGTCCATAATGGTAAGACTTAGGTTTTTGAAAATTTCAGAAAACGCTCAATTTTATGTTAACTTTAATAATTAATAATAAAAATTAAATAAACTTATTATTAAAGGGGGGCTCCCATACAAATTTACGGTGCGGAACCCTATGTACGACAGTCCGACTCGCACTTGGCCGGTTTCATAATTTTTCCTTTCATTGTGAATAAAGACCTATCCGGGTACCAAATTTCAAGGTTCTAAGTCTGCTAGAAGTACCTTAGAATTTTGATGATCTGTCAGTCAGTGACAAAATGTAGTAACTTTACCATCCGTAACTACTAAACTGTTTATCGAAATTTCATGTAATTTGGAGGTTAAGCCAGTTTTAATACTTGCTCCCAGTGACCGAAATTTTAAATCCCTAGCTTTGTTAACATCGAAGATAAAGGTGGTGTGAAATAGCCGCGAACCGCTTCGAGAAAAGTATGGTACGGCCGTGCCTTTGCTAAAAAGCTTGGCTGGGGCACTGCCGTGCCCCCAGATTTTTTCCCCGTGGTGCTTCCCCCTTTGTTCGGACATCAATGTCATTACAATTTGGCTGTCTCCCGCTTTGCTTGGGGAGGGAAATTGGATATCTCCTACTTCACCTACATTTCTTCTGATTAATTGTTACGTGTCCCAACTCCCAAGACAGAGTTAGCTTGTCCCTCGGGCATCCCTGAGATCATATCAAAGGGTTTTCGTGGTTGGTTACCACTGTTGATCCTGGCGAGTGGCGACACAGGAGTTGCAGTGGTGGGAATGTGTGGTTTAAAAAAAATGTGCACACATGCTACATTAAACTATATTTAAATACTTACTAAAAATCAAAATAATATTATTACGATTTACGATAGCCATACACGCTTATTTCAATTGGTACTTTTAAAGAAAAATTAAGCATAAATGCGTATTTCAAATGCGTTTTTCCAAGTTTTTGTGCTTAGGGCTTCGGTCCCGGGGAGTCCAGGGGCTGGTCGAGGGCGAAGGCCGAGATGAGGACGAGGGCCTCCGCGGGCTTGTCCTTCGGCACCATGTGGCCGGCGCCCCGCACCATCACCTCCAGGAACCTACCGGCAGACTTGTAGTACCTGGATGAAAGAAAAATCGCATCAACGTGCCGTGGGGCGCTGGCATAATACACCGCCCCATCTGTCGCAATAAGTTGTATAATATGTGTCTGTAACGTTAACGCCTCCGTGGTCTAGTGGTTAAGAGCGTGGCTCTCGACTCGGAGGTCGTGTGTTCGATTCCCGCGTTGGAAACATGTTATTTCAAAGTTTGGTTAGGACAATGCAGGCTGATCACCTGATTGTCTGACAAGTAAAATGATCCATGTGTCGGATGGGCATGTAAAAAGTCGGTCCTGTGCCTGATATCTCGCCAGTCGTGTCGGTCTTCCGTCACACTGGGTTATGAGAGTAAAGTAATAGAGAGTGCTCTTGTGTACTGCGCACACACTTGAGCACTATAAAATTACTCCTGCGTACCTGGCCTGGTTTCAACGAACCGGTTGAAACTGGCCACCGTCACCGAAATCGGTGTGGGGAGTATTATTAATATGTGTCTGTAGTCTAAACTAAACTGGCGTCCCGGAGGGGGCGGTGGCTTTATTCCGCCAGGATATTAGGCTTTTAAACATTTTACATATTCCACGTGCCGCGAGGCGGTGGCATACTACACGTCCACCCCCTCTATCGCATTAAGTTGCATAATATTATGTGTATGGAGTCTAAACTAAACTGGCGTCCCGGAGGGGGCGGTGGCTTATTCCACCATGAAGTAAGCGAATTAAAAATGTGTCAGGATTACCCCAGCCAATAATTCTACATCAGGGTGCCTTCTTACCGCGGGGCGGTAGTATACTCCACTGCCCCTTCGAATACCAACGGGTGTCATGTCAGGACTTACCCAGCCACTTCCATGTCAGGGTATCGCCACACGTGCCGCGGGACGGTGGCGTACTCCGCCGCCCCCTCGAACACCAGTGATTTGTAGCTGTAGACAGACGCGTGGTACGACACCATTGCGTCCAGGTGACCACTAAAATCATAAGCAACATGGAAAGACTAAGTTTAAACTTATCAACATTGTTCACAAGAAATAAGTATTCAAAAGATGCACAGCACACAGAGTGGCAACTGGCAAGACTTTGTTGGGTATGCTCTAAGTTGGGTATGCTTTGTTGGGTATCTAAGGTGAATATAAGAAAAGTTCCTAGTTTATTAAAACTCTACACAAAAATCACAATACGATACTTAGTGGCTAGTACAAGTGCTAGTACAGTTGCGTGCGGGTACGCTCTACAGTTCCTCAAAACATACTGAACTTCGAAAGTTAAAACTCTAAAGGAGCATTGCATTTACTATTTAGCTCCGTGGTGTGAACTTTGTGCTCTACATGTTACGACTTACGCCATAATGACCTTTACAACTTTATGTTAAGACCGAGAAGGAAGATCTTCCGACCGAGCGAGATAGCATGCTCGGTTAGGCCGAAGCCCACTAACGTCACTTCAGACGTTATTTATAATCTTGCCGTTCAGGTTCTCCGAAACTTCGATAGCGCGATTGTGAGGCTGTTTGTGTGTGTTTTTGACGTGGGAGAGCCATGCTTCGGCACGAACGGGCCGGCTCGACCGGAGAAATACCACGTCCTCACGGAAAACCGGCGTGAAACAGCGCTTGCGCTGTGTTTCGTCGAGTGAGTGAGTTTACCGGAGGCCCAATCCCCTATCCTTTTCCCTTCCCTACTCTTCCCTATTTCCTTCCCTACCCCCCCTATTACCCCTTAAAGGCCGGCAACGCACCTGCAGCTCTGATGCTGCGAGTGTCTATGGGCGACGGAAGTTGCTTTCCATCAGGTGACCCGTTTGCTCGTTTGCCCCCTTATTGCATAAAAAAAAACCGCCATATGCTGAGCCTGATGCATTTATATTGCTATAGGTACATACACGATCTCACCTGTAAGTCATGATCCTATAATGATTGAGCAGCTCCTCTAGCCAGGGCTTGGCGCTGTTCAGAATGTCTAGCCCGAGTTTCATATATACCACCTTGTTTAAATTGTCAAAGGTCGTGTTCCCCACGTGTATGGCCTTTCGGATGTGATGCTGCTGCAGAAACTCTATGTAGCGTAGGTCAGCAAGCCCTTCAGTGTTGCTCAAGAAGTTGTACTGGTTTGTTATTCCAGAAACCTCCCGCGCCATGCCCATTCCAGACAGGAACGTCTGAAAAATTTAAGTCTCTAGGTATAGGCATTTTGTAGACAGTTGAAAAAAAGTAATTTGGTCATTAGTGGATATTCCAAATTCAAGGCTTCAATTATGCGAATGGCTTACTATTAATTTTGACAGAACTTACATTGATGATTTACTAGAATTTTTAGAAAGACATCTCGTGTACTTGCTGACCGCTGACTTTAACTTACAAATAGTCCCATTTCTGTGTCTCCGTCCTGCAAATACTTTCCAGCCATCTCCTCTATCTGCCTCAAGATGTCAGCTGTGGCATCGTCTACTAGTCCGACCTCTCGCAGCAGAAAACTGTGCCTCATCAGCCTAGGCGGATCGATGAAGCCGTTTCCAATAGACATGCCCTAAAAAGAGCTTATAATGGATTCTGGTAGTGATAAACTTTATCATTCAGTTTATTTCAATTTAATGTTATATTCGGGAAGGCAAAATCTTTCGTTCGGACCCAATAACAACATTACCATCGTCAATTGTTGGATTTATTTCTAACCTGCAGGTTTATAGGCCTCTCAGCCTGGTCAGTCTTCCGGTGCCAGTGTATCTGGATACCCAGGGAGGGGATATGTTTGCCCGCGTAGGACTCGCCCGCTATGAAGAGGGGAGCCAGCCTCAGTTCGGGGAAAATTGTCAAGAACTGCTGCAGGGCGGAATAGAGGCTCGAACCGATCTACAAAGGGTATAATAGTGTAAGGCGCCTTCACATTAAGTCACGCGGCTGTCTAACTGTGAAGGCAGCTTAACTATAAAGAGTAAACTAAATAGATCCTTTCAATAGTTTTCAAGACTCTTCGAGTTTATCGTCTGAATTTCGTCTTATGATGGAATGACATAATATCCCATTCAAAAAGTTGGGCTTAAAACGCAACATTGGTTATGTTAATTGCAGGGGTTCTAACCAATAATCTTCTGAATACCTGTGTCTGGTTGGTGGCATAACCGTCGTCGTTCTCGGCGAAGCTGAATCCGGTACCAACAGGGTTGTCGATGAATAACAGCGAGTGGTTCGTCCCCCACGAGTACACCCTCTCTGTAACACTCGACAGTACAATAGTTGAACTAAATACAAAAATTTTGGAATGAAGTTCCTTATCGCGCGTTGCGAAAGGGGGCTCGATGGAAAAAATTAAACCAGAAGTTGTAACCACACTTTTTGCTATAGTTCTGAGCCGTGCGGCATGCATGTGTTTAGAGAAACAAGCATGGCCAGAACAACACAACAACACAACAACAGGCAGAGGCCTGTCTCTATCTCTCTCATAGAAAGCAACTTCGTTCCATCCGGGTGTCCTTTGACACCTCTTGATTTGTTTCTTTATCCGAAGAAACTGGTGACAGTAAACGAAACACGACATGGCCAGTAAGTTCAAGAAACATACCTTCCAAATGCCCGCTCCCGTTAACGTAGAAGGGGCCGATTTCGACAAACAGGCCATACAGGGACGAAGCCCCCGGCCCTCCCTGCAGCCACAGGATGAGGGGCGTCTCCCCCGTAGCCCTGTTTGGCGCCGGGAAGTACCAGAAGAACAGGTTGCTGTTGTATTGCTTATTGATCTAAGCAAAGAAGCACCCTTAGTTAATGAGATGTACCTGCAATATCTTAGCTTTTAACAGCTCTGGATGTATGTATAGGCAGTAAAGGCCATGACCTATGGGCCGCACATCGTACATAGGGGTGGCAAAATGAAAGTGGCCTAATATTAATAAAAAATATAAATCGGGCCCTTGCTTTTAGATACGCTGTAGCCTGATAAAAACTATGATTGTAACGTGGTTGCTCTGCTCAGTAATAGCTTACCGTCAGATTTGATCTATTTCTGTGAGCTCTTCCGTCCTATGAACAGTGCTGGATCGACGTTAGCAGCGTTTCTGGCTTCTCCTAGCTTTTTAGCGTCTATCAGTGGTGTCAAAAGCCAAAAGCAAAGCCCAAAAGCAACTTTGGCTTAAAACTACAATAATTGTGACGTGCCTTTTCAGAATAATGTAATAGCTCACCGTCAGATAGCCCGAGTAGCTCTCCCGACCCATGAAGAGTGCTGAATCGACCTTAGCAGCGTTTCTGGCTTCCACCAGCTTGTTGGCTTCTATCAGTGGTGACAGCAGCAGAGGATCACCACAACCAGCGCAGTCGCCGGCGGTCGCGACTGTTTCGTAGCGCTTCACCAACGAGTAGAGGTACGGGTCCGACCTCAGTATGGTCTTGCAGAGGGCTTTGTCTATTAGACATCTAAAAAAAATTTCAGTATCTATACAGTAATAATCAATAGTTATTGATGAAAACAATTCTTAAAAAAATAACAAATCATGGTTGAAATTTGAGGAATTCTCCAAAAATAGGTGATAGTTAACAAGTACGACAAGCAGTAAACAATTATTTTAATAAAAACACATTTAAAATAAGTTATTGCCTATTTCTACTAGGTAATTATTATTGTTTCAAGCCAGTTTCCAAATCAAAAATGCAAAGGTAAAATGGGTTAAAACTTAAAACTTACTGTAAACTCAGGACGAATAATATTTTCAGCAGCATGTTGACTTCTTTCTAAATATGTTTGCATCAAATATATTTGATTTACATTTTTATACCCCACTCTATTAGTTATTATTCTAATATTAATAATGCTAATGATTTACTCCTTGGTATAATGATTATTAACTTTAATCTTATCATAACTATTAGAACATCATAAAAATGTTTTTAATGATTGCTATTTTAATTACCTAAGTAAATATTATATTGTGTTTTGCAAACATCAAATCTATGGATAATTTTTATAACTTTTATCAGGTACCTACAACCTACCTATACCTACCTCAGGTACCTAGGAAAATTCGCAATATAATATTTTGTAAAGTCGGTTTTATTAACATATTATTCGTAGTTTGATATTATAATAATATTACTTGTACTTACTAGATGTTCCGATGAATTTCTTTTAGGATTGTTGTTTTATAAGCAAAGTAAATATATATAAAAACTAGCTGTCCCGGCAAATGTTGTTTTGCCATAATATAAAGTATTTCGCCTATATTATTTTATTGAAATGACTAAATAAGTATGGCACCATGGCAACGCTATCCCGTCGCACAAACAATAATGGTCGCAGTCAGTCTCGAGTTGAAATAATTTAATATTATTTATTCAACAAATGCACTTATCAATATAAAGTAGCCAGTAGCCGATTCTCAGACCTACTGAATATGCATATAAAATTTGGTAAAAATCAGTAAAGCCGTTTCGGAGGAGTACGGTAACTAACGTTGTGACACGAGAATTTTATATATATAAGGTAGTCTGTTGGCCGACTTAATCTTACGAAAGGCCCTTAAAGAAAAACAAGATCTGTTTTGTAGACGTGCGTCTACCCACATCCTAACTTTCTAAATTCAAATGTCCGCGCCATCACGTGCATCCACCCGCCAACCAATCAAAACGCGCGGGTGCATATAAGAAAAAAAAATCCGCCTGAAGCGTCTCGCGTGTGTAGGTACGTCTCTGAAAGAATAATTCACAAATAAAAATCTAAAGCCCGCTCCACGTTCCCGCCAAAACTACACGAGACTTGCCGAAACGAGAGTGTGGAGAGCACAGACATAGATTAAGATAGATACCGCATGTGTATGTACTTCGCGTGCCATATCGCGTTCCCAAACGACGAGCAATGCTCGTCTTTCGAAAGTCTATTCTTTAGTCTGCTATCGGAATCGGACGTCAATCGGAATTTTAAAAATGCCTAAATACCTAAAAGTGCCATATTGAGCTGTAGGAATTCAAATTGAAACGTTGGCCTTGATAATGGACACGTTTCTTATAATCTGCAGTACCTACGTCACAGTGTAGTGGTAGGAATAAAGCGACACGCTCGTTTTCATACAAATGGAGTGACATGCGGTATCTGTCTTGATCTATTGTCTGTGGTGGAGAGCATATTCGTCTATATTCGTATAACTCTCATTGCCTTCCATCCGTTCGATGTCGGTACATGAAAGGGTTCTCGGATAGTTGTAACTTGAAAGATGTTTACTGACTGAATAAATTATTATTTTCAATATAATATCTTTGAGAAAAGTAAATATTGTATCGAGGTACTTTGAGTTTTGCTAGCCAGTGAAGTCTCGACGATGTTGGTGCCCTTTTTCAGGTGAGTGTATTTTTTAAACAACTAATACTATGCCCTCGCATTATTTAGGAACCATTCTCTTTTCTGAGACGTATTATGTGGAATCTTCTAGTTTTAATAAGTTTTATTGAATTTGTTTCAAACTACCATAAATACCTACCACAAAACTATCTATAGTACGTTTTTTTTTAATGAAATAAGGAGGCAAACGAGCAAACGGGTCACCTGATGGAAAGCAGCTTCCGTCGCCCATGGACACTCGCAGCGTCAGAAGAGCTGCAGGTGCGCTGCCGGCCTTTTAAGAGGGAATAGGGTAATAGGGGAGGGTAGGGATGAGAAGGGAAGGGAATAGGGGAGGGTAGGGAAGGGAATAGGGTAGGGGATTGGGCCTCCGGTAAACTCACTCACTCGGCGAAACACAGCGCAAGCGCTGTTTCACGCCGGTTTTTTGTGAGAACGTGGTATTTCTCCGGTCGAGCCGGCCCATTCGTGCCGAAGCATGGCTCTCCCACGTAATGTATGATTAACTGTTAAAGTGCCAACAATTATTACTTTAAATATCATTAAAGTATATTAGTGTGAAAAAGTGGATTATAAGATAAAATAAAATTTGGTTATTTCATTATTTTATTAGTTATTATATTTTAACACGCAATAACTACTATTACGGACACTGTAACTTTATCTCTAAAAAAATTCTGCGTCAAGAATAGCGTTTTTGTCTTTGTCAAAAAAGCTTAGGGCTTCGGTCCCGGGGAGTCCAGAGGCTGGTCGAGGGCGAAGGCCGAGATGAGGGCGAGAGCCTCCGCGGGCTTGTCCTCCGGCACCATGTGGCCGGCGCCCCTCACCATCACCTCCAGGAATCTACCGGCAGACTTGTAGTACCTGTTAAAAAAATGTTCTATGAAATCTCCACAACTTAGAACTTGGAAATATAGTAAGTAGGTGTCGTATAATTGACTGGAGTCGCTCCGCACAGCAACTTGTAACCTTGTAATTTTTTATTTTTTTTTATCTATGGACGCTTCACACCACGTCAGTCTGGCCCCGTGCTAAGTACCTGACGGACTTGTGTTACGGGTACCAGACAACGGAAATATATTTAATACTGTTACGTGCTAGGGTTCGAGGGATTCGGAGAGAAAGACCTGATGACTCTCTTGAAGACTTTATTCACAAACACTAGCTCACACAAATCACTAAGTCCAAACACTAAGCACTAGATCCAAATCACTGAGCACTATCACTGACACTCACTATTGATCACTTGTTCTCACTTCGAAGTTGCCTTGATGATCGCTTGTATCAAACTGAATTGATTGCCGGCTTGTTTACCTTTTATATGGCCCGCCATACTTTCTGGAACGTTCCATTCTGGATTGTTTACGTAAACACGCAATTCACATAAACAAGGGTTGGACTTTTCTAGAAAGTACGCGCAACTGTCGCGCGCAGGTAAACAACTGCCCGTATCCGTAACAATACTTTTATACTATACATATATTTAAGATTTTTATTATATGATACACATATTTAATATACATCCATGACCCAGGAACTTTATAAACTTTTTGTTCCGTCGGCGGGACTCGAACCCGCGACCTCCGGCTTGAGATCAACGTGCTCACCACTGCGCCACGGAGGTCGTCCCGTTCCAATTTCCCTCCAATCAATTTCCCTGTACTTACCCAGCCACGACCTCTGCTTTAGGGTACCGCCACACGTGCCGCGGGGTGGTGGCGTATTCCGCCGCCCCCTCGAATACCAACGAGTTGTAGGTGTGAACCGACGCGTGATACGGCACCATGGCGTCCAGGTGACCACTGAAACCATGTTACAAATTATCGTTATCATCATCATCCTACTGCCGTCCACTGCTGAACGTAGGCCTCCTCCAATGAGCGCCAACCATCTCGGGATGGTTGATGGATGAGGGCTGCCCAAGATCGGTCTTGGGCAGCCCTCATCCATCCGCTGCCGGCCACTTTATTCAAATTCGTGGACCGGCGGCTGATACTACGAATAATCAAAACTTTTATTATTCGTAGATCTATTATCAAAAAAATGTTGTCCCCAGTTGTGCTAGAAGCTTATTTCTAGAATTATGTTTCTTTAATATTTTTATTATTTATGACCACCATGTCACTTAGCTAAGTTGCTAAGTGACATGGTGTTGACGATATCTTAGCAAATACGTTTTCTTTATCGCTTCATAGTTCTTTATAGAATCGCCAATCAAAAACGTATGGAATTGATATAACCGTTGTGTGAAAGTGAACTCAGTTCCATACATTTTGATCGGCGATTCTATAACGAAGCAATGGAGAAAACGTGTTGGCTAGGGTCTCTTATGATATTTTTGATTTCTATAACTTTACTGTTAAAATTATTCAGTTTTTTTTTAAATTAAATAAGGGGGCAAACGAGCAAACGGGTCACCTGATGGTAAGCAACTACAAAGCAGTGCAAAATATTGTAGAACAACCAGCTTTGCTGATAGTACGTGTTTTATGTAAACTGTCTTACTTATATGTCATGATCCTGTAATGGTTCAGCAGCTCTTCCATCCAGGGCTTGGCGCTGTTCATCATATCTTCCGATAGTTTGCTGTATACCTTCATGCTTATGTTGTCAAAGGTCTTATTCCCAACGTGTAGGGCCTTTCTGATGTGATGCTGCTGCAGGAATTCCACGTAGCGTAGATCCATCCCCTCCTTGTTGCTCAAAACATTGTACTCGTTTGATATACCGGACGACCCGAAAGCAACACCCAATGCTGACATGAATGTCTGAAAAATAGTTGGTATTTCATCCCCGGGGTAAAAAGAAAAGTGTTGTAAATTCGAAGTGTCTGACTGTTTGTGTCTGACACTTTTATGAAATAAGGGGGCAAACGAGCAAACGGGTCACCTGATGGAAAGCAACTTCCGTCGCCCATGGACACTCGCAGCATCAAAAGAGCTGCAGGTGCGTTGGCGGCCTTTTAAGAGGGAATAGGGTAATAGGGGAGGGTAGGGATGCGAAGGGAAGGGAATAGGGGAGGGTAGGGTAGGGAATTGGGCCTTCGGTAAACTCACTCACTCGGCGAAACACAGCGCAAGCGCTCTTTCACGCCGGTTTTCTGTGAGAACGTGGTATTTCTACGGTCGAGCCGGCCCATTCGTGCCGAAGCATGGCTCTCCCATGTATATACTCGTCATTCGTCTGTTAATTTTTCTGCACAATAATATTGGTTTGTTTGTGTGTCTGTCCATCGTAGCATCCGAACGGGCAAACCGACTATCAAATCAAATCAAATCATTTATTTCAGGCATCAGAGGCCCATATAACAAATACCTTAAAATCTAACATACATATTATAATTATATAATAAATACCTTAAAACTAACATACATATTTTGTATATACTTTAAAAAAAAAACTAACACTGTCACGTTTTGCCGGCGACGTGACTCGCTTCGTTCCGGAGTCTCCCCCGAAACCTCCGGTAGACTACATCCAGAACCAGAACTCCGGCGCCTCGAAAGTCGACAGAAGATTCGTCGGTACTCTCACCACAAAGGAGCTAAAATTGACTTTGTGACGAGACTGCAGACGCTCGTCCCTCAGGCGCAGTGTCGTCTTCTTCTGGATGTAGTCCACGACTATGGTCTAGTTTTTGATTCAAGGCTGACATGATCATTGATCGAGATTGTTAATCATGCAATAGTTCTTGCTTCATCCTAATCAGCCTGATCAGTGCTGGGTAAGACAGAACGCGACCAAAACACGTAGGTCCACCATCTGAGTGATGAATCACTAACGCTGATGGAACATTATTTTTAACAAAAAATTAAAACCGACTTCCAAGGTAAAAACAATAATAACATCCTTATAATATGAACTAAAAAGTATTAAATAATTTTTCCTATCTCATGGTGCCTTTTTCCGAATTCGGCTAAAACTCAACTATTTCTGTACTCAATCTTCATAATTTTGAAGTCGGTACCAGATATAGCTGAATCCAGATGCCAGAATATTTGAAACATTTGTAACTGGCACCGACTTCAAAATTATGAAGATTGAGTACAGAAATAGTTGAGTTTTAGCCGAATTCGGAAAAAGGCACCATGAGATAAGAAAAATTATTTAATACTTTTTAGTTCATATTATAAGGATGTTATTATTGTTTTTACCTTGGAAGTCGGTTTTAATTTTTTGTTAAAAATAATAATTTCACTCTTTTTAGTTACCTAGTAAAATCATCGCGTACTATACGTAGATTAAGGCCGATTCACACCGAATGGCAGAGGCGAGGCGAGCAGTTTCAGTGTCATATGATTTTAAACTTTATTGTAATACATAGTATCGCTTGAGAAATTGACGCCGCCGGCGGCCGCAAGAGTCCACGAGCATCCACGGGCGGCCGTAGATTTCTCAAGCGATACTATCTATTACAACAATGATGATAAAGTTTAAAATCATATGACACTGAAACTGTTCGCCTCGCCTGCGCCATTCCGGTGTGAATCGGCCCTAATACACCTGTATACTATTCTACGTATCTTATTACAATTTGTTAACAGTCACACTTACAAAATATAATATCAGCTGCAGATAATTTTGAACAATACATTAAAAAAAATCGAAGTGGACACGTGCCAGAGCCGCGCCAAACCGGAATTTTAGCAGCGCGGCAGCGACGAGGCTTTCATTGTCATATGATTTTAAACTTTATCTTTATTATTGTAATACATAGTATCGCTTGAGAAGTCTACGGCCGCCCGTGGCCGCGATTGGTAAGTGTGACAGCTGTGCACTCTAGCATGTTACTTGTATTATCGAAGCAACTTACTTCTCAGAAGTAATGACAAATGTGTGCCTTACGCTCTGGAGATAAGGTTGAATATTTTGTTATGTTCAATTTTGGTGACATTGGTGACCCTGACGTGAAAATGATGATGATGATGATGAATATAATTTGTATAGTAGCATATGCTTTCAGTTCTTAAAACAGCGCCTAAACCCCCAAACTTGTATCTAAAAGGAATCCGGAGTTCTCTTAGTATCTTCGGAACCATAGTATACCTTGGTGCAGAATCTTGTGTTTTGGTAGCATATGCTTAGGATGCTTCTCATAAAATCAAAATCACCATATGTTTCCATATAAATTTCGAGGAGTTCCCTCCTCGTTTTTTGGAAGTCGGTTAAAAATGGAGTATCCCGCTTACATAAAACGCCATATTTGTCTCTCCCTCCTTCAAATACTTTTCAGCCGCCTCCTCCATCCCCCTCACCATGTCCGCTCTGCGATCGTCTATGAGTCCCATCTCCCGCATCAGAAAACTGACCCTCATGAGAGTTGCCGGGTCAATAAAGCCGTTGCCAATTGCCATGCCCTGAAATGCGGAACATGTTACGTGAGGAATTCCAAAATATATCATGTGTTTGGGATCTTAGGCGTGTACAAACGAGACTTTTTGTGTCTCGAGTATTTATGATGCTCGTATCCTTCACAAGTACGAGCATAAAAATTGATAACGGATCCGGAAAAGTATTGACCAGTTTATTCCTCTAAAGTCTAGGCTCAATACCGACCATAAAATACCGTATGTTTTTTGGCAACTCTACACCCAAATATCCACTTGGTAGCATAGTTATCGACGTAGTTACTACGCTCGGAGAAAACCGAAACGAGTGCCTTCTTACCTGCAGATTGATAGGCCTCTCCGCCTGGTCGGTCTTCCGGTGCCAGTGTATCTGGATGCCCAGCGAGGGGATGTGCTTGCCCGCATACGACTCGCCCGCTATGAAGAGTGGAGCTGGCCTCAATTCAGGGAAAACTGTCAGAAACTGTTGCAGGGCGGAGTACAGGCTTGAACCGATCTAGAAATTGATGTGGAAAGAAAAAAAAGGGGGTTAAAGGTTTTAAAGACTAGTCGATTTTTGTTTACGCTTGAACGGTGGTTAAAAAAGTAGCGATTGATATCGAAATAAGCCCCCCTTAAAACTAGCCAAGTGTATCTTGTAGGGTTATGATATATATCTATACTTATTATAAAACAAAGTCGCTTTTTTCCCTCATGTCCCTTTGTTCCCTTTAATCTTTAAAACTACGCAACGGATTTTGATGATTCTTTCAGTGTTAGATAGCCCATTTATCGAGGAAGGTTATAGGCTATATTTTATCACGCTAAGGCTAATAGGAGCGAAGAAATAGAGGAAAATGTGGAAAAAACGGGGAAAATTATTTGAAAGGGCTAACTTGAACGCGCTAATCTCCGGAACTACTGGTCCGATTTGAAAAATTCTTTCAGTGTTAGATAGCCCAAAGGCTATAAGCTATATTTTCTCACGCTAAGGCTAATAGGAGAATGTGGAAAAAACGGGGGAAATTATTTGAAAGGGCTTATCTCGCGAACTACTGGAGCAATTTTTATGTTATTTAGCACAGATAAGAAGGATCATAGGCTATCGATTTTAATAATTTTTTCAGTGGCTATAATATGTTTTTGTACCCGTGCGACGCCGGGGCGGGTCGCTAGTGTAAAATAAAACGATTTGACGACCTCCGTGGCGCAGTGGTGAGCGCGTCGGTAGCTCAAGCCGGAGGTCGCGGGTTCGAGTCCCGCCGACGGAACAAAAAGTTTATACAGTTCCTGGGTCATGGATGTGTATAAAATATGTGTATTCTTATAATAAAAATCTTAAATATATGTATAGTATAAAAGCATTAAATATATTTCCGTTGTCTGGTACCTGTAACACAAGTCCTTCAGGTACTTAGCACGGGGCCAGACTGACGTGGTGTGAAGCGTCCATAGTTATTATTATTATTATTAAAATGGATAAAAACAAGTTGGTTGTATCAGAGCCTAGTATTTATTTTCCTTTGAACAGAGAATTTACAGTGTTTTGGCCTCAAGCCATCAGATGCTGTGAATCTGTACCTGTGTCTGGTTGGTGGCGTAGCCGTCGTCATGGTCGGTGAAGCTAAAGCCGGCACCAACAGGGTTGTCAATGAACAAGAGAGAGTGGTTCGTCCCCCATGAGTGCGGCATCTCTGTAATGGTAATGGAGTATGGAAGTATGGAATTAGTATGGATTAGAGCAGAGGTTCCCAAACTTTTTTTCTCATAGACTAAATAGCCGGTTTAAAAAGCGTATTCATCCAACAGTACCTTTACTTTTTTGTATTCTAAGTTTGACTCACAAGTCACAGTACAAGGAACCAATAAGCTTCCACTTTGGAGTGGTAAAAAGTACCTAAAGGCAAATATTTTCTTGTTGTGAACACAAAAATTACCACACTTTTACTTTTTTCTAAATTTCCTCGCTCTGTAATATTTAATCTGCTAATATAATATTGTCTACTATTCATAGGAGAAGTCCAGTCGGGTCACCTAATTTTTATAGACCCCCGTTAACGACTCGTGGACCCTCACTTTTTTTCCACGCAAGCGTAGACCCCTATCGGGCTCCCGTGGACCCTTGGGGGTCTACCTGGACCACTTTGGGAATCAATGGATTAGAGCGATGTGACTTAACTCAGTAAAGAATTAATGAAGTCAGATATTTTAAATGGATACAATAATTGTTTTATCAAAACTAAACTTTCGACCTTGGCCACATTTGACATTTATGTCAAATCTTAGCAAGGGCGGATTATTATTGCTTTAAGAAATATCTTCCAGACAATCCTGTAGGTGAGGTCTAATTATAGTTAAAGCACTAATGCGGTTCAGGAAACTTGGCTTTCCATGAACTTGCGGTAGCAAAGTATTGGGTACTATTACGGAGTGGGTCAGGGGGAAGTTTTTAAAAAAAAACTTTTTTACAGCTGAAAATTTATTTTAAATTGAAATAACACAAAAATGTGTTGTCGCGCCGAGGTTCAAAGCTACTCTGATTTATTTATTGCAAAATGAAAGAAAGGAAACGAAAAATGATGAATCTATGAAATATTGCAGAAGCGTGAGACCGCATGCTCAGCTTTTCACCTTGAATAGGATAACCGTGGAAATGATATCATAACAGCCCCCCGGATAAGATGGAGCAACATCCCTTAAGGAGATGCGAAATCTAAAAGTTAAGTATTCAAATTTTTCAGAGCTTTGAACTTCGCTGCCACATTACAAACTAATGAAGGAAGTAAAAGAAAATGAAAATAAAACTTAAATGTAATTTAAACTATTTCTAGTTTATTTAAAAGTTAAAGAAAAACTTAAAATTATTGCTAGGCTCATTTAACTGAATATTACATGGTTTTTGAATTAGTGTTAACTAAAATATTTCTTTTACATGGTATAGGAGTATTCTTTAATTCTATTTCTTCAGTTGATATAAATTCATCATCATTACCTCTGATACTAATGGAATGTGAAGCTGATTTGTCCTCTGACCTTCTATTATTACATTGGTTAAATATTTTTATGCAACATGCTGATGATGATGGCCTAGATAAGAAATTTCTTTTACATCTGCATAGAAAATAAACAAACATTACGAAACTTATAATATAACCTGTCATTAAATAATGAACGGCATAAGTGCTAAAATGAGAAGGATTTTGGATTTTGTTAAGTTCTTTTTCTAAAGAATCTAAATTTATACTAGCATGTAACAACGAGTCTAAATTATTAATATGATCTATTTTTGACAAATGGATTTGAGACAAAGTCCTATTTATTTTATTTCTTTCGCAACAATCGTCTTGAAGTATATTAAAATTGGATATTACATTAGTTATATTGTCATTCGTATAAACAAGGTCAGAAGGTGTAAACTGTAAGGTTTTATAAAAGCCTTTGCAATGCCTAGGTAAAGTAAAAACACCTGTACCAAACAAGATAACTTCGTGGGTCGTCAGATCGTCATTACAGCTGACGTGGCATTTGCCCGGTTCGGACTGAACATATATCCATCTGTTATTACTCAATTTGTGAAAAAGATCTACAGATCCATGAATTAATCTTGTCTGGCAAGAGGAAGGAATCTTATCAACTACTTCACTTAAAATAACCGTTTCACACGTGGGATTCGCGATCACCGAATATACGTTTTGCAACTCACAGATATAGCACTTTTCACTTATCACTTTACACTCGTCTAGTCTCGACAGTAGTGAGTAGAACATATGATCCTGAGTTATTGCAACATATGGGCTAGAGGGAGCAATAAGGATAAAGGTATCTGGGTGTTGGATATCATATGGAACTGGGAATGATATAACGTTGTATAAATTATATGTTTGCGGCAATACTAAAGGTATTTTAATTATTATTATAATCTTATTGGCATGAAAATAGCATATCAGATCGGAAATATCTACTAATTCATGTATATTCTGTAAGGACAACGTTACGGGTAAGTCAAAGTGCTTAGGTAAGTCATTTCGGTGTTTATCTAACTCGCTGAACAGCTGATGCGGACTGAGTACAGTCGGATGTAAAATATTTAATTTTGAAAATAATATGGCACTGTTAATGTCATCTATACTGAATGAAAGTGATAGTATAATAGAATCCAAAGCGTTAATAACAGAGTTCAACTGTGTTTTAATTACTAACTGGTCATTGCTGTTTAAAATATCCTGCATTGATTTCTGAATTATATCCATATTTTTCATTAAAATATTCTCGTTTTCATTTACTTTATTTATAGAACTATTGAAGGAATTGATAGTCGATTTAACTACGTGTATATTGTCTTTCATTAATGCTACAAGTTGTTTTTCATCCGTCTGTACCTGGTTAATAGCATCAGAATATTTTATAGCATCCTCAGAATCTAAGGTGCCGAAAAATGTTTTTAAAATCGAGCCACCAAAATCGATCAGCCCTCGCTTAGAGCGACGATGAGGTTGCTCGTCATCTACTAAATAGGAGATAGAGGAAAACTTGTTGACGTTATTTAAATGTTGATTACGTAACGCGACTAAAGAGTTCCTACAGTCGATTCTGATTTGATTAAATTGGATAGAGCTACAAAGACTATTGACTCGTTCAAAAATGAACTCTACTTCATTAAGATTGGGTTTTACATGATCCACATTTAAATGCGTCACAATATTCCATTTAGTGCTAGTGAACTTAATATCTATAAGCTTATCAAAGTAAAGCCCTGGACTGTCACGTATGGGCGTGACGTACATACAGTGAGTCACCGGGACTATGCAGTACCTGTAAAGAGATATTATGACGTGTCACGTAACATCAGAAGCTAGTTTGATTTCGTCATAATGATGACGTACATGTTTCCTATTCATGAGCAGCGTAACTGAATGATTACCATTCATTTTAACAATCTTAAATGGACCTTTCCATACGGGTGATAAGGCCTTGTTTTGCTTGTGATGACATTTTACATAAACCATGTCACCGACATTATACGTCACCGGTTTAGAGTGACTATCATAGTATTTCTTAGACTTTTCTTTAGAGGATTCGATATTTTGAAGAGCCTTCTGCCTACTATAGTATAACCGATGATTAACCGCTCGTATATAATCAGTATAAGTGTTATTTTCTAATGTATCTATAGATTTAGGAACATAAGGTTTAAAACCGAATAGGAGTTCAAACGGCGGAAAGCCTGTGGTAGTATGAGTGTTAGAGTTATACGAGAACATTGCAGTATTTATATATAAGTCCCAGGTATTAGCGTTCTCATTGACAAACGGACGTAAATATTCTTTAAGCGTCGAATGACTTCTTTCCAAAGCTCCACAAGTTTGTGGATGATGAGGGGAAGCAAATATATGTTTTATCCCGAATAATGTACTTAATTGACGTAAAACTTCGGAGCTAAAATTTGTACCTTGATCCGTTACTATAAATTTGGGAATACCTACGTGAGATATAAAATGAATTAATTTCTTGGCAGTTTCTTCCGCCGAGCAGGTCTGTAACGGATAGGCTTGAGAATATTTTGTTAAATCATCCTGTAACGTCAAAATAAACTTGTATTTAAATTCATACGTCTCCGGAAGGGGACCTACTATATCTAGGTATACTTTCTCTATAGGCCTGGTCGCTGTACTCGTTATAATCATAGGAGCGCGATTAGTCTGACGAAGAGGCTTATTAATCTGACACGATCTGCAATTTTTGACGTAATCCTCTACATCTTGACGCATAGATTTCCACCAATACATGGACTTAATTCTCTCGAACATACGCGCTATACCAGGGTGACCCGCGGATGGAGAGTCATGATGATCCTTGAGAATTTGTTTTATTTCTTCCGGAGTAGGGAAAAGAATAGAATTTTTGTATATATTTATTTTTATATCCGTATTATGGAAAACAAAAGCTAAAATATTATAAATTTTTGTATAGGACAATTTATTAAAAGGATCAGAAAAATCCGATATAGCGAACTCCTTCTCTTCCATGTACCAATATTTTATCATATCACGATAGGCAAGTAGTAAATTAAATATGTCTTTATAAGACATTTCATCATAATGGTGAACACGCGTAAAAAGATGAGTAAATAAGTGTTTATCGTTTGAAGTATTATAATAAGTATATAATTCTCTCTCTATATCTCTTATATTAGGTTCGCTCGTGGATAGTTCTATAATTTCGGAACAGTAGGGCACTGACTCATCCAAATCTATGGAGGTCGGGTATGCTATCAATTTACATTTGGCTTTTAAAAGGGATTCATTATGCTCAACAATTACCGTATCATTACGATGACTAGGGTCTCTACTAATTTGTAAGAATCTATCGTAAGTCTCGCAGGTGGACGCCTCACAGATTGGTGGCGGCGTCGGGTTACGCACCGGCGCGTGCGGCTGAGGTTCGGGTTCCGAACTGACGTTATCTGATATGTTTACTGGGAAGCGCGATAGTGCATCGGCATTGCAATTAAGTTTGCCTTGCTTATGAATTATTTCGTAATCATATTCTTCTAATTTTAAGCGCCAGCGAATAAGACGTGACCCCGGATCTTTCACATTGAATAGCCACACCAACGGCTTATGGTCTGTGACTATTTTAAATTTATGACCGTATAAATAAGGACGGAAATTTTTGACGCCAAATAGGATAGCTAATAGCTCTTTCTCGGTTGTCGAGTAGTTACCCTCTGCTCTATTAAGGGTCCTAGATGCGTATGCGATAGGCCTGTCTTTTCCTATAGGACCTTGCGATAATATCGCCCCGACCGCATAATTTGAAGCATCGGTAGTAAGAACGAAGGGCTGACTAAAGTCAGGATATTGTAGGAGCGGAGCAGAAGTTAATTTAGCTTTTAATATATTAAATGCTTGCTCTTGCTCATTAGACCAGTGGAATGCAGCATCTTTTCTAAGAAGGGAAGTGAGAGGTTTTGTTAGTTTCGAAAAATTCTCTATGAAACGTCTGTAATATCCGACCAGCCCTAAAAACGACTTAATGTCCTTCGGATTTTTAGGAGTAGGGAAGCTGGTGACTGCCTTGACCTTGTCTGGATTTGGAGATACTCCTTTTTCAGTGATAATATGACCTAGATATGCTACCTCGCGGCGTAAGAACTCGCACTTATCTGGCTGTAACTTTAAATTGAATTTACGGAATCTATCAAAGACAAGTTTTAATTTTTCCATATGGGATTTTAAATCATGACTATAAATTATACAATCATCCAAATATACGAAGCAATGAAGACCTTGAAGGCCAGATAAGACCAAATTCATAAGTTTTTGAAACGTCGCGGGCGCATTTTTTAGCCCAAAAGGCATACGATTAAATTCGTAATGTCCTGAGTAGTCTCCGTTGGTGATTACCGTAAATGCTGACTTTTGGGAATCTTCACCATTTAGGCCTATTTGGTGAAACCCACTTACAAGGTCAAGGGTGGTAAAAAATTGAGAATGTCCTAATTGATCTAATATGTCATTAATTAAGGGTAAAGGATATATCTCAGTGACAGTGACGTCGTTGAGCTTCCGGTAATCAATTACCAAGCGCCACTTTTGTGCCCCCGAAGCGTCTTTTTTCTTGGGCACAATCCACACAGGAGCACTCCAAGGAGAATTAGATGGTCAGATAATATTCTGGTCTAACATACTTTTAATTTGTTTTCCTACTTCGGCCTTATGACACTCGGGAAAACGATACGACTTAGCGTGAATAGGGGCTGCATTCCCTGTATTAATTGAGTGTTCAATACCGTTAGTGCATGAGAGCGGGTCTCCTTCTAGATAAAATATATCAGAATAATCTGAACAACATTCTAACAACAATTTTGTTTCCTCAGAATTCAAATGATTAGTGCGTATTAAATCGATTACGCGTTGAGATCTCTCAAGAGAGGAAATATTAAGATTATTAATTTCATGAATATTCTGAGATTTATTTCTTTCAATAGCCTCATTATCTATAAACGACAATCGCACGCGGTAATCCTGAATCGTAATATCGGATTCAGTAGTATTAAGGACTGTGACATTTACTCGATTGTTTGGTTTAATATTTACTATACAATTAGCTATGTATACGCCTGCACTATAGACATGATCTAAAACGAGAGATTCGCGTAAACCTTTTATTTCGGATGCATCATTCTTTATGCCGCATTCTATGACGGCTTCAGATCGAGCGGGGATGTTGTAAGCCAATAAATTATAATGAATAGGAATGCGTCTCCCCAGAATAAATAGATAATTACTAGAATATTTAATATCGGCTTGTAGTGTCTTGAAAAAGTCGCTACCTAAAATACCATCATACTTAAACTGAATTTTGTCACTTACTGTATGAAATTTAAAAGAAAAATCGATATCTTTATAATTGAAATCAATATTCATTGACCCTAGCGTTTCATAATATGAATCATTATCGCTAAGACCCCTTAATTTAATTTTTTCATCTGATAAAATAGCTTTACGTTCAAAATTTGTTTGGCGTATAATACTTACGCAAGCGCCCGTGTCTAACAAAAAACAAAGAGGCTTCTGAGAGTAATTAGTTTTTAAAAATACATGAGGCAAAGATACTTTTGTATGTGAATTTAGCTCATAAATAGGAGTATTTTCCGTATTAGAAACATTATTTTTATTTTTGTTATTCGAAGGAGTATCCGTCTGCACATGAACACTTTTACATGAACTCTTATAAGGAGTTTTATTTATAATAGGACTCAACGAATTAATGACTCTCGGCGGAGTGAGTTGAGTTTGACAAGAAACCGTCCGTTTCGACAAAGGAGATCCCGAAGGTATCGGTCGATCACGGCTCAGCGAATCAAGGACTCCAGAGGGAGTTTGCTGAGGGTTTTTAATAACATCATTACGATGCGGGCAGTCATTACTGCTTTTATTAACGTGACAGGAGACCGTCCGAGTCGACAGGAGACATCTCGAAGATATCGGTCGAACGCGGCTCAGCGAATTAGAGACTCTAGAAGGAGTAGGCTGAGGGTCGTCACTAGAATTATTATTTAAGGAAATATGTTTTATCATATTCGTATTATTTGTGCCTGTCTTTTTATCGGGTGATCGGCGGCACGATGATGATACCCGATTATTCAGTTTAAATTTTCTGTTTCGAATGAATCTACTTCGCATTGTTCACAATTTTCATCACGCTCGTAACTAGCGGCGGGTGGCGACTCAGCAGTAACATGATGCTGGCTGGGAATATTATTATCGCGGGACGGACCCTGAGAATTCTGTTTCCGTCTAAAACATTGCGAAATGTCGTGCCCCGGTTTCTTACAATACCGGCAAAATATGACTTTAGAAACATTTTGATTTTGTGACATAGTGGAAGTCGAAGGATTCCGAGATGTGAATGGTCTTATTTTAATTTTACGCGGACAGTCCCTTTCTGCATGTCCTGATCGGTTACACGACGAACATAATTTAATTGAATTTATTTTAGAAATATGGTTCTGTATCTTTTCTTCTTCGATAGCAATATTTACGGCATTATTGAGAGTTTTAGGCTCTCTATTACGGACTGCGCTACTAAGTGAAGGCCGAAGCCCTATGCAAAATGAAAATAAAGCTAGATCTTCCGTCATGGCGATACGCCCCGGAATTTCATTTTTTGAACAATTAGAATTAATTATTTCTGATTGTAGCGAAGTGAGACAAGTTTCAATGCGTAACGCGTATTGTGCTACAGATTCATCTGAGGACTGTTTGCATGACTGTAATTCTAACAAAAGATGATTATGATGTTTTTTCTCTCCAAAATTTTGTTGAAGAAAATTCATTAAACTATCGAAATCCTCGAAAACTTTATTCGCACAAGCAATCTGAGCCTTACCACCCAATTTAGAAATTATATATTTAAGGAGTAAATTTCGCTGAATAGGGGATGCTAATTCTAGGGCATTTCGACAATTTGTCAGAAATGCTGTTAATGTATCACGCTCCCCATTATAACTATTAATAAAATCGCATAATATTTTGATAGGATATTGTTCCGTAGTTACGGCCTCTACCTTAGTTTCCGATTTATCTGATTTTACAGACATTTTATTGTTTATTAAAATTCACTAAGCACAATGACGAATAAAATAAATTAAAAAAATATTTAATTATTAAGTCAGATTTTAAGCTACAAAAATAAGATTTTAATATTTCCTTGATACGCGATTAAAGATAAAATAGAAATTTAATTAAAATTGTATACAACGATATTTAATTACGTTTTACGATGAATTAAAATTATTTGAAAATAATTAAATACTTGAGGAAATCTTATGAGATTTTTCAGGAAGGAATTAGAGGATTGTTGCACACAATATAAAAATAATAATATGTTCGACTCACAGTACTGCTGCGAGAAGGAGAGTAGTGTCCATCGATGTTTCAGCGGCGCGGCGACGTCCCAGACCCACGGATGGCGGGCAGCTCGAGAAGACCAGGAGGCAGCTAGCAGCTGCGTAGCGATCACGGAGAAGTTACGGCCCAACCGGCACGACGGCAGCAGCGACAGCGGCACAGGAAGAACGGCACAGGAACAATGGCACAGCGCGAACGGCGTGACAAAACGCCAGCGGCAGCACAGCGAGCCCGACGGAATACGCCCGGGTTTAGGAACTGGCTTGTTCTTAACGCTTAGAGCCGAAAATGTCCACGAATCGCGACGAGAAAACGAGCGGAATGATCAGCAGGCTCAGTCAGTCCGATCTGAGGCTTACTGTCGTGATCACAATCACCAACTTTTGAGTTTTTACACCGAATTTTTTTTTTTTAGTTCTGCACAAAATTACACTCGCGCCGTTTTTGAGATTGCCGAAATCGTGGCGGTTTCTCGAGCATCCCACTTCTGACACCACTATTACGGAGTGGGTCAGGGGGAAGTTTTTAAAAAAAAACTTTTTTACAGCTGAAAATTTATTTTAAATTGAAATAACACAAAAATGTGTTGTCGCGCCGAGGTTCAAAGCTACTCTGATTTATTTATTGCAAAATGAAAGAAAGGAAACGAAAAATGATGAATCTATGAAATATTGCAGAAGCGTGAGACCGCATGCTCAGCTTTTCACCTTGAATAGGATAACCGTGGAAATGATATCATAACAGTACCTACGATAGCGACCAGTATGATTTTAGATATTACCTTCTAACTGTCCGCTCCCGTTGACCCTAAATGGGCCGATTTCATTGAAAAGGCCGTACAGAGACGAAGCCCCCGGCCCTCCCTGCAGCCACAGGATGAGGGGCGTCTCCGCCGCAGCCCTGCCCGGCGCCGGAAAGTACCAGAAGAACAAGTTGCTGTTGTATTTTTTGTTGATCTAAGCCAAACATAAGAAAGACGAGACATATTGTGTCATTTTATTAAGTCCCTTTGAAGGGACTTTGAATTAATAAAATGACTTTGACTAATACAACAAAATATAGTATTTTTTAACAGGTTTGCCATTATTCGTTATCAGGCTGCGTAAAGCTTTTGAACCTCTCGGCAAAAATGGAAGAGAAAGGCGCAGTTTCTAGGCGTCATAGGCGAACATAAGTACTTGCTAGATCAATGATCAGACGAGTAATTATTGACAGATCAAGGCATACGTTTTTAGAAGATTGCATCTATTACTTTAATTTTCACCAAGCAATCTCACAAATAAATACAAAATACACACTAAGCGGGCGTTGGCCCACCACACATTCCCACCACTGTACCTCCTGTGTCGCCAGGACCGACAGCGGTATCCAACCACGAAAACTCTTCGATATGATCTCAGGGAGCCCGAGGGACATTCTAAGGTCGTGTTTCCACCTGCAAGCAAACTCGCTGAAGTCTTGCGTGAGTTTCTTGCAATATTGTTTACATTTCATACTAATTCCTGCAATTTATTGCTGCAATAAATGTCGTGCGAGAAGCTCGGGGATAAATGCCATACGAAACTAGACCGTGTATCTGCGGTGACCCGTAGCAAGATCTGTCGCGAGATCTCGCAGACATATTTAGACATGCTGTCGCAACTACTCGGAGGAAGCGCTTGACAAATTGTCGCGACACCACTTGCTACGGGGCTTACACTTGCAAGCTGCTGTCAGACAGACTGTCAGACACGGCCTAATACTGTCTTGGGACCCGCGAAATTAACCTTAAGAAAGTAGGAGTAGGAAGAATCCTTCTAATCCCCCTAAATAAATACAAGATGTAATCTTACCGTCAGATATCCAGAGTAGCTCTGCCTTCCCATGAAGAGTGCTGGGTCGACCTTGGCAGCGTTTCTGGCTTCACTCAGCTTATTGGCCTCAATAAGTGGTGTTAGCAGCAGTGGTTCACCGCAACCAGAGCAGTCGCCAGCATCAGCGGTTGTTCCGTAACGCTTTACCAACGAGCGAAGGTATGGGTCTGATCTTGGTATTGTACCGCAGAAAGCTGCGTTTAGAAGACAACTGCAAAATACAGGGTTTTCTGCAGGCAGTGACCCACCGACCATATGTGGTCGGTGCAGTGACCACACATCCAAAAATACGCTCCTTAAGAGCCCGGGTTACCCTCGAAATTCTCATACATACGTAATACCAAAATCATTTTGTCATACGAAAGTATTTAACATGTTTGAGTTATTTTTCAGCTTAAAATAGTAATTACCTAGGTTCCTGAACAAAAATTAACTTCAAAATATTTAAACACTAAAAAATAGAGTAAAACACTAAAAATATATTAATAAATAGTAAATTTACTACAAAATATTTAAATACTAAAAAATATTTTTTAGAGTTGAAATGTTTTGTAGTAAATTTAATATTTATGTGTATATTTTTTAGTGTTTTACTCTATTTTTTAGTGTTTAAATATTTAGCAGTAAATTTAGTAAAAAAAAATATAATACACAAAAAAAATTTTTTTAGTGTTTAAATATTTTGAAATTAATTTTTGTACAGGAACCTAGGTAATTACTATTTTAAGCTGAAAAATAACTCAAACATGTTAAATATTTTCGTATGAGAAAATGATTTTGGTATTACGTATGTATGAGAATTTCGAGGGTAACCCGGGCTCTTAAGGCACAACTTTTTTCAACAATATAACTAGCTAAAGGTCGAGCTTTGTGAGGGCTCACGTCGTTTTTCTACGTGGTTATAATCTTTGAGGCAGTTTTTAGGGTTCCGTAGCCAAAATGGCAAAAAAACGGAACCCTTATAGATTCGTCATGTCTGTCTGTCTGTCTGTCTGTCTGTTCGTATGTCACAGCCACTTTTCTCCGAAACTATAAGAGCTATACTATTGAAACTTGGTAAGTAGATGTAGTCTGTGAACCGCATTAAGATTTTGATACAAAAATGGAAAAAATATTAAAAACTTTAGGTACCTACTAACCCTAATACCCTATAGGTAAAACTGAAACAAAAAATATTTTTTTTCGTCTAACCTATGCGTATAGGGTATCTATGGATAGGTCTTCAAAAATCATATTGAGGTTTCTAATAATATCATTTTTTTCTAATCTGAATAGTTTGCGAGAGAGACTCTTCCAAAGTGGTAAAATGTATGCCCCCCCTCTAACTTCTAAAGTAATTCTAATTATAATAATTCTAAAAAATATATACATATGATGTACATTACTATAAAAACTACCAACGAAAATTGGTTTGAACGAGATCTATCAAGTAGTTTTTTTTATATGTCATAAATGGTAAACCTTAATTTAACTTTCATTAAATCAACTAAAATATAAAAATAAATCAAAAATCTTTTAATTTTATAGAAATAAACCTTATTGCTGCTGCGGCACCCTTCATGGGCGAGTCCAACTCGCACTTGGCCGGTTTTTTATTTTATATTTTAATAGTAACTAGTGACCGACCGAACTTTCGGTTTCGGTTTCGGCCAGTTTCGGTCAAAAAATCTAGTTTCGGCCTTAGTTTCGGTTTCGGCCAAAATATAGCCGAAACTTTCGGCCCCGCCGAAACTCATGCGTCGTTCGGTAAACTTCGCACCTGCTGCCTTATTCCCGAAACTGATATCAATCTGATACGATTCTGATTTCGATTTCGTTTTTGATGTCATCGTAATGCGTAGGAATTCCCAAACAAAATCGTATCAAAATCGAGATCTTGACATGGCGTCAACGTCGTCATAGCAACGTACAATTAACATTGTGTTGACACTTTATATTATCATATTATTATATATCTAGCATTATTATATATATATCTAGTATTATTTGAAAATTTTTATATCCCTGCGTGCCGACGAAAGTTAGTTTTTATTTGAAAAATAATGGTCCGTCCGACGCACCTACAAATGGAGATGTTGCTGAGATTCCTAGATGAAAATCCAGGAATCGCAAAAGGGTACATGCGGACGAGCCAAGCTAAGCACGAGACCAAAATTAAATGGGACCGTATAGCTGTAGAGCTTAACTCCATTGGAGGTGCCATTAAAGACGGCAAAGCTTGGGCGAAAGTAAGTAATGACTTACGGTACTTTATTTTCCTTTAATTTAACCACTTGAAGAGTAGAAACCCAAAAAATATTAGATATGCCCTTTATTGCCCTGCTTTTAATTATATACCAAATACTTGAAATAATAAATTTTCAGGTTTGGACTGATAAAAAATATACATTAAAAAAAATAATCGCCAGAAGAAATAGCTCAGCCAGACACACTGGTGGAGGGGTGGATATTGTTCCACCTCTAACAGAGTTAGATGAAAAATTACTTGGAATACTCGGTGGAACAAGTTTCGCACTGGGCAATAGCGACGTAAGCGTCCCATTGAGTGTTCCTATTGTAAGTGCATTGTTAATTATTATTATTATTATAACTAAATTTTGTGTCTCCTTATAATAATACTTGAATTTACAGGAACTTAAAGAAGGTCCACAAGAAGACGCTTTCATTCAAGAACCCCAAGTAAACGCCCACGCTCAGGAAATTCAGTCTAGTAAGTTGACAAGTATAAAATTTTATCTACCAGAAAATATAACAACATCCATATTAATATTATAAATGCGAAAGTGTGTCTGTCTGTCTGTCTGTTACTTCTTCACGCCCAAACCGCTGAACCGATTTTTGAGTCCCGGATACTTTTTATCCCGGAAAAATGTACGGTTCGTGCGCGATAAACGAGTCTGAGCGCAACGGAGTTGCGGGCGTCATCTAGTCAAAAAATAATTGTAATTAAATCAATAAATACAATATACTTTATTAACATGATCTTTTATATTTACTATAATATAGCACTACAATCTTTGATTTTATATTTTTTTAGGTCCTACTCGAAGCCCACGCCGACGTCGTACTCAACGTCTCGAAAAAGAGAAAGAGCGTCTTGTGCGCATAGAAGAAAAGAGGGTCGAGGCTGAATTGAAAGCTGCTGCGGGCTGGGAGAGTGTAGCGGGAGGACTACAATCTTTAGCAGATTCCATCAGGGTAGCGGGAGAAAAAACGGAGAAGGGACTCCAGGCGATTGCTGACGCTATCATGACAGCTGCTGCTGCTAAAAATTCTTAGTAGTTTTGTTTATGATTATTAAAATTTAAACTTTAAAACGTTTTATTTATTTTAAATAGAATGATAAGAAGACTTAAGTAACTAAAATTATAAATTGACATAACTAAAATTAAATAACTTAACTTTAATATTCATATCCAAACCAAAGGGTAAAAAAGGGGCTTACTAGTTATTACTAAGACTGCGATGTCTGTCTGTCTGTCTCAAAAACCATTCTAGTTAGACTTCTAAACATTTTACAGATTGTATATTTCTATTGCCGCAATAACAACAAATACTAAAAATAAAATAATATTTGAGGCTCTCTTAGCGTGTTTACACACGCGCCGCAGCGGCAGCGGCACCGCGTCTGCATACATGTCTATGGGCCCTTTTCACACGGCGCCGCCGCGGCGGCGAAAAATGCTGCCGCCGCGGCACCGTGTGTAAACACGCTTACAACAAACGTGATTTTTTGGCCTTTTTTTATCAATAATGGCAGCAGGTAGGTACTTGAAATTTTCACAAAATTCTTTATTATACGTGTACTTTAATAAACAATTAATAATAAAATTAAAATAAAATACAAAAGGATCGTCAATGCCTTCGTGCTACCCAAATGCTTCGGACAAGACGTTGACGTGCCTCTTGCCCTCGCCGCAACTCATCATTAAATTGGGACAGAGGTGGTGGCTCCGCAGGAACAGCGACATCCTGCATTATGACTTCTTCCCTTGTATTTTCCAGTAGAGGGACCTTGCTCCAATTACATAAATTGTGCAACACACAGCATGCATTTACAATTTCTGCTGCTGTGTGTGGATCGTAATGGAGTACCCGGTGCTTCAGCAGGCACCTCCATCTAGATTTTAGAAGGCCAATTGTCCTCTCTACCACATTGCCTGTAGAGCAATGTTTATTAGTATAATACTCGTCGGGGCTTCCGGTTGCGGCATTTAAAATCGGTGTCAATAGATATTCCCTTAGAGGATATCCGGAATCACCTGAAAGTAAAACATCTTAAAATGTTATTTAGGTAAAATATTATTATGTTTAATAAGGCTATATTATATTTTTTAAATTAAAATTAAGTATCTAGCTCTATTAAGAATTACATTTCCTACCTAGTAAAAATGATGTTTCACGGCTCTGTAAACTCATTAGAAAATCTTTTACTGGGTGTTGATTAAAAATAAAGGAATCATGTGTAGCACCACCAAATGCAGCGTCTACATTTAGAATGTTCATTTCACTATCACATATCTGAAAATAATTAAGCCATGAACAAAATATAACACACAATAACGACATCACGAAACCTTAATATAACAGTATTTCTCTACTATTTAATGGATGTTATTATACTTTTAAACCTTCCTCCTTAATCACTCTATTTATTAAAAACAAACCGCATCAAAATCCGTTGCGTAGTTTTGGGAACAAAGAGACATAGGGACAGAGAAAGCGACTTTGTTTTATACTATGTAGTGAAGTATAATATTACTATAATATTATGTATTAATGTATACTGTTAAGGTACTCACAATTTGAACATTGAGGGAATGGAAATATTTTCGATTATAATAACGCTCTTCGTTAATTTTGGGCCTTATGAGAGCTATTTGAGTCCCATCTATGCACCCAATACAATATTTTGGGATTTGATATTTTTCATAAAACCTGTGGGTATATGAAAGTTTTTAAATAATTTTATGAAAAATATTATAAATGCGAAAGCGTGTCTGTGTGTCTGTTACCTCATCACGCTTTAACAACTGAACTGATGTTGATGAAATTTGGTATGCAGATACTATAGGTGTCCCGGGTAAGGACAAAGGATAGTTTTTATCCCGGAAAAATGTACAATTTTTGGCGATAAATGAATATCGATGCCTCGGGGTTGGGGGTGGTAGTAAGGATAATTTGTAATAATTATACTTACTTTCTTTTAATAACATTTCTTTCTTCAAATAAATTGGGAAATTTTATATATTTTAATAAAATTTATATATTTTAATAATAAAGCTTTCGAGACTGACGGCTGTGAAACGGTGGTCCCACTAATTCTGCCAATTATCCTTTGGTAGCTTCCGGTAGCATAGAAGGATAATGCTATCAAAATCTGCAACAATTTGTTTTTACTTAAATAACATTTAGAATTAGGCAAATGTTAAGAATATTTGTAAATAAGTGGATGACGCCCGCAACTATGTTGCGAAGAAATATGTTTATCATGCGGGAACCATGCTACTTACTACAGCCATACATTTGGCTGTGATAAAAATATCCTCTGTCCTTTGTTAGCCTCCATGTCATAAAACAAAAAAAAACATGCAAAATATATTTAACTAATTTATAGCGATGTCGCTTTAAATGTACTTACTTTACATTTAATAGCTATATCACTTCGGCGAGTGGGTCTTTTCATATACGGCGTTAAATCAGCGACCAATACCTCCAATAAATCCTTGGTGATCCGATAATTTCGGCGGAATTCTTCCTCGCTTAAATTTTGCACGTCCATCAATAAATTATTGTGACGAGCTAACAGCCGCCTTTGCCTTATATCCCGCCTATTTGCCGCTTCAATCACATTAAAAAATGCTTGCAGCCGAGCCATAAATATTACGTTAAAATAATAATAATAATTAACAAAAATAAAACGATACCACACCAATCGACCTCAATCCAATAGTCGATACCTCATGAGCTATCGTGTAATTTGACGTTTGTAGACGATCCGCATTCGATTATCAGACGATTTGATTTTGTCGCGAGTGCCTAAAATTCGATGATATCGAATGTTTTGATGCTGGGTAGTTCCAAATTGAGTCGCAGCTCGATCGTGCGCTAGTATAGCTGTCAGGAGAAGCAAAATTGTTGAGATCGAATTAGTTCCAAATCGATCCGCAGCACGATCGTGCGCTATTTCAGATGTCTACAGTGTCAAAAATCTGATATCAGATTGATATCAGTTTCGGGAATAAGGCCCCTGATTGCCAGCGAGGCCCCGGCTCAGTTCGCCACCATCTATTTAATCGTGTTTCGAGATTATGTTTTCCAGATTAGTCCCAAATCAAAAATTAGCACTTCGTTTTATTTTAATTAAATAGTCTAATGATTTTATCTTATATATTGATGGAGTTTTATCATTTTGAAGTCTAGTTACGTTATTTTATCAACAAAAAAGCAAGAAACGATGCATAAACTACCCTGCTAACGCATAGCTACCAAACTGCCATCTTGACATTTTTTTCGTCTTAGATGATTTTCGATTCGCCATGACTCTACACTGACAGGACTTTAACGGCTGTTATGAATTAGTTTAACCGTTCAACATTGGACGTTCTGAAGATAAAACTCGTATTTGCTGTGAACGTTATGTTGGTGAAATGCAATTCGGTGCTATAAACGCGTTTATACGTTTAGAACCGATTTAGTGTACACTAAGCGCGTTCTATTTCTTAAGTGAAATCGCACCTACTTGGAATTGTATATAAAACGGAATATAGTACAAAAAAGTTTCTATTTATATTCCAGTCTAAGATTAATAATATTTATATTAAGAAATGTCGCAAATAGTAAAAAAATTCAATGTGGTATTTTTTATTTAGTTTAAAAAGTTGTAATTTATGTTAAAAATCAATAAATTTCAGTAAATAATCGTAATTTTAAATGTTTTCCAAGTTTCGGTTCCGGTTTCGGTTTCGGCCGAAACTGAGAGTAAGGCTGAAAGTTCTGTTTCGGTTTCGGTTTCGGCTGAAAAATCAGTTTCGGTCGGACACTAATAGTAACTAAACTTTGACTGACGGATGATAACACATCTTCATATAAATGAAAATTACTATGTTAAACTTTAAAGCACAAATCGATAGGCATGATAGTTTTTCCGTAAAGTGTACCACAAAATTGCTCAGGTTTGTGGGATATACAAGGACTCGCTTCGCTCGCCCTGATCAACTAAAAAAGTGGGCCATGTGCAAGTCGGACTTTCGCACAAAAGGTTCCGTACGGCAAACAGTTTTCATATAACTAAATTTTTATATTAAAGTCGATGAAATGTAAGGTAAATTGCGGTTTACGATTCAACAAGCATTAAAAAAACAAAGTAGATCTCGGTTAACATTCGCTAGAAGTTTTCATGGTAATGTACCCCATATTCTCTTACTTTAGATCTGGATATTTAACAGGCGTGTTAATTTATAAAAAAAAAGTAAAAAACTAAAATACTTACTGTAGACTCAACACAAATATTATTTTCAGCCTCATTTTGACTCCTTTTCGATCCAGGTTTGGTAGCAAAATATTTTCAGCTTACATATATATACCACAGTCAATTATTATTGTCCACATCGATTATAATTAGCGTTTATTTATTATAATTAACAATTATTAGCTTAAGGTCCCGTTTCATCAAGCAATGTTAAATAAATAATGGCTTGTTAAATCAACTAATGGCCTGTTACAGTCGGGGCATTTTAATAGGCCACATTTGACATCTGTCAGATTAATCTCCATAGTGAAGTGAACTGCGTAAAAACATCGACCAAAACGAATATTTATAATTTTATACATTTGAAACAAACTCCTGTCCCATTATTACTTTTTCTTTTGCAAATTCAAGGAGCAAAATAATAAAAGTACATAATTTACAAAAAAAAAAAAAAAGCATTTATTCGCTTGAATTATAAAAACTGTTAAATGTAGTATTATCATTATTCATTTCACATAAATATGTGTTACTTTTCACAGCGTGGTTATTAATTTATGGGGATATTTCGTTACAAGTAATCAATGCATCGATACTATTTATTCGCTTTCGATTTTTGGGGTAACTTCCCTAGAGTTTAAAAAGAAAAAAGGTCGGCTGACGTAACATTGTAACGACGTGCAATTATTAAGATCAGAATTTGTTTATTACGTTTAGAATTGTTTATCAGTAAAAGCAAATCGTTAAATAATTCGTATCGGTCATATTTACAATAAATATATAATCGTAATTGAAAAAAGTTAATCAATTGTGCAGTTATAACAAAACGAAAATATTTATTTTTTATGTACGTCGCTATAAGGTTACCAGGTACAATTTTGATGAACTGTCAAATGTGGCCTATTAAAATGTCCCGACTATAGAGCTATCGAGCGTTCCACCATGCCCTAATGTCATGTCAAATCACCTAACATGGTGTTAAATTTAATTCCTGCTCTAGAGGTCCGTTAAATATTTAACAGGTTACAGACCATTGTATAGTCAAAACAACAACTGTCAAAGACAATATCAATAAAAGAATCTGTTTTGACTTTTGGGTGTTTCCGCCACATCATTATTACTTATATTATTTATTATTTTTCACGAGATAATATTTTATTATTTATATACTAGAACAAATAAGGAAGATTAAAATGACACATTGCAGCAAATATTATGTCGTTTAACTTGCACGTTGCAATTTCGTCGCCACAAAACAAGAACGAATGAATTCATAGTTGTTCACTCGTTGTCCATTTAAACATTACATTTACTAACCCGCTGTTATATTTTTACTGTGGGAGTTGGGATATAAGTACTCTGACAGTCTGTTTAATTTTTTAGGCCTGTTAAGTAATGCTTCGTTAGGATTTAACAAACAGAGGTTGGTGAAATTAGGTCTTAGTCTTATCAAAACTATTAGTATCTATTTAAAATATATTAATGACCTTATTAATTTAATCAAACATGTGTTGAAAATAGGTGATGGGCATTAAAATGTAATGAGTATTTACTATAAATTTCTACGTTTTCTATTTAAAGGTTATTTATATTAACTTGTTGATGAATTAATGTTTGTGAGTTTTCAGAAAAGTTCTAATAAATGTTGCCCATAAACTCGGGCCCAAAAACCTTTCCTTTTCCTTGACCGTATGCGCCAAAACTCGATCGCGTGAGAACCGTACATTTTTCCAGGATAAAAGTAGCCTATGTCCTTTCCCATTATTCAAATATCCCCATATCAAGTTTTAGCAAAATCGGTTCAGCGGTTTGGGCGTGAAGAGGTAACAGACAGACAGACAGACTTTCACATTTATAATATTATTGATTTGTTGATTAAAAAACATACATTACACCCGTGCGAAACCAGGTCGAGTAGCTATAGTTATAAAGCTAACAGTAATAAAGGATCTAACTATGTATTTGGCACAAAAGTGAAAAGTGACCGACTTCGCCATATAAATATAGGACAAATACTCGTAGAATATTGATATAATATTATGTTAAAGGGCGCATAAAACATATCCTTTTAAAGGGACATGCCCTTTACTCCATGTCAATTTATTAGGATCTGTATTAGCAGTTTATATACAGTGTGTAACGAAACTAAGTGATAATAGGCGTGTACGTGTTCCTTGTAGAGAGTTCACTGTGAAAGTAGCAGCGCTGAAAAACGATTTTTTTCACTTCTATATGGGCGTCACCAGTTTCCCCATACAAAAGTGAAAAAAATAGTCTTTCAGCGCTGCTACTTTCACAGTGAACTCTCTATGAGGAACACGTATACACCCATTATCACTTAGTTTTGTTACACCTAACGTGACATTTAAATTAGTAATATTATAGCCAACTATAGCTGGGCTTACAAATCCATACTGATATTATTAATGCGAAAGTGTGTCTGTCTGTCTGTTATCTGTTCACGCCCAAACCGCTGAACCGATTTGGCTTTGTATGGAGATACTTTGGATCCCGGGAATGGACATAGGATATTGTTTATCCCGGAAAAGTGTACGGTTCCCGCCCGATAAACGAATTTTAACTCAACGGAACCCTGGTATATAAGTCGACTGAACCCACATTAGGAATTCCTGCTTGCTTGCTACTGTACTGTATTACGGTATTTAGTATAACCCTCATCTGTAAACTCGGCAGTTATGAAATACACATAAACAGAATAACTGGATGATTTGTTGTATGATATCAGTCTGGCGGTAGACAGCCAATCGGTCGCACGTCTGCATTCGTGCTCGTTCGATTACGGTTCTCAAACTTTAGTTAATTTTATTCAATATGCAGTTTATTTGCAAACGTTGTTCAAATGAGTGCATAGATGGCGTCAAATGCTCCGAATGTCAAGGTCAATTTGATTTCCCCTGCGCCGGTATCACCGAAGGTGGTTGGAGGAAACTAGGAGATCGCAAAAATACATGGAGGTGTGGTGGCTGCAAGGCTATGGCAGCTTCCAGTCCTCGCCTTTCGCCTGCCCGCGCCGCTGCTAACCCTCTGGACATGGACATCATTATGATGGAGCTCAAGGCCCTAGCGGCACGTATGGACAACAGCCTACCTGCATTACTTGAAAACGTCAAGGCTATTCAAGTAGAACTTGCTGACCTTAAAACCCTCAAAGCTGAGTGTACTACCCTTAAATCTAGTGTGGAATTCCTCAGCCACTCAGTGGATTCCCTCAGCAGCAAATTGTCCGACGTGGAAAGCGAAATGGACTCGCCTAAAAAAACAAAAACCGACATATCTGCTCTCCAAGAACGCTGCTCCAAGCTCGAGGATCTTCGCAACGAATCAGATCAAAAATTAAGACAGAACAACATCGAAATTAAGGGTGTACCGATGACCAACTCTGAAAATCTTTTTACAATCATCGAGAAAATCGGTAACACAATTGGATGCAATATACCAAAGGAGCAAATAAACTATATCGCGCGCGTGCCAATGCGCAACAACGATAAGAACAAGAACATCATTTGCTCAATACACAATCGCTACATAAAAAACAATTTCGTGGCCGCAGCTAAAAAGTTGAAAGCAGGCATAAATGCGACTGTCTTAGGATTTCAATCGGACACCCATATTTATGTAAACGACCACCTAACTATGGAGCCCTTTTCTAAATCACCCACGCTCTTCCATCTCGAGTAACACTTCGATGTGTGTGTCTGACATCCATACAATTGAAGTACGTGAATCGGAAGTACGCAAACTACTAGAAGGGATTGATTTAAACAAATCTGCGGGACCAGATCACATCCCACCGATCCTAATTCGCAAATGCGCTGAATCCCTGACCCCTCCGCTCACGTTACTCTATAGAAGATCACTCACCGAGGGAGTTGTGCCGTCTATCTGGAAATCGGCTTTCATAACGCCGATTCACAAAAAAGGGCCGAAGGACGTAGTTAGTAATTATAGGCCAGTATCTAAACTGTGTCTTTTTGCAAAACTATTTGAAAGGATAATTTATAATCAGCTGTATCCTATCCTAAGTCCAATTATCACTACGTGTCAGCACGGATTTATGCGTGGGCGGTCCGCTACTACCAATCTCATACTTGGTAGCGACTATTTGTCTGAGTGTATGTCAGAGCGCACGCAGGTTGATATAATCTACACTGATTTTACAAAATGTTTTGACTGTCTGGATCATCACACACTGCTGCGCAAGTTGTCTGCAATAGGAATTAGGGGTAACCTCTTCAGATGGTTCTCCTCTTACGTCGACAATAGATGTCAATCTGTTGTTCTTAATGGTTACACATCTAGGCCTATGTTCATACCATCAGGTGTGCCCCAGGACTCGTTATTGGGACCCCTGTTATTTAATATTTTTATCAACGATATTATCAATTGTTTCAAATATTCAAAGGTACTGCTATTTGCTGACGACTTGAAAATTTTAAGCCAAATCAGAACCATTGACGATGCTATTCGCCTCCAGGAGGATCTTAATAGACTCCTTGACTACTGCCGTCGTAACCAACTAGATTTAAATATCACTAAATGTTACGTATGTAGCTTTACTCGTAAGACCACCCTAATTCACTACGACTACAAAATTACAGATGTATCCTTAACTAGAGTCAACAAGATAAAAGACCTGGGCGTTACGTTTGATTCTAAACTTTTATTCGATTGTCATATAGACGACATTATTAAAAAAGCCGCTCAAGCCTTGGGATTCATAATACGCGTCTCCGCTAATTTTAGACACATTAAAACTCTTAAAATCCTTTACTGTAGTTTTGTGCGCAGCCATCTTGAGTACTGCTCGTCTGTCTGGAACCCAGTTTACAATATATATATATATTAACCGTATTGAAAACATACAGAAGAAATTTCTTAGATACGTGCAATTCAGATCTGGAACGTACTTGAACAATTATTTCGATCGCTGCAAAAAATTCCATCTACTGCCTTTATCTGCTAGACGAAAAGTATCAGACCTGGCTCTTCTTATTAAGTTAGCCAATAGCTCAGTGGATTGCGCGGATCTCACCAGCAAAATCCAACTTCGCGTTCCAGCAACCTCGAGAAGAAAGCGTGACCTACTGCATATTCAACAATATAGTACTAATTATCGCCAGAATTCTTATATTATCAGGGCTAGTAGAATGTTCAACGAAATATCTCGAATGATTGATGTGGACCTATTCTTTACTAATGTAACAACTTTTAAGAAGGAATTTAATAATTTCTATTTTGATTTTAGCCTGCACAATTCTACTACTTAATTGGTTGTCAATTCTTGTTCTGTTTTTCTAAATTGTTTCTAAAATTCTAAATTGTGACCATTGTCTATCGCTGCCTTGTTTTTATTAGCATTTTTCTATCTGTGGAAACTTTTAATTGGCCTTCTTGTACTGTATATTTAAATTCTATGTGTATGTTAGCTGTAAGTTTTCCAAAAATTAATAAAATAAAATAAAATAAAATAAAATATCCATACTAATATTATAAATGCGAAAGTATATCTGTCTGTTACCTCTTCACGGCCAAACCGCTGAACTGATTTTGCTGAAAAGAATGGAGAGATTTTGAGTGCCGGGAATGGACATAGGATATTGTTTATCCCGGAAAAAATGTACGGTTCCCGCGCAATAAATGAATCTTGATGCGACGGAGTTGCGGACGTCATCTAGTCCGCAACTCCGTCAACATCTAGTACATATAATATAAAGTTGTGTCATATCGACAAAAATGATTAGAAATAATTGGCTATTATAATGAAACTAGCGCAGCCTACTCCATACTAAAGTAGCGCGGGAATTCGTTTATCGTGCGGGAACCGTATATTTTTCCGGGATAAATAGTATCCTATGTCCTTTCCCGGGATTCAAAGTATCTCCATACAAAGCCAAATCGGTTCAGCGGTTTGGCGTGAAGAGATAACAGACAGACAGACACACTTTCGCATTAATAATATCAGTATGGATTTGTAAGCCCAGCTATAGTTGGCTATAATATTACTAATTTAAATGTCACGTTAGGTGTAACAAAACTAAGTGATAATGGGTGTATACGTGTTCCTCATAGAGAGTTCACTGTGAAAGTAGCAGCGCTGAAAGACTATTTTTTTCACTTTTGTATGGGGAAACTCGTGATGCCCATACAGAAGTGAAAAAAATCGTTAGTATGTCTAATCGTTAGTTATAATATGTCCTTTCCCGGGACTTCATGTATCTCCATAATAAATTTCTGTAAAATCGGTTCAGCGGTTTAGATTAAATAATTTATAATATTAGTATGGACGTCAATAATCTGTAACTATTTCTATTCCTTCATAGAAAGAAATCATTTATATATGATGCTATGCGGCTGGCTAAATAATTGAAATGATAAGTAGTTATATGTTAGCTAGCACAACATGTATTACACCAAATAGGTGTGGCAGAATTACATAGGGATTTTACTTATAAGGGGGGAAATTTTATAGCATCGCCCAATGGGCAGAAAGACGTGCGTCTCATTTTAATTGTAGTTATAACATAGTTACGGTCAGTTCTCACACGCCATTTAAGTTAAGAGCCCCCTAAATTACTGGAACAGATTAGTAAAATAATAAGGACGTGAAACTTAAGAGCGTCTTAATTTTAATACCGCTTAAAAAGGTCACAATGATTCTAATTTTGATTCCGAGACCAAAAATGCTTCATGGATATTTATTAGACTAATATGTGATATTTGTGTCATATAACGAGCACATAATATCGAGTCGCATTTTTTAAAATAAAATCTACAGAAATGCAGCCCGTTCAGCTGCGACCCGACATTAAATGCACACCAGCACAAGGAAAATAAACAAAACATAATTTCAGTCGATTTAATGCGTATAATAAATAAGTATAAATATTAATAAATTACACTATTTACAGGAGGTACAGCGGTTCAGTGGGTCGGTGTTGATGATGATGAGGCGACGTTGGAATAGCTCGCTGACTGGTTGGAGTCAGGGTAGTAGGAGCTATAAGCAAGCTGGGAGGGATCCCAGACACGAGCGTAGGGGCCAGAGCTGGCCTCCCATTGAGGGGCTCCGTAGCTGTCCTGAGGAGCCGCGGTGGACGGGGGCCCGTATTGGGAAGCCGGGGGCCCGTATTGTGGGGCCGGGGCCTCGGTTGGCGTCATCATCATTGGCATGGCTGGAAGAGAGTGATTTAAATAGAGAGGTGGTTTTGAATGGTATCAGGTTCTGGTATCATTGTTTGGTAATGTTATGGTTAAAATTTTTAACGCGTTAATGTTGGCAGTAGTTATTTATCTGAGCTTGTTAATTTTTTATGAATTCCTACTCTACGTCTAATTTAGCGCATGTGGCGAAGTCTAATTTTAAATAAATTCTTGGTGAAATAGCATCTCTCTCGCTCTTCGCATATTGGTTAAAAAGAGACAAACATTTCACAAAATTAGCAGTAACTAGGGCCGAGGGCGCAACCCATTTTTAACATACCTCCTTTCTTCATGATCAGGTTGTACACGAGGAATCCGACAACCAGTGTGATGGCTAGCTTGCTGAGAATCAGAGCCTTCATGGCCTTGATGCCGATGATGGAGACCAGGATCGGGAGAAGTGCCTTCATCTTCAGCTTGAGGAGTAGGAGCACTGGCAGTAGCAGCTTCTTCTTCAGTAGACCACGAGCTGGAAAATTTTAATTTTAGTATCTAGCACCATTAGTGTCTTTTCTAGCTAAAAAGAATAGAATTTTAGCATCTGGCAACAATGGTGTCTTTTCTAGCTGAAAAGAATGGAATTTTAGCATCTGGCAATATTTTTGTAAGGGGATTTTAGGCTCTGGCAACACTGCTTTCTTGGACGGGGGTTTTTACTTTTTTAACAATTACCTTCTCCATCCTCATTATTTTCTGGCACGGTGATGTCCAAGCCCCTATCGGCACGATAGGTGACTTCCGCGCTTTGGAAAATGAACTCTGGAAGCTGGAATTTGAACTCATTTTCGTTTAAGATCCTCCCGACGCGATCGTAGATCACTTTGTCTATGTTCTTCTTGTCCAAAGCCCTCGCAGATTCCGAGGATACTCCGAGCTTGGTGTCCAGGAAAGACAGGACCTTCACTTTAAGACAGGACATGGGAGAGTCGTCTTCGAAACAATCACTGATCACACTGTTGAGCAAGTCATCACTGGTCTTCAGTCTGGAGGTCTCAATCTCATTGTTGATGATATATCCGTGCACCAAGGCCGCAGAAGCCAATAGAAGAAGACACTTCATTTTGGATCCTCACTGTATCATTAATTTTTTAATTGAACGTTCGAGGCGGTCGGTTAATGGATCAACAATGATTTAATTTTTCGATGGGCTTGGTATTTATATGTGATCCTTTGGACGGCGAGGCACGCGGCGCGCGCGCATGGATCGCATACAAAATGGCGTCAAAAGAAAGTCCTGTCGGTGAGAGTGGAGTATTAATATCATATTTCTATATCCCATAATTAAAAGTCAATTAGATTTTTACGTTAAATTCAATTTAACATTTACATTTTTCTTTTAATTAAATACTTATACAAAAGCTATTTATGAAACTAGACCCTGTTTTGACTAATTAAAAAAGTGTTAAACGTGATTCCGAATTCAAATTAATCTGTCAATTCCATCTGACAATATGTTCGAAGGAATTTGAATGAAAAACCGATTGTAGTAATTTATACCGCTTTAGTCGGTCATAGTATGACGCTATATGTTGTTATGCGTCGTGTTGACGCTCTCTCTCACACAACACACATACAAATCAATCAGAATTCAGTTAAAAACCACCGGACATCCACATTACATGGGTTTTATATAACGTATTGTGTAATTTTTGTTTTGTTGCGAAATTTCGATTTATTCTAAACGTTACTGATGACGTTGCTTACGACGATTGGAGAATCCATAACTTTAATTCAACTGTTTTGACCTAAGCAGAAAAATGAAGTGAAATAATGGTTGTATGAGTAAAGTCAACGTATTGTCTTTTGCAATGGATTAGGACATTACAAGTTATTACTTATTAGATTTTTATATGCCTTATTTCTTAGCTTAGGGCCTTATCACACTGGCGATTAGCGAGCGATTTAAAAGCGACGCGACTGCGCAGCGCATACGCCGCGACAGCGCAGCGTCGTCGCGGCGTGGCGTGGACGCCATTTTGTACACTCGTCTAGGGATGTGACGTCAGAATCCATTTTGCTACTGAGTGTCCAAAACGCGGAAGGCAAGCTGTGTGCACGCCGAATCGCGGCGTCATCGCGGCGTGTCCGCCGTGCAGTCGCGTCGCTTTTAAATCGCTCGCTAATCGCCAGTGTGATAAGGCCCTACGGTATAAACGCGTTTTTCACAATTACAATTATTATTTTTAATATATTTATTATTTACTGTTGCAATTTAAAAACTATAATTTCACTATCAGATAACAGCATTAAATAAAGATTTTACATAATAACAAAGTTAGTTTTACCGAGAACCGTACATTTTCAGGGTTAAAAAGTATCCTATGTCATTTTCTCGGGGCTCAAAATAACAAATTTCATCAAAATTAATTCAGCGGTTTGGGCGTGAAGTTGTAACAGACAGGCAGACAGACATATAGACAGACAGACAAACACACTTTCGCATTTATAATATTAGTATGGAAGTATGGATAAAACTTATCCTATCAAAGTAGGTTACATACCTTCCGTTAAGAGCCCGGGTTACCCTCGAAATTCTCATACATACGTAATACCGAAATCATTTTGTCATACGAAAATACTTAACATATTTGAGTTATTTTTTAGCTTAAAATAGTAATTACCTAGGTTCCTGAACAAAAATTAACTTCAAAATATTTAAACACAAAAAAAAAATTTTTTGTGTATAAATTTTTTTTACTAAATTTACTACTAAATATTTAAACATTAAAAAATAGAGTAAAACACTCAAAAATATATACATAAATATTAAATTTACTACAAAATATTTCAACTCTAAAAAATATTTTTTAGTATTTAAATATTTTGTAGTAAATTTACTATTTATTTATATATTTTTTAGTGTTTTACTCTATTTTTTAGTGTTTAAATATTTTGAAGTTAATTTTTGTTCAGGAACCTAGGTAATTACTATTTTATGCTGAAAAATAACTCAAACATGTTAAATATTTTTGTATGAGAAAATGATTTTGGTATTACGTATGTATGAGAATTTCGAGGGTTACCCGGGCTTTTAATAGTCGTAGTTGCAGCGCTACGAGGACGCTACGCCGTAGCACTGAATCTACTATCTATACTAATATTATAATTATTGGGAAGAGTTTGTTTTTTTTTTTTTTTTTGTTTGAACTGGAAACACTGGTCTGATTTGAAAAATTCTTTCAGTGTTAGATAGCCCATTTATCGAGGTAGGCTATATTTTATCACGCTAGTAATATTATAAAGCGGAAGAGTTTGTTAGTTTGTTTATTTGTTTGAACGCGCTAATCACAGGAACTACTGGTCGGATTTGAAAAATTATTTCAGTGTTAGATAGTTCATTTCTCGAGAAAGGCTATAGACTATATTTTATCACGCTACGACAAATAGGAGCGAAAAAACAGGGGAAAATGTGGAAAAAACAGGAGAAAATAATTTGAAATTGCTTATTTGAACGCGCTAATCTCAGGAACTACTGGTCCGATTTGAAAAATTCTTTCAGTGTTAGATAGCCCATTTATTGAGGAAGGCTATAGGCCATGTCTTATTACTCTAAGAATAATAGGAGAATGTGAAAAACGGGGGAAATTATTTGAAAGGGCTTATCTCGCGAACTACTAGAGCAATTTTTATGTTATTTGGCACAGATAAGAGGTAGACAACGTGAAGGATCATATGCTATCGATTTTAATAATTTCAGTGACTATATATTTTATATCCGTGCGACGCCGGGGCGGGTCGCTAGTATTTTATATTTTTAACCGCCCTCAAAAAAGAAGGTTAGCAATTCGACCCGTATGTATGTAATACTTCTAGAACTGCCCAATTTTCGTATACATATTATATGTCTATATCAGCGTCTGAACAAATGTGCCAAATTTTAAAAAGTATGTATGTATGTTTTTATGTTTGTGTTCGCATATCTCTGGAACTACAAGTCCGATTTAAGTGATTATTTTTTTGTGGTACTAGGAATTGTTCAACTTAAGGAATACAGCCATAAAAATTGGTTCAGTAGTTTTTGAGATAGAGAATTTTAATTCTTAACTACTTACAATAATTATTGTCTCCAGTTTCTTCGGATAAAGAAACAAACTCAAGAGGTGTTATGGGCGTCATCTAGTAGCCTATAAAACTGTAATTTAGTCATCGAATTTACCATACACAATGTTTTGCATGATGTAACTTTACCAGGAAAGGGAAAATCGTTTGGCAAAAGCTCGCGTTATGCAATAAGGGTCAGCCATCTTGTCCGCCATTTTGTATTCGCGTCACGCGCCATCTGCACCGCGTCCGGCTCGTTTCACTTCCGGTCGTCATGTTGGATGTAACTGTTATGCATTTTTCTGGAGCTAATAAAATCTATTAGAATAATCAACCTTCAGTTTATATTCAAAGTTTGTATATATTTGTATATTTTATTTTAGTGTGTATTTTTAGTAATGAATTTGTGATTTTATTATTTTTTTTTTATTATTAATATTTATATTATTATGTTATGGTGTAAGTTTTTAATTATATTGCAGAGGAAAATTGATCTTCAGTTTCATAATTCAAAATAATATTATTTAATTTAGATGGTCCAAGCTATGACCTAAAATTTGTGTGCAAATAGAGACTGATTAATATTATAATGAACGTTTGTTACTCGGCTCATAGCCTGGACAGTAATTTATTGATGATTTTATCTATTCATGAAACTAAAAGACAAAATGTTAAATAAACGTCTTCATGCACATTATCTTTTTATTAGTGGGAGCCAGGTCGGTTAAATTATATTTTAACCTAGGATTAACTTTAACTGAGATGTATACAAGTTGATGTAAATGTTTTTTAAACCATTTTGTCTACTGTTCAAACTATGAAAGACAACCCATGATTCAAATCTTTAAAAAGTGTCTGGAAGCTAAGCTTAACAAAGTAAACTAGATCAATATTGATCCACTCGTTTTGATGCTACGACGCTATGGACAAACACACACACTGACGTCTGTCTGATAGATACGTCAAACTTATAACGTCCCTATTTTTTGTCGGGGGTTAAAAATTATTTAAAAATAGCCCTGTCCAAGACAGTAGATACGACTAACTTTTATCACCCCCTTTTTGGTCGGTGGTTAAAAATAGCTCTGTCAAATAATATATTAATAACATTAAGGTCATACCTCATGCTCGTAGCATGGAATGTGATGAGTGCCGACAGTGGGTTAGCAGGCTAAGCGTCAACGTCCGATACATTACAATAGGACTCCACTTAACTTGATGGCAAATCATAACATACTTTAACTAAACTGTCTATATACTTATATTAAAAAGCTAAAGAGTTTATAGTTCAGAAACTACTAGACATATTTTTATGTTATTGGGCATAGATGTATTCGGCGAAGTATAAAGGAACTTTTCGTTCAAATTCCTTTGAACGTAACTGAGATGATGTCGTTAGTAGTGTAAAACACGACGTTATAATTAATGTATATTCATTGACCATACAAAAATTATCAAAAACTAGCGGTACTACGGATATCTACACCCTATATTGCGCGTGGCCCGACACGCACTTGGCCGGTTTCTTTTACACGGGCGGAGCCCTAGTTTGACATATATTTATGACGGTTAGGTCCAGTATAATATTATAACTTGTTGCTTGTACTATCAGGGAAGTTGATTCCTATACAGATGGCGGACCTAAGTCATGTGGTCGGCTTATGTCAATTCAATGTTAGCTGTGATCGGTCGGCTGGGTTTGACGTAACGCGACCAAATTACTTAGGTCCGCCATCTGCATAGGAATCAACTTCCCTGATAGTACATACTTAAACTAAATGACGCCCGCAACTCTGTTGCGCCATTTGTTTATCGCGCGGGAACCGTACATTTTTTGGGATTAATACCTCGATCGTGGGAATCGCAGACACAATAGATTTTCAATTGTTATGCCGTATGCGGTAGCCGGGTGGCGCTTGGGGATTGATGGGTTAAAACTTAAAAGTATCCTATGTCCTTTCCCGGGACTCAAAGTATCTCTATACCAATTTTCAGCAAAATCGGTTCAGCGGTTTGGCCGTAAAGAGGTAACAGACAGACATATTTTCGCATTTATAATATTTGTATGGTTTCAAAAAACAGTCTGTTGGCGATATTTATTAAGGTTCTAAGGTCAGTTTTGGAACTAGATTAAAAAATAAAGTTCTCAATTTAACTTGTAAGATTTACCAACGCCTGTTAAAGTCGATATTATAATACATAATATTATAATAAAACTGTAGAAATGAGAATTCTGTACATTAAAGATATTCAAAAAATAATAAGCGGGGCGTGTCACTACATCGCTATAGAAGCCAAAAATGTGGTTAGTTTTTTGTCTGTCTGTCTGTATGTATGTTTGTTCCACTATCACACGAAAACCACTGATCCGATTTGAATGCGGTTTTCGCAGATATATTTGTCTTCTTCCAACTTAACATCTGGTGTATAAAAAATTATCCTCCCCCTCTAAGGGGACAAAAGAGGGGGTCAGATTTTGTATCAAACTTTTTTCTAACCGTATGCAAAACGGATCGGTAGTTTTCGTGTTAAACAAAAACTACCGATCCGTTTTGCATACGGTTTTCGCAGATATATTTGTCTTCTTCCAACTCAACATCTGCCGGACTAGCACGGTCACCAGTAGAAATGCAAAAGTATGGACAAACTGTGGACATAAAATTAAGGTGCCGTTCCGATCGTTACCGCGGCTAATCGCGACCGACAAAAAATCAATTAAAATGCCACTTTATGACAGACTATAATATAAGTCATAAAGTAGGAAATTATTTGAATTTTTAGGACTATAGTCTGCCATTAAGTGGCTTTTTAATTGAATTTTTCGAAACAAAAAAAAGATCGGAACTTCACCTTAAGTTAATCTCCACAGTTTGTCTACACTTTCGTATTTCTACTGGTGACCGTGCTAGCCCGGCTGGTGTATAAAAATCCACCCCCCAACCATCTATGGGGACCAAAGAAGGGTTCAGATTTTGTATCAAACTTTTTCTTCAATGGACTTACTTCATATTATTAACTATGTTTTCCAACTTAACATCTGGTGTATAAATTTTCTCCCCACCCCTCTTAGGGGATAAAAGAGGGGGTAAGATATTGTATGAACTGATGAAGAAGAAATATTTTAAATAGCAAAACAACATTGCCGGGACAGCTATATTTATAGATGAAATTTTTATATTGCTACGCGTAGACCGCACCGCGTAGTCGACTGCTACGCGCGTAGCAGCATTGTATAATAATTTTATTTGATTGATATTATCCATTCTCATGTTAAAATATGAAAGTATGTCTGTAACCTCTTTGCGCTTAAGTCAATAATTGTGTCAATACTCAATAAGCACTTATGTTTCTACTATCTAGTAATAGGGGCGTTCCACGCCAAGCGGACAGGAAAAAATAGTCGATGTCTCCGATTTTGATAATATTTGGATATGTTATACCTGCACGTGTTATTAATACGTGTGCAAATATTTTTGTAATATAATTGCTAGATTAAGAATGGTGGGACTTTGGAGCGCGATTTTTCTATTCGGCACCCAGTGCTTCAAATATTATAGATTGAAAAAATTATATCAAATAGATAATTTTTTCAATCTATAATAATTAAATCACTGAACTTGTTACTCCATTTAATGAGCTTTTTAACTGCATTTTTGAAAACAAAAAAAATTTTTTTTTTCTTTGAAAAAAGTGTAAATCAGTTTTTTTTTCTTGATTTTCTCAAAGAAGGACCCTTTTGATTTTTTTTTAATATTTTTTGCGTAAATAGCTAATATTCTATAGAACATTCCTGCATAACTTCTATAATGGGCCGGGAAGTAGATTAGGTAGACTGAAAATACTGCCGAAGGGTGGCGTCCAGCGCCATACAATACTATGGGCAGAGATCGATACACAGTGGAAATTAGCAAATAACATCAATTTTGATGTCGTGAAAAATAACATTCAATAGATTTTTGAAAGAGAAACAGACAATAAAAGGTTTACAAGAAAAAAAAAATTCGTGAAAAAAATTCTGTCTGTCTAAGCTAAGGTTCAATAATTCTGTTTTGATATTAAAAAAATGTAGTTTTTAGTCTCGCTAAAACTCCAGAACGGTTGAGCCGATTTGGCTAATTTTAGTCTTGATATATTCGTGGAAGTTCAGGGAAGGTTAATATTGGGAAAGTGAAACGAAGTTTACTGGGTCATCTAATCCATACTAATACTATATAAGTGCGAAAGTGTGTCTGTCTGTCTGTCTGTCTGTTACCTCTTCACGCTTAAACCGATTTGGCTGAAATTTGGCATGAAGATACTTTGAGTCCCGGGAAAGGACATAGGATACTTTTTGTTGTGTTTGATAAACGAATTTTGGCGCAACGGAGTTGCGGGCGTCATCTAGTTTCTAATAATTTTATTGAGCGGATAATATTATTGTTTTAATAACGTCCGACCTATTTATCGTGACATTATATTTTGTACATCCTTAAAACCTCACTTAAATACTCACACGTATTTTATTTTCACCACAATTACAATTCAACACACTTTCATTGCCAAGTAAAAGTGCGTTTTAGTATTCATTACTACGCTGCCTGAATAAATCATTATAGATCCTAGATCCTGAATCTCTAGAGGATATATTTACACTTGTAACAGAAGGAAAATGTCGGAAAATATTGCTTACATAGTAACGCGATAAGCAAAAGTATAAAAAGTATTTGAATTGTAATAATTAATTAAAAAATGAATAAGAATTCAAAATGAAGAAAAGAACGATCTAAAATGTAATATTGGGTAGATAACAAATAGAAAAATATTTTTAATATCCATTCTAATATATTTATGATATATTGTCATACTAAATATGAATATTAAGTATAATTAACTATATTGAGGATAATGAAAGGTTTTTTATCATTATAAATCTTTTAATTTGTGTTTACACATTAGCCAGGTATAAAATGTCAAACAACACGCTTCGATCAATGATTTATTAAATAAGTAACAAACATCCTCACATTCACACACAATAAATAATGTCGCACTATTTACACACCCGGTTAAGGAGATATTTGGTACCCGCAAAGCAGTTCTAAGGAATCAAGTAGAAATCTCTAAGGAATATTCAATCTCTCTTCAGATTGGGCACTGAAGAGAGATCCAACAAAAGTAAAGCTTAAGAGTTTCGAAGACAAAATCCTAGTCAATATAATATTCTAGACAAATATTATACTAACAGAATACAATGAAAAATAATTTCAAGACATAATTTAGCTTTTTAAAGCATCTACTTAGTGGTTCTAAAGGTTCTAGTGGTTCCTGGTTCTAGTGGTAAGCGTTGTAAGCGAGTTCCTGGGCTTGGTCCATTGGTTCCGCGTCTCTCCTGCGGCGAGTGGCAGCGTAAGCGGCATCCCAGGGTCCGTGAGCAGCGATTTGCGGGTGGCTATTGTCTGCCGCGATCTGGGTAAACTACAACGTTAATACATGCTTAGCTAGTGTTAGTACGAAAGGATCTCCTTTCGGAAATGTTATGGTGCTGAATAGGGTGCAATTTTGCCAAAAAATCGTGCTGAACGTGATATATTTTAAGAGGGTTGTACAATATAATATATTGTGCTGAAGGTTTTAGAAGGTTGTGCAATTGTGCGTAACTAAATTTAAAATGTGCCTTTTCAAGCGTGTTTAAAAATGGACCAATATAACGATAAGGAACGTGTAGACTGTAGACGGACATTTCGTCTAATATCGACATTAATTTTTTATGCTACGTAATCGGTAATTCCATGATTGATGACAAAATTGGGTAAATAAGGGACTAAAAAGGATTAAAGCTTACCTTCTTGCAAAGCTGGAAGATGGCCAGAGCGACCGACACGATGAAAGAGAAGAAGGACAGCTGCAGGGCATTCCACGCCTTCAGTCCAAGAACACCGATGGCCAGGGGAATGAGAGTCATGGCCTTGAGGAGCACGAACACCAGAATGGGTACAATGATCTTCTTCAGCTTGGCCTTGCGAGCCTCTCCAACGGAACGAGCACCCTCCTTATTAAATTTAATGTTCAGGCTCAACTCATCGTTCTCCAGATTTCTGGGGCTGACGGTCACCTTGGTGTCGGCTATGGGCAGCTGGAACGTCACGTCGTGGGATTGGATGTAATTCTCGATGGAATCCATGAAATCACCAGAGGAGCGACCGGTTTCGCTGCTGGCACTGTTCTTGGTAACTTCTACTGTTTCTGAGATCTGAAAGAAATGTTGACAAATAAGTGAATGATTGATGTTTGTTGATAAGAACGGACTCCAAAATTCCGAGTAAAGAGCCATGCTATATGACAAAGATGTTCCAATATATCATTTGATAATATTAAAAATTTTGGGCAGAAAATTACCTGGAAAGTGTCCTTCTTGAAGATGCTGTCCAATAACGACATGACCTTGTATTTGATGCAGGCCGTCGGGTCTGATCCTTCTGCACATCCTGATCTCATCTCCTCTACCATCCCATCCATGGGGGTGCCCTTCCAGAAGGCATCTTTCGTGGGCTGAGCCAGCGCCGTCCCAAACAGCGCGAGGGCCAACACCAATCTTAAAGCGGCCATGTCTTCTGATGCTCACTGGACGACGGTTGGCGAAATTGTGATAGATTCGACAAGGTCCCTGTGCTTATATACAGCTATTTCAAATTCAGCGCGTACTCTTCGGTTCCGGTACGCATTGTCTTGGAATGTAAGAGCCGATTGGGTAGTTACGACCATTCTGCCGCAGAGGAGTTAAGCGTAAGGGAAAGCTGATGATACGTATCCTCCTAGAAGCATCGGTGCCGAAAGGTCCCAAGTCCGAACAATATTGGCAGAGTTTGGATCGTTTCGGTCGTGGGCATACTAAGCGCCTTTTCTGTTGTTTGTGACACCATACCCTGATTCGTTGGAGACGTGATCCAGATCGTCCTTCCTTGTTCCTCTTATAACCATTTCCTGGTGTGTGAGAAAGACAGATATTTTATGGAGTACTAATCTATTTGGTATGGGTATCAGGTGCCTCGCACGCGTCGCTCGCATACTTAATGCAGTTCTTGAACTTGTCAATTGGGAGATAATGTTGTCGTTGACTTTGCACCTTTTGACTGTTTTGATGCACTAATATCATATGATGTAGATAGGGTCAATTATTTATAGGTCTAGGTTTTTTTAATGGACATTTGATGTACCTAAATAAGGGCGATATGCTTCGTTTTTTCTCCAAAAAACTAACAGCCATCTCCTAAGATGAACTAAAGACGTTCCAAATATGTTTGTCTCCTACAGAAACCGTACAGTGACAAATGAGTCGAAGCCTTAGACATTCACCAAACTCGCGATGAAGTTAGAACATAAATCACTTTCACCATTAAGGTGACGCCGCGTTAAAGTAAGAAACCATGTTGGATATGTTTTAGATTGCTTGTTTTCTATGAGAGGCCGGGCCGGCCCCTCATAGAAAACAAGCAATGGAACAGCAAAAAATGGAAAGGGCGTAAGCGACAAAATGGTTTTTGTCGCGTAATTTAAAAACCATAAATACATTTCATATAAGCTATGCACATATTAAAATGTATGCTTCAACCAATTTATGTACAAATTTTGGAACCTTAAATCACTCTCCTCTGTTGGAAAAATAGGAATCCCTTTTTTTACAGAGGTCTTTTCGATTGATAATTCTGTGTTATAAAAGTTGTCGAATCGTGTTATGCTATGGGCAATTCAAAGACAAAGACATGATGAATACTGACAATGAACTTTAGTTTCTTAGCTTTAGTCATTGCTGAGAAAAATCGGCATCGCTACAGCCAAATTATCAAGGCGTCGCCTTAAAACGAATATTAGGTCGAAGGACGTTTAGTATTCTACATCGCCGTTGACTCTAGCTCCTTTATTACCCAACTGTGCTAAAAAGAGGGTTACGTTTTTGAGAATATGTATGTATAGGGTACATCCCTCTATCTGTCTGTAACGTTTTCAATATGCCAGTCAAAGGTACGCAGTTCTAGTATATTATAGTTTAATAGTTTGCTGTCTAGTGTCTAGGACCTATGGTAAATGTTTCTTTTAGTAAGACAAGGATATCCATTTTTAAATATTATTACAAGTTAAAAAATCTTGAAATGTCTAATACTTCTTAAGCCTTCAAGCCCCGTAAGGCCCATATGGGCCGCGATAACAAAAGATTTCCAGGAATTGGGATTGTCCTTTTTTTTTTAATTGTGCCTATTACAAAAACATTTCGAGGAATAAGGTCAGTGATCGTTATTCTGTATATAAATTAAAAAAATATCCATTAGTTACTTATATTTTTAAACAAATATGTTTAACCTTAAACGGCCTATTCACTATCCTGCATTGCAGTCCGCCGTGCAGGCCTGCAACACCATTCACTATCCTGCATAAGCCGGCGGACTGCACGCAGGATAGTGAATGGTGTTGCAGGCCTGCACGGCGGACTGCAGCAGGACTGCAATGCAGGATAGTGAATGGGCCCTTTTAGTTTGACCTTCAATGGCGTCATCACTGGAAGCCATATATACGTTAAATTAGCAATAAACTCGGCCAACATTACGTTTTGAACTTTTGGTATGCTTCTCGAATCAGTTTTCACATAATTAAGAGAACTTGCATTCATTTAACACCTTGTTGATAATAATTGACAATGCTCTTTTTTTAATTTTTTATGTATTCAATGCTGCCGGCCGCTGATGATGATGTCATTGATCCGAAATCTTTAAAAATTTATTAAAAAAAACTAGCTCCAATGAATTAAATTTTTTTTTAATTTATATTCTTAAAATACCCTATTTCAACGAAAAAAAAATATAAAAAGTACATGTGATTTTTTTGGACAATGCCCATTGGCGATCGACTTTTTAAAACTAAAGGTATACTTAATTTAAATTATATAATAACATTATAATATTAATTTAAACTTTGATTAACAAAATTGTAAAAAAATATATACATAATATTATGTTTAATTTTAATTCAGTTTCAGAGCATCTTATTAATAAAAATCTGTATTATGTATTAGTGTTCCGATCTACGGAAATAATAATAACTTTTGTATTTTTGGGTAGTTTTAAATAATCTTTGTTTGTCATCTGTCACTTCATATTCAGTCCACCATTTTATTTACGTCTCGAGTCTCGAGTGTGCGTTTGCGCGATGATAAGTAAGTTAAGATGATAAGATTTTAAATATAAAGTCATTTTATGCCGTACACAATATATTATACAGGTGAATGTTTCTGCTTTGTAAATAATAAAGAAAACCGTCAGTCGCTAATACGATGGTGGAAAAACCGTCAGTCAGCGATATAAGTTATGATATTTGTGAAGAAGAATTATATACATTTTACTTTAAAAGCGCCATCTGTTGTTATATACTAAAACTAAAATAACACCTACCGAACCTAAACGTGTATAATCTAGATATGAACCTTTATTAGGTGCGAATTGGGATCTTTTTAATGTCAATTCAATACGATTCCTAAGAACAACTTTGAGATGCTCTCAATTTTTATTCCATCCATTATGAAGTGGCTTTTTTTTAAATCGGGCTTTGGCCCACCACACATTCCCACCACTGTATCTCCTGTGTCGCTAGGATCGACAGCGGTATCCAACCACGAAAACCCTTTGATATGATCTCAGGGAGCCCGAGGGACATGCTAAAGCTGTCTTGGGACCCGCAACGAATTTAATCAGAAGAAGATAGGAGGAGTAGGAAGTGTACAGTTTCCCTCCCCATAAATAGCGGGAGACAGCACAAAGTTGCAATGACCGAAAGTCAAAGAACTAAAGGGAAAGCACCACGGGAATAATTAATATTAATTATGACTACTAAGCTAGATCTAAGTTAATGTTGGGATTTGTTGTGTTACACTGTTTCCAGTAATAATTATGACAAAAACGCTTAAAGGCACGGAAGTTCCTTGCGTTGTCCACGAGATCATCGTAATATGGGACTCCAGATTTGCAAAGTATGTTGTTAAGCATTAAAGATCTTTCGTTTTGCCAGAGGTTACACTCCCAGAGAACATGATGGGCGGTTTGTTCGAATATGTTGCCTTCGGTCGAGCACTCGCACATGGGTGATTCTACTAATTTAAATCCATAGAGTTTGGCTTTAAAATTACCATGACCGGTCAGGAATTGAGATACGCAATGATCAATATCCATCCAGTGTTTGGATAGCCGTTGACGTATATCTGGAAAAAAGTTATAAAGGTGGCGACCTTTTGTGGAGTTATCCCAACGAGTTTGCCATTCGGACATTAGGTAACGTACTGAATCATCTAAGGGTTCAAACAATCTAGCTATTTTTGGTTTATCGCGAGCGTTTAAAAAGTCCGGGCTAGTAATGTTTTTGTTGTGGTAGTACATAGTCGCACGACGCTGTATTTCAAGGTCTACGGGTAAAACTCCGGCTAGTACGGGTAAAGCTTCGGTACTTGTGGTTCTGTAAGCTTTACACAGGAATATGAGAGCAAGACGTTGGCTTTGTAATAATTTGCGACGAGCCGCACCAATAGTTGCTCGGTCGGCCCACACGGGAGCCCCGTAGCATAAAGTACCTAGGAATGTCGCTGAGTAAATTAGTTGGAGAGTTTTAAATGAGAGACCCCATGTTGAAGTGGAATTTTTTTGTAAATGAATAAAAGTTACGTTTAGCTTTTTCACCGGTCTGAATTATATTATGACCTAAAAACGAAAATTTATTTTCTAAGTAAAGCCCGAGATAACAGAGCGACTGCTTGCGTTTAACGTTAACATTATTAAGTTTAATGCTGGGTGTCGACAAGAGGGATCCCTTCAAAAGTATTTGGTAGGTTTTATGCGCGGCAAAATTTAAGCGGTTGCGGTGGCCCCAGTCCGAAATTAAGTTTAAACTTTGGTTTGCTTTTGTTTCAATTTCGGAACGTGAGTTAGCCTGAATAATGAGAAAACCATCGTCGGCATAGCCGACTAGTATGCAAAGCGGTGGGAGGGGGAGGCATAGCAGATCGTCGAAGCCTACGTTCCACAATTTAGGCGAGAGTACGGAACCCTGTGGACAGCTGCACGTCAGGGTTTTAGCGTGAATGCAGTGACCAAGTTGAAGCTAAGTTAAACTGTTATAAAAGTAAGAACGTATCAAGTAGTAAATGTTTGAGTAGCAACCTCTATTTTTTAATTTTAATAGCAGCATGGGCCACCACGCATTATCAAAAGCACCCGATATATCTAATGAGATGGCAACAACGTATTTTGTTTCTGATAGATTAACTATTTTTCTGACTTCTAGGGCCGCATCTACAGTCGATTTCCCGGCGGTGAAACCATACTGCTGACTATGAAATTTAGGGCCACCGGGAAGCAGGCGCGGTACGATAAGGCGTTCTAACAGTTTACCTAAACACGGTAAAAGCGTGATCGGACGGTAGGAATTATGAAGTGGCTGACGATCAAAGCTGTTATAAATAATAAATGCATTTGCATCCATGCATTGCAGGTGTTATAAATAATAAATATCATATTTTAAACTCCTGTCGAAAACACATATATTTTTTAAGTTAGTCTGTGTGTCCGTGGGATCGTAACTCCTAAGCGAATGCGCCGATTTTGAACGTGTATTCCTTGTTTGAAAGACGCGATTAAGAGTGTTAAGGGTCCGTATACGAAATTTGCCGATTTCGCTTTAACAGACGTGATTTAACAGTTAAAATACAGTATTTCTATAAGTTTTAATGCCCAACATGTAAGATCATTTCAAATATAATCTAACGTTGGAGCTAGATTTTTTAAAAGTATTTTTAAACAATTCAATTCAAACCCGCGACAGTTTTGTGATTTTTGCTGTAAAAGGTTTAGAATATCACCTGTTTATGGATTGTATTGACGTCTTAACGGTATGAAAAAAATACAATGTTCTGTTGAGAAAGTCGTCTATAAAATGTTGGAATTACTTTTTACCACTTTAATATGAAATAGTTGAGTAAAAAAATATGTAACTCGGCAAAATTTTGGAGAAATTTTTATTTATTTTGTGGAAGAAAAGAGGGGAGGCCTTTGCCCAGCAGTGGGACACAGTTGGCCAATAATAATAATAATAAATAATATATAATTAATATATATATGTTTAAGTCTAATAAGGGAAAAAACCTAATAATATTTCGGTAGAGAACCTTTCCAATTTCGTGTTCATCGACAAAATTTCGTATACGGGTGACGCCTTGGTAATTTGGCTGTAGTGATATCGATTTTTCTCAGCAATGACTAAAGCTAAGAAATTAAAGTTCATTGTCAGTATTCATCATGTCTTTGTCTTTGCATAACATAACATCATAACGTCATATTTTATAACACAGAATAATCAATCATCAAAAAGACCTCTGTAAAAAAAGGATTCTAATTTTGATGGAAAATGATTTATGCTTCCTAATTTGTATATAGATTGATTCAAGCATACACTTTAACTTGCCCATAGCTTATATGAAATATACTTACTTATGGTTTTAAATTACGCGACAAAAACAATTTTGTCGCTTTCCATTTCTTGCTGTTCCATTTCTTGTTTTACATAGAAAATACATAGAAAACAAGGAATCTAAAACAGACGGTTTTTTTACTTTAACGCAGCGTCACCTTAGCGATTGACAATGTTTAGCTAGATTTTTACCTTACTTAATTTATAACTAGCTATATGACCGAGCTTCGCTCGATATTCAAAAAATTAAAAAAACACACATAAAATGACATTTTATGAAAATAATTCCTAGCTAGATCGATTTATCGCCCCCGAAACCCCCTATATACTAAATTTCATGAAAATCGTTGGAGCCGATTCCGAGATCCCAATTATATATTTATATATATATACAAGAATTGCTCGTTTAAAGATATAAGATTCAATTGAGAGTGGGATTGGGCGGGTCACGTTAGCCGTATGCACTCCTACCGCTGGGCAAGGATCTCAACAGAGTGGGCACCTGAGGACGGACGCCGCCGCCGAGGCAGGCCTATAAAAAGATGGCGTGATGAGCTGGAGGCATACCAGCCAGGCTGGCCAGCGGTGGCGCAGGAGAGAGACAGATGGAAGTCTTTGGGGGAGGCCTTTGCCCAGCAGTGGGACAGTTTGGGCTTGAAATAATAATAATTTATAATTGGTTTATTAAATTAGAAGTTTGAAACTTTTATTTTGAGAATTGCATTATAAACCATGGAACAAAAAAGCTAATCCATACTTCCATACTAATATTATAAATGAGAAAGTGTGTCTGTCTGTCTGTCTGTCTGTCTATCTCTTACCTTTTCACGCCCAAACCGCTAAACCGATTTTGCTGAGATTTGGTATGGAGATACTTTGAGTCCCGAGAAAGGACATAGGATACTTTTATCCCGGAAAAATTTACGGTTCCCGCGCGATAAACTCATTTTGGCGCAACGGAGTTGCGGGTGTCATCTAGTAATAAATATAATATTATGTTTTCATGGTTTTCGCTGGTATGGCCTCTATATACTTACTGTAAATCGTTATACAATAAAATGCATTATGCAACGAAATATAAAATTTAATGATAATTAAAAATATTCAACATTCTTTTTAATTACAACGCGACGTGGAGATCAGTTATCGTGGTGCTATTTAAATTAGCTGATTGTCCGTATTACATCATTCTTCAAAAATCTAACGCACTACTTCTTACTCAGTTCACCTTGTCAAAAATGGCCTTTACATCAACGGCATAAGAATCTAACAGAGGTAAAATACATCCTAACGAGCTAAGTACAAATATTTTCAATGCAAACTGCATGGCCCACGCATTACTATTCAAAGGCACGCAGAACGCCAAAAGTATGGAGCGATAACTGCGCTCATTAACTTAGTATCGTCCCTGTCATTGCCAGGTGTGGACTATCGCTTTCTACAACCCATAAAATGAAACCAGCACTCACGAACTTCGCCAACCGTACGGGAAGCCCCTTCAACAAAGACGGAAAAGAACCCAGCATTGTCCACGAAGAAGTATTAAAAACTGACGTGAAAGATGACAAAAAAGAGAAGAACAGCGAACTCCAACAGAAGGTGAATAAGAAGACAGCAGAATACCAAGCTCACAAGCCAAGTTCGGGAGTTTTTACGGAAGTGGTATCACACGGTGCGTTTACTTGTAAAAAAGTGGAGAAAGAAACGTCGCCAAAACCAGAAAGTGCTAGGAATAATGGGAACGGAAAGTCCCTTTTGGGATTTCCGTCGTCAGCCAACGATTTGGCTCTAGACGCGAAATCTGACTTGGAATCTGATCCCAACATCTCTAAGGAGGTAAAGGAAAAAGTAATTGAAAAACTCTTCAAGCTAGTCTCAATGGTGCAACACACTTATGAATCTAAGGTGAGAATAATGACAGAATTTGAAAAATTCAAGGACACGCATCTGAAGAATGAACTAAGGAGAGAAAGAGAACACTCTGAACAATTGTACAAGCTAAATATGAATTATCAAAATGAGGTGGTTCAGTCAGTGCAACAGTTAAAAAGTGAGTTAGATATGTTCAGAAACTTCAATACTGATTCTGGTGCAGTTAGTTTGAAAGATTCGATGACTTACGATTCTTTGCCTGTGGTTGATAAAGATAAAGAAGAAAATTAAATAATAAGAAATACTATATTGTTAACCAAAGATCTTATCGTTGTGTAATTAATAAATTTTATAATTATAACCGTGTTTTACTACTTTTATTTCTGTGTTAAACAAATAATTTGAATAATTAGCGTCTTATCTTTTCCTTGCAATTTAGGTTTTAGCGCTGATAAGAAGTTTTAACAAGTGCAAAATAATGTAAATAGTTATATAAACGTTTTTCCAGTACCTATACAATTCATTCCAACATGTATTTTCAATTAAATTTTCATAGCATTAGGCTAAACTCCGAAAAGGTTTTCCGAAATCCGACTCATAAAATTACGTCATTTTTGAGTCATCAATGAAAGTGTCATCTAGCGATATATTGATGTACTTCTGCAAAGTTGCCATAGTAACGTGCGTCATATTTTCACCTGTGCCTTATAGATGGCAGTAAATATTCACTTATATCAGGGGTTTCTAATTTCAAAATAAAGTGACACGCGAAATGAATAAACTCAAAAACTATTATTGATATACGAAAAAAATACCATAATGTAAACTGATTTATTAACATCTTTTAATATTTTATTTTAAAATAATTTTTAAACTATACCCTAGCCTGTACTGTATAACGAATAGCGCCATCTATTGTGAATACCTCTTACTAATTAAATCGACAACCAGTACAAAATCGGTAAGTAAATAATTGACATCATAGTTCAAGCTCGCAATAATAGATGGCGTTATAGCTATACGCACGCGCAGCATTTTTAAAATAAAATAATTTAAATATTTTCAATTTTAAAACACGGTGTGTTAGTTGAAAACTATAAAGTTTTTAGTTATTTTGGCAGTGTATGTTAATTTATTATACTTTATCTACGTCATTGTGCTTTTAATTTATACAGAAGAGTAAGCGTAGCGACTAAAATAAACTATGAATATTCTCCTCTTTTATTAAGTTTCCCATAAAATTAAATTATAAAAAATCAGCCAAGTGTGAGCTAAACTAGCGCACTAAGGGTTCCGTACCGTGATAGAGCTAAAATAGGCAAAAAATTATGTTTTTTGTATGGGGGCCCTTAAATATTTATTTTATTATAATTTTATAATTTATAATTACTAAAGTACAAATATAATTAAGGATTTTGTGTAATTTGCAAGTACGCAGCTGTTATTATTATTGATTACGAGTAAAAACCCTAAAAAGATCATTCTCCAATTAAGTCAGTATTCTGCTACGCTATTGGCAGGTTCCTATCTGGATGAAATAAGTAATACTATTGGATTAAAATACTACAACTTACGTGGGAGAGCCATGCTTCGGCACGAATGGGCCGGCTCGACCAGAGAAATACCACGTTCTCACAGAAAACCGGCGTGAAACAGCGCTTGCGCTGTGTTTCGCCGAGTGAGTGAGTAACAGAGTACTTTATTATATTATGGAGTGAGTTTACCGGAGGCCCAATCCCCTACCCTATTCCCTTCCCTTCCCTTCTTATCCCTACCCTCCCCTGTTACCCTATTCCCTGTTAAAAGGCCGGGAACGCACCTGCAGCTCTTCTGATGCTGCGAGTGTCCATGGGCGACGGAAGTCGCTTTCCATCAGGTTACCCGTTTGCTCGTTTGCCCCCTTATTTCATAAAAAAGTCAATACTCAATAACCTTTGCGTTTTTCATAATATTTAATATCATTGACAATAACTTTAGACTGACACGGTACTAAACATTGTTTTCTCAATTAAGAAAATCATGACAGCCATTACAATTGATTGTTAATTAGACATGTTTTTTACAGTTTTTATAGACAAAAGATTTAAACAAACCAACGAGACCTCACAGGTTCAACAAAAAACTGACGCGTGTTCCCAACAGCTAGCATCTGCGAATAATTTTTTACACGAATTTCTTTTGGTTTCGTAAAAAGTGGAAGATCGAAGAGTTTTTTAGACGGACGTAACATTGCACCGGCATGAAAAAAAATGTACATGGTGTTCCAAAAACGTTTTTTTTAGTTGCGTGTAAGTACGCTCAATTATGCTTCACACATGGTCCAGATTATTTGGATACTGAAAAAACTTCTTCCTGTTGACCATATTGTGTGTTGAAATCTAGATTTACTTAATTTACATTAATTTACATTATGGTTTAATGTGTGCCACAAACCGCAATTTATTTGGGCATTAGACATCGCACAAAAACGCATACGATTTGCTGCTTTAATGACGAAGATTAAATCTATTTTTAAGATGTAGTAGTATACCTAAAAGCTAATTGCATAAAATATGTGCATAAAACACCCGTTAAATTTTATCAAAATTGTAGAGGACACATGTAGGGATAATAAACAGTTAACAGACACACAGATATAAAGACAGACGAACTCTCTCATTTAATATTAGTATTAAATAAAAAGGAACACTCCCTATCTTTTTCAAATTTTGATATCACACAGGTAAAGCGAAACTTTTTTTTTTCTAATAAAATGATTCCTCAAAATCCTTAATTATCTGGGCACGAGATCGGGGTTTTTTATTCATTCCGCGCCATTTGGCAGAACGCTATCCCGCATAATGCCCTCGCGATAAATTAAAAAAAATATATAATAGTTTATAGTGAAATGAAACACCATGTATATTGTATAGGTACGTCATTTAAGTCAATTTTGTTATTTATTTCATATTTGATCCAATTAGAAGTTTAATCGACTATAAAAGGAGGTTGTCCGTGCTAATCCATACTGATATTATAAAATATGCGAAAGTGTGTTTGTCTGTCTGTTACCTCTTCACGCCCTAACCGCTGAACCGATTTTGCTGAAATTCGGTGTAGAAATAATTTGAGTCCCGGAGAAGGACAAAGCATACTTTTTATCCCGGAATGCATGGTTCCTGGGCGATAAATGAGTTTTCGTGTTACGGAATTGCAGGTGTCATCTAGTAATGAAATTTTGCTAGCGAAAACTTTAAACAGTTTACTCATACATAACAAAATGTTATAAGGCAGAAATTACAATTATACTTACTGTGCTCGGCGAAACATGGCGGTAGCGGTCATTGACATTCTACTAATATGCTCTTGGTATTACATGCTGAAAAGTTTCTCTTCATTTATTTGACTTAAGTACTTTGAAATAGTATAGACTATTATAGGGGGCTTACATTATTCCAATCCAGTGAAAAGCAATCCAGTGCACTGGAAATAATGGAATGCACTGGATTGCTTTCCAGTGCCCGTTTAATGTAAACGTCCAATAGTTAAAGTACCTACAAGTTGGAAGCCGGCTACATGAAGTTTTAGCAGACGACGCGGCGTGTTGTCGCGACACGTCATTTCTATGTACATATTTCTATCATTTCTATAATTTGTCGCTAGCTTCGTGTCGCTAGCTTAGCAAGGTATCTATATCTATACATATTATAAAACAAAGTCGCTTTTTAGGGTTCCGTAGTCAACAAGGAACCCTTATAGTTTCGGTCTGTCCGTCCGTCTGTCCGTCTGTCTGTCTGTCTGCGGTTTTACTCAGAGACTATAGGACCTACAAAGCTGTAATTTGGCATGAATACACATATTAATGATGGCAACAAAATGATACATGAAATCGTAAAAAATATTTTTTTTATGGTACCTCCCCTACACATCAAGCGGGGATGAATATTTTTTTTCGCGCCCACCCCATCGTGTGGGGTGTCGTTGAATAGGTTTTTAAAAATATTGCGAGTAATCATAGATTATTTTCCGATTTTGGGATCCGTTTGTGAAATATTACATTTTAAAGTGGAAAAAATCGTTAGAGTCCAGTGTCCCCCCCCTTCTACTAGCTAAACGGTTGGTTCTGGAAATGTGAAAAAATTCACGGGAGTAGGAAATATGCTGAATTTAAAAGGAAAACTATCACGGCTAAGAAGACTTCATAAGTTATTGAGTAATAGTCGATCAACTAAAAAAATGTATTCGGCGAAGTATAAAGGAACTTTTCGTTCAAATTCCTTTGAAAGTAACTGAGATGATGTTGTTAGTAGTGTAAAACACGCTATAAATGTACGTTTATTGACCATAAAAAAATTGTCAAAAACTAGACGTACTACGGAACCCTATATTGCGCGTGGCCCGACACGCACTTGGCCGGTTTTTTTCCCTCATGTCCCTTTGTTCCCTTTAATCTTTAATACTTCAGTCGGAATTTCCAGGAATTGTTATTGTATTCTATTGTTGTCCAGATCACCGGTGCTCGCGCGGGGCCTGAAGGATTAAAACTACGCAACGGATTTTGACGATTCTTTCAGTGTTAGATATCCCATTTATCGAGGAAGGCTATAGGCTATATTTTATTACGCTAAGACTAATAGGAGCGAAGAAATAGAGGTACATGTAAAAAAAAAACGGGGAAAATTATTTGAAAGGGCTAACTTGAATGCGCTAATCTCAGGAACTACTGGTCCGAAATTCTTTCAGTGTTAGATAGCCCACTTAGTGAGGAAGGCTATAGGCTATATTTTTTCACGCTAAGACCAATAGGAGAATGTGGAAAAAGCGGGGGAAATTATTTGAAAGGGCTTATCTCGCGAACTACCGGAGCAATTTTATGTTATTTGGCACAGATAAGAAGTAGACCACGTGAAGGATCATATAAGCTATCGATTTTAAACATTTTTTCAGTGGCTATATATTTTATACCCGTGCGACGCCGGGCGGGTCGCTAGTTTCATATAAATTAGAAATACATACCTACATTGAAACCAGTAGACAGTAGAGTCGCGACTCGCGACGACACGACGTCGTCTGCGGTTGCTTCATGTCGTCCGCTGCCAAACGGCACCTAAGGGTTGGACCTCATCTGGCAGCACGGAATCGACTTTTTCTGTCGCCCTTTCTCTTTCTGTCGCTTAGAACTGCCATTTGCTAGACTGAGACAGAAAGCATAATGCGATAGCACGCGGCGGAATCCTCGACGCCCACAACTCCAAAACGCCAAACCGTACATTTTTCCGGGGTAAAAGTATCCTATGTCCTTTCCCGGGATTCAAAGTATCTCCGTACTAAATTTCAGCAAAATCGGTTCAACGGTTTGGGCGCAAAGAGGTGTTATATCTAATATCACAGACAGTGACAGACACTGATACTGATATGAGACACACATTTATATTATTAGTATGGAAGTATGGATGCCCGGTTCTTTGGAACATTTTATTGGGCATTCTGCCCATCTCTCTGACAAAATGCAAACCAGATGCACCAAACGTTATCAAAGACTATCGTTTTTTGCACAAATAATTGCTAAAAAGCAAAAGTCCGCAGCTGATCTGACACGAGCCAAATAATTATTTGTAAAAAACGCAGCAGGAAGCGGCTTGTGGGACTTCCGCGGTTTGCGGCGAGCGCAGTGTGGACATACCTTTTGAGATATATTATGTAGTTGCAAAACAATGAATCATGAGTGAAAAAAATAAGCAATTTTAGGTTTTTATTGTAGCTAGGAGTTTTGTGTAAGAGAGAAAGGATCTTAATTTATGTGGAATCTCTTTCGAAAATGTAAAATTTTTTACTCTTTTATTTAAAAATTTAACATTAGGTACACATTAAAATCGGGAGTGAGGATAAATCTTAGAAACTGAAACTTAAAAAAATTATAAGAATGCATGCTGTGCGTCTAGCATGCGCGTAAAACGAGATATACGCAACTCTCGAGTGTGAATTGTCGATATCGACATAATGTCGAAATCATTTTTTGACATTGTCGATAGATTTTGACGACAGATCTACACGAGAAAAAATGTATGTCATGTTAGGGTCAATAGAGATGAAGAGACACACCATCAAACATCGAGAAAACATAAAGACAAAATTTTCTCGTTATGCGCATGCTAGGCGCACAGCTCTATCGCATCTCCTTTCTCGGGACTAAACTATTCATAACCGCACTGTATACAAAATTATAACAAAATCAGAATTGCAGTTAAATTATTATCAATCGCTACAGACGTAATCTCGAATTTATAATATAAATATGCATAATAAGATGTAGGTTTCAAGACCAGGAGCCGTGGTATGTCACGAACTCATGTTTAGTCCATATAAGTATGAATGAAGCAACAAGAATTAAATGTAATTATCATCTCGATAAACTGTATCAAATGTCACACCTTGGACTACATTTTTGTTGTATTAATTGCAGATCACCAATATGTCGCTCGCCTTGATTGTAATGTTCGGAATTTTTGTTAATTTTGTTGCTACCGTAATAAATATTCTGTGCTACCGTATGAGTTTATTCTGGTATAAATTCGGTTAGGTACATGTTTTCACGCTAGAGGCAGCACCAGCATAGACAATAAACAAAAAGTTTTGTTCGACGTTTGAGTACTTTTCTGTCAAACTAATATGACGTGTTACGTGTGCAACCTGTCGGATTATTTACTGAATGTACTAGTAACGCCCTCTGCTCCGATCTTTGCGTAATATTCCCTTTAAAAACAAAAAATGTACGGTTCCCACAAATACCTACCTCATTTAGATGAGTGGAGCCCCGCGGAACATTTAGTTATACATTGTTATCTAAGTCTTATCATGTCGTATCCACAATTTCTAGCCGTGCTTAGGGGATTTTTTCCTAATTTGATCAACAATTGTTCGGTTCATAATCGTCGAGATGAAGGAAAGTGCAGAAAAAATCCGCTCGTGCCTCCAAACTCTCATTTTTTACTTTTTTATTTTGGCATGTGGCTAATGACAAAAAAGTTTGGCAGATGGAGTTTTTTTCTCGCCGTATGTTTGAGAAATTACAGTCTGATGCTGATTGTCTTATTATGATGTAGCCATTAATAATATTATTAATGACTCACATAGTGTACAATAATATTATATTAAATAAAATAGAAAAAGGAAAGGAAAGAGGAGGTTGCTTCAGCTTTCAGTTTATGCTAAATGATGCCCGCAACTCCATTGCGTTGAATTAGTTGAATGCGCGGGAGCCGTACATTTTTCCGTAATAAAAAGTATTCTAAGTCCTTTCCTAGGACTCAAAGTGTCTCCATAACGAAATTCAGCAAAATTGGTTCAGCGGTTTAAACATGAGGTGGTAATGGACAGACATGCACACTTTAGCATTTATAATATTAGTATGGAAGTATGCTTAAGGATTATGTGACAAATAAAATAAATAAATATAAGGGGTTAACAATTATTCATAATCAGAAAGTGCGTCAGCTGAACCCACTCAAGGATAATTCTGACACCGCTTTTAAATTGACGTAGATGGGATACCAACATAAAATCATTGCAATGCATGAAATCGATAGTTTCAAAATATAGGACCATATTATTATGTGCAAACGAATGTCAGAATGGTCCTAAATAGTAGCTAAAAGCCGCACTTTGTGAGGGCTCGCGTCGTCACGCCTTGACTGACTGATGATTAGAGATCAACTACGATATCATGGCGCGCCCCTCCAAAATGCAAAACTTTTGAAGTGCGTTGTCAAAACGTTTGAAGTGCGTTGTCTTGCGCGGTAGGCTAGTTATGATTGGTTGACCAACAAATCTTGGTAATGAGTGACATTAACTGAAATATTACGTGTACTGTGATTGGTTGAATACTTACTACATACAAACTCTTTCATAAGGATGTGACTACACACATTGAAACAGTCATTTGGAGGGGCGCGCCAAGTTATCGTAGTTGATCTCTACACATCTAAATTTAAATAAAAATTACTACGTAAAGCACAAATCAATAGGCGTGATCACAGGCTTCTACTTATTTATGTGGGCGTGATAGTTTTTCCGTAAAGTTTACTACAAAATGTTCATATTGTGAGATATACTATATCACTAAAATGGCCCCAAGCATAGTTAACGCATTTTGCCTATGTATGCCATGTCTATTATATTATGTATTAATATTATGTACGACTTTGTCAATAAAAGCAAAACAGCAAAATAACTAAATATAATCTACATAGCATTTTATAATTATTGCAAACATTCATTTTTATTTACCGCAACATAAGGCTATCAAAAATTAATTTCGAAAAAAAATTAAAGCGTTTTACTAAAAAAATGACCAAAGCGCCGGCACATGCTACGATTAAACAAAAAATATTTAAGCAATAGGCTTTTTAGCAAATAGTTTTTATAAAGCAGCTGTCGTATGCAGATGACATTTTTTCCGAAGTGCGATTTTTAGTGGCATATATCTATGTTTATTCTGCTTTTTGAGAGCAGATGTTTTGCATGTCGGCAAATATAGAATTTTTTATAGTTTTGCTATTAATTTTATGTCTTCATGTCACACGGATACTCCATTATTAACGAGTAAAACTGATAATATTTGCCATTTCATTATAGAAATGCATTTTTATAATTTCATAAAAATAACGCCGAATATTTTTTTTAACACGCTCCACACAGTTTAAATATAGAATTCTACAATAACAATATTTTTTTCTGATAATAAAAAAGTTGCAATACGCATACTCTTACAAGTTCGTCCCAGAAAAAATTCTGCAAACTCCTTCGGTTAACAAGCATTAAAACATTTTCGAAATTCGATCGATCAATTAAGAAAATATCGGATATTATAATCACGTCATTATTGAAGTATTTTGGACTATTTTTATGGAAAGGGTCGGTAGGTGACCAGACGTATTTCGGAGAAACATTAGGTATTTTGTAGGGATCATGCAATATAAAATAAAGTATAATTGCTATTCAAAAACAAATAACGCAGCCCGAGGCCAAGGGCACCATCGAAAGCTATTCGATTTAAATAAATCAATCCTTTATAGAAATGCATCGATATACAGGCGATGATATTTTTGACAGATATTTTTGAAATTCGATTTAAAAAATACTTGTGTTTAATCAGTAATAAAAAATGAAAATATTATAAAATTTGTAGTTTGTACTTTATTAAAGTTGATAAGTTTTATCATACCATCAACAATGTCACTTTTCTTACCAAAAAAAGTTGTAACGTAAACCTAATTATGTTGTAAATATATTACAATAGTTGTAGTAATTTAAACAGCAATTAATTAAAAAATTGCAATGTTAAAAAAAAACGTTAAATTCACTATGATATTAATCGCATTTTCTTCTTTTTTCAGGTAAGTGAAAAAATTCGAATGAGCCGTAAGTAATTTTAGGTGCAATATTCTACAGCTGCCGTCTTACCCTCCGTCATCCGTAAGGTCCAGCAGACCAAGATGGAGGAACAAAAACGTGTAAGCGGGCGCGCTTCCCACTTGTACCGCTTCCCGATGCCGTAAGATGAGCAATCGTTTCCCTAAAAACACTGGTCACCTAAGCACGGGACAAGAGCCTTAAAAACAGCACAACATGGTCATCTAACCTGGATAATATTTCACCAGGTGATAACGGTTTTTATTCAAACATCGGATTCGACAGTTTTACCCCCACCTGGGTAACTGTTTTATTAGATTTTTTTCTGGAATTTTACGGTAAACTTTTTCGGAGCATCCTGTATCGGTGCACTTTTTCGAAACATTTGGAGGTCGAGTTTTTGAGGGGTTTTTTCTCAAGATGGCGGCCAATTATGCACATTTTTGCCGACGCGGTGCGTTTGAGTGTTTCTCGCGAGTGGACTCTCATACTTATGAGGTTGGATTCCATCAAATAAAAATCAGCGGACGGTTTTTGTCAGGCTTTTTGTCGGTATCGATGAGTCCAGATTTTGAAGGAATCCAGCGACATCCATTGTGTCCATAGGTCGTGATATATACCCGCGTCTATTTTTTTTTCGCGAGCCCTGGATGCGAGCGCTTGCGCCGTTAATGTTAATGAGACCGCGGACAAAAAACCTTTCAAAATTGGAATGCAATTTTAAAATTAGAATGTTCGAGAGATGAGTGTACACGAATGCTAAAAACTAAGTTATGTTCTTATTTCAAACGTTAGTTTTATTTCAAAATTCCCTAAAGCCAACCTTAAGCCTATTTGCAACTTTCAACCAGTAAACTTGTCTAATAAAATATTATTATATTTGAATGACTGCTCCTTACAGAAGCTGAGAAAATTCAGCACAGAATTTTCACATTTTAAATTTACTAAATCAATAATAATTATGCTGATAATTTCATAATATACAGTACCTACTACTACTACATATATTTTGAAGTTTATATCAATTACTTCTCTACATTAAACTTGTGTATTAAATTATGATTATTCATTCCACAATAAATAATAATTCAACAGTATGCAAAATGATCACAATTAATTTATTCATCTACTAATTCCATACTAACACATATTAATCTAAGCAATTACGTATATAATTGAATTATTCTATGCTCGCTTACTTCTCTAATAGCTACAATGCTCTATGATAAACTATCTTAATTTGCATTAAAAAAAAGAATTGTAATTATAGGCTAAGAGCACACGACACACGGCCAAGTGCAAAGCTTTAAATAGATCCGAAAAACAAAGAATGTAATTTGCACTGGGCAGTATAGCCCATGATCCACCTCACAGTTTGATTTTGACCCTAATGGCATGTACTTAAGTGTTATGTTGAAGGTAAAATAATGCTGAAAGCGCTGTAATCCTTTGACAAAGCCACCTGTCAAAACAAGATAGTACAGGTGGGTAGGCACCTGACGGCCAGCCTGTACATCAATGCACGGACGGCACGTACTTTACATAAAAACTACAAAGGAGTGGCCAGTGGTCACCGAATTGTCGCCAAGTTGCAGCAGGCGTGAATTTTTTTTAAGGATGCAAGCTATTTGCACTCGATAGTGTTCAGATTAAATCCTAGGTGGTGGTACCAACAGAAGTTTTCAGATGATACGAAATCTTGTGAAGGAAAACATCGTGAGGAAAGTCGCACTTGGTTGTCCCAAGACGTTGCCTAGTTCGTTCCTCTAGACTGGATTGTTTTATGCTCGAAGCTCGAACATCTTATGAACATAAAATGCTGTATTAATCATATTCATATTCATTTTTCTTTATTTGCTTCAAAAGTGGTATATTTTGGTGTTACAGTTAGTAGTTTTCATCTACAACGACAGATGAGAAAGCCTTGATTTTTATTTTCTGCAATTTTTGTAACTCTCTCCTACTTCATATTAGAAGTAATAACTTCTAATATGAAGTAGGAGTTGAAATATCAAGTACCAAATATACTTAAGTTATTTCAAGTACATAAGCTCGATCGTGGAAAACCAGACCCATTATAGTATCTATTGCTATCGCGGCCGCATCACGCATGTGGCCGCTTGGGAGTTGAAGCATACTAATTAAATTGTCTTATAAAGATTTTTTCAGGAGACTCGTCTTTTATGTTAGGTTTCAGTGTTGTGTGTATTTCAAGTGCGAGTTATACATATTATCTTCATAGTAAATTTGCTTTAGGTGTGCTTATCTTAATAAAAAAAAAACAAATTTCGAAAAAAATATATATCAATTTATTCTAATGATGAAGTCATTAGAATAAATTGATATTATTATTTATAAGTAAAACTTTCGTTTCTATCAATTGTACTAATAAAGCAAACGTCTAAATTCACACTTGGTTTCTTCTAATAAAAAATGCAAAGGTGCGCCAAGATGCGATCAAACACTCAACTATACAAAAGGCGCGTGCTATTTTTTTTTCACGGAAGACGAAATAGGCGAAAGCAAATACACACAGCCACAAAGGCAGAACTATCGAATTTCTGTTTAAAAAAAAGACAGCACATGCTGAATCTGATCTCCCATATTTGACAAAAGGGTTAGACTTATCAAACATTGCATTACAAAAACCGTACCTTTTTGCACCCGCGGTTTTTTGTACGAAAAAATGCGAAATCGATTTTGGGCAGATGTCCACAAATAGAAGGGGTATTTCGTAAAAAACTCAAACAAAGCGACTCTCTACCGTTAAGGGCCGTCAAAATTTGCTATTATAAGTTAAAGAGTTTTGATTGATACCTTGCTAAATGCACAGGAAACTTGTAAATTAGAAATTTCTGATGTATCACGTCTTGTAAACGATGTTTAGAAGTCTCTATCCTGTTATTAATTAATTATTTTGTCGATACAATGTGATAAGTTCAAAACTGTGCATAATTTTTGGTACACTAGATGACGCCCGCAACTCCTATGTCCTTTTTCGGGACTCCAAAGTGTCTTCATATCATATTTCATAAAAATCGGTTCGGAGTTTCAGGCGTGAAGAGTAAGTTCTGAAGTGGTACCAGACGGACAGACAGATAGACACACTTTGCATTAAAAATATTATTAATAAAGATTACTAAGGTTAGATAATATAAAAACCTCATTTGGTACCCAAATTAGTAATTAACAATTTATGAAAGTGATTATCGTAAAAAAAGTTTGAGAATTAACTCCCTAAGCTTACAATCTTTATTCAGTGGTAATAAAGTTGAATGTTCCTTTCAGCGGTGTGTAATGGTTGTAAATGATTTTATTGGCTGTAAACATGCTGTAAATTATGCACTTATTGACTTTTACAAGTTTATTGACGTGAAGATTTACGTGTTTGCTACTTTATGATCGAAGAGTCTCGATTTAAAAAAATGATCGCAATTTCGGTCTCTTGTGTGAGTACTTTACTTACAGTATCATATTTGATCTTATTTTAATATAAATAAATATCATTTAATTCGTCTTGGTGTAAATACTTCGGTGCACTTAGATTTTTCAGATTGTACTGAAAATTTCACTGTAATTTTAGGGGAAAATTTGACGTAAAATTTTTGTTTGTATAAAATTTGTTATTTCAGGAACATTTTTATGAGTAGTCGCACATTTTTCAGTCCCATAAATGGTAGATGACCGAATTTTCAATAACACAGGCAGCTTACAATGTAATTTATCGCCCATTGATTACGTTAAAAAATTGGAACAATGTTAACGGCCAGTATCATGCACTTTTATCTGCAGATGTCTTTAATCCATTTTGGCGGCAATTTTCACCAGACAACTGTCATACTGACATCTGTCAAATGCATATTTGGCGCCAATAAATTTTGCGTTGTCTATGGTCTCGGGGACTTATTAGTTTTTAACGAGAGTTATGTAGACATTATTGACACATTAAGATTAAATATTGGTTAACTATACCATTTAGGGATACATATTGTCTCTTCTTATTTATCGTCATTTACAAAACACTTGCCTTACGGTTAGGTAGCTATTCGGATACTAAATATTGCTCGCAATTTTGAAATAAAAAACTATCTCTGGGTCATTTCTTATTATCTCGATACTAAAATTCATCATAAAACCAGCTTTTTGAATGAAAATTAAAAGGACAGACTATCCAACGTAATCTACTTTTGAAATTGATGATGATTGACATGTTCAATTGTACGCCACAAATCCTAGATTTGGGGACACTACTACTTTATGAAGCTTCCTTCCTTTTTTAATAGGAAACATCGAACAAGGAACGCTACATTAAACTAGTAGAATTGGTGATGATGATGGAATCTGCCAAACATTTAGTCGGGAGTTCTCCTGAGGCATTAACCCTTCGTCCTGGCCGTCCTGGCCATAGAGTAAGGAATAATATAAAACTACAGATTTTTTTTTTTATGAAGAGTATATTCATTTTTAACACATTGCAACATATTTAACATTTAATGTCATTAATGATTAAGTAATAAATATAAATATTTTTGTATATTTTGACGACCTCTGTGGCTCAATGGGTAGAGTGTGTGGCAGCTCAAGCCGGGGGTCCCGGGTTCGAATCCCGCCGACGGAACAAAAAATTTTTCAATGTTCCTGGGTCTGGATGTGTATTAAATATGTGTATGATATAATAAAAATCTTAAATATATGTATAGTATAAAAGTATTAAATATATTTCCGTTGTCTGCTACCCGTAACACAAGTCCTTCAGGTACTTAGCACGGGGCCAGATTGACGTGGTGTGAAGCGTCCATAGATATTATTATTATTATTATTATATTATAGAAATAAAGAAAACTAGGGAAGTGATACGATGTTCACCGGGAAATTCGTATCAAATCCCTCCTACTATAAGCCTTGCCAGGACTTCCACGAATAATTCAAGACTAAACGAAACGAAATCGCCTATTAAATATTATTTATCATATTATATTATTATGAATAAAAATTAATTTTAAATTTTGTTGATCCCGCTAAAACTCGATTTTTAGAAAACGGCTGAACATTTTTGGCTAATTTAAGTCTTGAAATGTTTGTGGAAGTCCAGGGTAGGCTTATATTAAGGCGACGCCTTGATAATTTGGCTGTAGCGATGCCGATTTTTCTCAGCAATAACTAAAGCTAAGAAACTAAAGTTCATTGTCAGTATTCATCATGTCTTTGTCTTTGAATTGCCCATAGCATAACACGATTGGACAACTTTTATAACACAGAATTATCAATCGAAAAGACCTCTGTAAAAAAAGGGATTCCTATTTTTCCAACAGAGGAGAGTGATTTAAGGTTCCAAAATTTGTACATAAATTGGTTGAAGCATACACTTTAATATGTGCATAGCTTATATGAAATGTATTTATGGTTTTTAAATTACGCGACAAAAACCATTTTGTTGCTTATGCCCTTTCCATTTTTTGCTGTTCCATTGCTTGTTTTCTATGAGAGGCCGGCCCGGTCTCTCATAGAAAACAAGCAATCTAAAACATATCCAACACGGTTTCTTACTTTAACGCGGCGTCACCTTAAGAGGGAAGTGATACGAAGTTCGCCGGGTCGTCTAGTTTCTAATAATAATATAATTTAAGAATCTGTTTCATGTTCTGTCTATCACCTTCCCATCCCCTGCTCCTGTCTTAGCCACGTCCATATATGGCGGTGACGTGGATTCCTCGTGATGCAGTTTTGGCGGACAGATCCGATCGATCTGATTTTAAATACAATAGCTACTGAGTGTAACTTTAATAGTGTTCGAAATTTAAACGAAATTCAGTTTAAAATTTCGAAAAGAAGGAGACGTGACGCAATGTGTTTTTTTTTTAATTCTTAATTGAATTACTAGATGACGCCCGCACCTACGTTGCGCCAAAATTAGTTTATCGCGCCGGAACCGCACGTTTTTTCGAGATAATAAGTATCCTATTGTCATTTCTTGGGACTCAACTCTATATGAAACATTAATTCGAAAAGTAACTTAGTGAAGCTCCTAATTATCTGGCAATGAAACTGGCACAAGTTTCACTGTCAGGAAATTCCGAGCTGCGCTTTCAGTAGTTGAAGGTTCCATTCAACTTACGTAGGGTGGCTCTTGCACGGCCTTAAAGAAAATCGTTGTAAAAAACATTTAGGTCAGTCAGATTTACCGTCTCCTCTTTTCTTATTTCGTTACAAAAAAACATACCAATACAATGATATTCTACATCGTTACACAATATCCATACTAATATTATAAATGAGAAAGTGTGTCTGTCTGTCTGTCCGTCTGTCTGTTATATATAAATGCCAAAGTTTGTCTGTCTTTCTGTATGTCACCTCTTCAAAACAGCTAAACTCAAATTATTATTGTCAAATTCGGCGTAAAATAATTTGAGTTCGATGAACTAAGGCTAAGTTTTTTATCGCGAAAAATGTACGGTTTCTACGATATCAATGAAGTTACAGACAACTGTGTTATCTATGTGTTAGCAGATTGTAATATAGTTTGGCACACATCCAACGGATCTAAGAAAATGTGAAATCATTAACGTGCATACAATGTTTTTACTTAGAACCAAACAGCTGACACTGTGGGAAAAAACAATGCATTATTACAACTATGACGTATTTACCTTCTTAGCGCTGATTTTTAGGGTTCCGTACCCAAAGGGCAAAAACGGGACCCTATTACTGAGACTTCGATGTCTGTCCGTCTGTCTGTCTGTCTCCAGGCTGTAACTCAATAGCGGCTATAGCTAGACTTCTGAAGTTTTCACAGATTGTGTATATCTGTTGCCGCTATAACAACAAATACTAAAAACAAAATAAAATTAATATTTAAGGGGGGCTCCCATACAACGAACTAGATTTTTTTGGCATTTTTTGCTCGATATCAATAATAACAACAAATAGATATTTGAAATATTCACAGAGTACTTAAATATATGTGTACTTTAATAATTAATAATAATATTTAAATAAAATAAAATTAAAGGGAATCCCACACAAAAAAACACAATTTTTGGCAAATTTTTCCTCTGTAGCGGAACTCTTCGCGCGCGAGTCCAACTCGCACTTGGCCGATTTTTTTCATTATGCGAGAACTTTACATTTTTAACCGACTTCCAAAAAACGAGGAGGTTATATGTTCGGCTGTGGATATTTTTTTATTTTTTTTATTTTTTTTATTTTTGTATGTTCAACGATTACTCCGCCGTTTGTGAACCGATTTTCGAAATTTTTGTTTTGTTGTATTAGGTTTCATTCCAATTTGGTACCATGTTCACAAAAGTGGTGATCTGATTATGGGATCCAGGAGTAATCGAGGGAACTCCTCGAAATTTATATGGAAACATATGGTGATTTTGGTTTTATGTGAAGTGTACTAAGAATATGCTACCAAAAAGTCAAATATTGGGTCAAGGTATACCATGGTTTCGAAGATGCTGAGAGAACTCCTGACTCTTTATAGATACACGTTTGGGAGTTTCGGCGTTGTTTTAAGAACAGAAAGCATATGCTACCATGCAATTCAAATTCATCATCATCATCATCGTCATCATCATCATTACCACGTCGTGTTAAGGTCACCAATGTCTCATGGCACAAAATAGATAATAGTACAAGGCATAGGTATGGATACAATAATAATAATTATGTACATAGCAACACCAATTATTATAGGCTGTTTAATATACACGGCGGTCGGCGCCGCAGAGGCAACGGCGTCGCCGCGCGGCGCGCGGCGGCGCGCGGCGACGCGTACGTAAACATCGTATTCAAGTTCTAACTGGAATGTCAGGGCATGCGGCATGCCGCCAGAGTAGACAGAATGATAGAGTATGCTGACTTAGAACTGATGTAATTTTTTTTAAGTTTGACGTATTATGACAAAAGTCGTCGCTAGGGTCGTAACCTACAAATTTAGTTGTTTATATTTTGGCACATGCAAAGAAAACTGTCAGAATTCAATTTCAAAATCTTATTTTTAAAATTAAATTATACCAGCCAGCGCGCCAGCCTTTAACTTATCCTGGCGAGACACGAAAGAAACGACAGATATTAATACTCGTCAGTCTCATAGCAGTCGAAGTACTGGTAGTTATGTCTATTGTGATGCCACGCTGCGAGTATTTTGCAGCACGTGTTCACTTAGATCTTTTTAAATGTATTGTTTAAATTTATCTATCTACCTGATATTTGGGCCTTGGGGTATGCCGTATGACTCATATCAGTCTTAACAAATTGTAATAAGATACGTAGAATATACGCAGTACCACCGACGACCACTTATAAATTCGCGGACTATGACGGAGGTCAACTTAAGGTGAACGCAGATTTGGCCGCACCGCACGCACCGCAGTCGCCGCATTCGGAATTCTTTATATGAAGTTATAGGCAAGCTCGCATACCTACCTACCCGCGCCGCAGTCTTCGCAACTTCATAATAATATGAAGAATTGCGAATGCGGCGACTGCGGTGCGTGCGGTGCGGCCAAATCTGCGTTCACCTTTAATAACAATTATACGAGATCAATTACCACTCAATATTATGATTTATGTTGTCAATTCAATGCTCACTGCTCACACCAAGCTCACTGTTGAGTTGTCAGACGTCAGTTGCTTACAAACTTTCAACAACACAACGAAAATCTGTTACAAGTTACAACTACCTATATAAAACTTCTACGTACAAGCGATAGCGCGACACAGGAGCGCCTCAGTGACATCTAGTGAAGACAATATGAAACTATTTTTTATACAATTTGAATTGGCACTAACAGTTTACCTACTAGGTAACTAAAAAGAGTGAAATTATTATTTTTAACAAAAAATTAAAACCGACTTCCAAGGTAAAAACAATATTAATAGCATCCTTATAATATGAACTAAAAAGTATTAAATAATTTTTCCTATCTAATATGTAGTGCCTTTTCCCGAATTCGGCTAAACTTCAACTATTTCTGTACTCAATCTTCATCATTTTGAAGTCGGTGCCAGTTCCAAAAGTTTCAAATTTTCTGTCAAAGAAATAAAGATTCAGCTATATCTGGTACCGACTTCAAAATGATGAAGATTGAGTACAGAAATAGTTGAAGTTTAGCCGAATTCGGGAAAAGGCACTACATATTAGATAGGAAAAATTATTTAATACTTTTTAGTTCATATTATAAGGATGCTATTAATATTGTTTTTACCTTGGAAGTCGGTTTTAATTTTTTGTTAAAAATAATAATTGGAAATGAAATCCCTTATCGACTTATGAGACACATTTTATAGTCACCGGTTACACGGTCAAATTTTCATCAATCTGATCCATCAATCCGGTACGGATTGACGAAAATTTGATCGTGTACGCCACGGATTGATCGTATTTTTAATATGAACTTTTTAAACCCATCAATATTCCGTCAATCAGATTGATGGATCAGATTAATGAGAATTTGACCGTGTAGCCTGTGACTTAGCATTTTAAGAAAATCGTCAGGTTTTTTGATAGACACATTAATCAACTTTTTTTTTAAGGAGGGGAAATGCATTACTTACAATTAGGATAATCGGCAGGAATCAAACCCATGACCAAATCAAGAACCTAGTAGAGGTCAACCACTGGACCACAGAGGATGCTAATAACATGGTAATTTTCTACTCCAGCGCAAATGTAGAGTAAGTGTATCGACATACTTTGATATCCGATAAGTGATCACTGAACATCCATACTTCAATACTAATATTATAAATCTAAAAGTGTGTATGCCTGTCTATCTGTCCGTCTTTCTGTCTGTTACCTCTTAAGGTCCAAGCCGCAGAACCGATTTTGCCAGGTATGAAGATACTTTGAGTCCCGGGAAAAGACATAGGATACTTTTTATCCTGGAAAAAATTACGGTTCCTGCGCAATAAATGAATTTGGCGCAACAGAATTGCGGGCGTCATTCGTCTAGTTCTTTATAAAAAGTCTTTATCGCAGTCTAGCGATCGCTTATCATCAGGTACACCGTCCGCTCGTTGTTATGTACCTAATACAAAATGTATCTAGTACATAGGTCTACTGGACGGCACTTTTAGACATAACTTGCATATTTTGACCCACTTACCCACCAATGTTAAATTCCTCTGATATGACAAAAACTTGCCACCATAGATTTTAAAATGTTAGACATGCCATAAAAATATTGATATTTTGTAAATTTGGACTGTATTATTTTGAAATACACTAATTAGTGTTAAATATTATTAAATTATTAATTATAACCTGTAAGTAATGTATTTTAATAATATTTTTTTTTGAGGTCGTTTGATGTCTTTTACTAGAGATAAAGTATTTTTAAAATGTGTTTTAAATTAGCATAAAATTATATTCGTCCCTACAAAAGTTTTTGATTTACAATATAAGTACTAAACGTAATATTAATGTTTTTTTTTAAATAATTTTAAGAACATATTATTTATATTCTTTATTTTTTATTTTAAAACAATTAATGTAATTTGTCTAATTTTTTAACATCGTAGCATTTTGGAGCACTTAAAATTGCCCTCAAATCGTACAAAACTCAGTACAGGCTAAGACGTATATATAAATAATGAAATGGTTACTTTTTTAATTTTTGAATGTCAATTTTAAAACTTAGGGACATTTCTCATAAAAACATAAAAGTCAAAAGTTAACTCTTTCTTATGTTAAGTACTCACATACGGTTTTGCTCGATAGTTTTACTGGAAGTCGAGCAAAATCCACCGTGTGGACCGCAAAACTCACAGCTCGAAGGCTCGCATCGAGCCAGTTTGAAGGCTCGAATCGAGCCAGTTTGAAGGCTCGCATCGAGCCAGTTTGAAGGCTCGAATCGAGCCGGCTTGACACTAGTTTTTATTATTCGTAGCTAATTTCCTTCGAACTAGAGTAAAACTATCGAGAAATGCTGAATGTGTGGACGAAAGCCCGAGCCGTGGTTTTTACTCTACGTGATTGCTCGATCGAGCAAAACCGTATGTGAGTACTTACACTTAAAGGATCGCTTAGTTTTGTTAGATGTGAATGCTAAAATGTATTTATAAGCCATGTCTGTAACTTCTTAATCCGATTCATTTTTAGAACGCATTATCAATACACTTATTGTTCTTAATTGCTACAGGTGATAGGCCATATTAAATTTAATCTCTCTCACATTACCGACCTTATTGCTCTCATAATAAGATACCAATTATCACTCATATGACAATATACACATCTCCCAATATCGTCCTTATGGTCTTGAAAATAAGGTTCAAGTTGTGAGTTAACCAAGAGTCCTGACACATAGTTACATTGCAATTATTTAGCACATGTTCGTGGCATGTGGCTAGCACGCGCTGCGAAAAGATATGGAGCAGGTATTGACTTTTTTCTTCTTTTTTTTTTGTAGAACCATTGAATAGAATGCTTACTCGTTATTTTTATTATTAAATTTTATAAAAAATGCAATTTAATGGATATAGAATCAAATTAACTCAGAACCAATGAAGAGCTAACTTGTACTAAATCTCATTGCTTTTTCTTTTTTTTTTGTAAAATCAAAGTAACGAGTAACCACTCTATACGAGTGGTTACTCGTTATTTTTATTATTAAAATTTATAAAAAAATGCAATTTAATGGATATAATAATAATCAAATTAACTCAGAACCAAGACGTGAGTGGAAGAATAAGGTAAGTAACATGAAAAAACTTCCCGTTTTTTTGCTTAAATGGAGGCATTAGGGCCGGAAAAAATATTTGAAATAGAAAAAGTATGAATTATGAATTATATGTGTAGCTAGATATATTAGCTAGGTTATGAAGTAGATAAGTTACATGTTTTATTAAAATAATTAGGGAAAAATGAGGTATTGTTCGTATGTTACGAAATGTTACTTGTTCGATTCTTCCACTCACGTCTTCCAATGAAAATACCTAACTTGTACTGAATCTCATTGCTTTTTGTTTGAAATACACTCTCAAAAATAGTTTTTTTTGTAGAGACATAAAGGTTATTTGGTGTACTTTATGGTAGAAACCGCGAGGTTAGTTACAAAACATCAGATTAAATGACATAATTTTTATGAAGTATTGCGTCTAGCCTCGTCACGTTGCTTTGAATTGGACCTAAAAATAAAAGTTTAATTTTTAAGACCCACAATAAAGTCCATTAAATACAGTTAATTTATAAAAGTTTAATACATAATCAAGGCCAGCAAAGCGAGCCCTATAGTATAGTATATCCCACAACATGTACATTTTGTTGTACATTTTACGGAAAAACTATCAGGCGGCCTGTTGATTTGTGCTTTAAGGCGACGCCTTGATAATTTGGCTGTAGCGATGCCGATTTTTCTCAGCAATGATTAAAGCTAAGAAACTAAAGTTCATTGTCAGTATTCATCATGTCTTTGTCTTTGAATTGCCCATAGCATAACACGATTGGACAACTTTTATAACACAGAATTATCAATCGAAAAGACCTCTGTAAAAAAGGGATTCCTATTTTTCCAACAGAGGAGAGTGATTTAAGGTTCCAAAATTTGTACATAAATTGGTTGAAGCATACACTTTAATATGTGCATAGCTTATATGAAATGTATTTATGGTTTTTAAATTACGCGACAAAAACCATTTTGTTGCTTATGCCCTTTCCATTTTTTGCTGTTCCATTGCTTGTTTTCTATGAGAGGCCGGCCCGGCCTCTCATAGAAAACAAGCAATCTAAAACATATCCAACACGGTTTCTTACTTTAACGCGGCGTCACCTTAACATAGTTATTTTATTCATGTGTTATCATCAATCATTCAAGGTGTGACGACGCGAGCCCTCACGAAGCTCGGCTCGGCTCGGATATCTTATATTTTCGTGCAGCGTAAATAGTTATAATATTATTATTATTGAATTAAAAAATAGCAAAGTAAACCATCTCCATACACGTCTCTGTCCCCTTAGTCACTTGTCCCGTCAAAATCAGTCTACTAGTTGATTTCATACACCTGTTGCTGTTTGTACTTGATGCTACCTGTACACCGAGAGCACATCTTTACTTCATTTTAATATATCTTTGGTGCAATAATCTTAGTATGTTGCAGTTTTGATCACGGTTAGTAATTTAATCCTTCGATCGCAGATTCTTAGAAATCTATCGTCATTCTATTGTTGTCGCGATCACCGGTGATCTTATGGGGCTTGATAGGTTAATAGTCTAAACTACAATCAATAGCATCAAATTTTAAGTGATCCGTATTTAATATTATAAATGCGAAAGTGTATCTGTCTGTCTGTCTGTCCGTTACCTCTTAAAAACTGCTGAAACGATTTGACTGAAATTTGATATGGAGATACTTTGAGTCCCGAGAAAAGACATAGAATACTTTTTATACCGAAAAATGTACAGTTCCCACGCGATAAACGAAGTTGCGCGGGCATCATCTAGTAACTACGATGATGAGCATTACACAGAATGTAACAAAACAGACAGGGGTTCCCAAACTATGCACCGCGGCGCCCTGGTGCGTCGTGGAAACTCAAGAGGGGCACCGTGAATCGATCCTCCATCATTAATCATTATCTAAAACAGAGGTTCCCAAACTTTTTTTTCTCATACCACTTTAAACATTTTGCTGGATCCGGTGGACCTCCGACAGCTACACCCCCCCCCCCCCCCACCCAGTTCAAGGCCGGTCTGAAAAGCGTATTCATCCAACAGTACCAGCCTTTACTTTTTTGTATTCTAAGTTTGATTCACACGTCACAGTACAGCGAAGTAACCAGCTTCCACTTCGGAGTGGTAAAAAGTAAACGCAAATATTTTCTTGTCGTGTGCCTAGCTATTAAACACAAAAATTACCACACTTTTACTTATTTCTAAATCTCCTCGCTCTGTAATATTTAATCTGCTAATATTGTCTGTATATTCCTAGGAGAAGTCGAGTCGGGTCGCCTAATTTTTATAGACCCCCGTTAACGACTCGTAGACCCCCATTTTTTTTCCACGCAAGTGTAGCCCCTATCGGGCTCTCATGGACCCCTGGGGGTCCACCTGGACCACTTTGGGAATCAATGATCTAAAACCACAATTCACAAATATTATAAAATTAAATTATAATATTAATTATGTAAAGCTGGTAGATGATTAAAAAGAGGTATTATGTACTGCGGTTAAATATAGTTTGTTTATTACTATTTACCTGCTTCACCTAACTATAATCAGTAAAGGTATTTATTTATGTATCTTTTTCTAATAGCTAGCGTAGTAACTAGTAGAGTAGAGTTGGGGCGCGGCCGCGCCGCCGCGCCGTGACAAAATATTTAAGGTGTAACTGCACAGAACAGAAAAAGATTGGCAACCCCTGCTTTATACATAATATTATGTCCCTTTACCCTTACAATACCTATAGAGTTCACTGTGAAAGTGGCAGCTAAAATTTGTTATTCATGTGTTTGATTAAACATAGAAAGTACGTCTATAGTTTTTTCCACTAAACTTCCTTAAAATTACATGTTTTAAAGAAAATAAAGTAATTTTTTGATTTACAATCAATGACAATAAATTTAACTATACACCTTCAAGCTGCTTTTGTTAAAGTAAAATAAAGCCAAATTTTAAGTAATTGTTTTAGCGTAAAATTAACTATAACTAGTTAGCAACTTACTAGTTAGTTACTTTGGTGATGCCAAATGGACCTTGAAAACTATACTTATAAAAACGTCAATAAAAAATCCACCACCTGCCCCTCAGTAGCCATCGTTAATCATGACTCTAGTGATGTCATGATCAGTATCATGCGAATTGATGATTTATAGATCACTGGATGACGCCCGCAACTCCGTTGCGCCAAAATTCGTTTATCGCGAAAACCGTACATTTTTACGGGACAAAAAGTATCCTATGTCCTTTCCCGGGACTTATAGTATCTTCATGCCAAATTTTAGCAAAATCGGTTCAGCGGTTTGGACGTGAAGAGGTAACAGACAGACAGACAGACAGACACACTTTCGCATTTATAATATTAGTATGGATATGGATATAAGATTCTCGTGACCCAATGTTCGTTCCCGTACTCCTCCGAAATTTTGTGAGCATATTGAGTAGGTCTGAGAATCGGCCAACATCTATTTTTCATACCAAAAATTATTTATATGGCAAAACAACGTTTGCCGGGTCAGTTAGTCTTATATATAAAATTCTCGTGTCACAATGTTCGTTCCCGCGTACTCCTCCAAAACGGCTTGACCGATTCTCATGAAATTTTGTGAGCATATTGAGTAGGTCTGAGAATCAGCCAACATCTATTTTTCATACCAAAAATTATTTATATGGCAAAACAACGTTTGCCGGGTCAGCTAGTCTTATATATAAAATTCTCGTGTCACAATATTCGTTCCCGTACTCCTCCGAAACGGCTTGAACGATTCTCATGAAATTTTGTGAGCATATTGAGTAGGTCTAAGAATCGGCCAACATCTATTTTTCATACCAAAAATTATTTATATGGCAAAACAACGTTTGCCGGGACAGCTAGTACACATATAAAATTCTCGTATCACAATGTTAGTTACCGTACTCCTCCGAAACGATAAAGTCGTTTCGGAGGAGTAGGCACGGTAACTATTGATTTTTACTACATTTTTACCAAATTTTATATGCATATTCAGTAGGTCTGAGAATCGGCTACTGGCAATTTTTTTTATTGATAAGTGCATTTATTGAATAAATAATAGTAAATTATTGCAACTCAAGACTGACGGCGACCATTGTATAAGCGACGGGATAGCGATGGACGTTGCCATGGTGCCATACTTATTTAGTCACTTCATTAAAATAATATCGGCGAAACACTTTATATTATGGCAAAACAACGTTGCCGAGACAGCTAGTTTGTTTATAACTTTCATGTTATTATGTAGAGTCTAATTAAAATTTGTAATTTTGAAGTTTAGACAGAAAATTGCGTTTAGTTATCCTATATCAGGCATAAAGCCTCCGTGGTCCAGTGGCTTAATGAAGCGTGGCTCTTGATTCGGAGATAGTGGGTTCGATTCCGATGAGCATGTTTCTCTGGCGTTGTCTCGGTCATCCGTCCCGGTGGATTACGAAGGGAAGGAAAGAGGCTCGTGTGTACTGCGCACACACTTGCGCACTATAAAAACACTCTGTAGCTGGCCTGGTTTCAATGATTCCAGCCATCGTTATAAAAACCAGTATCGGAGGCATACATTTTAAGGAACAAATAAAACTTAGACTAAGATCAATTTAACTTTATAACCATGCTGCCAATGTCCCCAGAAAATATTTTAGTGAAAAACTTAAAATGTGCATCGTTTTAAAATTAATAAATTATTGCAACTGTAAAAGCTAACCTTCCTGTCCCAAAGCAAATGCCTAATTAACGAAAACAAAAAAAATGTGAAAATATATCGCATATTTTACGGCATGGGAACTGTGGAGACAGGACGTTTAAATTTCGAACGCGGGCATAGACAAACTTGATGTTTTTAAAGCGGGAACAGATTGGCACAAAAACGAATTTCCGGGTGTCAATTTTACATGTGCCGTTTTTGAAAAAAAAAACTATAAACATTTCCGTAGCGGTATTTTCGGTTTTTGCCGTAATGTCTGGGGATTCGTGTGAAATCTCCCATCTTGTATAATAAGCTGCCGATGTCATAGAAACTAACATTCGTTATCTTTTAGATCTAGCTACTTGTACATTCTGCACGCATACCTGTGACATAATCGTTACTTTGTTGTTTTATATTTAGATAGTTCTATAATTAAATATCAAACGTAAAGCATGTTTTGCAATAATTAAAAAGATGTTATCAATTGCTGCAGTTACTATTTTACACATTTACTAATACATATTATTATATATAAATCTCCTGTCACGATGTTTGTCCGCGATGGGTTCCTAAACTAATTAACCGATTTTAATGTTTTTTGTTTTTTAATGTGTGCTTTTTTCCAACTTGAGAGATAGGATAGCTTAGATCTTTAATTATAGTCGCAATTTTATTTTATTGCAAATTATTTGTCTATAAAGAGCGATCATTGTTTATGCGACTCGGGTCACGGGATAGCGATGGACGTTGCCATGGCGACATACTTATATTTTAGTCACTAATTCAATAAAATAAAACGGGCGATATACTTAATATAATATGGCAAAGAAACGTTTGCCGGGACAGCTAGTATTATTATTGTATCTTAGGAAATATTTAAAAGCACCTACATACGTTGATAGTACAGGCTAATACTAATTTACAGTTTTTAAAACCGATAACTGAAGTTATATGAATGATGATAATCTTTTAAACATTAATTAAAAAAACAATAAAAACATCGAACTGTCATTGTGCCTTGTTACACATTGAATGACAAGAGATGATAATTATGTGCTATTTGTAGGATAAATAAATAGCGTCAGAACATCAGGTCAGGATATAAGTAGGTATCAAGAGAAAGGAATGTAACACCAAAATTAAGTCGAGATTTGGTGCGGTCATAAGCCCTTCAAGGATAAGGTACGTCCTGTACTGAGAGTTCGGCAATTGAGCTACAGGTTTAGGGGAGCAACGACCTATATCCTAGTGAGCCACGAATTGTAACGCGTACATATTAAACTTTATTTTTTGTGTCTTAGAATCTACTTCTAATCATAGACGCGGCACGAAACACAAACGTCACACGTCACTTTTACGCGGCGAGTCCAATTTGATTCTTATAAGAATGGAACGCGTTCGAAATTTGAATTTCTTTTGGTTGTCTATGACACGTTTTTGAAATACGAACGTGTATGTGGGAAGTTTATGTTTTTAAGAATTTATGTTCCGCCGAGTGCGTTGGCTTGGCTATTTTTACATTTTTTCGGTTTATTGCCTACGAGTTTATGCAATTAATAGGATATTTTATTGTGCTCGTAAAGGACTAGATGTGTTTGATTGAGTGAATCCAATCCTAGCTATTAAATGTTTAGGGAAAAATCGGTGTGATAGTAGAAGTTTGAATATCACATTTTTTTATTATAAGCAGTGTGTCTGTCTGTCACCTTTTCATTCTCAAACTGTTGAGCCGATTTTGATGAAATTCTGTGTGGTTTCGGAAGAAGACACAGGATAGCTTAATCCTGGAAAAAAATGTAGACGATTTTCGGCGCAGCTAACTAAATAGCTGGCACTTGACGCCATCGAGTAATCTATTAGATAATGATTATTATTTATTGCAACAAAAAAATATGAAAATGGCGGCATGTATTAAATAAAATAGTTACTTAGGCACGTATCTCATGACATTAAATGCAAATGGCTGTGCAATCGTTTATATGTGCTGAATAATAATTTTCTTTATCATCTATGCCTATTAGCTACCAAGTATAGTTTCGATGAACTAAATTGCTAGCAATTTCACTGGTTCTTGGCGCCAACAACTATTATGTCATTAATGAACATAGAGTATAGACTATGTTCCAAATTTAAAAAAAACAGCGCCTTATAGATCTTTCCGAATGTCATTCGATCCAGTTTTAATATTTTTAACACTGTACTAGATAGATGGATCATTGTAATAACTAATAAGTACTTAATCAAAATACTGACCAATCAACAACGTTCTTACTCCCACTCCATAAATCTGGGTTAAAATTAATTCTGGGCTAAATATGTATACTTAAGTATCTGTATCAATCAGATCTTAGTTAATGTTAATCCCATAGTTAAATACCTTTAGTAAGTAGAGAAATTTAAGACTGCTCGATCTTTGAATATATTATTATCGTCCAAACCAATGTTTTCAACCTTTATTTTGACGATGCTACTCCTCTCTCACGATGCTACCCTCAGAGCTCGCGACCCACTAGTTGAAATCACTGGTCCAAACCATAGTCAGTTTGAGGCCAAACTGCACAAAATATGTAGCTTGAAGCCAATTCTTTTCTTCTCCGTCATCCCTCGATCTTCTTAATTATGATTTAGGAAAGAGACAACGATATTTTATCCAGGCTTAAATTTGACCCAGCCTCGTACGTTTTTCAAATCATAGACAATTTAGAGCGCCAAAAATTTGACATTATAACAAGCTAAGTCACGTGCCGTATAAACAGGGTGTTTTCAAAACGTCACGTTTATACACGTGCTCCAAATTTATACAGCGTGCTCCAGAAATTGCGAAATTCTAATTTTAAAATTTGCGAGGTCCTGCAGTACAGTATTGTTTTTGACACAAACCATAGATTGGATTTTGTACCATTCATAGGCAGTAGATGACTGACCAATAGGTCAGATATACATGACATGACATGTCATTTGGCCGAGTTATCTTAATTCTGTGTTAGTCGTGATCTGCGGCTGCTTTTTGACCGACTTCCAAAAAGGAGGAGATAATACGTTCGGCTGTATGTATTTTTTTATGCATGTTCAACGATTACTCAGTCGTTTGTGGTCCGATTTTCAAATTTCTTTTTGTGTTATATAGGGTTTTACTCGAATTTGGTACCATGTTCACAAAAGTGGTGATCTGATGATGGGATCCTTGAGGAAATGACTCCTTGAAATTTGTATGAAAAGATATATAGTGATTTTGATGTTTTCTGAAGCATTCGAGGAAAATGTTACCAAAAAGTAAGACTTCGCACCAGGTTATACCCTGGATCCGAAGGTACTGAACAGAACTTTTGAATGCTTGTAGGTACTGGTTCGGGGATTTCGGCGTTGTTTACACAACTGAAAGCGTAAGCCAACACATCAATTTGATTGATCATCATCATCACAACCATAATTATACCATGGGTCATCACACTATGACCCAATTATTGGTACTTTTCGTAATATTTTGCATCGAAGCAGATGTTTTTGATGATGATCAATTGAGGGAATGAGGGAAAATCGGTCCACAAATAGTTGTGGACCGATTTTCAAAATTCTCGTGTTTTTGTATAGGATATAATCTTAATATTGTATAGGTAATAATTACGAAAGTGGTGAGCTGATTACGGGATCTATGAGCAATCGAGGGAAATCCTTGAAATGTATCAAAACACTCATAGTGGTTAAAATGTTGTTTCTAGTAAGTTAAACATATGTTACGAATGTGAAAAATTTCATACGAAGGTGTCTCTTGGTCCAAAAGCACTGAACAGAACTCTTGAACCTTTAAAGATAAAAGTTTGGAAATTTCAGCATCGCTTAGATAACTGCAAGCATTTACCACAATTTCGCTTACAGTAACATAATGTGAATAGTTAACATTCGTATTGGTTATTTACGCATAAAGCCTTATTTTTTACATAACTAAAAAGAGTGAAATTATTATTCTTAACAAAAAATTAAAACTGACTTCCAATGTAAAAACAATAGTAATATGAACTAAGAAGTATTAAATAACTCTTACTCTTTAAGAGTGCCTTTTTAAAATTCATCTAAATCGCAACTATTTCTGTACATACTACAGTCATCATTACTTTGAAGTCGGTACCAGCCCCAAAATTTTCAGATATTTTGACATTACTCACGATTAAATTAGATGGTACCATCTCAATGGCTGGTACCGACTTCAAAATAATGAAGACTGTAGTATGTAAGTACAGAAATAGTTGAGATTTAGACGAATTCTAAAAAGGCACTCTTAAATTAGAGTTATTTAATACTTTTTAGTTCATATTACTATTGTTTTTACCTTGGAAGTTGGTTTTAATTTTTTTTTTAAATAATATATGAAATAACGCGACCAAATTATGTAGGTCTGTCTATATACTAACTTGCATACAGTCAGTAAGTTTACTTATTGAGGTAACCTATTGGTACACTTTCGTAGCTATAAAATTACTGTTTTATATTTAATATCTTTATAATCTTTATATAAAATTCTTGTGTCCCAATGTTAGTTACCGCACTCCTCCGAAACGGCTTTACTGATTTTTATCAAATTATATATGCATATTCAGTAGGTCTAAGAATCGGCTACTAGCTACTTTTTATATTGATAAGTGCATTTGTTGAATAAATAATAGTAAATTATTACAACTCGAGACCGACGGCGACCATTGTTTGTGCGACGGGATAGCGTTGGACGTTGCCATGGTGCCATACTTATTTAGTCACTTCAATAAATAATATGGGCAAAATACTTTATATGGCAAAACAACGTTTGCCGGGACAGCTAGTATCTGTATAATTCTCTTAACCCATACGAATCACAAAAAATACTCTTTCAGTAATGCTGCTTTCACAGTAAACTTTATTGATTTTGAAAAGAGTTGCACGATTTCTGAAATGACAACTCCTCATTGGTTCGAGGCCCTCGAGCATATTCCCATAGCAAAATAGCATTTGCTAGGTCACTTCATACGGTATTCTATTGACATTCGGTACCAAAGGATAAAAAAGGACCACATAATCATCAGGATGACCCTCATTACAGGCAAAACAACCTTTGCCGGGTCACTTCATAATTTCCATTGATGTTCGGTACCAATAGGATAAAAAAGGCCCATCATGCCCAAATGACCCCACCAGGGTTCATTCCACCCCAGGGTAGGGTCAGTACCCTGGAGTTAACAGGACCTTTTTTTGAGGATCCATTTTTTATCGGCCTTCCTAGCGCCTGATTTTACTTATATGAGTACCGTTAACACACAGGGGACTGAGAGTAGGGACAGATCCGACGATATAAGCGCAAGATCAGTGAGTGTTTGAATAAGGGCAAAAAGTTCTGACTTTTTAAATAATTGATTTATGCTTGTACTAGATAACGCTCGCATAATTACTAGAAAATTTGCTTTTCGCGCGAGAACCGTACATTTTTCTGGGATAAAAAGTATCCTATGCCTTTTCCCGGGACTCAAAGTATCTTTATACAAAATTTCAGCAAAATCTGTTTAGCGGTTTGGACGTAAAGAGGCAACAGACTACAGACAGAAGATACATTCTCACGCTGACTTTTTAAATAATTGATTTATGCTTGTACTAGATAACGCTCGCATAATTGCTAGAAAATTTGCTTTATCGCACGAGAACCGTACATTTTTCTGGGATAAAAAGTTGCCTTTTCCCGGGACTCAAAGTATCTTTATATAAAATTTCAGCAAAATCTGTTCAGCGGTTTGGACGTAAAGAGGCAACAGACAGACAGACAGAAGATACATTCTCACATTTATTATATTAAGTATGGATAGACATTTTATATTTGTTGGTATTTTCTTTTAGGACTTTTATGTTGTTCAATTTTTAAGCGAATCACACTAGCGCCTACTTTGCATCAGCTATACGTCAATAAATTAATTATTTCAACAATTGATTTACATTATTGTCTAAACTCAAATAATTTAAAGGCGTTAACTAAAATATTTATTTATTTAATAATTTATGCACACATAAATTATTTACAGTAAAAGATCTAAACTAGAATACATATATTTTAGTACAAGGATAATTATTACTACTTATTCCAATTGGATTCTCTTCATATCGATATGAAAAAAGATAAACATAAAAAAGGTGCAAAAAAAAGGGGTTAATATTTAACCCCTTTTTTGCTACTTTTTTTTCTAACAAAATATCTCGGGATCTACTGTCGGGAGCTGGAGGTTGCGTTTCCGCATTCCGCGCGGCCGGCGACCCACTGCGCCACTGCCCGCGTATCCCTGATCCTGCCGCGGGATGGACTATCGATATGTCGACTATCGATAGTATCGATTATCGATAGAAAGTGTCGACTGTCGATATATCGATAGTTTGTGGATTCTCGTAACAAAAAAAAATTACAAAAATAGTGCGCCAAAATACGTTTATCGCGCGGGATTCGTACATTTTTTCGAGATTAAAAGTATCCTATTTCCTTTCCCGGGACTCAGAGTTTCTCCATACCAAATTTCGGCAAAATCGGTTCAGTGGTTCGGGCGTAAACAGGTAACAGACAAGCAGGCAGACAGACACACAATTCGCAAGTACTGTAATATTATGGATGTCACTTTTCCAATGTATTAGATTATAACAGCTGACCTTATTATTGGTATTCCCTGCGTTAATATTTTTTAAGAAGATAAATAAAAAAAAATCATAAGCTCGGTCATGATAAAATCCATCGACGTTCTATATTTGAATTATGTATCACCATGTCAAGAAAAAAAAATGTTAATTTTATGCATAGGTTTATGCAAAGTATTTACAATAGATTGATGTTTTTGCTTTTTGTAATACTAAATGAACTAACAAAATAAATTGTTGTAAAAAATTGGTTTAATATAAAGCGCCTTAGACGTAATGTATATTCACATTATGCATATTGTAGTCAGTTAAAACTAATAAATATACCACACATGTACTGCAGGCTGCAGCACTCAGAGACGAATATTAATTATTATAGGTCTACCAGAATCTGATGGAAATTTTTGACAGCAGATTTTCAAAAAATATCCTTGATCATTGGATAAATTTATATGTTTACATGTTTAACACACAGAATCAGCCGCTATAAGAATAAAAAATCGGCCAAGTGTGAGTCGGACTCGCACACGAAGGGTTCCGTACGTATAGAGGAAAATTAGGCCACAAATTGTGTTTTTTGTATGGGAGCCCCCCTTAATTATTTATTTTATTTCAATATTATTATTGAATATTAAAGTACACATATAACTAAGGACTTTGAGAAAAATTCAAGTACCTACCTGTTGCCATTTTTGATATAGAGCAAAAAAGGCCAAAAAAAATCACGTTTGTTGTCTAGCCCCCCTTAAATATTAATTTTATTTAGTTTTTAGTATTTGTTTTTATAGTGGCAACAGATATAACAGATACAAGATAATCTGTGAAAATTTCAGAAGTCTAGCTATAGCGGTTCTTGAGTTACACCCTGGAGACAGACGGACAGACAGACAGACAGACAGACGGACAGACATCGAAGTCTCAGTAATAGGGTCCCGTTTTTACCCTTTGGGTACGGAACCCTAAAAAGGATCTAAATGTTTTATTCCAACTACCCCGGTATTGATAGTCAATTTATTTTCTCACTTTTTGCCATCAGATTCTGGTAGACCTATGTAACATAGTATTTTGATAGATATCGTTGGACCTATACTTAACTGTAATAGGCTTGATGTCTATTTTTTTTTCTTATTGGTAATTGAAAGACCCTTAAAAATAGAATCATCGCTGAAAGGATGACTCTGATAGTTTAAAAAATTCACCAAGATATGACAATTCAAACATCTCATAAAATAGACCTGCCCGAAATGCTCCATACAAAGTGGTAGCAAACACCAAGACTAACTTTGTTCGATAGGTATGTTAAATATTGCGTTTATGAAAGTGGTTTCATAACAAAAGTTGTTTTAAATTGCATAATATATCGAATGGTATACAAATATTAAGAAATTAAATTGAAAAAAAATCGACTTGATTATCCATCTTTGAAGGCGCATAGCAAAAAAAAAAAATACAAATGCTATCGAGCTGAAATTTTGAGAACACTCATTTTTTACCGTGATGTCTTTATTTTATTAACAAAATTCGATAATCTTTGACCTTGTTATCATCCCTCTGGCTTTTAACGCGGTGTCTAAAATTTTTTAGACAGAAGACAAGTCAAGTCATCAAAATATTTTGACGTTTACCAATAAAAACACCCTGGTGAATAGATAAACGTCAGTCAAGAAATCTCAGAAACTCATATTATATACATTACTATAGTTTGTGCGTTTTAAGATGATATGGGTGACAGTTCTCATATTCCTTGCTACGGATTTTTTTACAAGAAAACAAAAAAATCCAAATGTAATAAATTATATTCCATCTACAAAAATAAAGGTTTCCTATAATTGTAAATGAATAAAAATGAAAAGTTGCTGAATACTAACTTGTTAATATAAAATTATAAATATTAACTGTGAAATAGGAGTATCAAATTATTGTTTCGAAAACATTTGAAAATTGTCAGATGCATGAAACGGAACTTATGTCAATAGAGATTGCCACTGTTGAATCGAAATCAAATCGATAAAAAGGGCGGCCATCTTAATTCGCCGGCGCCACTCTGAAACGTCAATACGAAATCGATAATTTCGATTGCAATTCCTTTATGAAGTGATTCGATATTTTTTAATTATCGATTAATTTTTTCAGGTAACTTCCCTACAATTGTCAATTATTATGTGTCACGCATATCATCTTAAAACACACAAGGTATAATGACGCAGCATCGCAGCTCCGTACATTTTTATATCATATATCCTATGTCCTTTCCCGGTACTAAAAGTATCTCCATACCTTCAACGCCTCTGTGGTCCAGTGGTTTAGAGCATGGCTCTTGACTCGGAGTTCGTGGGTTCAATTCCTGCGTTGAAAACATGTTATTTCCGAGTTTGATTAGGACAATGCAGGCTAATCACCTGATTGTCTGACAAGTAAGATGATCCATGCGTCGGATGGGCATGCAAAGTCGGTCCTGAGCCTGATCTCTCGCCAGTCGTTTCGGTCTTCCGTCCCACTGGGTTATGAGAGTAAAGGAATAGAGAGTGCTCTTGTGTACTGCGTACACAATTGGGCACTATAAAAGTAACTCCTGCGTAACTAGCCTGGTTTCAATGAAGCCGGCCACCGTCACCGATGTGGGAGTTATACCTACAGCAAAATCGGTTCAGCGTGAAAAGGTAACAGACAGACAGACTCTCGTTTATAATATTAAGACGTATGGATGTTCTTAGAATATATTAAGGTCACGACGATATAGGTCAACGAAATTGAACTTTCGTCAAGGCTGAAAGCCAGACAGCTGAAATAATGACTTCCTTTTTATCGTGGGGACATTATCACATAATGTTTCATTCCGATAACAATGAATGATTGAGCTTCAACTACCAAATATGGAAAATAAATTCAGCATAGCAATTTGTTATTTCGATAAGAACGGCATCCATCAGACGTGGGAGAGCCATGCTTCGGCACGAATGGGCCGGCTCGACCGGAGAAATACCACGTCCTCACAGAAAACCGGCGTGAAACAGCGCTTGCCCTGTGTTTCGTCGAGTGAGTGAGTTTACCGGAGGCCCAATCCCCTAACCTTCCCTACCCTTCCCTATTTCCTTCCCTACCCTCCCCTATTACCCCTTAAAAGGCCGGCAATGCACCTGCAGCTCTTCTGATGCTGCGAGTGTCCATGGGCGACGGAAGTTGCTTTCCATCAGGTGACCCGTTTGCTCGTTTGCCCCCTTATTGCATAAAAAAAAGGAAAAAGAAAATATAATAGGAATACGTAAAAAGTTAAAATAAAGGAATTTGGCAAGCCCATGACATTGTCATGAAGTGAAACATCTGTTAAAATGATGCCATTTTAGTTACATGAAAATCTTTTCTGAAAAATAAAAATTAATTTTAAACTTTCTTAGTCTCGCCTAAACTCGAAAACGGCTGAAATTTTAGTATTGAAATGTTCGTGGATGTCCAGGGAAGGTTCACATTAAGAGGAAAGCGATACAAAGTTCACCGGGTCATCTACTGTAGTTTTTTTGTATTTGTTTTAATTTCAGTTACATGCAAAATGTTATAGATGACACTATCAGGAGGAGTTTGAAAGAGCTGTCTATTCAATGACATTTTCCAATATGGCGGCGTTAGTTTTGATTTTGGTGACGCGCCAAACTAGCATTCTATTCAAAATTCTAGTGCCTAGTTTTTGAGGGTTTTTAAAGAAATATATTATATCTTTTTGATACCATTGTTGATTGGTTTTGACATGTTTAGTCAATATAATATATATAGCGTTTTCGGCATCTATTAGAACTGCCTCGGGGCAGGGCAGGGTACATACTAAGTCCACGTGCTTCGTGAATCATCGGTTTTGTTTGGCTATTTCCGTATCAATTCGGTCTGCCCTGCCCCGGGGCAGTTCCAGATGCCGAAAACGCCAATAGTTTTTAAAATAAAATGTGCAGCCTCTGGCCAAATTCAAAATTCGAATGACATTTCAAGATGGCGGCTGCACTTCAGTGTTTATCTTTAATGTCAGTACCTTATCTACTATTCACAGCTTTTAGGTAAATTGACACCGTACTTATAACACTTTTTTGCATAATTTAGTTACAGATGTCGAACCACCTTGCGTGTCAAAATGTTCAAAAACGTTTTGTTCGAGTACATAGCCAATAAGATGGTAACTATTTATTAAAAGACAGGTGGTAACGACAACCTTTTAGTAATCTTTTAAGACGAAATTGTTGAAAACATTGATACTTACTGTATTTTATTGGTTATTACTTATTAACTTTATTACAATTTAAGCGACTGTTATAGCATTTTAATGACTTAATCAAGCTAGAATGGCTGTACAGACCATCCTGACTATAATATTATAAATGCGTAAGTGTGTATGTGTATTATCTCTTCACGATCAAACGGCTGAACCGATTTAGACAAAATTTGGTAGAGATAAACTACGATAACATGGTGCGCCCCTCCAAAATTCAAAACGTTTGAAGTGCGTTGTCAAAACGTTTGAAGTCAACGATGTCATCTATTTGACATCTACGTTCATCTCACGTTCTAGTTCTATGTTTGAAGTGCGTTGTCTTGCGCGGTAGGCTAGTTATGATTACTTGATCAACAAATCTTGGTAATAAGTGACATTAACTGAAATATTACGTGTACTGTGATTAGTTGAATACTTACTACATAAAAAACTCTTTCATAAGGATGTGACTACACACATTGAAACGGTAATTTGGAGGGGCGCGCCATGTTATCGTAATCTCTATCCAGGGTATCCATGTATGTCTGTCTTGTCTTCCAATATGTCAGACAAAGACAAGCAGAATATTTACAGTATAAAACGTCCCCCAGACAGACGCGGCCTGCGGTGGCGGTGGCGGTGGCGGTCAGTTGGAAGACTTGAGAGTTCTAGGAACGACACAGACACACGCAGCCACGCGGCCAAGCCATCTGACTGACCGCCACCGCCACCGCCACCGCAGGCCGCGTCTGTCTGGGAGACGCTTAACCCTGTAGTCTGTACTTTGCTTCTTCCTAATAAAAATATCAAAACTATGTGGTTTTGCCAGTGTCTGTTAAGCCGATTTTCTGACGACTCAGGCAAAGACTAAAACTCATAAATAAAAAATCTGTATGTATACATTGCGAACCTTTTCATTAGTGACGAAAAACGTAATAATATACCTAACTGTACATAATGTTGGTCCATTACTATTGTTTTCTTTCATTTATCATTATTTTTAATAACACAGATTTAGGGTAGGGCAGTGCAGTTTGACCTAATATGATTCTGTTGCAATTCACAGGACATTGCGATTTCAGGAGATTTGATTGGCTGCCAAAATGTTCATGCTCACTGTTAAGAGTTTAGGAACACACTTAATCTATCGACCACATCAATATAATCTATGCCCATCACTAAACTTAACGGACCTCTACATGATTCCCGCTACATACTACAATATCCTATTTAGATTGTTCATGGAATGTAGCCTTATAATCAGGTGTAATAATTTTTATTAGGTAGACTAAATCTTAAGGCACAGACAAAATGTGTGTTATGAAAACTAATTTTCGTATTCAAAGTTAAAAATTCGTCTCTTGGGTGCCCTCTTCTCTCATCGCAAGCTCACGAATATAAAGGAAGATTTTTTTTAGTGTGTGATTATTGCCTATTTGAAGCGGAATCAGCGCCCCCAATGCGCGAGAAGAGAACTAAATTTGACGTAACCACAACAAATAACAACAGTATAGTCCGTCAAGAAAGTCACGACAGGCGGGAAAATTTTCTAAACGTAATCACGCTTATAAGGTGTATTTTTTTCTTTGTATTTTGACAGAGGTCGCTTATTACATTTTAAATATTGTGACCTTGCACATTTGTATCTCTAATTAATAAAGTTCTCTTATTTTTTTATATCATTTAAAAAATTTCCCGCCTGTCATGACTTTATTGACAGACTATAATTGTCATCACTAGTATTAGTTCCAAGTACTCTCACTACTGCTATCAGCGCCAATATGGCGGCTTTTAAACTTCATTTTTACGTCAGATTTAGTTCTCTTCCCACGCATTGGGGGCGCTGATTCCGCTTCAAATAGGCACAAAAAATAGCCGTCATTTCAAAGGGTATCATAAGGCCAGCGTACTTGTATAATGGAGGTCAGTGTTAGCACTGGCCCCCAACCACTGACAGTGTTTCATCTCAATCACTTTTCCAAATCCAAAAGTAGTACATTACGCACAAGAAATGTCTCAGACCACATGTACCACATAACCTGCATGTGATCTGAGGCTTTCTAATTTACTGTCCATGGTGGGTATACTATTAATTTTCTCCTCGACGGAGGCGGAAAACGGCAACATCGGTAAGCGCAGCGGGACGAAAGTTGACGTTTACCGCCCGGAGGTGAGAAAAATCAATTTCGAATACTGTACTCGTCGAAACACTGCGGTAGCGGTCATTGACTCCCAGTCAAAAACTTGTCATTTTCTATATAAGCCGCGATTAACAGTGAAGTGTTAGATGTTGTCAATCGCGACTTTGTATAGAAAATTACAGGTTTTTGACAGGGAGTCAATGACCGCTACCGTCATGTTTCGTCGAGTACAGTATATCTAATAGTTATCTAGTTATAATATAGTTATATTCTGATATGATGGTGTCGTGGTGGGCAATATAACTCTTCCATGGCTGTTGCGAAACCCCTTGAGCTTGGGCTCATTTGTTTTCTACTGATGACCTGATTCGCTACACTTGGTTGGTGGTGAGAGTCTGATGACGGAGCAGGGTGAGATTTCAGATTTTTTAGCGATTAGATATTTTAATCATCGATGAAAAGTTTCCTCAGCGGTCATAAAAGCGTGTATTTTTCGTTTTTAAACCAAGCACTTTACTAGTAAAATACTTTTAAAAGAATATACGTTCAGACATAGGTCGCCGATAACTATGAATTGCAACCAAATATTTGGTCAGTTTTGGTGCCAATAAGCTAGTACGTACGGACAGTTTACGATTTGTAATTTTCGGACATTTACCTGATAATTTTTTTTTTTTTGGTCACAATATTAAGTCATGTTTGAACGCTCGTTGCTTCATAACGCAACCGAATATTTGGTCAGTTTTTACGCTACTGATATGAGAACAACTAGTACTTACCTAATATAAGTTACTCAGCCATTTACCTTATAATTTTTTTTTTGGTCATAATAACTGGGTTTTCAGGCGCCCTATACAGAGAACGCAACTACACAGGCAGACCGACATATTTGGCATTGTTGAGTTGCTCTTTATCTTGTCAATCTAAAATAAGTCATTTTGGATATCGTTACCAAAAATGTCGTGACCTCCTTATCTATAAAGTGTTATCACTTAGTTTTGTTACACCCTGTAGAGAGCACATAGATCGTTATTGAGGAATATGTGCTTGAATTTATTTTTGCACTATTCACGAATTGCCGGAAGCGTCTACTAACTAGTGATAAGTATAATTTAAAATAAAACAACAGAAATAGATACAATAATAACATCTTTATTATCCCCTAAAACTAATTGATTTTCGTACAAATTATATTTCTATAAAGTTAGGGTGGGTGCCACGGGGCGACAACGAATATAGATATTCAAATAAATTAAAACTAAAATATTTGTCATTCAGTCTTAAATGGCAACACTGAATAGGCCGGCTAGCAGTCTCAATATATTCGTTATAATAGCAGCCCTGGATTTATAAATAGGCCGTATAGGCCACGGCCTAGGGGCAGCAGCGTCCTAGGGATTTGATTTTGGCCTACACTCATAAAAAATACAAATCCGGCACTGTACAATAGTTAGATAGAAAAAAAGCGATATTTTATTTACATTTTTCCAAGCATTTCAAAATGGTAACTCGAATTATGCAGAAGTTATGAATTCGAAACTTAAAACTAACGTATAATTTCAGAATATATGGTCTCTTTTGAAGGTTTCTTTAAATGTACAGTCGAAATAAGAAAACCTGTCAAAATACCCTATGCCTCATTTTGCTTGTCCTTTACTTAGTCTACGTAAATATTCGATGATATTTTACTGATGCATTGTCTGTATCAGAAAAATTGCATCAACACTTATAATATTAATAAATTATAATATAAAATAACAAATGCATGAAGATATGTGCAGATTATAAAGAATTCAGTCGAAAACTATAACTAGTGAGTATTGCGCTGTTCAGACGGAGCCGGGTGAAGTTGCATCTTCATTTTTTCGATACCTGTAAGAAAAGAAAAATAGGTTAATATTGCAATAAAAAACTTATTTAATTGGAACTTGGAACGTTCCAACAGTAGGCAGATAGCACTGGGCACTGGGCAGTTCGAATTAAGGGTGAAGCCAAACGAGCGATTTTTGAGTTGTGAGTCGCAGAATTTCGGCTGGCAGAAAATCTGCTGCATTCAGATTCACACAAAAAGTCCTGTTTGATTCACACGAGCGTAATTTTGTGAGTCATGATTTTTGTATGAAAAATAATTTACGCGACTAAAATTCTGCGACTCACGACTCACAAAATTACGCTCGTTTGGCTTCACCCTAAGAGAACATACCAATAATTGTAGAGTCTAAAAAAGTGCTAAGTTATATTTTCCGCATATTTTCAAGTCATCAAAACTCTATTTTCAAATTATTTATATTTTTTATAAATTAAAGCAATAATTGAAGGTTTTTACATTAGCAGTTTTTTTAACATCCATCAGCAAATTATGTCCATAAAAATAATAAATAATGAGATGCATATGCGGCATATGCATGCAATTATCAAGTTATTATGCTATGAGCCCTTGTGTACTTTAAGGGCTGGTTTTACGAGCAATGATGTAAGATACCTTTATATCAGGTGATACCTTTGTGTCAGGTGGCTATTTTTTCTGCTCCACATTATGGATAAGAATTTTATCGACAAGTGCATCGTACAATACTTAATATGAACTTTATTGTAGGTTTTATTGAATAGGTTTTAAGAGTTTTAGTAGTTATTTTTATTAGTAGCTAAGGAAGAATTTGGGGGGATTTTATGCCTCTTGAAATTAAGACTTGGATAGTGGATACGTTCATGAAAGATTACGTCATAGAACTCTTAGGGCCAGTTTCACTGCTTTCTGATAAGGCTAGGTATCCACCAATTAGCTTGACACATAGAGTATGGAGAATCTCTCAAATAAGCCTATCGGGCACCTCATCAGGAAGCGGTGAAACAGGCCCTTATTCTAACAGGAGTCTCAAATAAAAATTAATCGGAAGTGAATTGAAAATAATTATTACGAACTCCCGAAATGCATTATTTTGGTTTGGATTACCATAATGTTCCTTTTATTTTTGCTAACAATACTGGCAGGTAGGTCCTTTGAAGATTTCCGTAAAAATAGTACAATAAAACCTTAAACTTTTTGCAAAAGCGTGGCTCGATTGCGCAATTTTAAAAGGCGCCGACTGGCAGTTTTTTGAGCAAAATTATTGCAATTTTACAACACGAATTGTTTCGAACAATGCTAAAAAATTTGTAAAGACAACACAAAAGTTCGCCAAAAGTTGAAAATAAAGCAAAATTTTTACCTCCATTGTCTCATTGCTAAAGATTTTTAGCTTAACCAATTGAGGCAAAAAATGGCTAATAAAGTTTAGGATATAGTTGCTGCAATTAGCTAGTATCGCTAGCCACTTGCCCTACTGTACACCGGTTTTCCACTGGACATCCTTGGCTGGGCTCTACACCTGTCAATGCTCAATTAAACGCGACACATTGCCCTTAAATATTTAATAACCTATTGATAACGAAACGTCAAAAGTTGCCAGCCATCCGACAATAGATGGCGTCAAATAAAGTTTTTTTTTAATGTAGAGTTCCGGTGTTGAGTATTTTTTATTTATTCTAATGTCACTTCTAAATTATTCTAATACATACGAGCCGATATTCGCATGGTTTTCAGTGTTCTAATGGTATCTTAGAACGTCAACTAGAACACCCGACACCAGGGCAGCATGAGATCGAGAGGTTAAAGTTTTAGAAGTAAAATAAAAATTGAGCTTCGGCCGTCACGGCCACATGTTTCGCTGAAACGTTCGACATTATTTCTTTCGTAATACGATACCTACTCACTTTTTATAATAATTATGTCCATGGCTGTCGACTTATTTGAACAATTTCGGGTGAAATAAATTAATAAATCCTTTCGAGAATATAATCGATCAAACGAGCTCGAAAAAAGTCTCAAAACGTGTCAAAAGGACTTAGAAGTATCGAGCGTTATCGGATTAAATTAAAATGATCCTGATAATGAAGGATCAAGAAAGAGAGACTCATCTTCAGTTATTACGAGCAGCCGAGATACCAGGCTACCAGACGCGGTGAGGAGGCTGCGTGACGCGGCTCGTGTCCACACAGCACGTGTGTGCGTGCGGGTCCCAGTGAGCGTGAGCGCGTGTAGTCACAATCACAGCGAGACCACATTTTAACGCTTATCGCTTACCGCATTTAGGTTTTTATTGTTGAAATCGTTTACTCCGATATCGCTTAATTAATGTACACCATAATATAAACATACGTAATTAAGGAACGAAACATGTAAATCGTTTATTAGTTTTGGGTGATTTTACTGCACGTAATTTAAGCGAGGAAGCGTGGAGCGGCGTTTTTTCTAATTCGTAAGGTTGACGATCCCCGGTTCACACGGGCGTTGCTAAGAAGTGCCTATGCGGAAACGACTTCGCTATTAACACACGGCTATGAGATACTACTTACATGTACTTACGTGTAGGTACGGGAAAAACATTTTCTCTACGAACACACGCGCGCAGAAAATGCGAATGGGCGCGCTCGTTTCGCTGTGTATGCCTATAGCGTCGTCTACACAAATTTTCCACATACGACTGTATGCGCGAAATGTTGGTGTGTTTACATTCGCAGCACTAGGAGCGCAGGGATTAGAGGTGGTGACTAGCGTAATATAGGTTAGTGCTACGTCAGCTAATTAATGTACGTCAAATGTTATGTAATTGTAGTCATAGAAAATCTGATGTTATCATGTTGCTACATCAGTATTGATTTTTGAGCTACTAAAGTATCTGAAAAGATTCGAGTAGTTTTTATACGTGTTGAATCTTACGTCATTCCCTAATGTTGGTCAACAACCATGTCGTACCTATAGCTCTACCCAAAAGAAAAGAAAACCAACATTCCTAAATTGTATAAAATATGACAATACGAACCGGAAGTTATGAATGGCTAAATGTTTAAGTATTCAGAGTAGTTGACGAAACTTAAAAAAAAAAAGATTGCCAATATTAATTATGAAGGCGGGAAAACATGCCGGCACACTCTGATTAGGTAGATGCAGGCGGGTGAGTGAACGCGGCTCATCATCTCCCGGTATTAGCTATGCATCGATGTCAATGACTTGATAGATGACGAATAAATACTTAAATAGAAAAACCCCCGCGTAAAAAATCGCCGTTGATAATTTGGCCTTCGTCTTTAATTTTCGTGCAGCGTCACTTTGGCGATCGGGTAATTCAAAAATCGAACGTACATAGTTTTTTTTTTTTTAATTTTAATGTTGCCGGCGCTGCGAGTGATATCAAGGAATGCCATTGGCAAAAGATTAATCTTAGGGATTAGATTGACAACGATCAGCCTTGCCCTACCACGAAAACGTTTTGAAATGGAGATCAACATCCTGTAATGAATATTAAAGGTGTTGGGCATAAATTAATTGACAATGCGGATCTCCATCAGTCAGTGAAGGCATCAGCGGCAACTGAATGTATAATTACATTTGACACAGATTACCGTGCCCTTTCCACAGAGTCCGTGTCCGCGTGTCGGTTTCGCGCCAATTTCTGAAATATCTTTAATCTGTAGGTCACACAATTTCGAATTTAAATACGGCGCCTATTTTTTAATTTTTAAAATTTTAACCATAGGATTTGCCAACGTCAGAGTAATATTAAGAATACACAAAAATACATATATTTCAAGAAGATCCCAAGGAATACATAACTAAAGGAAACAAAGCTAAGTAAAAAATGAGGATGAAAAAAAAGATGCACAGAAAATAATAAAGATACTTGCCACATATTTTGAAATAGGAAAATCCTCAATAATTGAAATAAGCATTTAGAACAGGCAAAAGAGCATAAAGGCACGACTGCAATGTTGAAACCTTATGCAACAGCTTATGTAAGGTACTCAAGGTTCTTTAGTCTAGACTTATAGACTGCATCCAATATTTGACCTAGTATGTTCAAGGCGGCCTTTTGATAGACTAAAGAAATCCACTCGCACGTTTACTTAATTGCAATAAGGTAAACGACATTTTTTAATAACAGGAGTTTGTGAAACACTGTGGAATTTCGGCCGCATTCTACAAGTTTTAAAAAATGTAAAAGTATTGCCATATTCGAAAATTCCATTTATTCCGCGTTCAATCCTATTTTATAAAACTCAGTTTTAAAAAAAATTACTAAATGGGGTTGAATATTCGATATCTTCGACTCTATATTATAGATTCGAAGATATAGAAAATTCTCGTAAATTAAAATACTCGTTGTTTTCGATAATACAGAATAGTCATAGTCAAATATAATTTGAGTTCAAACTAATAAAAGAACCTGTTCCTTGGCTAAGGTTTGTTGACTCCTTAAAATATTTCCGTCGAAAAATTCTATCTGTAGACTCATTTATTTTGGAAATATCGTGAAACTTTTATCCTTTTAATATATTTATGTATTAGTTATTACCCTTTCTCATCACAATGTTTTAATTCATATTGTAATTGTTTTATAATGTAATTTTATTTGAACATAATTTATAATACTTAACCTATGCTGTAACCTGTTATTGGAAAATTAAAAAAAATAAAAATAAAGTTCTACATTGAAATTGTCAAGGTCTAAACTCGTGGTAGTTTGTGTAAGTTATGTATTTATGCGCGCAATTTGGCACCTTAGTAAATAATGATTTTATTCTCGCATAAATAATATGGCACCTGCTAGAAGGCACGAGTGCACTTAATTATTTAAAGATAAACCTTTAATTAGAGTCACCATCTGCCGACCTTGTATTGCACCTTTGTACAGAGACATGGTGTGTTTTGCATCGCAAAAAATGCACATTTTAACTTTAATTCAATACTTTTTGCGTGCACGCGGAAAAAATATAACCACTTTATTGTCATGAAATACTTTTTGTACTTTATTTTGCATACACCTTTTGACTCATTTGAAAAATGACGTGAATTTTTATGTAACATTGTCGTAACCTTATTTCTTCGATGCAATTTCTAGAGTATGGAAAACACTTCGTATTTCAACTCTAGAAAATTCTCCTGATTACTTTAGTACATTTACCAAAATGTGCTTTATTGCGATTCATTTATTACTTACTTTCATCATTGTTAGATTAATTATTAATCTAACAATCATGAAGAATGAACTAAACATTGAAAAATTATCTTTAAGATTACTAAAATGGCCAAAGATCTTTATCCTTCTGACCGACTTTATCAATATTATACATTCAAGTGTTTTTAGCTACATTGACAAGTTTTTTTTTTATTACATGTCGTAAGTGGAAGGGTTTTGCCAGCTCACCGATGTCCAAGAACTGCATTACGAATCCGTCTTTGGAGGTCGTTCAGCATTCACTCTTTATAAGCAATAGGTTTTGGGTTGGGTCTTTGGGTTTTTTCAAACGACCTGTAGATTGTACATTGACGACATAACGATGCATAATGCTACATCGCCCATTGCTAATCTCGATGGCAAATTCTATTGCAAGATAGCCTTTATACCGGAAAATGTACGGTTGCCGCGCCATATACGACTAAAGCGTAGGAAGATGCGAGCAACATCTTGTGTTATTTCAAATGCAACAAAACATTACTTGGATCAGATTGACGTGATAATATGCGTGTTTATTCTTTTGTTGATTATGTACAATGTACAATGTGCATAATATTCTTATATACTATCAGAGAAGTTGATCCCTAGGCAGTGGGGGACCTACGTAGTTTAGTCGCGTTACGTCAAACCCAACCGACAGATCACAATTATTGATTAGAATATGAATTGACATCATCCGATCAAATGATGTTGGCCTGTTAACTGCCTAGGATTCAATTTCCTCGTTGGTACATTAATGACGATTAATGATGAATGATGATGAAGAAAATGATTATGAACTATTAACGTTTAAGTTAATTAAATATTTTAAATTTGAATTTAAATCTCAGTTATACGTTAATCTAGATTAAGTAAACGACGTTTAATGTAAATTTATCAGCACAATTAAGGTGCATTAAGTTAGATCACATCGCGTCTTGTCCATATCGGGCCGCCGAAAAAGCTGATGTGTGTTTAAATGTACAAACAAAGGAAGGCGAGTACATGTGGAGAATTATAAGCAAAAAAGCAAACTAGGAAGGTAGCGACCTACGATGACGCAATCCCAAAAACAGGCCAAGAGATGGAACCAGGTTCAAGGTAGGTCAAAACGAAATTTGCTCGTCACAACCACAGTACCCCATTTGAAGAATCTAAGTTTGTGTTTTATTAATGTTGAAATAGATTTATTTATTTATTTATATATAGGTATATAAGTGGTGTTAGTTACACTTCTTGTAACTCAAGAACGAATGAACCGATTTGGCTGAAAATTGGTGGAGAGATACTTTGAGTCCCGGAAAAGAACATAGGATACATTTTGTCCTGGAAAAATGTACGGTTATGCACAATATACTTTTATGATTTGCGCCGTGCGCGTAAGCTATTCAATAGGTTTTGATGAATTTTGGTATGGAGATACTTTGAGTCTCGGGCCTCGGCAAAAGACAAGGGGTGCTTTTTGTCCCGGAAAATGTACGGTTCCCGCACAATAAACTTTTATGATTTTCGGGATAGTTTGGGATGTGTGCACGATGGCACTCAAAAATATACACACTTTTTTTATTAATTAGGTATATCAATTCGAATTAAATAATCATCGTTAAGATAGGACAATATCTGTCGGGTCAGCTAGTTTTTAATAAAATAAGGAGAAAAACGAGCAAACTGGTCACCTGATGGAAAGCAAATACCGTCGCCCATGGACACTCGCAACATCAGAAGAGCTGCAGGTGCGTTGCCGGCCAGCGGCCTTTTAAAAGATAACGCTCTCTTTTCGAATGTAAATGATGTTTTAATTGTGCAACTTAAAAAGTTTTTTGGTAAAAAAGGAGTTTGACATTTTTATGTCATGTTTATTATATTGTTTGTAAACTATTGTATAGCTTTTATCGCGTGCTTTGATTGCGGCGACCGAATCAAGAAATTCCGTAACGAAAATAAACCTAACACCCCCCACTCCAACGGGCACAGCGGTGCGGCGCAGCGTTGGAAATCGAGCATCGCCTAACGTCGTTTCAGTTCGGCAGATTTTGGCGCGGTGTTTGTGTGCGTGCGACTATAGTCTAGACGTATGCGAAAGAAGAAAAAATACTTCATATTATACATATAAAATAAATAAATAATTATAATTTGCATAAATAAGTAACCGCGGCATTTCCCGAGTGCCACACGTATTTTAGGAGCAAAGAACTTTGTATCCAGCTCCCAAAAAAAATTAACGTCATAATATTATTCCTTCCTTAGCCTCAAGAACAATGTAAAAAACATTACAGCGAGTTATCGGTTACGTAAATTCCTAATCTATTCCGTGTTTGAACGCATTCTGCTAGCGTGGAACGCGGTTTTGCAATTGTTGATGCAATTATATGGCAACATTTTTAAACGTTCGAAGTTTGAATGCGTAAAATTGGTGGTCACTTTAGGCAATTTTTTTAATTAGGTGATGAGACTTGATACCAAAATTGAGACCAAAATTTGTAAATAAATAAACTGATAATACATAATTATTAATCTATGAAGTCACGTGTTACATTGTAGAGGGCTTAACCAGCTCTATTTTTTATAATTTACATAAATTGTAAAATGAATTAATGATTGACAATAATTATTGCTTGTTACTCAAATAAACTTTAATAATCGTTATGGTTAGTAAATTATTGTTATTTAGCCTTCATGGACGATTCCATATTATTCGACGGCCAAAATTTTAAATGTCCACGAAGAACGTGGTTCGTTCGCGTCTATTTTGAACCGCGGCCGGGCGCCGTCGGGTTGTTGAACTGAAATATTTCGGCAAACACGAGCGCATTACACCTCACCTTAATCTTTCCGTCGTATTTTGTTTCCCTCGACCTCCTCGCCTACTACATTTAAATAAAAAAAATAAACGTCAAATGCGATTTCGAAAAAAGAACTTTCAAAACACAGATCGTGTTCCGATATTAATTGGTGGTGAATTGATAACATTCATAACACAAATGAGCGCAGTCTAGTGTTTTTGCGAAACTGGACTCGACACGCGGAGATATCCCCCCTGTGTGTGTGCTCCCCTCTGCGTGTGTGTGCGCGCGCTTGTGTGTGTACGTGGAAGCGCGCGATGAAATAAAATATGTCCGGTCAACGAACTCGCGGTCGGTGCCATAAAAATTGCGATACCGGCCAAAATTCGGCCAGAAAAATAAACGACGCGATCTTATTAGATGCCGAGCTTCTGGGGAAAAATTATGCAATCAAAAATCTTACAAACTAAACACCGATGAAAACGTAGCACGCTACTAGAATAAACATCGTTTCGACAAGTTTTAAATAAATTAATTATTTATCTATTCTTCATACGTCACTTATCGACGACGGGTTATGCGAAATCAGCATGTCATTTGAATTTTAAAAGACACGAAAAGCAGGAAAACTTCAGTTAGTTTTTTAACGAAGACGAAAAGAAATAGGTCTTTACAAAAAGTATACTCACATAAAAAAGTTAATGTTCGAAATTCGAAGTCGCATTCCCGGCATCGCACGCGGCGCGCAAATCAGCTGTTTTTCATGTGACCTTGCGGGCACGTCCATTACTATTTACAGTCGCGCGACTCCGGCCTCCGAGTTCCTCCTTTTCCTGCAGGACGACGTCTCCTCCGGACGGCTACCAGTCCTGATCCTGCGTCTGCCGCAGCACATCTCGAAGTCAGTATATCTCCGTGGGATCGAGGCCGATCATCATGCGGAAGGACGAAGCTAGTATTGTCCAGTCGGGTCGAGGGTGGCCTCCATTTTAGTAAAGTCCAGTGGGGTCTAGGGTGACAATATCCATTATAAAAACACAGACACAGTACACGGGCGGTCGCGACAGCGGCGGGCCGGGCTATGCGCGGGTCGCCGCGACGCGGGCCGCTTATATTATAACATGGCCGCCGCGCGACATCTAGTGCCGAGCGGAGGGAAACTCAGAAAAGTGTTTTCCGACCTGAAACACTTCCTAATACCTTTTATAGGATGCATGTATGTGTGCGTTGGGTTACAGAACTGAGTAAATATTGAACGTAAGAATAATAGTACAAAAATGTAGAGGCATTTATTACCACTTTTCTTGAATTGAACAAAATTATTTAAGTCATCTATGCTTATTTATACAGTAGGTGTATCTATATGTTCACGTTTTAAACTGGCGAATCGATTTTCATGAAAATAAGTGTAAAAATATTGTTTTCAGTTCGGAAAAGAACATAGTATTCATTTTCATTCTGGGAAAATTTTTTTTTTTGCGTAACAAACGAACTTCGGTTCAGAAAAGTCAAAACGTCTAGTAGTGAAATATATTTTTCTCTTGAGCACTAAGATATAGATCTTTGCAATGTTTAAACTTTGCAATTTTGTCGATCAATCTACTATTCCATCAGATATCTAGATCACCTGCTTTTTAAAAACACATCGATTGTTTAAAGTCTATTTAAAATTATAATAACCCTACACATTTTTTTAATCATAATTATAGTAATTATAGTATAAATTATGTAATATTATACTAGATTATAATACAATTTGCATGCATAACATGTTAAACATAATATTGATCAAGGAAAAATTTACGTAGAGTCCCTATACTGCTTGGTTGTTTTGATAAAAAGATAAATGTATTTGTAAGCCTTTCGATTTTTTACTTTTTCTTTATGAAGCTGTTTTGTAAATTATTTGTTGCTTTTCGGCAAATCTTAAAAGAAAGACGATGATGGTGGAGGTGTGTAGTGTGAACCACATAATATATTTTGCCGCTTTTCTGGGGCTAAGCCCATCTATTCTTCACCTTAAAATTCTGCAGTTTTGATTAGACATACACACTTTTTCACACATATTATCATACTAAAACGTTATAATTTATATTAACACTAGCTGTTGCCCGCGACTTCGTCCGCGTGGACTTCAGTGTACTTACAGCGCGCGGTGTCAACAAAATTGGTGTCAAATTTGAAAGGTTTTTAAAACCCTGGTACCCCTTAAATCAAAATAGCCAAAAACTGTGTTCACTGTGCACTTATTATTTAATAACTTTAGCTTTACCCATAAACTATTTATCATAGATGTCGACTACATAGATGACTTCATCTAACTCACTACTCAGTACTTACTGAGTAGTGAGTTATACACTATCAACGTGTGTAACAATCGAAAGTATCGAAAAACATGACTTAACATGGTACAACGTCTTATAGAAAGACTTATGAGCAAGCGATAGCGCGATGTAGGAGACGCACGGCGCCATCTACTATGAATTTTTGGAATTAACTTAATTTGAACAAATTTACGCATTTTCACCCCCTTACAACCCCTTTTTCCAGTTAAAAAGTAGCCTATGTCCTTTCTCAGGCTTTAGACTATCTGTGTACAAAATTTCATTACAATCGGTTCAGTAGTTTTGGCGTGAAAGCGAGACAGACAGACAGACAGACAGAGATACTTTCGCATTTATAATATTAGTATAGATCACGTTATGAAATTAAAAATAAACAATTTGATTCTGTAGAACACAATAAGATAAGACCCCAACTGCTAAGTGATAAACCATTGATGTTGCATACTCAGTGTCATTCTTACGAATCTAACTCACGCACACGCATTGAAAATTTTACCTTCCTCGCATAGTCGGATAAAAAGATACATACAATGTTTACATGGCTTATTTACTTATCATCATGAATACATTTCACGGCGTATACTGTGTTAGTAGAGCACAAGATCGGTTGTGCTCTATGTGATATGTAGATACATCCGTGCTAGTGGCCCGTACGCTAATGAGTAATTTGCTTATTTATTACTTACAACAGTTAACTGTATTGCTAGTGATGCTTGACTATAAGCAAGTGCGAGTTGGAAGCACGACAGGTTCCGTATTAATATTACTGTCATGCAAAAAATAGACAAAAAAAAAGTTTTTAGTACGCGTCCCCTTAAATTCAAATCTTTAAAGTTAGAAGTTTTATTTTTCATCTCTCTAGATATTGCGGTTTTTACCCTTTGGGTACGGAACTCTGAAACTTAAAAACTTTTAGAGACTTAACTAAAAAACCTTTTGAAAGTTGCTCGAATAATATAATATGAATGAAGGTATATCTACGACTAGATGACGCTAGCAACTTCGTTGCGCCAAAATTCGTTTATCGCGCGGGAACCGTACACTGTTTCGGGATAAAAAGTATCCTATGTCCTTTCCCGGGACTTAAAGTATCTCCATACCAAATTTCAGCAAAATCGGTTCAGCGGTTCGGGCGAGACAGACAGACAGACACACTTTCGCATTTATAATATTAGTAAGTAAAGTATGGATTTCGTGTGATATTTGTTCTATTATTATTAATTATTAGTGCTACTACTTTCAATATTTTCATATTGACAGTAGTAGTACAGAAAATTACTAAACATAAATACTTAAAAATATTTTTTTTAGTCCAAAAAATTACTGTATAAATATGTCCAAGTAAAAGAATTAAACGCGCGGTTTCAGTATGGGTGTATTTTTTTCTAATATTCCTGCTATTAATTTGTATGTTGGGGTACTGTAAGGAATCATTCACAAGGTGACTCTAAGACACTAGCATATATCGTGTTTTATTTCGAGTTATACAATTTAAAAAATGTGTGACTTACAAGAGTTAAGGGGCCGGGCTACCCTCGAAATTCTCATACATACGTAATACCAAAATCATTTTGTCATACGAAAATATTTAACATGTTTGAGTTATTTTTCAGCTTAAAATAGTAATTACCTAGGTTCCTGAACAAAAATTAACTTCAAAATATTTAAACACAAAAAAATAGAGTAAAACACTAAAATATATATAAATAAATAGTAAATTTACTACAAAATATTTAAATACTAGAAAATATTTTTAGAGTTGAAATATTTTGTAGTAAATTTAATATTTATTTATATATTTTTAGTGTTTAACTCTATTTTTTACGTATTACGTATGTATGAGAATTTCGAGGGTAACCCGGGCTCTTAAAACCTAGCTTGACAATCTATACTATCTATCCATACTAATATTATAAATGTGAAAGTTTGTCTGTCTGTCTGTCTGTGTGTCTGTCTGTCTGTTTGTCTGTTTGTCTGACTGTCTGTCCGTCTGTCTGTCCGTCTGTCTGTCTGTCTGTTTTTCTGTCTGTCTCTTACCTCTTCACGCCCAAGCCGCTGAACCGTATTGCTGAAATTTGGTATGGAAATACATACTTGGGAGTCCCGGGAAAGGACAAATGATACTTAAAAAAATATACGGTTCCCGCGTGATAAATGAGTTTTGTCGCAACGGAGTTGCGGGCGTCATCTAGTACCACAGCACCATACTTTGTTGCGTGGCAACTTGAAATTGATATTTATTTATGATTGTTCTCGAAGACGATGTTACTTTTTGGTCTTTTTAGGCTTAATTACCAACTTCTATTCCTAATTCACATAGCATAAATCCCATGTTTCTCGGTAGCTTTTCACTGCGCTCTGTAGTCTGCGCACGCGCGCCGTACGCGGACGCATTGCGTAATCGAATTGGTGACGTTTTATTTTGGTTGTTTACTCGTTAAAGGTATTTTCTACCAAAGTGTATAACTATAAGCTAAAAGCCGAGCTTTGTGAGTACTCGCGTCGTCACACCTTGACTGTCCGATGATAACACATCTACTTACATAATATAAATATCTTAAAGCACAAATCAATAGGCGTGATAGTTTTTCCATAAAGTACCACATAATGTACAGGTTGTGGGATATACTAGGGCTCGCTTCGCCCGCCCTGATAATAAAATGAATAAGGGTTTATATTAATTTGTGCAAAGAAGGGAATAATAATATTATAAAATGTTTGTATATTGTATAGTAGACTAGCGACCCGCCCCGGCGTCTCACGAGTATAAAATATATAGCCACTGAAAAAAGGATCAAAATCGATAGCCTGTGACTGTGGACTGTGCCAAATAACATAAAAATTGCTCCAGTAGTTCGCGAGATAAGCGCTTTCAAATAATTTCCTCCTTATATGAAAGGGCTTATCTCGCGAACTATAACTATAGGCTATTCCTCAATAAATGGGCTATCTAACACTGAAAGAATTTTTCAAATCGGACCAGTAGTTCCTGAGATTAGCCCGTTCAAGTTAGCCCTTTCAAATAATTTTCCCCGTTTTTTCCACATTTTCCTCTATTTCTTCGCTCCTATTAGTCTTAGCGTGATAAAATATAGCCCATAATGGGCTATCTAACACTGAAAGAATCATCAAAATCCGTTGTATAGTTTTAAAGATTAAAGGGAACAAAGGGACATGAGGGAAAAAAGCGACTTTGTTTTATAATATGTATAGATATAGATATAGAATGAGGTATATCGTTACATCCTTATCCCTTATATTGTAACTAGATGACGCCAAAACTCGTTTATCGCCGGAACCCTACATTTTGCTGGGACGAAAAGTATCCTATGTCCTTTCCCGGGACTCAAACTATCTACATGCCAAATTTCAGCCAAATCGGTTCAGCGGTTTGGGAGACAGAAAGACAGACAGACACACTTTCGCATTTATAATATTAGTATATGGATAAACGCGAAAGTGTCTCTTTCCTCTTCACGCTTGAAAGTTTGTTATAGAGATACTTTGGTATACGGCAAGCGACATAAGATAGTTTTTATTGTGGAAAATTCTACGACTTCTCCTCGATATACGAATTTCGGCGCATCAATCTAGAAACAAAATATCGGACGCAACCACAGACATAGATCAAGATAGATACCGCATGTGTAGGTACTTCGCGTTCCCAAACGACGAGCAATGCTCGTCTTTCGAAAGTCTGTTCTTTAGTCTGCTATCGAAATCGGACGTCAATCGGAATTTCAAAAATGCCTAAAAGTGCCGTATTGAGCTGTAAAAATTCAAATATAAACGTTGTCCTAGGTTAGGACACGTTTCTTATCATCGGTACGTCACAGTAGATAGGAAAAAAGTGGCACGCTCGTTTTCAAACAAATGCAGCGACATGCGGTATCTATCTTGATCTATGTCTTTGGACTTATCCATAAGTCGCGGCTGATGGACGCGGTTTAACAATGTGCACGGCTTAAACGCGGAAGTTTGCGGATGCAAAAAAATCCGGCCAGCCAGATTCTGTTCGGACGTCCGAACGCTCAAGGTGGCGTCCGCGACTTATGTCAGACAATGTGCACAGTTTAGTGTATTTTTATTAATCAGATACAAGCCGCATCCAATGAAAATAATTTATTTATAATAATATAATTTGTTCCCAGCTTCAGAGTTTCGGGTGTATTCTAGTTTTTCATTACGTACACACTTTTGTATTAAATATTAGTAATAAAAACCTTATTAATAATTGAGTATATAAAATAGTTAAGTGGGCATTCGCCGGGTTTTCGCTCGCGTGAGTGAAAGGAACTGCGAGTTTCCGGGTGAAAACTCGCCGCAGTGGAACCTTCGCCCGTTTCTATATACACTATGTTATGTGTTGGCATATAAAGGGTTGTAAGCCCTCAGGTGTAGATCAGACTAGCTTTATAACTTTGGTAACAAGTTCATGCATAAAGTTCAAATGGTAAATCAAGGCACAAAACTTCATAATAATATCCATATCCATACTTCCATACTAATATTATAAATGCGAAAATGTGTCTGTCTGTCTGTCTGTCTGTTACCTCTTCACGCTCGAACCGCTGAACCGATTTTGCTGAAATTTGGCATGGAGATTCTTTGAGTCCCGATAAAGGACATAGGGTAGTATTTATCCCGGAAAAATGTACGGTTCCCGCGCGATAAACGAATTTTAGCGCAACGAAGTTACGGGCGTCATCTAGTCAGAAAATAATAACATATTTGTAAATATTTAGATAATAATAATAATAATATCTATGGACGCTTCACACCACGTCAGTCTGGCCCCGTGCTAAGTACTTGAAGGACTTGTGTTACAGGTACCAGACAGGAAATATATTTAATACTTTTATACTATACATATATTTAAGATTTTTATTATATGATACACATATTTAATACACATCCATGACCCAGGAACTTCATAAACTTTTTGTTCCGTCGGCGGGACTCGAACCCGCGACCTCCGGCTTGAGCTACCAACGCGCTTACCACTGCGCCACGGATCCTAGATCCTTACATTATTAGATTAGATTCTTACATCATCAACTAGAACTATTATCAACTCAAACACAACTCCTCTCGCATAATATTTCCAAATCTACTCAAACTAAGCAGGTAACAATGTCTCCTCTATTATATAAGTTTTGCAATGGCATTACGAAATAAAAACGCAACGGAATTGCAAAGAAGATTACCGAGAATTAGCTGCTGCCGAGTGACAATAATATTATATTTAATAAAAGGCTTAAAGTTAAATAAAAGGTAACTAACTGGCTTCTAAAAGGACAAGAGTATTTATTTTTTCTAGAAATTGTCACAGGCTTTTTCGACATCTAGAACTGCCCCGGGGCAGGCCAGGCCGAATGGACACGGAAATAGCCGAACAAAACCGGTGATCCACGAAGCACTTAGGCCCCTTACACACTGCCACTTTTAACAGCGATGCAGTCGCGCGTTTTTGAAACGCGCGGCAGCTTCACGAATCACGACACCAGCAATTTTAGCATCGATACTGTCGCGCGTTAGTATCGATACAGTTGCGCGTTAGCATCGATACACACGCACGACACTATCGCGACACCAGATTTTTGCATTGATTTTACTTCTGCATCGCGACAGCATCGCTACTGTATCGCGACAGCATCGCGACTGTATCGATGCTTAAAGTAGCGCAAGTGTGTGAAGGTGGACCATTTGCGACTGCATCGATGCTACATCGCGACAGCAGCGCGACTGAATCGCTGATAAAAGTCGCAGTGTGTAAGGGGCCTTAGGGCTTAGACTTAGTAAATTATAGCACGTAGCAATTTGAACTTCGACTATTTTCGTATTTATTCGGCCCGCCCTGTCCCGGGGTAGTTCTAGATGCCGAAAACGCTAATAGATAATGGTGTCATTTTTCGTAAGTTCCAAAACATAAGCTAGTATATTGGTCAGTATTCGTGACGTCTAGAATCCGACGCTATCGCTAAGGTAAAGACATATACCTTAGCGATAGCGTCGGATTCTAGACGTAAAATTATTGCAATATGACAATATTGCAATAATTTTAATGCTCAGTAGGCTCAATATAAAATATTTTAAATGAGTCAAGTAGCTTCGTGCTTCTTCAGTGGAAATCCTTCCTCTTTACAATATTGCATAGACAGCTGGAATTTTTATCAGAATAGATCTTTATTAATATAGATAGGTGGTAAGATCTAAGGGCGAAGCCAAACGAGCGTAATTTGTGAGTTGTGAGTCGCAGAATTTCAGTTCGGCAGAATTCAGCTGCATTCAGTTTCATACAAAAGTCCTGTTTGACTCACACGAGCGTAATTTTGTGAGTCATGATTTGTATGAAAAGATATTTACGCGACCGAAATTCTGCGACTCACAACTCACAAATTACGCTCGTTTAGCTTCACCCTAAGACTAAACACTTGATAATTTATAATAATACAACCAAAAAAGTTATGAAAAACCTACGAATGCAAAGGACCGGGTGTAAGAATGCAAAAGACAATATGACAATACCAGTTTAGTTCAATTATTGGACAGACAGATGCGTCCAGTAATTGAGGATAACTTTATTGCAGATGTACAGACAGATAGACACTGTAGTTATACTTAACAGTTGAGATCCCATTCCTAGTAGCTTCTCTTAAAACTTTTTGAAGACCACTTATATCCCAGACTACAGTTTTCCTCTTAAGATTTTTGTAATAATATTTTATAGTGATACTAGCTGTCCCGGCAAATGTTGTTTTGCCGTATAAAGTATTTCGCTCATATTATTTTATTGAAGTGACAAAATAAGTATGTCACCATGGGCCATGGCAACGTCCATAACTATTCCGTCGCACAAACAATGGTCGCCGTCAGTCTCAGGTTGTAATAATTTACTATTATTTATTCAACAAATGCACTTATCAATACAAAAAGTAGCCAGTAGCCGATTCTCAGACCTACTGAATATGCATATAAAATTTAGTAAAAATCAGTAAAGCCGTTTCGGAGGAGTACAGTAACTAACATTGTGACACGAGAATTTTATATATAAGATAATAATATTATGCTATTGGTCGGAAAGAAGTATGAAGGAATATTGAATTATTGCATACTTCAGTTTATTTTAAATAAACTATTACATACCTGCTCAACCTAGGTGTGAGTCTGGCATTTTTGTATTAGACAGTTATTTAATGGGAAAAATTCAAACGATGTTTGCTCCAATTTTATGGTGCCTTAATAGTATGTGATTAAATTAAATATAAATACACATCGAGTGCTAATTTAAAAGCACTTCAAGAAGTCAATTTATGCAGATATTTTCAGAAACTAAGTTCCGGTTTTAGCAGTTTTGATAATCGGCATTTTTTAATTGTTGAAGCAGTGAAACGCCCTTATCTTTAACCGATTTCCAAAAAGGAGGAGGTTATATTATGTTCGTCTTTACTCTTTTAAATACTTACCAAGTACGAACGTACCATTTAAATAATATCGTGTGGGAAAAATAAAAATACTGTATTTTATTTCAGATAATATAACGTTAAACTTGAATTAACTTATCAATAAGGTTTGGTAAAATCATTTTCGAATATTTTGGGCATAAAGATTTTTTTTTAAATTTAGGTACAGATTTTTATCAAACCTTATTTTTGACAATAGTCCCATTAAGACAAAATTTTACACAATTTTGGCATTTAATAAGCAACAGTTTTGTGCCTTTTGATGGCTTAGCCTACCTGTTTCTAGCTTCTGATGGTGTGATCTGTACTTACCGTTTTCAAGTTTCCCAATATCATGTCGTATGATGCATACTTACCTTCCATTCGTCAGTGCCCCACTCAAATCTTACCTTCAATTGGCTGATGCAATGTTTTTATTAAGTTTCAATCAAAAACAAACAATAATATTTGAGATTTTTAAATGATATATGTAGATTGATATGAAAGAAAGCAATTTTGAAAAGGAATTAAGGCTGAGTTTGCTCTACAATTTTGACTTTAAGTAAAATAGAAGTTATTTCAAAATACACTAACTATATTAGGAAGCCTTGAATTATCAATCTTAAATAATTTCAAGACATAAAAAACATAGTTTTTCAAAAATGTTAGATTATTTAAACTTTTCACCTCACTTCACCAAAAAAAGAAATTGTAGAGTAAGTTGAAAAATAGCAGTAGATCTACGTTTTAAAATTTTAAGCAAAAATGGGGATTAAAAAATAAAAAAAATAGAGTACATTTTAAATAATATTTATTCTAAATATGCCATAGCAACAACTAACTAGAGTATTATTACCTAACAGTCTCATTGATTTACAAGAGTATAACATTATTCAGAAAAAAATGCAGTTTAAAAATAAATGCAAAAAATTAACTATAACCTCAGTCAATAAATATAGTTTAATGAAACATTCTACTTAAACTACGGTTAGTCAATAAATAGTAAAGGGTAACTTTTATAAATTATCATTTCGGCCACAACGGCCAAGGCAGTGTTGTCTTTGGTCTTAAAATTAAATTCTTAACTAAGTACACTTACAGATTTTTTTTTCTTTCTATTCGATGATATCTCTAGTCTATACTCTAAGAATCTGTGGCGCTTTTGTAAACACAAGTACGGCATTGCAGATTTTAAATTTAGAATTGGAGACATAACATGGAGTCTTAAATTTAAATTAGCCTAGTACACGTTGGTAGGATCTAGAGCCATTTTCACTCACAGTTTTTTTAAGTCTTTCAGTACACTCCCGTGGGGTCGAGACCCATTTTGGAAAAATCACTTCACTAGTACACGTTCATGGGATCCAGAGTTTGCGGCATCTTGATTATTTTCAGTTGAGTTTCTTGAAAAACGATTAGCAGGATTTTTTCGCAGTTTTCAAAAACTTCTCCGATTTTTTTAAAAATCTCCTCGGATTTTTGCAAAATTCTTCTGAATTCGATTTTTAACTTCAGTAGATGCCAGTCGGGTCCAAGCCGGTCATTTTGGTCTCAATAAACTCCAGTGGGATCCAGGCCGATCATCTTGAATGGTTTCAAAAATCCACGAAAATATCAGATTTTTGGGAAAATCAGTAAATCCCAGTCGGGTCCAGAACCTTTACGTTCATAATGATTTAGATAATCGAGATCGATCTCGTCAGCGATGGCACGTGGGCGAGCGATACGAACACTGTCACGACTCGGTGACGACTGGCGGCTGCGTTTCACGTGCCTCTATATATAGCAGATCTCGCGCGTTTGCTCATTTTTTGCAATTTGAATTTGGAAGCTTTCAGCCGATGCGCCCCCGCCCTTGCACCTTTTTTATCTATTAAAAAAACAAAAATGACAGATTGCACAGGAAAGGTGTTTGATCGCCTCTCGTATGTTAGCACGCCTAATGTTATGACAGCGATTAAAAAAGTTTGTTTTATGATTATAACTGTATCTTATTTAAAATCTGTGAGAAATATAAATGACTTTATTATAAAAACTTTGCGACCTTTAAAAAAATTAATTCCCTTTATGGACTCTACATTTGCAGCTGAATTCCTGAAAATAGCATATTAAACTGAAATATTAAAATATTTTTGTTTAATGTAAGCTTATATGTGTTTAATGATGAATGAAAGAATAATGAGCATTAAATTGAGCAATAACAAACTATAATAATAACTCCAATTTAATAATTAAGAAAAGTCTATACTTAATAATTTTTGTTTAATTTATTTTTAAAAAAATTTGCATAATGTCTTTAATGTAGTTCATCTACTTATCTATCAAAATAATTAACTGTTTTATTTTTATTATCAACTGTAGTCAAAGATATTTTTGTAAAACTTAGCTAACGCAACGGGCACACACCATCAAAATCGATAGAGCCGTTTTAGAGTCATATTTTATGTTATATACAGCATGACTACATATTTTATATTAAATATTTTCATGTTTTAGTTTCGAAAGCATATTCATTCATTCATTCATTCATTCATTCATTCATTCATTCATTCACCATGACACAATACTTTGACATAATATATTTCTTAAAATTTAGCATAGTAAATTTTTTAAATCTCATTATTAAAACATTACACGGTATAAAAAAGGATTTTCCGCTGTCTACCCCTAAATATGCTTAGACATTAAAAGTTCGCAAAGAATTTTGATGCGGTTTTATTTAAATTTGACGACCTCTGTGGCTCAATTGGTTGAGTGTGTGGCAGCTCAAGCCGGAGGTCGCGGGTTCGAATCCCGCCGACGGAACAAAAAAAAAGTTTTCAATGTTCCCGGGTCTAGATGTGTATTAATATGTGTATGATTTAATAACAAGCTTAAATATGTATAGTATAAAAGATATTAAATATATTTCCGTTGTCTGGTACCTGTAACGTCCACGTCACGGCGCCGTACGACGTCGTACGACGTCGTGCCGTGTTTTTGTGCCCCGGCCCTAACACAAGTAATTCAGGACAGGATTCTTAGCACGGGGCCACACTGACGTGGTGTGAAGCGATTATTATTATAAATAATAAGCTTAGAGAGGAAGATTTATATTATGTTAATTCTATATGACGTCCGCATTTCCATTGCGCCAAAATTCGTCTATCGCACGGAAACTGTACCTTTTTCCGGGATAAAATTATCCTAGTGCGTCGTTTCCGTCGACACAAAGTATCTCATAGTCCATACCAGTATTCAGAAAAATCGGTTCAGTGGTTTGGGCACGAAGAGGTAACAGACAGACAGACACACTTTCACATTAATTATAATATTAGTATAGATATATAGATTATACGCATTTACGTCAACGTATATGGCGAAACAAATTCTGCCGGATCAGCTAATTGTTAATATAAAATATTGCTGACGCATTCCAAATCCGTTTCTGTAAGTATCACGTTTGGGTTTCTATCTACGTGTGGTAATACTGCTGAGTACCCGGAATACTGTTCTAATGTTATAATACTGACATATACAGGGTGCAACTAAACTGATGAGTGGCAGTCTTCCACAGTGCGTTTTTCACGTAACTTTCTGCCGCGCACTGTAAAACTCTGGAACAAACTGTCACCTGCTGGTGACAGTATTTCCGGACCTACTTAGATAGGTCGTATGATCTGCAAACCTTCAAGAAAAGAGCGTATTCCCTCTTAAAAGGCCGGTAACGCACCTGCAGCTCTTCTGATGTTGCGAGTGTCCATGGGCGACGGTAGTTGCTTACCATCAGGTGACCCGTTCGCTCGTTTGCCCCCTTATTTAATAAAAAAAACTGAGTGATAATACTTTAGGGTGTGCATCGGTTCCCTTTATAGAGTTCGCTGTGAAAGAAGCATCGGTGAAAGAGTAACTTTTTTCATCTTTGTATGGAAAAATTCACGATGCGCGGGCGCTTGCCCATACAAATCACAAAAATGAGCTCTTCCAGCGCTGCTGCTTTCACAGTAAATTCTATAATATAAGTATACGCTCTAGACTCTAGAGCAGTGTTTCCCAACCTGTGGTCCGCGGACCTCTGGGGGTCCGCGAGTATGTGTATGGGGGTCCGCGGTATCTTTTCTGGACGCTACGCTTACAAATTGTGCTTAAAATGAATCCGGTTATTTTGTAGTTTATTTTATTAAGAGGGTCCGTAAAAACTGTGCTTGACTTCCTAGGGGTCCGTGGCTGAAAAAGGTTGGGAGACACTGCTCTAGAGTATTATCACTTAGTTTTGGTACACCTTGTAAAAAATAGGCACGTTATAATTATTGTCATAATTATAAACCACTAACTCAAAGACTCGCACTCAAAGACGAATATTAACTATTCAACTGTAATAAAATTAAGAATAATGATATAATTTTGTAAAATACTTGAATAAATACTTTAAAAATAATTGGAATCCATACTTACTAATAAGAAACTTCGTTCCAATATTATAAATGCGAAAGTGTGTCTGTCTGTCTGTCTGTTACCTCTTCACGCTCAAACCACTCAACCGATTTTGCTGAAATTTGGCATAGAGATACTTTGAGTCACGGGAAAGGGCATAGAATACTTTTCATCCCGGAAAAATGTACGGTTCCCGCGCGATAAATAATTTTGGCGCAACAGAGTTGCGGGCATCATCTAGTTTTTTAAATAGGTCCCATACATTTTATCTGTCAAACTCTTCATTAACCCATCAAGCCCCATAAGGACACTGGTGACCGCGACAACAATAGAATAACAATAGATTTCCAAGAATCCGCGATCGATGTACGGCCTACTACTGCGCTACGCTACGGAGAGAACTAAATTAAGTATTAACCGAGTGTATGAAGGCCAAGTAAAAATTCGATGTAAGTCAACTTTAAGAAAAAGACAGAAATCTAATGCAGCCATCAAAGCATGGTCCGCGGAGCCCTAGGGGGCTCTACGAGCGATAGGTATATAAATTGTTTGCATGGAGACAAGTCATTCAAAGACAAAACTTCCTTTTATTTTTTGGTTTAACAAAAAAGTTTGAGAACCGTTGAACATTAAGATAATATTCTCTCTATACGGAGAGTTCAAAGTGCTGGCAGAGAACAGGAAGAAGTGGCAAAAGGTCCTTTGTCAAGGACCCTGACTTATGAGCGATGACCAAGTTCATTTATGAAGATTTTTTTCTGATTAATTTACGTCTTGCCATTTCCCGAGTTTTAGCATCTTAGGACAAATATACATCGTACCATTTCCAGAGTTTTACCATTTTTGGCTAAATATGCGCCGGGTGGTGTGCCATTTTCAGACTCTTAGTATCTATATGCGTCGTGCCATTTCCAGAGTTTTAAAAACTTTGATCAAACGTAAGCCGTACCTTTTCCTAAGTTTTAAAAACTTTGATCAAACATACGTCATGCCATTTCCGGAGTTTCGAATTCTTAGAGTGCACGCCCTAAAATATTAAAATGCATGAAAAACCACATGATTTCACATGCCATCAAGTGGTATGTGCTTTCTCCATGGAATGCATAAATTTTTACAGATCATATATTTCGAGGTCATTATTATGAGAAAGCTGTATTCATTTAATTAAAATATTCTTAAACATACATATTTTAAACCTATAAGAGTTTCACGAGAACGCTCTACTTTTTCAGGTGAAATATAGGTAGTATTAGGGGTTAACTTAGTTATTTACTAATTTTTTTTAGTTATTAGAAAGTTATTCAAAGCCTGAACTACTACCATGCCGATTAAAAGCAATATTTAAGAAAACATATTTTTAAATTTTTGCCTTAATAATAATATAAATTGCATGTGATGTAAAGGCGTCACGATAATGATGATAAGTATTCCATTTATTTACTTGAATCTTACGTAAAATAGTCAATAATTTATTACTTTATTTGCACAAAAGTAGGCCAAGAAGAAGACTTAGTAACAAATAAATCTTTTTAAATTTTTTGTAGAACAAACTAAAATAAATAATCTGTTAATTATAGTTTGTGCGTTATAAGATGATATGGGTGACACTTACCATTTCATTCCTTGCTACGGATTTTTTTACAAGAAAACAAAAAATCAAAAAAATGTAATAAATTATATTCCATCTACATAAACAAATGTTTCCTATAACTGTAAATGATTAAAAATGAAAAGTTGCTAAATGCTAACTTATTAATATAAAATTATAAATATTAACATTGAAATAGGAGTATGAAATTATTGATACGAAAATATTTGAAAAATGTCAGATGCATGAAACGGAACTTATGCCGATAGAGATTGAGACTGTTGAATCGAAATCAAATCGATAAAAAGGGCGGCCATCTTAAATCGAAGGCGCCACTCTGAAACGTCAGTACGAAATCGATAGTTTCGATTGCAATTCCTTTACGAAGTGATTCGATATTTTTAAATTATCGATTAAAATTTTTGGGTAACTTCCCTACTATTGTCAATTATAATGTGTCACCCATATCATCTTAAAATGCACAAACTATAATAATAAATAAATCGTTTATACTCCAATTTGACAGAATATTTTAATAAATACTTTAAGTGATGTTTGTATCCAACCCATTGCTACCAACACTAACCGTGTAGGAATTAAACAAAATAATAAATAGTATACAAAATTACCTATAATGTTGTTATACAAAATATTAATAATGTTTCATGACCAAATTGTTTCTATTTACCGTATTAGCAGAAAACCAAAAATAAACTAGCGTGCCATAAAAGTTACTGTTCATTTCGCTGAATATTATAATATGACCACGGGTGGCGGATTTAACACAAACAGTAATGTCCACCACGTAACTTTATACACAATCCTTTCAGAAACAATGTGTTAATCCTTTCATTATACACTGCAAATATAGTTTGTTGGGCTATGCTTCCCTGAAGAAGATATTAAAGGTTTCTAGAAATTAAGACAAATATTTTAAGCTGATTATGGCCACGCAAATTACGAATTGATGAATTTGGAGCAAAATAAATATTTTAATCCTTACCTTTGATGGTGTGCGATTTTTTGGCACGGAAATGTAAAATGACATATTTTAACTCAGGTAATTCGAATCATAGTAATACTATAGAAATCTGTTTTTGTATCGTGAAAAACAATTTTACATTTTTAACTGACATTAAGCAATAAGCATTAAACTTTTATCATAAAATTAGTAACTTGCTTTTGTTCTTAATATTTACAAATATATGAAAAACTCAGAAAATGGCACGAAATGTATATTTAACAGAAAAGTCCTCAAGTGGTGCCATTTTTAATATGGCCTCACTTCAAAATATTATTATATACTATACGCCCTTTACATAATATATTATAATATTATACGCCAATTACTAATTAATATAGCTTTTGCCACTATATAAAAAATATCTGCACTGAAGAAAAAATAAGTAGAAGCCAGTATTTTCATAGTAATTATCTGTTATCATCATTTTCTTATCGAATCTTTTTTTTAACTTACCTATATCTTCTATTTTCGCCGTCGCTAAAATCACTTTGTGGTCTTACCATAATGTGGCCAAATACCACCTAATGAGAAGTAGCCCAAAAGAAATTGTTTGTCTCGTTCTAATGCTTTTGTTCTACGTTATAATCTCAAACCGACAGCCATATTAACTGTGGTTAATACTGTAGCTACCTCATGTCTATAATGCGCTTAAATATAATCTTCTATGATTTATGGTCGGACTTCTATGAATTTTGTCGCAAATTGTTAAGTTGGTACATGTAGAGACGCCATTATTGGATGTAGAAAGTATGTATTCGAAATTTAAATTCGGGTTTAGGGCGAAGCCAAACGAGCGTAATTTGTGAGTTGTGAGTCGCAGAATTTCTGCCGGGCAGAATTCTGCTGCATTCAGTTTCATACAAAATACATGTTTCATTCACACGGCGACTCAAAATGAATTGTCATTTGTATGAAAAAAATTCTGCCCGGCAGAAATTCTGCGGCTCACGACTTGCTCACGACTCACAAAATTACGCTCGTTTGGCTTCGCCCTAATGTAATTTTTTATTTTTTTAATGTAATTTTTTTTTATTATTGTGAATATGACGGTTTGTTTTTTGTAATTTTCATGAACTTTCATGTGTATTTTTTTATAGAATTGAATAAACCATTATATACCAATCTAGTGTACAAGTGGGGCAAGTTTGTCTATTTTGCGGCTACGCCAAAACTTCATTAGGATTAAGGAAGTTTCAGAAATCTTTTAATACATGACTGATTAGCTGGCCGGTAAGATTGACGCACACTTAATATAATATGAAAAATTGGTCTTATTTTGTTCATTGAGCTCTTTCTTATAATTTTATTCGGTATGCGCCTGTATAAAAATAATATGTTAGTATGTATAGGTCTACCAGAATCTGCTGGAAAATTTTGACAGCAGATTTTCAAAAAATATCCTTGATCATTGGATAAGTTTATATATTTGTGTGTTTCACACACAGAATCAGCCGCTATAAAGAAAAAAAGGATCAAAATGTTTTATTCTAATTACCCCGGTATTGCTAAAGTCAATTTACTTTCGCACTTTTTGCCATCAGATTCTGGTAGACCTATACTATCACAATTTGGAGGGTTATGACAAGTTAAGTCAGCAGATCACGATTAACATTGACTTGACATAACCTGAAGAAATAACCTAGGTCCACCATTTGCTTATTCGAATCAACTTCTCTGATTTCTATTCATACTTCTCTGATACTACTATTCATCTCATAGCTGAAGATCTTTTATAATATGAGAAGGATTAAAACTTTTCTATGATAGCCTCACACCAAAATAAAAACTTTTTATTTGGTCTGAGATGATAGCCCACTGGCCACTACCTCTGAAACATATCGAACCTAAATTTAGACTTTAATATTAACAAGTTAATTATTAAATAGTAATTATTATTATCAACCGCAAATTGTCACAGTAATAGCGTAGGTTTAGTTATTGGTTTTTTAATGGTGGAATTAATTATTATTTAACAATAAATGTAATAACATTTCAATTATATAAACGAGTTAGAGTTTTTTTATCTTAGATATTGTTGAAGGAAAAGATTGGGCAATATATTTTATTATTATTAGTGAACACTGTTGACAAAATTTGCTTCTTTATGTAAATAATATACTCTCAAACCACTGGAGTCCAGTGGTTTAGAGCGTGGCTCTTGACTCGGAGGTCGTTGGTTCGATTCCCGCGTTGGAAACATGCTATTTCTAAGTTTGGTTAGGACAATGCAGGCTGATCACCTGATTGTCTGACAAGTAAGATGATCCATGCGTCGGATGGGCACGTAAAGAGTCGGTCCTGCGCCTTATCTCTCGCTAGTCGTGTCGGTCGTCCGTCCCACTGGGTTATGAGAGTAAAAGGAATAGAGAGTGCTCTTGTGTACTGTGCACACACTTGGGCACTATAAAATTACTCCTGAGCCCTGCGTAACTGGGCTGGTTTCAATGAAACCGGCCCCGTCACCGAAACCGGTGTGGGAGTTATTATATACGCGCAACTCGCAAGTATCCATGCTACTTATAATATTACGAGACGACGCCCGCAACTCCGTCGCACCAAAACTCGTTTATCGCACGGGAACCGCACATGTTTCCGGGATAAAAAGTATCTTATGTCCTTTCCCGGGACTCAAAGTATCTCCATGCCTTTCAGAAAAATCGGTTCAGCGGTTTGGACGTGAAGAGGTAACAGACAGACAGACACTTTCGCATTTATAATATCAGTATGGAAGTATGGATATGAGTATGGAAGTATGAATATTAGTATAGAATAAGAATAAGAATATTTTTATGTTGTCACCACACAACACAATATGTAAAGCAACAAGCAAAACAATAATACAGATTGTACATTAATTTCTACAATATCTACAATTATACATACATTGTGTGATGTCAAAATTGGCCCAGGCTCAGCTATACGCAGCAAGCTAGCTCGCTGCACTGGTATTCTGCCAGGGCTAATGAGTGACACACCACGAAATAGGCGTAAAATCTATAAACTTACTCTAATAAAATAATAAACAAAAAATAAGAAAAACAAAACAATAACGAACATACAAAAAATGTAACATATCTACTAACAATAATATTAATTAATAACAAACTAATGAACACACACCTTGGACCTTAGTCCTGCAGTATGGAAGTATGGATATTAGTATGGAAGTATGGATGAATAACTAAGTGTGTCTGTTCGCTAACTTTAATCTAGTTAATTTTATGTCTACATTGTATAAATTTTTCTCTTTAAGGGAATAATTCGAATGTACTATCAGAGAAGTTGATTCCTATGCAGATGGCGGACCTAAGTAATTTGGTCGCGTTACGTCAAACCCAGCCGACCGATTACAGCTAACATTGAATTGACATAAGCCGACCACATGACTTAGGTCCGCCATCTGCATAGTAATCAACTTCCCTGATAGTACATTGGAACTCCACTTTTGCACATAATATTATCATGATGCAATATGACCATAGTATGAGTGCGAATAATTGTCTGTATGCGATTGGCCCCAAACTGTACTTTTAAGAAACCTTCAAGAAGAGAGCGTATTCCCTCATAAAGGGCCGGCAACACACCTGCATTTCATGTTGCGAGTGCCCATGGGTGACGGTAGTTGCTTTCTATCGGGTGAACCGTTTGCTCATTTGCCCCCCTAAGACAAATGATTGGTCTCGCGCTCGGCGCTACGACCGCTATCGTAGCGCCGAGCGCGAGACCAATCATTTATCTAAGTTTGCCCCCTTATTTTATAAAATAAAAATGTACGTATCTAACCCCGGATCTCTCTGATTGCACGTGGGTGCATTAATCAAATTCTCATCAAAACCACGCCCATACTATAAATAGAATCATAATCATAACTCACCATAGAAATCTCTCCATTTTCATGTGAAAAATAATCCGACACTATTCGAGTTCAATGACATCACATTTCTAATTTGGAACCGCGGTACGCGACGAATTTTAATACGCCCCATTCGAATACAAAGTAGAACGTTTTAGCGACTTCGTAATTTGGTCAGGTTGTTCGCGAAAAGTTGGTCCGCACCAGTCGTGACCACTTTCTTTTACACAGACTTGTCCATAGTGAAACTAATTATTGATCTAGCAAATATAATAATTAGAAACGCGTTGAAGAGCGGCCAAGTGTGATAGGTGTATGTCCTTTGAGTTCCAGAATATTTTATATATTTTCAGCGATCGAAATTTCTAGATGCTAGAATATTATTTGTACTTAACTAGATGTTGCCCGCAACTCCTTTCAACGTTTTTCTTTATAGCGCAGGACTCTACATTCTGTCGCATAAAAACTATCCTATGTCTTTTCCCAGGCCTTAAAGTACACCTATCTATCCATACCCATTTAAATCGGTCCAGTTGTTTACATTTGACTGACAGACACACTTGCGTATCGATAATATTAGTTAGCATTGATATATTTCTGTTTAACATGATAACTTAAATAGATTTCACATTTTATGTTCGGTTTTTATGTTATGGACCACCCTTAAAATTCATTCATAAAAATAGATTGTGCAATTGCAAAATTTTTTAGCGCCAAAAATCTCGCATTGTTCAAAAAGGTTTTTACTTATCCACATTGTTCAAAGTTCCAAAAGCGGCATAAGCTAGCTATTAGCCAAATAAAAAAATATTGCCATTGTTTTAATCCTACAGATTTGCTTTTTATTGGCGCTAGTCGGCTTCAGCAAAAAGGATTTATTGCTACATCTTTTTAGCAAAATGTGTCGGTGCCCTTAATGTTTTTTCGCCACAATATGTTTTATTTTAAGAAAAAAATATGGCAATATGTACAAAGAGAAACGCGCTTGTAAACTATATTTTCTATTTCTGGTAGGTAATTTTTTAATATTTCAAACTTGTAGAGTTTGAAGTTTTGTCCAATGTAAGATATGATATTAATTAAAGGTAAAGCATAAAAATAATATATTTATTATCGCTCTCACCATAGCTCTACCAGAATCTGATGGCAAAAAGTGGGAAAATAAATTGACTCTAGTAATACCGGGGCAATTGGAATAAAACATTATGATCCTTTTTTTCCATACTTATAGCAGCTTTTTTACATTTACAACAATTATTTTAAATGTAAAAAGTCTAAGTAAAAAAGTAATTTTATCGACAGAAAGGTTAAAAAATTTACAATTTTTAAAAAATTAAAAAATTTTCGAAAAATTGTTAAAATTTTCGTTCGAGGGACACGTTTTACTTTGGAGTCTAAAACAAACATGGCGTCCAGGTAGTAAACGCAGTGGATTATTTAAACACATAATCATGTATACAATTGCAATAATTGTAAAAAGCAACAGGTCAAAAACTTGTCCCTTAGTTTTTTGACGGTATTGTTTGGACACATTTTAAAAAATGTGTGTTTTGTTGTTTTTAATTGCAAAAAAATACTTTTGTCTGAGCAGCCGTAAAGCTTGCACAAATTTTATGATTTTGAATTTGGAATTCACAAATATTTTTAAAGGTTTGTGAAAGTGCGTGCGAAATTCCTTTTTTTCAGTGAATTGTTTTTTAAGTTTAGGGTGGAATAAATGTAAAAGTCGTACTCTTTGCAAATAAAACTTTTTATGGCTAGAAACGGTAAAAAGTGTAGTTTTAGGAATTTTAGCTTACAAAAATATACACAAAAGATTGCAGAACATATTGAGGGGCAAATAAAACAATTGAATTAAAAGGCTTCACAATAAAAATTACAAGTATGTTTCTTTTTTGATTTTTGAACAGTGAGACAAAGAATGAAAATACATAATGAAAACCTTTTTATTTTATTAAACCCCTATTTTATCTTGTCTGATTGCAATTGGCAAAATAGTGTTGATACAATTAAAAAATATAAAATGTGTTTGATTAGTAGTAAAAAATCATTGGTCTTATTAGTAACCTACAAATAAAAGACAATAAAATAATTTAACAAAGGACAGCTGGTATGTGTCGGCACATTGACAATTTTTATGTTAAAAAATTGAGTAAATAATAAATATCCTTACGCGTTCCTTATGTTTTTTATTAAAAAAAAACATTGTTACAATTTTAAATGATATGCAAACATTCTTTGGCGGCAAGCTGGTCGGTTTTTGAACTTCGTACATTTTTTGTGAAGGAAGGTTTAATTTTTTAGTTTTTTTTTTCAAAAATTGGTTTCCGCATTGTTATATTTTTCCTCAGACCTCAGTGACTTATTTATGTAAATATTACATAGCTTCTCAGTATTTAACACCGAATCCGTAAAATATGACGACCTCCGTGGCGCAGTGGTGAGCGCGTCGGTAGCTCAAGCCGGAGGTCGCGGGTTCGAGTCCCGCCGACGGAACTTTTCAGGGTTTCTGTTCCGGTTCCTGGGTCATGGATGTGTATTAAATATGTGTATCACATACTTAATAAAAATCTTAAATATATGTATAGTATAAAAGTATTAAATATACCTATTTCCGTTGTCTCAGTAGTTCAGGTACTTACCACGGGGCCAGACTGACGTGGTGTGAAGCGTCCATAGATATTATATTATTATAATTTAAATGATAATTAAATGAATGGCGTGTCAAATACCTGTCCTTTGTTATATTATCTTAAAACATAAAATGATATTCCATAATACATACTTAATATTATGTTCGTGTTAACGTTACATTAGAGAGATAGTATTATTTATTTAATAAGTAGTCTAGTGATCTTTCTGCATATTAATATCAAGGGACGAAGTCACATAATACAATTACTATCTTTTATTAATATTAACAAAAAGAAAATTTAACGAGATTTATTATTATTCGGAAAAAAACAATTATAATCACTTACTTTCAGGCACCGTGCAAAAAAAAAAAAACAAAAGAATGGCATAATCAAATAAGTTCAAATTTTATTCAATATTCGAAATTCGAGCGACGTTCGAATTTTAAATATTTAACGCATTCAAGACGGCCGGGCAATTTTCTCATTAAAAATTATAATTCTTTCAAAAAGCCAAGTCTATGATAGGCTATTACGTAGTTGGTACGTAGGTATATTAAACAGATCTTTTCTCCACGGCAATTTCACATTTTTAGATTCTTGCTTGAATCTTTATTACATTTAAATTTTGTCAGAAGAATGAGTTGGGCTTAGTTTCGGAGGTTTTTTGACTAAGTAGAGTTTAATTTTTCAAAAGCATATTTTTTGATTGACTTCAAGTTGAAACATTAGTAACAACAACGTTGTCAATTTCGGATCACAATGGCAGCTGTTGTCTGATAGCTTTAATTTCGTCATTTGCTTTTCCTATAATACTTATTAATATAATTTTTTTGAAGAGTTTTTATCAAATGTACGTTACAGCCCATCCTTACCTTGAAATATCTATAACAGAGCCCCTAACCAAAAAGTTTTCTTTATCGTTTCTTATACATATTATAATCACCGATCAAACTGCATGAAGTTGTAAAATGACATTCATAATAACGAACGCTAAGTTAAGAGCCCGTCCTCTCTTTTCTACTGCTCTCTTCACACTCACGCCCGTCTTTCATATGCCAGGTGAAAAAGGACGATCGCCAAGTTAGCGGGCAGATAGAGGTTTTCTGTTTTTAAAGGGTTTTTTATATTGAAGTGGTAAAAAGTAATTCCAACATTGTATAGACGACTTTCTCAACAGTACATTGTATTTTTTTCATACCGTTAAGACGTCAATACAATCCATAAAAAGGTGATATTCTAAACCTTTTACAGCAAAAATCACAAAACTGTCGCGGGTTTGAGTTGGATTATTTAAAGATACTTAAAATAAAATAAAAATCTAGCTCCAACACTATATTATAATTGAAATGATCTTACATGTCGTGTATTAAAACTTATAGAAATACTGTATTTTAACTGTTAAATCACGGCTGTTAAATGAGCGAAATCGGCAAAATTTCGTATACGGACTCTTAATTCCATGCATTTTTGATGCGCAATTCTATAAAGGAAAAAAGAAAACGTGTTAGCTAGGGGCTCAGGCATATTTGCTATGTAAACCAAACATAATATTTGTCAACAAGTCAAGGACTGGCTATCCTTGAACATATTGTATTTCAGAAATTCGCTTTCGTATTCAAATAATTTAACATCCCTACATAAAACATTAGTATGACGTTATATCATTATATCAGTCAAATATAGCTGTGCCATATTTTTCAGTTATTCAAACTTCACAACACGGCTAATTTATCTATTTAATTTAGAAATTACAGTGAGGATACAATTTAAAATAGCATAATATCTTATATCTTTAAGCGAGCAATTCTTGTTTATATATGCATATATATAATTGAAATCTCCGAATCGGCTCCAACGATTTTCATGAAATTTAGTATATAGGGGGTTTCGGGGGCGATAAATCGATCTAGCTAGGAATCATTTTTAGAAAATGTCATTTTATTCGTGTTTTATCGAATACCGAGCAAAGCTCGGCCAAATAGCTAGTAAATAACATAATGTTTTCACAAGTAAGTAAGTGAATAAAGTAAAGCAAAATAAAATAATGCACAGAAATATAACTAATATTTGTTATAAAAACTATTTATAGGTACATGGTCCCAAAGAATACTGAAATGACGTCAGTTATCTGACCATAATTTTTGATTCGATATGTCATGTTTTAAACATGAAATAAATATGAATACAATAATCATATTTGAAACATTCAAAAGTTTTAAGATACCGAAAATTTGAATAACAATCCCTCTTGAATGAAAAATTATAATTAGAACTTGAATTTGCAGCGTGTAATTTTACAGTAATTTAAAAGAGAGGAACTTAACTTACCTGGAGGCTGGAAGTGCTGGAACACTTCAAAAATAGTAAACTGCGTCAGTTAAAAGTTTAATAAAAACTATAATCCGTATTTTTTAGGATATAAGTTATAACATATTATATAATTTCATTACTAATCTATTGATAACTCATTTTTGGGGTTCCGTACCCAAAGGGTAAAAACGGGACCCTATTACTGAGACTTCGATGTCTGTCCGTCTGTCGCCAGGCTGTAACTCAAGAACGGTAATAGCTAGAGAGTTGAAATTTTCACAGGTTATGTATTTCTGTTGCCGCTATAGCAACGAATACTAAAAACAAAATAAATTAATATCCTACATGACCCCCGCTCCCCCCTCTACCTTAAGGTTCGCTTTCAGTATCGTAGTGCAGACCATAAGCGTGTGTTACGCTCTGTTTATAATAATAAATTATTACCTTTTACTAAGTCGGGATACTTTGCGGATTCTTTCGCTGTTAAGGCCACTTACTTGTGGAATGAACTACCACTCGAGATTCGAGAGTCGCAGACATTAGCTTCTTTCAAATCGAAGCTACATATCCATCTGAGGAGTAAAGTCTCTTGCTAGTTAAGTATTAACTGCGTGTCTAAAATAATATTTATCTTTACTTATGTAATATTATGTTGTATTTGTGAACTATACTATTATTTAATATTTATTATCATTTTTTGTATTTTTAGGGTTCCGTACCTCAAAAGGAAAAAACGGAACCCTTATAGGATCACTTTGTTGTCCGTCTGTCCGTCCGTCCGTCTGTCAAGACCCTTTTTCTCAGGAACGCGTGGAGGTATGAAGCTGAAATTTATATCAATTACTCAGGTCTACTGTCCCTTGAAGCTGTGAAAAAATCAAACTTCTAAGCCAACGCAATCAAAAGATACAGCCGTTTATGCCGCAAATTTTCGACACTTGCAAGGGAATCAAAACCTACAGGGTGCTTCCCGTGAACTCAGAATCTTGAAATTTGGTACGAAGCAACGTCTTATAGCATAGATAAAGGAAAAATTACGAAAACCATAAATTTTTAGTTACATCACATAATATATATATTTTTAATAATTTTAAACTTACTACCCATTTCCTCATAAACGCGTAGAGGTATTAAATTGAAATTCATACCAAATACTCAGGTCTATAATACCTTTAAGCTGTAACAAAATCAAACTTCTATGTCAACGCAATCAAAAGAAACAGCAATTTAAGCTGCATATTTTGAAACTCGCAAGTACTCGCAAGGGAATCAAAACCTAAAGGGTACTTCCAGTCGACCTAGAATCTTGAAATTTGGCATGAAGCAACGTTTTATAGCACACATAAAGGAAAAATTCCGAAAACCTTAAATTTTTAGTTACATTACAAAATATATAAACGATAAAGAGATCTTTGTCTTAAATTTATGCTCCTCCATCTTTCCCCATTGTAATGTTATGAATTTCATTTTGCAATAAAAATACCATAGTTATGACTCGATTGTCGTAATGAACGAACTTTGTAAACCTTGCAGGTTTGTACGGAACCCTCGGTGCGCGAGTCCGACTCGCACTTGGCCGGTTTTTTATTATTATTTTTAGTTTTATATTAGTCATTAAGCTGTTATTCTTTACCCCGCATACTATTACTATTAAATTTTCCTCTTCCACAGGGTTGCCTGGGAGAGATCGCTCATAGCGATAAGGCCGCCCTTGCCCACATATTATATTAAGTTTATAGTTTAAGTAACATGATTGTATTCAATTGTAATGTGAGCAATAAAGAATCGATCTATCTATCTATCTATCTAAATATTTAAGGGGGGCTCCCATACAACAAACGTGATTTTTCGGCATTTTTTGCTCTATATCAATAATGGTAACAGGTAGGTACTTGAATTTTTCACAAGGTAGTTTATTATATGTGTACTTTAATATTTAATAATAAAATAAAATAAAAAATTAAGGGGGCTCCCATACAAAAAACACAAATTTTGGCCTATTTTTGCTCTATAACGATGCGGAACCCTTCGTGCGCGAGTCCGACTCGCACTTGGCCGATTATTTAAAATGGGACCAGCAGTTTAGCAGCTAAGAGAGCACATATACATACATGGACTGCCAAAACATCACCCTACCTTTCAGCTTCGGCGTAGTCGGTTAAAATACAATAATTAATTCGCACTTGCGTTTACAACCCTTTCTTCAACAAACCCTTTAATTTACAACCTCTAAGAAAAGGAATAGTTGACTTTCTTTTATTGTATTTGATAAGCTACCATCGGCTACTTACTTTACGACTTCAAAGAAACTAGAAAGCCTTTTATTTAAAATACCTTAAATTTTGTCAGCAATATTCAAATTCATCAATCTTTGTCGAGATTTTGACGGTGAAAGAACTTTGCCAATTTTTGGTACAAAATAAATATGTACTTGACATGGCATGCGTTGTCAAATGGCCAATACGTTAAGACGTAGGTATTGGCCTTAGTGGTTGTTTAAGGTCATTTTGACATCAGATAAGTATTAATTAAAATATTAACGTTTTCGAACTTTTTCTTGTTGACTTTTTGAATGAAGTCAACTTTGTGGTCTGTTCTGCGTTTTAATTAATGTCTTATAATTTTAATAACGATTTCTCTTTAAAATATTTTATGCAACTGAAATTCAACACTAATGAACTTGTTTTTAAAAATATTAGATAAAAACTATGATATAGTTAAGTAGATTCCCAGATAAATTTTAATAGAGACTGATACTTTAGCAAATCTCCGCAATTTTGTAAAGTTATGTCCAGCCCAGCTAATGAGCTAACCGATCACATCTGACATTGACTTTAAAACATGACGTCACACATTTTACCCCTAAATGTGAAGGGTGAACAAACAGTATATTATGAACAAAACAATTACTAAGAAGTAACAGAATGAAGAAAACTTTAATTAACTCGATCAACATAAAAACAACTCTATCACAATGTGACAAGGTACATTATAGCTTACAGAATTTAGGGGTTGTTTCTATTATACAAAAATTTGCTAAGAAACAGTTTTTACTCCCGTTGCCTCTTATTTATGACTCTACGGGACACTGTGCGGTACTACGAGACCGCTATTCAAAGACTACAAAGGCTGAAAAAAGTACTTTAAAATTCAGTAAAACAATAAAATTGTGAATCGTAACAGTGGCTGTTTAGAAAGTGTCCATGGCCTTAAGGTAGCGCTCATAAATCATAATTTAAAAAAACATATGTCACACTTTTTATTCGGAATTCGAAAATTGGACTTTTGCCGCCATTAAAAAAATGTTTTACATAAAAATATGAATGTAAGGTACAAACCAAGTAGCAAAATAAGAAGCGTGGCTAATTCGACTGCATTTATTAGCATAACAATTAATATGGCTCTACGTTTAAAAAACAATCGACTATTTACCGGCAGTCACCATACCATAAGTTGCAACTTGCAACTGAAATTATTACTTAATTTTGGATGTTTATGTATTATTAATTACATATAAATACTTACATGTTAGTGGCAGCAGCAGCAGTGAACAGACATTAATTTATTATGTATAGGTAACTTGTATAATGTATTTTAGCATAATGACTAACTAACATTCATTAGACGAATATTAATTACGGTACTTACTTAACTGTAATGAAATGAAGATTTTGACACTAATGTCAAAATCTTCGATCCGTCAAACCCTGCATTAAATTGAGGCACACTGCATTATCTGTCAAACCCTGCATTAAATTGAGGGTTAATCGTCAATGTTTATTTAATCCCCACGTTCCATTTGAACGATCAAAATGCTTAAAATGCCTCCTATTTTGAGCGTTTTGATCGTTTTTAACATCAAATGGAACGCGAGGAATGTTTCTGAGTGTGGCCGTGGGACATATCAAATATTATTTATTTATTTTATTCGGAACAACAACACCCATCATTCTTATATCACCAATAACACTTGTATAGCTAATATTATTTTGTAAACTATTAATAAGCATATTACATTTTAGGCATTAAAAGCTATACTTAACAGTAGGAAATAACAGTTGTTCACTTATTGCAAACTGATAAAGATAATATTAAAATCTTATAATATTACAAACTTATGTAAGAAAATAAATTAGTTAAGTTACGTTTATTACATACTAGAGTACTCTGACTATAATTGCTGTGTATCATTAAAACATTTTAAAAAGCCGTAATAGACTAAAATTATAATATTAAGTGTCCGTATACAAAATTTTGCAGATTATGCCGAAATTGCAAAGGTTCGCTACAGAAATATTATAAGGCTAATTCCCCTTATTAGACTAAAAAAATATATACCTATCCCACCAAAAAAAATTTTAATGTAAAAATGCTGCCAAACTGAGAACATAATAGTTCGAGGTGTCAAAAAGTAGTGAGATCTCATGTAGAGCCAAGTTTCAAACCTTACACACTCAGCCCTAAATCTAAAAACCTTAATTATACACATAAATCGCGGCAAAATACTTGATATAATGTGTCAGCCGCACGAGAAGAATCTAAAAACTCTACACATTAGTCAAAATCGGTGGCCTGGCCATTTTGTTGCGGTTAATATAAAAGTTATTGAGTACAACCGAAGAGTAGTTCAAAGCTCATAGCATGACCAATAACAAAATGGCCAAGCCACCCATAGTATGTTACATACCAAATTTCGTTTGTACCCAATTTTATATTATATATAATATTAAATTGGGGACAAACGAGCAAACAGGTCACCTGATGGAAAGTACTACCGTCGCCGAGTTGCCATACTTTCAGACAGAAAAGGCTCAATTGAGGGAATAAGGAAAAGGGGTATCCCTACTCCCCTGTTCTCTTTCCCTTTTTTATGAAATTAAGAGGCAAACAAGCAGACGGGTCACCCGACGGAAAGCAACTGCCATCGCCTATGGACACAGTAACATTAGAAGAGTTGCAAGTGCGTTTTCGGCCTTTTTATGAAGGAATAGGCTAAGGGAATAAGCAGAAGAGAACAGGGATAGGGAATAATGTATTGGTATAGAGTGCAGTTGGGCCTCCGCTAAGCTCACTCACTAGACGAAACACGGCGCAAGCGCTGTTTTACGCCGGGTTTCTGTGAGTCTGTGGTCTCTCAAGGATAACACGTATTTTTTAGGGTTCCGTAACTATAGGGTAAAAACGGGAACCTATTACTAAGACTTCGTTGTCTTTCCGTCTGTCCGTCTGTCTGTCTGTATGTCTGTCTGTCTGTCTGTCTGTCTGTCTGTCTCCAGTCTGTAACTCAAGACTAATAGCTAGAGAGTTGAAATTTTCACAGATTATGTATTTTTGTTGCTGCTATAACAACAAATACTAAAAACAAAATAAAATTAATATTTAAAGTGGGCTCCCATACAACAAACGTGATTTTTTTGGCCTATTTTGCTCTATATCAATAATGGCAACAGGTAGGTACTTGATTTTTTCTCAAAGTCCTTAATAATATGTCTACTTTAATATTTAATAATAATATTAAAATAAAATAAAAAATAAGTGGGGCTCCCATACAAAAAACACAATTTTTCCCTAATTTTGCTCTATAAGTGTACGGATATAGGTTTGGTTGGATTTTATAATTTTTTTGTTGTTTAAGTACTAATAGTATGTTACATACTAAATTTCAGTATTCTCAGACTTCAGGAAGTACCCTAACAGTTTTGATGATAGGTTGATTCAGTGCCAAAATTGTGGGTTTTTGGACAACTATAAAATCTAAAGTATAATAGCTACAATATTCAAACTTTGCGCATTTTATTATTTCACTTATGTCATTAGATCCTAAAAATTTCAAGTATCTGGCATCATCTAAACCAAAGTTACGAGGGTTCAAAAATACGACGAAACGTTTCGAAAAAAGGTAGGTAGTGCCCTTGCGCGCTTCGCTTGGCTCATTTTGGCGGGGGCACTCCCGTGCCCCCAGATTAATTATTAGATTTAAAATATACTTAAGCGCGGAAAGCCGACTCGAACTTGCGGCGAGAAATATAATGTGAGATTTAGGTTGTTTTGAATCGTGTTTTTTTGGCACAATTTGTTTTTTTTTCTCGAATTGGATAGAATTTTATCTATAGATTATTTCTGTTGTTTTCTTTTTATGAATTACAGCTCCAAGTTGCCGAAATTAACAGCAATTGTTTGCCCATTTTCTCTAAAATTTTGCCGAGTTACATATTTTTTTACTCAACTATTTCATATTAAAGTGGTAAAAAGTAATTCCAACATTATATAGACGACTTTCTAAACAGTACTTACATTGTATTTTTTTTTCATACCGTTAAGACGTCAATACAATCCATAAACAGGTGATATTCTAAACCTTTTACAGCAAAAATCACAAAACTGTCGCGGGTAAGTATTTTTAAATAATTTAAGTATTTTTAAATAATCCAACTCAAGTTGGATTATTTAAAAATACTTAAAAAAAATAAAAAATCTAGTTCCAACATTAGATTATAATTGAAATGGTCTTACATGTTGTGCATTAAAACTTATAGAAATACTGTATTTTAACTGTTAAATCACGTCTGTAATATCAGCCAAATTCGGCAAATTTCGTATACGGATCCTTAAGTATAAGTATTTAAAATAAAATTAGAAAAAACATTCCTGGGTGCAAAAACGATAGAGAACTATTAAGTATAAAAAAAAGGATATAGGTGACTAGCCCATGGACGATCTTAAACTGTAAATAAAAAAATATGTCATTATAATACTATCAAATTAAATACAAAAACCTTATTATCTTCTGCTCAAGCTGTGTAATGTATTGAATTTAACGGTTTATACATGTAGTCGCGTATATCCCAGATCACTATTTGTGAGTGTCGGGTTCAAGGAACGGTCAATTTGATTGTAAAAAAAGTAAATTAATGTGTCGCTGACTACACAACTACAGCGTTACGTGATTCCCCGATTCAAATAAAGAACATTAGCATCGTTCCAGAACTTTTCTTTATCATCAGGGGAGTCAAATTAAAAATGGCGGCCATGACTTTAAATTTCGAAAAGAGGCAATAGAACTGAGAACATCTTCCTTTTTTGGCTGGCTGCTACAAATTTATCCTAGTTTTGTCGCGAGGGTTGATTTTTAATAATTTTGAAAATATGTACGTGAAATATTTAATTACCAATAAAATTAAATATGTTTAATCTAAGTTGTTCATTTTATAAAAAATCTGAAATATTATTATGAAATTGCTTTCTGAGACTAATGATAGACAGCTTTTTTCCGCACTGAAAAAAGGTTCCCGCGATATACACAGACTTTTTGGTGATAAAAACATTCAAATAAAGATTTTCGAATCGAATTCCAATTAAACAAGTTCAGTGCTGAAAACCGCATACATGCATTGCGTTAGTTGCTGAATTCTTCCTGGAGTTTTCATATCTTAGAGTAGATATGGAAGCTCCAGGATAGCGGTACGCCGTTTTTTTTACATTAACTAGTCAACTTCGTCTAATCTTTTATGGGGCAAACCTTTCATTGTAAATATGATATGCTTTTGGCACACTCAATAAAAAATTGCGCGATTAAATTGAGACGAACACGACAATAATAATTATAGTCTATCAAGAAAGAGTAGACGCTTTACAAAACGTAATCACGCTTAAAAGGTGGTTTTTTCTCTTCGTGTTTCCACAGAGAACGCTTAAATATACTTTAAATATTAACACCTTACACATTTTGATCTCGATTTAACAAGGTTTTCTTATTTTTATGTGATTTCAAAATCGTGTAATATTTTATGACAAGCTATAAGCGAACCCATATTATGTCTATGGCTTCGTTTATATTATAGGCTTTTTAAGCGATGCAGTTCATCTATTTAACGCCCTATGATTGGTTTGTCATTTACGAGTACAAACGTATAGTGAGTTAGTGACTAACTAGATAAACTTAAAAAAAACTGGCATTACTTCTTTCAATGCTGAAAAACACAATTTTTATACACCTCACCGTGAATACGTGGAAAAGCCGTGCTTCGGCACGAATGGGCCGGCTCGACCGGAGAAATACCATGTTCTCACAGAAAACCGGCGTGAAACAGCGCTTGCGCTGTGTTTCGCCGAGTGAGTGAGTTTACCGGAGGCCCAATCCCCTACCCTCCCCTATTACCCTATTCCCTCTTAAAAGGCCGGCAACGCACCTGCAGCTCTTTTGATGCTGCGAGTGTCCATGGGCGACGGAAGTTGCTTTCCATCAGGTGATCCGTTTGCTCGTTTGCCCCCTTATTTCATAAAAAAAAGAACTCTATTATAGTTGTGATGCGGCAGTGCGTTGAACCGCATACAAGATGTATGAAATGCAAATGCGTATGAAGTTTCCGCTGCTACGGATTCTGATTGGTGTTGGAGACGATTTTTGATGAACAGACTTTTATATAGTATTGGTATAGTACTTATGACGACCTCTGTGGCGCAGTGGTGAGCGCGTTGGTAGCTCAAGCCGGAGGTCGCGGGTTCGAGTCCCGCCGACGGAACAAAAAGCTTATGAAGTTCCTGGGTCATGGATGAGTATTAAATATGTGTATCATAATATAATAAAAATCTTAAATATATGTATAGTATAAAAGTATTAAATATATTTCCGTTATCTGGTACCTGTAACACAAGTCCTTCAGGTACTTACCACGGGGCCAGACTGACGTGGTGTGAAGCGTCTATAGATATAATATTATATTAGTACTAAAGTGACACAGTATACATGGTCTAACAAAACTAAGGTAATACTTTAGGGTGTATATTTGTCCCTTGTATAGAGTTAACTGTGAAAGTAGGAGCTCTGAAAGAGCAGATTTTTTTGTGATTTGTATGATCAAGCGCCTCCGCGTCATGTGTTTCCCATACAAAAGTTAAAAAGTTACTCTTTCAGCGCTGCTACTTTCACAGCGAACTCTATATAGTGTATACACACCTTAAAGTATTTCACTTAGTTTTGTTACACCCTGTATACAGTATATTATTATGCGAAAGTGTGGCTAGTGGTCTGTTTGGGTTCGGGGCTCCAAAACCATAAAGATATAGCCAGATAGCTGATATAGGTAAGGAAAAGCTTGCTAGTTATTACGCTACATAAATACATATAACCATAGAGTAAATATACACCAACGTTACGGTACATATAAATATATATAACCATAGAGTAAAATATATATACACCATAGAGTATATTTTCCTTAGTCTGTGATATAACTAAGTAGTCACTTAAATGATGATTTCCAGCGCCAAGTAAACGATGGATTTTCTTGCGTTAATAATGTTCAATTTACAATTTATAAGTACCTATCTAAAAATATATAAGTAAACTGTCTATATAAATAAAAATGATCTCGCTCAAACTCGAGAACGGCTGAACCGATTTGACTAATTTTAGTCTTGAAATATTTGTGGAAGACAACAACAAACAAAACTTCATTTAATGAAGTTTTGTTTGTTGTTGTAAGACCTGCAAGGGTCTTTTGACATTGTCGTAAAAGTGTAATTAGCAATTGTCACTTAAAATGGCACCAGCATTAATTTTCATTTTTGGCCACATGGACGCCACTTTGACAGGATGAAACAGCTAAAGGTTCATTCACAAGATGGATGACATTGACAGGGTGAACAGCTAAACGATAATTTACAAGATGGCGGTATCTAATTTGGCCACGTGCCAAAAGAGTCTTATAGTGTACTAGCTGTCCCGGCAAACGTTGCTTTGCCATAATATATAGTATTTCGCCCATATTATTATTTAATTGAAGTGACTAAATAAGTATGTCGCCATGGCCACGTCGATCGCTATCCCGTCGCACAAACAATGGTCGCCGTCAGTCTCAGGTTGTAACAATTTACTATTATTTATTCAACAAATGCACTTATCAATAAGTATATAAAGTACCCAGTAGCCGATTCTCAGACCTACTGAAAATGCATATAAAATTTGGTAAAAATCAGTAAAGCCGTTTCGGAGGAGTTCGCTGACTAACATTTTGACACGAGAATTTTATATATAAGATAATGTATATATGTATCAAAATTCATGCGACTTCCGTTACTCTTGTAATGTCAAAGCCAGAAAATTATGTCATCGAATACATAAGAATGACATTAGAATGGTAAAAGTATGACATTAAAATGCAAAAGCTACAGATAGCGGACTTCAATGGAAAAAAAATGATAGAAAATCATTTGACAGAAGCGTTTGCATGCTGAAAAGTCTTGATCTTTAATAATAATAGTAGATAATACATAAAAATGGGTTAATTGAATGAAGAATACATCAATAAATTTAAATAAGATTATAAATTAAAAATAGAAGAATTACTAAAAAAGAATTAAAATGAGCTAGAAGTAGGTGTGATCCCACAAAAAATTACGTATTGTGTTATGAATGTTCTTTAGATCATTCAGGTTAGGTAGCTACGGAGGTTCCCAAACTTCTCTCATAGACCACTTTAAACATTTTGCTGGATCCGGTGGACCTCCGACACCCCCCCCTCCCCCCTTCAAGGCCGGTCTGAAAAGCGTATTCATCCAACAGTACCTTTACTGTTTTGTATTCTAAGTTTGATTCACAAGTCACAGTACAAGGAAGGAACCAGCTTCCACTTCGGAGTGGTAAAAGTAAACGCAAATATTTTCGTGTCGTGTGCCTAGCTATTTAACACAAAAATTACCACACTTTTACTTATTTTTAAATCTCCTTGCTCTGTAATATTTAATCTGCTAATATAATATTGTCTGTACCTATATTCCTAGGAGAAGTCGAGTCGGGTCACCTAATTTTTATAGACCCTAACGACTCGTAGACCCCAATTTTTTTTGACGCAAGTGTAGCCCCTATCGGGCTCCCGTGGACCCCTGGGGGTCCACCTGGACCACTTTGGGAATCAATGATTTAGAACAAGACTGCATTCATAACTCAACAAAAAAAATTGTGGGTTAGTACACAAATGCTTAACAGCGACTAGTTATCCATACTAATACATATTATACATGCGAAAGTTTCTCTGTCTTTGTCTTTTCACGTCACTGCTAAACCTGTTTTGCTGAAATTTGCTGTAGAAATACATTGAGTCCAGAGGAAGGACATAGCATACTTTTATCCCGGCAAAATGTACGGTTTACTGCAGTAAACTTTATCGTCATGAAGACATAACAGACAGACACACTTTCTCATTTTATTAGTATGTATGAAATAGTGCTGAAAATGTTCCATATTCTGAGCCTAGCCCAGCCATATTGGATTTTATGTAAGTTTAAAACAAAAGCACTGGTATTGCAAAATACACCCTACTGATATGTATTAGGGTTGATATTAGCCTGTTGAGATGCTGAATATATTGCATATAGTCATCATATCGTCAAATAGACATCGAACTCTATGGTAATGTGTACAGTATATTACAGTAGGACCTTGCTAAGACAGTTACGTTACAGTACTGGAGTAACGCTAGAAAATAAATACACTAGAAATGTTTGTATTTCAACATAAAGTTGACTTTCAGTGTCTAAACACACTATACCGAAAAAACGCGGCCGAAATTCGGCATGATTACGCCTGCAATGTATTATTATTTATTTTATTTTATTTATTTATTTAACTCAGGCATCTTGGCCCATATTATAAATACCTTATAGACTAACATACATACAATTATACTAAAAACTAACACTAACACTAAACACGTATTGTCTGCGACGTGGGGCGCGACGTGTTCGGAAGTCGTCCTCGGAACCTCATGTAGACGACTCCAATCGGCCAGAACTCCTCCTTCTCGAAGGTCGGTAGATGGTGGGTCGGGACTCTCACCACAAAGGAGCTAAAATTCACTTTGTGGCGGGACTCCAAGCACTCGACCCTCAAGACGAAGTCGGTCTTGCTCCTGATGTAGTCCACGACCTGCTCGACCGTCGTGGACCAGTGCAGCCTGGACACGTACAGCGGCGTCGCGGGTGTCTCGCGCCGCAACAGCTGCTCGGGTCCTTCGGGTGCGGTGCCGCGATGGTTGCGGACGATGGGTTTCTTCTTCTTCCTCTCCACTCTTATAAACCCGTCATCATCGCACTTTCGGTCCTTTTCGGAGGGAGGACACTCCTTTGCTGGGGCCTCCTTTTTCCCTTATTATATACGTCGCGTTATATTGTATGCGTAGCGCAATGTAAGCGTAATCATGCCGAACTTCGGCCGCGTATTTTCGGCTTAATGTGTTAAGACACTAAGGGTGAAGCCAAACGAGCGTAATTTGTGAGTTGTGAGTCGCAGAATTTCTGCCGCGTAAATATCTTTTCATACAAATCATGACTCACCAAATTACGCTCGTGTGAATCAAACAGAATGCAGCAGAATTCTGCCGAACCGAAATTCTGCGACTCACAACTCACAAATTACGCTCGTATGGCTTCGCCCTAAGACTGGCCGCAAACGCACGTTTTGCGTATTCGATTTCCGTATTCGGAATTCTATGAAACTAGCGCATAGTCCATTTATATCACGCGCGAACGTGTGTATTTTCTACTGATTCCATGCATTCGTTTTCCAATACGGAAAACTTATCCGGAAATCGCATACGGAAAACGTTCGTATGCGGATGGTCTTATACGTGGGCGAAATGATAATACTATTTTTTCAAACAGTCTGAAAACACGATATGGATGTGCGTCCGTAAGTTCGGGCAGTCTAGTACGAAGATGGTCTACTATAGTAACACCGTGGTCTCAGAGAAAAATGGCGGTAAATCACACATTGATTTAGTGCGGAATCATAGCTTTTTTCAAGTTTCGTAGGTTCACGATACGACTCTTCAGCGCATGTGGATCTTCACGTTCTACCCGCTAAACCGACTTGGATGAGGTATGAATTTACTTTGAGTCCCAAGAAAGAATAGAACAGTCTTCCCAAAGTGGGCGATAACGCCCCCTTGTGGGCGCTGAAGGTCTAAAGGCCGGTGTGGGACCTAGAAAAAAATGGGGGCGTTGTGTAGACTGTAGAGGCTTGGGGGTGATTTATTTCATCTGGTGGGGGTGAAACAATGGGGGCGCTAAAACATAATTTGTTCTCAAAATGGGCAGTAAACAAAATAAGTTTGGGAACCCCTGGAATAGAACATCGACTATACTGTACAAACATTGAAATCTTTTCAAAGCAATCTCTTCGAGTTGGCGAAAAAAATCTCACCCGTTTTCTGTAAGTCCGTGTTATCAAGCCGGCACATTCGTGCGGAAGCTTGAAAAATCCCAGCAGCTAAGTAATTCATATGTCATTCACAAGATATAAAGCGAACGGACTGACTTATCAGAACCATTTTTTTTCTGCGTCTGTCTCGCTCAGACTTACACGAAATGAACGTGCGGAAAAGAGAGAGAAAATAAAAAATTCCAACACGTATATATGAGAGCTAGCCAAAACTTGCATGCACTACGAGGTCAGTGACTTCAGTGCAAGTTCCAATTCGGAGGTTCAGTAACTCGGCACGAATGTGTCAGCTTAATCAGCTGAAAGAAAATTATCGTATCCTAGTAGACGAATAGAAATCTTCTTATATATAAAAATGGATTTTCAAATGTGTTAGTCGCGCTAAAACTCGAAAACGGCTGAACGGATTGGGCTGATTTTAGTCTTAAAATGTTTGTAGAAGTCCAGGGAAGGTTTTAAAGTGACACGAACTTCACCGGGACAGCTATCTTATATATAAAAATGGATTTTCAAATGTGCTAGTCGCGCTAAAACTCGAAAACAGCTGAACGGATTGGGCTGATTTTAGTCTTAAAATATTCGTAGAAGTCCAGGGAAGGTTTTAAAGTGACACGAAGTTCACCGGGACAGTTAGTAAGCTATAAATCAATGATATTATATAAAAAACTCAAAGCAGATATGTTATTACCTCGCGCGTTGTGAATACTCAAATACGACCTAATTGGGTCGTCCTTTATTTAAGGCTGCTCTTTCTAAAAAAGCGTGCAGATGAAACAACTTTTCATCGGCATTGACAGAGAAATTATATCTGAAAAAAATAATTAGTAATCTACATGATATTATACGTAATTTGGTTTTGCCATATTTTTTCTATCGGTATCACATAATAAAGAAATAAAAAACCAAATCACCTCCAAATCGTTGAATGAAACCACTTTACTCCTTCATTATTTATCAAAAGAATTTATAAAAAATATCTACTGCTTTGCAATACATAAGTTAATAATTTGGTTTTTTTACTTTTTTGAAATATGTATTATATTAAGCATTAAAAAGGTTTTTTTTCCTATTTCGCCCTATCATGGACGCGGCGAGCGTCGTAACCGCCACCGTACAAGGCGCGCTGTTATGAATGTTATTTTAATGTCATTTACGTCGATATTCGCACTGACAGACAATCGACCTGCTAATTTAGGGAGAGAGGGCCCTTAAAGCCCGTCACAGACCTAGCTATAATATATATTAATATGTTTATAGCTAGGCATATTAATATATATTTTCTATACTAATTTTCGCGTGACCACATACTCAGCTATAATATATATTTCTGTGACATGTGGATTTAGTATAGAATAATATACCTTGCTATAAATATATTAATATATATTATAGCTAAGTCTGTGACGGGCTTCAATGGCATTTCGTATCTTTTGTTTCACTTATCTGTCAAAGTCCAATTTTGAATTTGAAAATTGTTCGGAAGGGATTTATGCCGGAAAATAGTATGAACGTAACAAATCTGTATAGGTAGAATATCATTGTTATAAATAGAAAGAGATAAGTTTATCATGAAACTCTTTGGTGTAGGAGATGTCTTGTCTATGAGAGAAAAACTTATCTATCTCTATTTCAATTTAAATTTAAATTACAAAGAGAAGTGGTGTATGTACTTTGCATCCTAGTATACCAATTTGGATTTTAACATTAATATAAAATTACATGTCCTGACTGACTGACTGATTCATCATCGCTGAGCAAAAACTGTTAAAGTTACAGCTACGAAATTTGGTGACTAGGGTTGTTTTTTTAAGTAGACACCCACTAAGGAAGGAATTTTGAAAATTTTACCCCGAAGGGGGTGAAATAGGGGTTGAAAGTTTGAATAAATTCCGTAATTTCTTAAGTTAAGAACATGAAACCCATCTCCGTTATTATACTATGCTAACGCGGACGAAGTCGCGGGCAACAGCTAGTAGACATATAAAGGTAAAGAATATAACATTTTTCGACGATGAAAAGTATTTCATCGTCGAAAAATGTACGTTTCCCGCGTTTTCTATTTACAAAACATTTGTTCGTTAACTTAAAAGAATTACAAATAAATCGGTAGGCATTTTGGCGAAGTCATTTAAAATTTACATGCAATAAATATTTTAGATTCCAAAACTAGTTTTGTCGTGTTTATGCAAATATTTTGATTAAAAAAACAAACATACAGATCAAAAACCGATCAATCGTGATCGGCAGAAGTTCAATATCCTCATCAAATCTACTGAGGGAAATAGATAATAAAATTATCATGTGGCAAAATTTTATTTGCGATGAAAAAAAAGTAGCAAGATAAAATTATTTTTTAATTTCCTGTAATTTTAAAATTGGAATGTGAGCTAGCCTGTTTCCTGTCTTTTTTATTAATAAAAATAAATACCTTAGCTAGAAACACATTATTGAAGAAAAATACTTTTTTCCAGAGCATAGTATTTTTAGTTCGTTATTTTTTTTTCTTTTGAGCGTAGATTTTTAAACAATAACAAAAATTATAATATAATATCGAGATTAACATTTTTTGAAGTCTACAAGTGATACAAAGTGCGATATATTATGAGAAATTTTTTTGAACTCTATTTTATTGAATTAATAAGAAATTATATAAATTATTAATATAGATTATTAAAACCATTAATATTTCTTCTATATAAAGAAATAAAATTAGCATAATATACTGAAATAGCTATAAAATAATGAAAAAAATATTATGCTTCCGTCAAAAATGGGTGAAGAGTCAACGAACGACGGTTCATCCAAAACATGATTTTATACGACACTTTAGAGCAGGGGTCACCAATTAGTTTCGATCGGAGTCCATATTAAGAAATGAAATAATCTTCGCGGTCCACACATTAAAAAAATATTAAACAAAGGTAATTACGGAATTTACAAAAGTATTAATTCACAATGAGAAAGTGTCAATTTTTGTAGCGAATTATTAATTCTCCGATGCTGGGAGTGAAATTGGTGCAACCTATTGGTATTAAATCCTGGAGATGGTCATCGAGACCGATTTTGAATGAAGTTCATCTTCGAAAATGCTTGGTCCGCACTCAATGGGTCGGCGGTCCGGATGCGGACCACGATCCGCCATTTGGTGACCCCTGCTCTAGAGTTTAGTCCATCGGTGGTAAGTTTACATAGAAATAGAATAAAATATTACTGCAAAGTTTTAACGCTAGACTACACCAGAACAGACAGTAAACAAAAAGTTTTGTTCGACGTTTGACGACGTTTCTGTTGATTGATTGATGATTGACATGATTTTGGTCGGATTATTTACTGCATGTGCAGCGCCCTCTCCTCTGACCGTAATATTCCTTACTATCATAATAATTCAATATAATAATTCTTACTTTAGGAAACGTTTAACGATCAGTATTGGTAGTCAAAAAAATCCCTAACAGACAAAATATCTTTCCTTCCTTAAAGGATTCATATAATTTGCCACTAATTAATTATGAGTATATTCAGGGAAAAACAAAGTTATAATGAAATTGGTAACCTTAGAACTTTTGCGTTTTAGATGCAATGCCAGCTGTCTGACTAGTTCGATTTTCCCAACAGAAATATTGGGCAAAAAGTTAAATATGAGTCATTACAATCACGTATGTATTGTAAAAATATGGCGTAAGCAAAATGCAAATTAAATACGTCATATTTCAAAATTCGAGTACGACGTATTGACTGAAAAATTGTAAAAACCTTACACAAGAAAATCTGACGTTGTCTACTGACGTAGACAACGTCAGTTTTTTATTATTGACATATCAAAAGGCCCCAAACAACTACGAACTTCCTCGTTTTGACATGTCATGTTAAAAGATACATAGAAGGATATAATTATTCTTCTAAGCTCTATGTATCACAATTCTCATTACAGATCAATAAAGATAAAAAAATAATTACTACAAACTGTACAGGGATACATTGTGATCGAAGTTAAATTTGTTTACTGCAGACAACTCTTAACGAAAATCTAAGCTATGAGCAAAAAAGCCATACGTAAAAAACTTTTCATATTCTTTCTGCTGTGTAGGAACATACATAGAAATACTTAAATTTAAGCACCTCTTAACTTTAAACACAATTTGAGATCCCGGGAGCTTATTATTGAGGAATCGTCAAAGCGCCATCTATCGGAAACTCCTGGAACTATGTATTTTCACTGCGCGTGCGCCGCGGCTTAGACTCGGAAAATCCTGAAACGCAACTTGTTCGGGTTGAATCTTTAGATGTATTTTTTTCTAGAATATAATATATATTTTTTTGTTATAATATGTCTACGTTTATAGTAACTATATTTACGCTGTAAGTAAAACAAAAAAATACATTTCAGTGTGAAGCTTTTTTATTCGATATTAAAATCAAAATATTTTATGAAATATACGATAAACACTAATATATAAAAAGTTTCCATCCCGATGCTTATCACCAATTAACCGCCGCCTGTAAAACTATTTTGATGAAATTTTGTATGCTTATTTAGGTCTGAAATTCAGAAAAATCAAACTTCAGGCACGATACAAAGTTATATTTTGTATTTAGAATATAGCAAAACGACGTACGCCGGCTCAGCTAGTTATAATATGTATTATACTACCAAAAACCTTTGAATAAATCACACGAAGCTTTCTTCGTAAACTGTTATCTGCTTTGACAACAACTTTCCAAATTTCTATTTTCTTCGTAAATATTTGTCAACGAAACTATTTTATGGCTTGGTGAAAATGTACGAAGGTTTAGTTATTTAATTAAAATAACAGATAACTGAACTTTACTGAAATGCAGACGTAACATCAACATTTCAAATTGAAAACAAACGAAAATCGATTTTCAAAAAACGAAAAGCTGGCTGGTTAGCGTTTTATTTTCAAAATCCACGAAGTTCTCTTCCTTTTTTCGAATTCAAAAAGGTTTTATGCAGCATTTGAAATTAAAAAAAAAAACTGAAGAATTTCAGGCAAAGCACAATTAAATTTTACACTTGACGACTATTTTTAACAAGTCACAGGACGCTTACGCCGACGAGATAAGGTTCTTTTTACACTTAAAAAAAAGTCTGAACTATGCGAGCGATTTCCAAACTTCGAACGCCAGTCGAATGGCAATGGCTTAGAAATTCGGCCAGTAATGATATGGCGGTGTCGTTGACCCCGTGGAAAGAGCAGGGCGTTCACCTTTCACCCAATTCGTACAGTTGTTAATATTATTAATTCGCTTTCCGATATAAAATTTATTGCGTTCGGTTCTTTTTTTTGCATAAATGTTTTTTAAGTGGATGATTTGATTAGTTATAATGTAAGTTTAATGGGTGTAATTTTAATTTATATTTCAGTTATGAGAAAGTTTTTATCAAGATCAAATGCTTCATAAAATTCAGACACTTTGCACACGATAGAAAAAAAAAGCTCTATTTCATATACTAAATAGACGTTAAAATTTGCTTAATTGTGAGTTGTTATCAAGACCATAATATTATAAACACAACACTTTATTACAAAAAAAAAATGTAATAAATAGATACCGTAATTCAAATAACAATGACTTCATTAAAAATGACAGTACAAATGACTCGATAAGTTGTGCTGAAAAGAAAACGCCGCATCGCGTCTGTAAGGGCCGGGACACAAAAACACGACACGACGTCGTACGACGCCGCACGACGCCGTGTTGTGCGAATCCACGACGCGTGTCGTAAAAAACCACGACACGGCGTTGTACGACGTCGCGTCGTAGAAACTCACGTAGAAATTCAAAGATGAGTTTCTACGACGCGACGTCGTACGATGCCGTACGACGCCGTGTCGTGGTTTTTTACGACGCGCGTCGTGGATTCCCACGACACGACGTCGTGTCGTGTTTTTGTGTCCCGGCCCTTAGGGACAGGCCACAAAATTGCGTTATTCAAAGGTTGTTTTTGCGATAGGACGCGCGACGCCGCAACGCAGTGTTGTGGCCTGGCCCCTTTGGAGTCACGTTGTGCATTTTTCTTTGAAAATCCGCCGATGACTCCATTTTTTATTGCACAAGACATCTCGTACGGAATTCGAATGTGCTGTAACGTAACTGTCTGTAAACTGTCGCAGGTAGGTCGACCAACGGTACTCGAAGTGGCACGATGAACCTTTTCGGCATCTGATGATGAATAGAAAGGTTAGAAAGCCTGCGAAATTATACAGTACATACGGCGAAACGAGGCACAAAGCTCCAAACAACACGCCATAATTTGTATGTGCCTTGTAATTTTGATTAAAGTACAAACCAGCGGCTCTCAAACTTTTCTAAGAAGTGACATTTTTAACAGACCCGCAAATAATGCTTTATATTTGAAATAATATTATGTTTCCGTGCTGTCTTACATAGAGAGCATACTTCATCAGCGGTTGTACACTTTATTCGGGATAAGTAACGAATAATATTGCATCAGCAGTCAGAACATGAAACTTGATCGAAAATTAGTAAGACGGAAGGAGAGTAGAGTCTTTTCTTAAGGGGGCGACTAACCCAAAATTTTCGATTTAATAATTTATTTTTATACTTGAAAATAAGCCCCGAATTGTTACACTTTCTAAACTTAGATACTACATTATATTTACAAGAATTCGATCTGAGCAAAAACACGATATCTTAAAATTTTCTGCATAGAAAAAAAATCACAATAATGCATCTTATTTTCACGAATTTTTCATTTATTGCCAAAACCGTGCATTGAACTAAGTTAATATTAAAACATATTGTATAAAATTCTGTTATTGAGAAACCGACCTAGCGGATTTTTAAGATGTTGTATATTTATCGAGTTATTGAGAAAAAACTAATTTGGCGAAGAATCCGCGTCGTCTTTTTTCACCTGGCATATGAAAGACAGGCGTGAGTGTGAAGAGAGAAGGACGATGTTTGATTTTTTGGGTTAGTCGCCCTCGTAACGAGTATCAATCTATTTGAGATTCCGAATAAGTACACATTTTTAGCAAAATATTGTTTTAACTGTGCTTTAGTTGTGGCAAAAGACATAGAATAGTTTTCCCGGAAAATGTACCATCGAGGAAATTGATTTCTAGGCAGTTGACGGATCTACGTCATTTGGTCGGCTCATGTCAATTCAATGTTAGCTGTGATCGGTCTGATCGGTTTGACTTAGGGTCTACACAGACGGGCCGCATTTCAACTATAATCCAACCGCAAATTGCAGTTCAAGTGCAGTTTGAATGCAGAACTGACACGACTGCGATACGACTGCAATAGAACTGCAAACAAAACAATTCACACGACTGCACGCCAACTCCAACTGAACTGCAATCCGACTGCGCGTTTGGTTTGCAGTTCTATTGCAGTCGTATTGCAGTTGTGTCAACTGCATTCAAACTGCACTTGAACTGCAATTTGCGGTTGGATTGCAGTTGAAATGCGGTCCGTCTGTGTAGACCCTTAGTGACCAAATTACTTAGGTCCGCCATCTGCCTAGGAATCAACTTCTCTGATAGAACAATTCCGGCACGATAAACACTTTTCAAAGAACAATCTAGTACCATATAAGTAACAATCATTCATTCTTATAAAAAAGATTTCCTATAGTGTTTTCCAGCAAGTTTAGGATATATGTAGTACGGAAATCCCAGTTCCGGATATAGATCCTACAAAGACGGGCAAACAGTGACCATTATAACATAATGAAGGTCAGTCATGTATGATACTTAATATATGATAATTTTAAGGATATGACTAATCTATATTTTATCTATATTAAATGAATTTAATTAATTTTGTTAGCCTCGCTAAAACTCGAGAACGGCTGAAACGATTTGGCTAATTTTAGTCTTGAATATTAGTGAAAGTACAGGGAAAGTTTATATTAGGAGAAAAATGGTACAAAGTATACCGGTACACCTAGTAAAAATAATATAATAGGGAAGACGACAAGGTCAAAGATTAAGTACCAGATTTTTCAAATAAAATAAAGACATAGTAATAAAAAATAGGTATTCCCAAAATTTCAGCTTCATATCTTATGTATTTTTTTTTTGTTTTGGGCCTTCAAAGTTTTTTCGTCAAGTTAAGTCAAATCGAATTTTTTTATAAAATTCCTTAATTTTTGTATACCATTCGATAAGTTATGCAATTTATAACATTTTTTCTGATGAAACCACTTTCATAAACTCAATATTTAACATAGCTATCGAACAAACTACCTAGGCGTGACGTCACAGTTAGCTGAAATTTTGTATGGAGCGTTTTGGGAAGGTCTATTTTATGTTAGTTTTGAATTGTGATATCTTGGAGAGTTTTTACGCTATCAGAGTCATTTTGTCACTGATATTTCTATTTTTAAATGGTTTTTCACTTACCAACAAGAAAATTGTTCGTCATGCCTATTATATAAATTAAGAGTGCCTAGTAATTAATAATAATATATAAATAAGTAATTAATACTTATAGTCGGAAGAAGTTTGTTTGCAGCAAATATACTCCAAAAGTAATTATGTATAAGGCTGATTTTAATGAAATTTGGCACAGTTATAGAAAACACGGAAAAGGACATGACAAGGTTACTATTATGACAAGTTCGGTTTTCAAGGAATGCTTTATAAAGGTGCAACTTGTAAATTGTATTTGTAACTTTTGTTTTTTATTTTATTGAGTGAAATTATAATAAATAAGCATTTTCTATGCTGGAGATAACTTCAGATTCTAGATTCTAGTCGTCTAGACTAGCTAATGATTTTTATTACACTTTCTTATGCGTAGGCGTATGGTGAAGGTGAAAAGGAAATTTGAGATTTCGTCGTTTCATGTCTAACACAAAACTTTTCGGACATAAGTACTATAATATAAAATAATTGAAGACATGAATGGAAGAAGCAAGAATATTTTTTGCATAAATGGAAGTTTTTGGCTGGGACAATGTTTTGAAATCCAAAAAAATATGGATTTTATGTAAGACGATGAAGTCAGTTTGTTTAAATTATAAGGAAAAAAAAGAGTAATCGTCCTTATGTTTTAAATGTTAGTAATCTGGTTCTTCCTCTTGTCTTTTTTAATTGTCACAGACAAAAATGCAATAAAAGTCTAGTTACCAAGTACGACACCACTTCTTTTTTCTTTATGTTGAGCAGATTTTTAGAGATATTTTGTTAAGAGTTTTAAATTCGTAATTAATAGCTATGTCCACACTAGGCGCTGTCGTCTTCAATTTTCGTCATATTCATGGGCGTAGCCTCACTGGGGCAATTTAATACATAAGGGGCAAATGAGCAAACGGGTCACCTGATGGTAAGCAACTACCGTCGCCCATGGACACTCGCAAAATCAGAAGAGGTGCAGGTGCGTTGCCGGCCTTATAAGGTGCCAAACTAAATAAAAACTGTTGTTTAGTTAGACACCTTTTAGGTCAGAGTCAGGGTGTTTCCAAATTTGTTATCTTCGCGTAATTCATAACAATATAATATTTTACTATTTATAAATAGAACTGGGGGGTGGGTAGGTTGACTCTGCCCCACCCTGAGCGCAACGCTGGCTATGCCCATGGTCATATTATTCTTTCATTCAACTTTCGTTTTAGCGCATTCAATAATTGAATGCGTCAACGAACGCAACGCTAACATTGTCATTTTTGAAGTTTTGGATACGGTCAGAGGGCATGCGTCGCGGGTATGCCTCACGTTCGCTGTTGACTGCGCTATAACGCATGCCCTTGACGAACAGAAAAAAGCACAGTGTGGACAAAGCTATTCAGTTATTTGTACAGAGTTTTGAGTAAAGAGATTTCCATGGGGTTTGTTCCAAGTATTTGATGAGAAGATTTATTTGCTTCGAATTTTTCTCATATGCATATAGCTGCTCGGTAGATTAGATTTTAGTAAATTTTTTATACTAGATAGTTTTTTGTTTGTTATAAATCCTTGCATAATAATTAGTGTTATAAGAACACTTCTATTTATAATCACAATTTATATTTACATAAATTAAATATGTAATTATAAATCAAAAACGGAAGACACCGTCAAATACATTAAATTTGCGTGCTTCTTAAACGATTTTCTAAAGGTCAGAAAAACCAAAATCGTCCTTAAATGATCATGAAATCAAAATCAACTACCAGGATCACATGAGTGAATAAGAATAATTATTAATTTTAACGTTAATAACGATGCCCAGCAAACCGTTACGAAGGTTACAATGTTGTTACATTAGCACATATATTATTCATATAACAGATCGTAATTGAGATTTCGGTTAGTTACATATTATACAATGGATAAATTATATTTTATTATTCATAAATAAATGCTTGATTTAGTTTCAATAGGAATTTTTATGCGAAGGTCGGCGCAGAGGGCGCAACTAGGACATACAATAAATAATCCGACCAAAATATTGTCGGTAACGTTGTGAAACGTCGAAAAAACTTTTTTGTGTTTGAAAAAACTTTTCTGTGCTGGTGTTGCCTCTAGCATGAAAACACATAAATATTTCCGGGATTTTCCGGGATAAAAAGTATCCTTTGTCCTTTCCCGCGACATATATATATTATAGTATCTCCATACCAAACAGCCAATTCGGTTCAGCGGTTTGGGCGTGGAGAGGTAACAGACAGACAGACAGGCACACTTTCGCATACCTATATGATGCTAGCAGCTGTGCCCCGAGGCTCTACCCGCTTGAATTAGTATAATAATATGTTTTTCCTCACTAAAATGTAGCATAATATTATATGTTAAAGCTACCATACTCATCAAAATCACTTCAGCCGTTTAGACGTGGACTAACGTACAAACTCACAAACTTTCGAATTTATAATATTAGTAAGCATAAAGAATGATTAGTATGGAATATGGATTCAAATAAATAAAATACTTGAGTATTAATGCAGGATTACCTAGCTCCATGCCAAATTCCATATGATCACTTTAGCCGTATAAACGCGAAGACTGTAGAAGTAACAAACATAATATAAACTCTTTTCGCATTTATAATATTAGTATGATTACTGATTAATATAGATTCAAATAAAATACTTTTTATCCGCAAACGAGCGACTCCCAGCACTCAGTGGGTCAAATGGGAACAACCTTATCGGAAGGCCGTATGAAATGATACAGTAATGGATAGCTAACGGTGCTTCGGCGAAGCCTTGTGACCCACTTGTGGGCACCGTTACGATCACCGAACCCGCCCCCCGTACCCCCCGACGACATACATACAGGCATCCTGACTTCCTACGCCATTTCCACGAATTATACAAAATCTTTGCGAAATTTTTGTAGAATCCGCAAGTTTTAATCTATCTTACTAATCGTAATATGATATATGGGTAAAAATTTTGCTAGAAATACATCTTACATGTTAACAATAATAATTGATCATGCATTCATGATAAGTAGAGAAAAATGTTATACGATTTATAATTTAATTTCTACCCGAATAAGTCGAAGCCAAATGAAAGATCTTGGCAACCTTTGTATGTTCGCCTCTTTATCATAATTATATGTCTACCAGAATCTGATGGCAATTTTTGACAGCAGATTTTCAAAAAAATCCTTGATCATTGGATAAATTTTTATATTTTCATGTTTCACACTCAAAAAAAAGGATCTAAATGTTTTATTCCAATTACCCCGGTATAGCTAGAGTCAATTTATTTTCTCACTTTTTGCCTTTTTGCTTTTTGCCACTTTTTGCTTTTTGCTTTTTTTCTTTTTTCGCTCTGGAATATATTCTTGTTTATGCCTTTTTGACCACTTTTTAACGTGATCGGGGTTATTTCAACTAGTAATAGTTTTTTGCAAGATATTTGGCTAAGTTTTCATCGAATCAAGCTAAAATGCTATAAAGGTCTCCTAAAACCTATAAAACTCCCTGTTAAGCCTATCCTCTATTGCTTTTAATATGATATTTCTGACCCCCAATCTTCATAGATATAAGTATACTGTTTTCTGACCCATAAGGAGTTATCATACTACAGTAATCCTCAATCAGCGTGAGTTAGAAGAACTTACGTGCGCTAACGGGGTGTACTGGTAAGGTAATGAAATAATTACGACCACCTTTTTACTGAGATGACATAAGTGGCCATTTTGTTTTTATAAATAAAACAAAATGGCGTTAAATAAATAAATATGAATAAATAGAGAATTTTTACAGTGAAAACGCTTTTTTCAGATGGGTTAAAATGTTGAGGTCAGGACTGATTGAAAATTCGACATGGGATAAAAGTGGAAGTTATAATATGATAATGTAGATGATGCCCGCAACTCCGTTGCGCCAAAACTCGTTTATCGCGCGGGAACCGTACATTTTTCCGGGACAAAAAGTAGCCTATGTCCTTTCCCGGGACTCAAAGTATCTCCACACTGAATTTTAGCAAAATCGGTTCAGTGGTTTGGGCTTGAAGAAGTGACAGACAGACAGACACACTTTCACATTTATAATATTAGTATGGAAGTATGGATATCACTCTTTATCTGAATCTAGTTTTGTTTTCACTTCAGCCTGTACTCCCAGACCGCAATTTAGTGTTTTGACGTGATAACGTCTTATAATTCGATATGGAGTGCGCGCACGAAAAACATGACAGTTCATGCGGCGTTACCTCGCTCTGGGGCGTTCCATTTAAGGCTTGAAGTGCAAGCGAGAGCGCGGAACGAGCGACAAAGAGGCACGTTGTCTCTCAACAACCGTAAGACTCTTTGTTTCGATTATATTACGTATTTCAATGACTTAGAGAATACTTTTGTGTGAAGAAGTTTGGTTAGTTATGACCTTTGATACATTGACCACACTCTAAATGAAAAATAAATAAACAATCTGTGAGCTATTAGTATTATTTTGGCTATTCAAAATTGTGCTCTATTTCCTACGTGTCAAGGTATGACTTGTGCTTTGTTCGAAGATTTTACTGGATTTCACGAATGTATACAGTAGCGTTTTGTATTGCAAATAGTTTATTTTACTCACTATAAATATTTTTAGACAATCATTTGCAAGAAATACATCGAAATAACTTTAGGTTACACTCGAAAAAGTTTGTTTCTATTTATAGAGATTCGGAAGCGAGGGTTAAGGGGTTAAGGATAGTTGAACGTGACAACGTCATACGTTGTCACGTTCAACTATCGTCACTAAGCCGACTTTACAGACAACCGATTTTTTATTTTATTTTATGAGTGTCTCGCTACAAAAACGAGATTCTGTAGTTCAGTTAAAAAGAATTATTCCGGGTTCCCTGGAACATTTTATTTTATTACTATCAAGCTAATTTTTCGTGAGTAGCTTCATTTTAATAAGACGAACAACAATTTCCTCTTCGAAAAATCTCGAAAGTGGTAGCTAACAGAGATAGAAAGGATTTAATGTTTCGATTTGATGGTCAAGTAGGACAATGTTATTCTTAAATTATAAAACTAACTAGATGACGCCCGCAACTTCGTTGCGTCAAAACTCGTCTCTCGCGCTGGAACCGTACATTTCTCCGGGACAAAAAGTAGCCTATGTCCTTTCCCGGGACTCAAAGTATCTTCATGCCAAATTTCAGCAAAATCGGTTGAGCTGTTTGGGTGTAAAGAGGTAACAGACAGACAGACAGACAGACGGACAGACAGACGGACAGACAGACAGATGGACAGACAGACAGACACACTTTCGCATTTATAATATTAAGTATGGATTTTTTGTCTTTCTTTGCCTATTTTTAAAGTAGCGAGCGACTATAGTAGATATATTTAAGAGGCTGTCAGTATAAGTAGAGAGTCCGTTATGTTCTGAGAGGCTCTATATCAGGATATGGGATGTGGGTCATCCGTTACTGATGTCGGATCGATTACTCAATGCTGGATAAGTATAGTAATAACTAATAAGCAACGTTGTTAGTAATAGGTGAGCAATACTTAGTGGACAAGAGCGAGAATTAAAAAAAATATTTAAAAAATAAGAAATAATCGTTTATCCATATAAATCTTATGCCTAAATATGGAACCGCATATTTTGGTAAAATATATATATATATATATATATATATATATATATATATATATATATATATATATATATATATATATCCATACCATACTAATATGTATGTCTGAAGAAGTAACTTCACGCCCAAATCGCTAATTTGATTTTGCTGTTTAGTATGGAGATCCTATACTAATCCTCAAAATCGATTTAGCGGTTTGGGCCAGTTCCCGGGAAAGCACATGATACTTAGGCCCGTATTTTTGGTCAGTACTCAAGATGCATCTCGGTCTCCAGACACGGTTCAGGCTCTGTGATTGGTTGGCTGTCAAAATTTGGACCAATCACAGAGCCGAACCGCGTCTTGAGACCGGGTCGCATCTTAAGTACTGACCAAAAATACGGGCCTAAGTATGTATTATGCTGAAAAAATGTGCGGTTCTTAATTCCTTCCCATTTCGACCCTAGTCATGCTACGCTAATTTTTGTCAAATAACACTGATGTTTATTATTTAAAACGATCTTCTATATCATGTAATGGTGTGTAACAGTAATATGTTAGACACGACATACCGAGAGATCTGGGTCGACCGTTAGCGACAACCTTTATACCTTGTTTGGTTATTTAACGGTTTATATTTATTACGGATCCTACTAGCAACTTATAGAGACTACTTGGTTGCTAATATGTGAAAAACAAGTATCATTAGAATTTAGGTGTGCAAAAATGTTTTCGTTTCCGCTTCGTTATATGAATCGCCGATGAAAATGTATGGAATTGACATAAGCTTTCGTTAATATGACGTTGACGTTCGCCTCGTCTTATATCAATTCCATACATTTTGATCGGCGATTCTATAACGAAGCGAAAACAAAAAAGTTCCGGCTAAATGGCATGACAACCGCAAAGCTACGTCGTTACGCCAAAATTCGTTTATCGCGCGAGAACCGTACATTTTCCGAGATAAAAAGTAATCTACATCCTTTTACTCAGAGTATCTTCATACCAAATGTCAGGAAAATGGTTTCAGCGGTTTGGGCGTGAAGAGGTAACAGTCAGACACACTTTCGCATTCATAAAATTAGTAAGAATATTAATGCAATATTTTCACACTAGAGGCAGCAGCAGCTCAGACAGTAAACAAAAAGTTTTGTTCGTTTCTGTCGATATTTTCATACTAGATGACGCCCGCAACTCCGCTGCGCCAAAACTCGTTTATCGCGCGGGAACCGTACATTTTCCCAAATCTTATGTCCTTACCCGGGACTCAATGTATGTCCATGTCAAATTTCAGCAAAACCGGTTCGGCAGTTTCGGCGTGAAGAGGTAACAGACAGACAGACATTTCGCATTTATAATATTAAGTATGGATTACGTGTGCAACATGTCAGATTTTGGTCGGATTATTATTTATTGTTTACTGTATAGTGCCGTAGGGGTAATTACCCCCGCGGGGGTAAAAAAGCTATTCTAAAGGGGTAATAGAGGTGGTACCTAAAATAAATGAATTGGCAGAAAAAAATTATAAACTCTGCACATTTTGGAGAAAAACAGCTACAGAATATCATTGCAGACAGAGATCTGAAAATGTTGGTACCGTCAGCTACCACTTGTAAATGCGAGAGCGGCCTCTCAACTCTGGTAACATTAAAAAAAGGCAAGAAACCGTCTGAACGTGGAGAATATGAGATGCGAGTTAAGTGTAACTGAAGTCTGAGCCTAATTAGGTAAGTATATTAAAAAACTTGCGAATTTACCAATACAAATTAATTATAAAGTAGTTTTTAATTTGGGTGGGGGGGTGGGGGGGGGGTAAAGTCAGTTTCTCTAACAGGTCTTAAAAAGTTGGGAACCACTGGATGGTGTATAAGCTTGTAGCGAAATTTGCGTAATACTATATTCTCTTATAACTAAGCGCTTAATTCAGAGGGAGTTGCTACGGGTATGCGACCTCGAACTGCTCTAGCTACTGCTGTCATGACCCTTCTCCTGTGACAGTATTAGTAATATCCTATCCCCCATTCACCTCCCAACTACCCAATTCCCCGTTCCATTGGACTCATAGGACTCATAGTGGCAGGGGCAAGAGTGCACCTGTGTTAGCGCGAACAATGACATTTTTATATCTCCTGCGCAAATTACTTGGATAGATATATTATAGTCAAAGCGCATTCGCCATGACACTTCACGATGTGCTATATCAAATTTCATACATTTTTTACATAAGTATACAAACTTCCCTAAAAAAATTGTGTCTTTAGAGAAACACTTGTAAGTTGTATAGGATGATCTCCAGTTAATTTTGAGTCATGGGTTAAATCACAAATGTTTTATTAGGATAATAAATTTATAGGAAAAAATAAAGTTAAATCCTGCCACGGAAAAACCCAACACGAGCCATTTGTTTTACGCTTTTAAAAATTAATAGTTTTTTTTTTTGTTTTCGACGCGTCAAACCGCTTAGCATACGTTTGGTATTGACAATAAACTTGCGACCGGTTTGTGGGTCAACCGTTGGCCTCGGCATGCAAATACCAACGGTATCTCTATTGTCATTAATACTACATTAGCATGTAAGCACAGCCGGTGCAAGACAATGTTTAGCGAATCCAGGCCAGAGACATTATTTGTCTCCGCATGGTCTCCACTCTCCGCGTTCGCAGCCATTTTGAATTTCGAATTCTAATTTCAAAATTGTATTTTAAATATCGATTCTGAATTCAAAATTATTTACACTATTTAAATATGGATTTATCTATTAAAATAATTAAACACTTATTACCGTAACCAGGCGGTAGCGGTCATTGACTTCCTGTCAGAAAACTTGTCGTATATGTATTTTCATTGTTTTCTTATAGATACAAAATGCAATTAAATTGATATTGAAGTGACAGATGTTTCTAGTGGGATCTTGTATTTTGCGTACCTACTCGATTTTAAAACTGAATATGTAGAAAATCGCTTCAAACTAGAGATCTGTGCTTCAAACCTACGAATAATAAAAACTATTCAAACCCATAAAAAGTTGAAAATTATCATTCAACTACCAAGAGGTTCTCCAATGAATCTATAATAGTCAGTATCTATAAGAGAACAGTTTTTGTTCTTCTTTTGAATACAGTGCATTTTCCTGGATCGTCGATTCTAAACTAGATATTAGGACTTAGGTCAATGACAACTGGTGCAATCTTATTACATTTTGAGTATAGGAATTAACCAAAACGACTGCAGATGAATTTGAACTCTATATTAAAGTGACTATTAAGCGATAATAAAGCTTATAGGCTACCAAAAGTAAATCTTTCTTCAAAATGACATCATCTATCATTAAGCTTAGAAAAACTAGCGATGCCCAAATCATTGGGTAGGTACGCAAAGTCTAATTTTATAAATTACGTAATCTTGATTTTCTTTTCTGTAACTACAGAAGATGGACATGGACGTAGCGAGGTACGGGCGGCTGCCCTCCCCTAGATGAGCGCTCGGTCTTAATGCTCACGAGTTTCATACCTAAACATGGAGCGGAGAGAGTTGCAGTGTAAGAGGGGAGGCAATCAAATCCCAGTTCCTTCACTCATAATAATTATGAGTGTACAATTTGTAAATTATCGTTGAAGGAGTAAATTAAACACAGAATACTGTATCACTGAACACTCTACTCCCGGCGGCGGCTAGTGAAGGAGTGGACGACAGCTCTCACGTCTGGCGGCCATCTTTTCCCAGCCTCGCTGGTTGGTAGGAGCGGCCATCTTTATTTATCATTACACTACAATGAGCGAAGGTTTTATTTGAATTATGTTGTTAAAAACCACGAATTCGAAGTTTACGATTTTCTAAAATCTACCACCCCTGCCACTGCCATAGTATTTCAAACAGGCTGGATTTGGAATTACGCCGAGATGTAGCTTCACTCTGCGTCCTCTATCGGTTGTATCACGGGGAGTGCTCTGAGGAATTGTTCAGAATCACTCCTTCAATCGCCATCGTTCCATGCGAAAAATATAAGTACCATCCTCATCACCTTGATGAGTGGCAGTCTTCGTGCGTTTTTCGCGTAACTATAAAACTCTGGAACAAACTATCACCTGCAATATTTTTGGACCAATACGACCTGCAAACCTTCAAGAAGAGAGCGTATTCCCTCATAAAAGGCCGGCAACGCACCTGCTGCTCTTCTAATGTTGCGAGTGTCCATGTGCGACGGTAGTTGCTTTCCATCAGGTGAACCGTTTGCTCGTTTGCTCGCTTTAAAGAAAAGAATATAAAATTAAATAATAACTCATACTTACTTAATTTAATCTTAATTCTTAATTTTAGTGACATGTCATTTAATCCGTCGATCGCCAATTCCTGGAAATCTTTTGTTATCGCGGCCCATATGGGCCTTACGAGGCTTGATAGGTTAATCATCATCGTCAGCCTATCGTCTGAAGTAGGCTCCAAATACCAAAGAGCGCCTGCAACCACCCCGTTCTTGGTGCATCCCTCATCAATCTACCTTCTTAAAGTCGGTCCATTGAGCTGTAACCTGCAATTGTAGGGCATTCTACGTTTGCCCAATCGCGGTCTCCACTTTAACTTTTGCATTTAGTACCTAGTTAGTACATTTATTTAATTTATATTTTTTTACATTTTAATAGAAGGTAGTCTTAACCGTTGTATTAATGAGAATGAAATACACATAGTTAAAGAACATCCTTACTTTTCCTCTAGCCTGTGTATTCTTAAAAAGAAAATGGTTAAACTATTTTATATCCTCATCAAATAAATAAAATGTTGTAATATAAATCAAGGGACAAAAATTTAAGAGAACGAACGAACAATGTTGCGAACACGGACGTAAAAAAATACGGACGGAGCATTACACTATAAAGAGGTGAAGCATGCAAGGTACGATAATTTCGTCACAATTTCGTTTATTGTACACGTGACCGACACTCACACACGCAACTAGGTACTACAACCCGCTGTCATTGTACATAGAGTGACGGCGCCAATGACACGCACACATCCTACACGGGCGGCCATAACTATACTTCACTCGGGATTAGACAAGGTTACGTCCGTATTTTTTTAAAGTCCGTAGTTGCGAATTGCGAATTTATTGTCATATTTTCTCGAATGTCATGACAAAATCAATGAATCATCATGACATTACATAGACTATTGCGACAATCGAATATTTGCCGATACTTTTACCTAGGACCATTCAAAATTATTTAACCTCTGAATTATATGAGATTGACGCTTATATTGTTGGTGTTAAGGTTTTATGAGAGGCAATGTAAGTTTCAACAAATTGTAGATAACTTTAACATGAGTAATACAAGGTCTGAAGCCAATTCTAATACAGGATGCTGTACTGAATGTTACTCCATGAACATTATTAACATAATAATAATATAGCTGATTTTGACATAATACGCTGTCAAACTCTTCATTAAATTGTATCATCAACTAGACGTTCCGGGCGGCTTCACACGCCAAAATTGGATATTTCACAGACAAATTAGTCCACAAAAAATAGCCGGTGATCCTTCACGTGGTCCACTTCTTATCTGTGCCAAATAACAGAAAAATTGCTCCAGTAGTTCATGAGATAAGCCCTTTCAAATAATTTCCCCCGTTTTTTCCACATTTTCCTCTATTTCTTCGCTCCTATTAGTCTTAGCGTAATAAAATATAGCCTATAGCCTTCCTCGATAAATGGGTTATCTAACACTGAAAGAATTTTTTAAATCGGAACAGTAGTTCTTGAGATTAGCGCGTTCAAACAAACAAAGCAACTATTTAAAAATTATTTACATTTTGTCACTGATAACTTTAAAGAAGTAAAAAACTAATAAAGTGTTTTAAATAAAATTATTTTTTATCATCATTTTGCATAATAATTATGCCTGTAAACAAACCTATAATTGCAAATTTTAAAACCTCTACTAAACTCGAACCCGCGACCTCAACGCGAAACCACTGAGGCAGACAGACGAACGATCTGGCGGTCGTTCGTTGACCCCGCTACGTCACGTGACGTCATGCTACGTCATAAGCTACGTCGCTCAAGGCCGGGGGCGTTGACTGCACGCGCCAATTTACAGCACTTTAAATATGCCAAATAATATGGTACTTTTCCTATGGCATAGTAAACAAATAAATTAATTTGAAGTGTTATTCCCGAATGTCAAACCTCTGTCAAGGTCTCTGAACATAAAGATGGAACAAGTCGCACATGAATATAAAATAATTCCTCCTATTCCCTCGACTTTCACGAATATTTCAATACTAAAATCAGCCAAATCGGTTCAGCCGTTCTAGAGCTTTAGCGAAACTAACATAATTTATTAATCCATACATCCATACCTATTATAAATGCGAAAGTGTGTCTGTCTGTCTGTCTGTTACCTCTTCACGCCCAAACCGCTGAACCGATTTTGCTGAAATTGGCATGGAGATACTTTGAGGCCCGGGAAAGGACATAGGATACATTTTATCCCATAATGTACGGTTCCCGCGCGATAAACGAGTATTGGCGCAACGGTGTTGCGGGCGTCATCTAGTTTATTATGAAGCTAAACATAATTTAATCGGTTTTTTGAGAAGACGATAAAAACGCGACGAACTTCCGAAGCGTAATGTATTCATGATGAATATGATGTACAGTCTTGAATCGATTTGAATGAAATTTGGTACCCTCGCAGTTTAAAGCCTCGAAAAGGAAATCTATTTTAATATTATACGGAAGAGTTTGTTTGTTTGTTTGAACGTGCTAATCTCAGGAACTACTGGTCCGATCTTTCAGTGCTAGATAGCCCATTTATCGAGGAAGGCTATAGGCTATTTTATCACGCTAAGACTAATAGAAACGAAGAATTAGAGGAAAATGTGGAAAAAACGGGAGAAATTATTTGAAATTGCTTAGTTTCTTAAGAACTACGGGAGCAATTTTTATGTTATTTGGCACACATGAAGAATAGACCACGTGAAGGGACATAGGCTATTTTTTGTGGGAAAATGTATGGTTTTCGTGAAATTCCAAAATTACGCGGACGAAGCCGCGCGGAACATCTAGTATTATATTATAAAAATGGATTTTCAATTGTGTTAGTAACGCTATAACTCGATAACAGCTGGTCCGATTTGGCTAATTTTAGTTTTTAAATGATCGTGGAAGTCCAGGGAAGTAAATAAAACACATCTACATCTAGTAAGTAAATAAAATCCCACCAAAAACATACCTGTTAAAAATGGGGCCAAGTTCCTATTGGTTAATTATTCGCCTTAAAAAAGAGTTGAAATCCAATCCAATGCCAAGTTTAGATGCACTTCAAAATCGATCATAATCATCATCATCAACAGCCTGATCCTTAATACTTCTAAATTTGAACTTGGCAGGTGGATTTGATTGCATAAATACCAATATTAAATTTAATTATGCAATTAATCAAATGCTACGTATATCATAAAAACCTGCCAAGTTCCAATTTATAAGTATTAAGGATCAGGCTGTTAATGATGATGATTATGATCGATTTTGAAGTGCATCTAAACTTGGCATTGGATTGGATTTCAACTCTTTTTTAAGGCGAATTTCTAAATTTTTTGTTAATCTACATATAAAACTCAACCTGTGTGCCAAATTTCATAGCGCTAGGACAATTGGAAGTGGCCTAGAGGTTTTGATTACCGGTCAGTGAGTGAGTGAGTGCCAAAATTAGCTATTTTTACAAGGACATATTTCAGGATGTAACAACGCTATATCTATGAAATTTGGTATATTGCGTAAGTACTAGTATATGATTAGGTAGGTATAATTTATCTTTGCACTTGCAATAGTTACTGAGCTACAGGGGGGTCAAAAGTGCGTCGAAACCGTTCGTGTAAATAGTGCACGGCATGCGCGCGGCCTGCTGGAACTTGGCGGCGCACGGCCGTGCGCTTTGATAAACTTTTTTGACAGATTCTCCATACTTCACCCTTTAAGTGGTGGATAGCCTATTCGGCACTTATCAGGAGGTGTTGTAACAGGCCCTCTATTTCACCGCTTCCTGATAAGGATATCCACCACATAAATTGACAGATGGAGTATGGAGAATCTGTCAAATAAGCCTATCCTTATCAGGAAGCGGCGAAACAGGTTCTAAATCAAATAAAATCGTTGTCGGTTTTTTTTTATTAAATAAGGGGGCAAACGAGCAAACGGGTCACCTGATGGTAAGCAACTACCGTCGCCCATGGACACTCGCAACATCAGAAGAGCTGCAGGTGCGTTTCCGGCCTTTTGAGAGGGAATACGCTCTTTTCTTGAAGGTCGTATAGGTCCGGAAATACTGCTGGTGACAGTTCGTTGCAGAGTTTTACAGTGCGCGGCAGAAAGTTACGCGAAAAACGCACTGTGGAAGACTGCCACTCATCAAGGTGATGAGGATGGTATATTTTTCGCGTGGGACGATGGGGAAAAGTTGCAGGTGGTATGAATCCGAACAATTCCTCAGAGCACTCCCCGTGATACAACCGATAGAGGATGCACAGTGAAGCTACATCTCGGCGTAATTCCAAGGGGTCCAAGCTGTTTGAAACACTATGACAGTCAACAATTCGAGCGGCCCTTCGTTGGATATGATTCAGAGGGAGCAGTTGGTATTTTGGCGCCCCTGCCCAGAGATGAGAACAAATTTCCATATGAGGCCGAACCTGCGCCTTGTAGAGTTGTAGGCGTTGGTCCGGACTGAAGTACTGTCTCGCTCTGTTAAGAACACCAAGCTTCTTCTTCGAATTAAAAGTATTCCATCCTTCCCCGGGCTTTAAAGTTTCTTCATGCCGAATTTCAGCAAAATCGGCTCAATGGTTTGGGCGTGAACAGACAGACAAATATACACACTTTTGCATTTATAATATTAGTATGGAAATTGGATACATATAAATTCGTGAATAGTATTCCTATAACTTCTGAGACTCGTTTTGTCGATAGTCGCAAATTTTTGATCGGTCACTCACCTAATAGTCCAACAAACTTAGTTATTACCCTGTCAACAAATAATTGTACATCGCAAGTACAGAATTTTGGCTGGAATCGTGATGATTTTAATTATGCCTGCCATAATTATGCTTTTTGTGAGTACAGTCGGAAAAAATGCCAAGCCTTACTTTTATCTTATTATTTCGCCTTTTGTACTGTGGTATACTTGTCGATGGGTCCTACGTATAGAGGCGAAACTGCCGCTTGCGCCTTTTTCCAATTATATGACTAATGATTTCACTTTGCTCTAATCTATAATATCGTGAAGAATTATTGTTTTCTGTTGATTATTTTTAAAATAAAATTTTAGTCAGAAAGGCGTAAATGTAAATCTACGTCACGTATAAAGCCCAATCAGACGGTTCGCCCATCTACATAGCCAAAGCCAAGCGTCAGGGGAGCGGCGCGCGGGCGGAGGTGCCGCTTAGGCCGTTATACTGTGTTGCGGCGACGTCCGTTACCTTTGGTATGCTCGCTCGTTTTCAGCGCAGTATAATGTTTTTTTTATAATATAATAATAAGTATTTTAACAAAAATGCCGCCAGCAAAAAGAATGCCAATCACAAGGGCTCAAAAAATCTTAAATAAAATTATTGGCCAAAGAAAATACAGTAGTGATTTAAACACCGAAGACGAAAATAATGAAACTGATTGTCCAGGTAAGATGAGTCAACCATTTTGTTGTTGTTATTTATTCTAGTGAAGTGATATTTACATATCACTGTTGCAAAATATTAACATATTTTAGTAGTAATTTAATGGCATACTTCGTAAAAAGGCGTGAACTCGCTTTCGCCCATTTACGTAGTTCAATTTTTAGGGTAATCACTTACGCCTTTGATTTAAAAATTGTATTTTTGGCATCTAATGAAACGCAACATGGTTTTTTTTATTTATTTTTTTGAATGGTTATTTATCACCTTTTATCCTAAAGTAAGCAAATTATTATGTGATTATTAAAAGTCATTAAAACATACAGTGGCGTAAGTGCGTATGTACAGAAGTCTATCTTGTATTAAGTAAATAAATTATTTCATTCGTGTACGTTTTTAGGGTTCCGTACCCAACTTACTTCGTTGTCTGTCCGTCCGTCCGTCCGTCCATCTGTCTGTCTGTCTGTCTGTCTGTCTGTATGTCTGTCTATCTGTCTGTCTGTCTGTCTGTCTGTCTGTCTGTCTGTCGCCAGGCTGTATCTCAAGAACCGCTATAGTTAGACTTCTGTAATTTTCACAGATTGTCTATTATAACTGTTGCCGCTATAATAACAAATACTAAAAACAAAATATTTAATACTAATATTTAAGGGGGGCTTCCATACAATAAACATTTTTTTAGCCTTTTTTGCTCTATAACGGTACGGAACCCTTCGTGCGCGAGTCCGACTCGCACTTGGCGAATTATTTATAAGGGTTTTTTTCTAAATCTATATTCGTATGCCTATTTCTTGATATCTATTCGGTAGCTGCGTTAAACTGAAATAACTACACAATGAGCAATACTTTCTAACTGATTCCTTGTAGACAGTAAAACGTGATAACAGTTAAATAATTACGTGCTAAAAAAAACAGGAATCTCTTAAAATATTATATTTACGTTGAGCCTAGTAAAAGGGCGAATGATCATTTAAATCTGTTTACGTTGAACAATAAGCATATCATTATAGAAATACGACGACGTAAAAGGGCCGATGTGTAAAATCTCAAAAAATATTGAATATGCATAAAATTTGCTACCAGTAATAAGAAAAGCATTAATTGATAAGGCTACATGCAAAAATTCACTAAATTCGTTAAAATAGGTCACAAGATATGACCCAAAAATATGGTTCTGACAACTTAATTGGCTCTCCTGTAAAATCTATTTTTTTCACTTACGCCAGTATACGTAGGACCCATCGTTGTAGTGTATACAATATAGGTAAAACTGAAGTAAATAAGCCAATTTTTCTTTAATGCGTGCCAAAAATATCACGTGAACCGTACATTTCGCCATGATTTGTGGTGAACTCAAAATTTTGAACTCAAAGTCAAGGTTGTGCTTTCAGTGAAAAATTTTACAGGTAGAGTATTAAAATCTACAAGCGAAGCTATCAGACCCTTTAGCCAGTTAACATTCGATAATGTCGACTTGGGATGTCAGTTGTCACATAAAACATCGCAATTTACGTTATATCAGAAATTCCAAATCCCATTAGGTTTGTTTCTAACTTCGCTGCTTAAATTACTCAAATGATTAAAGAAAATTGACTAGGCCCCTATTTAGGGTCTTCTTGTATACATATCCATACTTATATTATAAATGCGAAGGTATGTACGTCTGTCTGTCACCTCTTAACTCTTAAGAGAATTTGGTATAGAGATACATACTTTGAGTCCCAGGGAAGAATATAGGAAACTTTTTACCCTGAAAAAATGTACGGTTCTCGAGCGACAAACTAATTTTGGCGCAACAGAGTTGCAGGTGTCATGCAGATGCATGTGAAGTGAATAGAGTTTCTTACTAGATGACGCCCGCAACTCCGTTGCGCCAAAACTCGTTTATCGCGAGGGAACCGTACATTTTTTCAGGGTAAAAAGTTTCCTATATTCTTCCCTGGGACTCAAAGTATGTATCTCTATACCAAATTTCAGCAAAATCAGTTCAGCGGCTTGGGAGTTAAGAGGTGACAGACAGATAGACAGACAGACAGACGGACAGACAGACAGACACACTTTCGCATTTATAATATTAGTAATTAGTATGGATATGGATATTCACTTCACTTAACAATATTTACTATATTAAGAAGAATAACCTAAAGAAAACATTGGGTTATCTTAAAAACATTTTAACTTTCTGTCGCAACAAAATTTTGTTTATTTTGTCTCGGGTTTATTTAAGAGTCAAAACTCGTTCTTATCTTAAATCTAATTCGAGCACGCTGTGTATTAATTATAACGAATACTTAAAAGTTAAGGCTTGATTAATTATTATCATCACATCTGATTGGGCGATATCACGCAGATGGAAAATCTTTTAAAAGTGCACCGATTTTGATATTTTTAAATACCTACAGCTTTAACTCACATTGGTCTAGTTTAAACAGCATAGTATTCTCATAAACATCAAATACAATTCTTGCAGTTTCGACCATTGTAACCATTTTGTAATTGTAACGACCTCAGAACACTTCTATAATCTGTGGTAACGACAGTTTAAATGTCAAAAGCCCCCACAAATAAAAAAATGTCGTTGTATTTTTGAGATCGCATTCCCCACGTGAGATACATCCCCTCCTTCCTTGTGTAACTTGTGAACGCTCCCCAACGATATACTATCAGAGAAGTTGATGCATAGGCAGATGGCGGACCAACGTAATTTTGTCGCGTTATGCCAAACCCAGCCGGCTGGGTTACAAAATAATATAACATCCCTCGAACGCGAATTCTTGGAAATATATTTGTTCTCGCGGCCACATGTGGCCGCTTTGGAGTTCAAACGTTAAAAGCTGAAACTTGACCTGCGCACTTTCGTGCGCTTTGATTGGAACCCGACCAAATGACGTAGGTTCGATAGTAAAAATTTTCAGACGAATTCTGTCGTCATCACTCCGTCAGTCCGTCTGGCAGTTTCCTCGTCAGTTCAACGACCTTCACTGGTGGTTTACTGCCCAGAGTTCATGCACTTGCTTTACTCCAAGAGTTCATCACTCCAGTTACTGGACTCATAGAACCTGCCATAGTATAGTTAACTGGTTTAAGAAGTAGGATTGGAATCCACTTTGATAGAACTGAGTACATAGGGTGTAACAAAACTAAGAGGTAATTCTTTAGGGTCTGTATGGTTTTTTTATATAGAGTCCGCCGTAAAAGTAGCAGCGCTGAAAGAGGATTTTTTTCAACTTTTGTATGGGAAAAACCATGACACTGGGGTGCTTATCCGTACTAAATCACAATACAATTGCTCTTTCAGCGCTGCTGCTCTCACAGTGAAATCTAAATACGGGAGACATACACAGTACACACCTAAAGGTTTTTTTTTTTTATTAAATAAGAGGGCAAACGAGCAAACGGGTCACCTGATGGTAAGCAACTACCGTCGCCCATGGACACCCGCAACATCAGAAAAGCTGCAGGTGCGTTGCCGGCCTTTTAAGAGGGAATACGCTCTTTTCTTGAAGGTTTGCAGGTCGTATAGGTGCTGGTGACAGTTCGTTCCAGAGTTTTACAGTGTGCGGCAGAAAGTTACGCGAAAAACGCACTGTGGAAGACTGCCACTCATCAAGGTGATGAGGATGGTATGTTTTTCGCGTGGGACGATGGCGAGAAGTTGCAGGTGGTATGATTCCGAACAATTCCTCAGAGCACTCCCGTGATACAACTGATAGAGGATGCAGAGTGAAGCTACATCTCGGCGTAATTCCAAGGGGTCCATGCTGTTTGAAACACTATGGCAGTCAACAATTCGAGCGGCCGTTCGTTGGATACGATCCAGAGGGAGCAGTTGGTATTTTGGCGCCCCTGCCCAGAGATGAGAACAATATTCCATATGAGGCCGAACCTGCGCCTTGTAGAGTTGTAGGCGTTGGTCCGCACTGAAGTACTGTCTCGCTACAAACGACTTCTGTACAATTTTTCAGAAGTCAGTCGTCATCACTAGTCAGTCCATCTGGCAGTTTCCATCAGTTCAACGACCTTCGCTGGTGGTTTACTGCACAGAGTTCACTCCACTTGCTGGACTCCAAGAGTCCCAGTATCCCCAGTACACAGTAATCCCAGAGTAATCACTCCAGATACTGGACTCGTAGAACCTGATAGTATATGGAATGGTTGAATAGATAGGATAGAAATCAATGAATAAACACTATTCTATCTATCTAATATTATACATGCGAAAGTGTGCCTGTCTATTTGTATATCTATCTGTCTGTTACCTTTACACGCTCGAACCACTCAAATGATTTTATTGATGGTAGGGATGGTATATTTTATTGATGGTACTTCGAATCCCGGGAAAGGACAATGGATACTTTTCATCCTGGAAAAATGTATGGTTCCCGCGTAAACGAGTTATCAGAGTCATCTAGTTTATAATATTTACTAGCGACCCGCCCCGGCGTCGCACGGGTATAAAATATATTATAGCCACTGAAAAAATGTTTAAAATCGATAGCCTTATGATCCTTCACGTGGACTACTTCTTATCTGTGCCAAATAATATAAAAATGCTCCAGTAGTTCGCGAGATAAGCACTTTCAAATAATTTCCTCCGTTTTTTCCATATTCTCCTATTAGTCTTAACGTGATAAAATATAGCCTTATAGCCTTCCTTAATAAATGGGCTATCTAACACTGAAAGAATCATCAAAATCCGTTGCGTAGTTTTAAAGATTAAAGGGAACAAAGGGACATGAGGGAAAAAAGCGACATTGTTTTATAATAAGTATATAGATATAGCTTTTAAATATAAAGTAAATAAGTTAAAATATAATTAAAATATTTTGTTGTCTCGAATGTTTGATAAAGCTTAATTCGATAAACGTCATGCATATCTATAATTTGTGCATATACTGCTTAAAATATTATTGTATATGATATGTTTTCCAAATGTGCTATTGTATATGTACTGTTGGTGTGCTAAATAAATTAAATAAATAAATAAATAAATAGATTATAGTAATAATAACAATGTTACAAAAATATCAGTCCCCCAAACTAGGCGCAGCCTGTGCTATGAAAGAATTCTTAGCGAATAACAATATTATATAGAGTGCGGCTAACAAACAAAAAACAATAAATAATTCTAAGCAAAACTATTTTGCGAATTAGTGTTTACATAAACAAAAAGAATTTTTTTAATGAAAACAACCAAAAATTTAAATTCTTTAAATGAAAAAATAATAATTGATAACAATAATGAAGTATGTAGGTGTTTGTTAAAGTGCGTGTGTACATGGCGATCATGGACGCTTTACTTGTTCGTAATAGTTCGTACTAGTCGTGGCCCGTGGCCAATGTGAATAAGGTTCATAAAGGATAAAATTTGATTGATAACCCCGCATAAGTTCGTCAGCCCTACAGAGTATAGAGTATTACTCTCTGGCCTCTACATATTCTGTGGCGTTGTCCACCATGACGCACCATCTATTAGGAAAATTTTCGGAGCATACCATGTCAATTTTTTCGCACTGAATAACATTGAAATTGTCAAAATAATAGCTAGTATAAATTACAATGACATAGGGTAAATGACTAGTAGATTGGACATTACTAGTCATTGGAAAAAGCAAAAAAACACCATATTATCTATTAATTTTGTTTTAAAAACTGACTATTTTTCTTTAAAAACAGGCGTTCTTTTACTTTAAAAACAGGAAACTTTTAAAGCAACTTTAATAAATGTTGTGTTTTTGTGCTCTCTCCAATGACTAACGTACTGTCCAATCTACTAGTCATTTACAATACCCGGCAACAAATATTGCACATCGACCTTTGGAAAGAGACATTCGGCTAATTTCGGTTTCATAGAGCGTTATCTTTGTAGCACACACCTATTTGACATTATGTTAGTCGTTGTTCAAATTCAATAGAGTGCAGTCGCGTCCAGTTCAATATATATATCTAGAGTTGTTAACACCCCTAAATTTGCTACAGCTGTAATTTTCCAAAAGAATTTTAAATACGTAAACATAATTTGAACACCCTTTTTTATTTTATTTTACCCGAATATAAAGCCATAACTTATAGAAAATTTGGTGTATGTTATACAAAGAATAATAAAATTGTCAAAAGAAGCAAACCTTAATTGTTTTAACAGCTCCTAATATATACCGGACTTTTTGTATTTCGTGCGTAAGAGATAACGCTCTACAAAACCGAAATTAGCCGACTGTCACTTTCCAAAGGTCGATGTGCAATATTTATTGCCGGGTACTGTACCTTAGTAACAATTTATAAAACGCATTGCGCTTGCGATAATTTTGTCAAGTCACAGTTTTGACATTACTCCGCTATCGAAAACAGCGTGCAATTGACTATAGGTCTACCAGAATCTGATGGCAATTTTCGACAGCAGATTTTCAAAAAATATCCTTGATCATTGGATTTTTTTTATATTTACATGTTTCACACACAAAATAATGGAATAAAAAATTATTAAAATGTTTTATTCCTATTACCCCGGTATTCCTAGAGTCAATTTATTTTCTCATGTTTTGCCATCAGATCTGGTAGACCTATAAGCACTCTGATTATAAATAGATTCCCTGATATCCACACTATACTGTACTCCTAACTAATTTAATAGTTGGCCTTCAAAGGAACGTGGCCTCCTATCAATTAATGGTGCATGGTCGTTAATTGAATCCATACTTCCATACTAATACTATAAATGTGAAAGTGTGTCTGTCTGTCTGTCCGTCTGTCTGTCCATCTGCCTGTCTGTTTGTCTGTCTGTCTGTCTGTCTGTCTGTTACCTCTTCACGTTCAAACCGCTGAACCGATTTTCCTGAAATTTAGCATGGAAATACTTTGAGTCCCGAGAAAGGACATAGGGTAGTTTTTATCCCGGAAAAATGAACGGTTCCCGCGCGATAAACGAGTTTTGGCGCAACGGAGTTGCGGGCGTCATCTAGTTAGATATAAATACACATCGAGTGTTAATTTGAAATTACTTGAAGTCAAAATTTGCTGCAGATATTTTCAGAAACTATACTGTACTCGGCGAAACATGGCGGTAGCGGTCATTGACTCCCCGTCAGAAACTTGTCATTTTCTAATGCAAAGCCGCGATTGACAACATCTGACATTTCATTGTCAATCGCGGCTTATATAGAAAACTAGTAGCTAATCTGTCAAGCGCCCAAAATGGGCGTCTTACTCTAGAACTATTCAAAAGTAGCTATTTCTACTTTGACTACCGATTTAGTATTTTGTTTCAAATATAACTATATTGTGTATTTGCGTCACTAATAGCTTATTTATAAAAATTCTAATTATATAAAAATTATATATAGCTTTCATGGTAATTTCTTTAGATCATTTTTTTTAATTAAATAAGGGGGCAAACGAGCAAACGGGTCACCTGATGGTAAGCAACTACCGTCGCCCATGGACACTCGCAGCATCAGAAGAGCTGCAGGTGCGTTGCCGGCCTTTTAAGAGGGAATACGCTCTTTTCTTGAAGGTTTGCAGGTCGTAATTCGTATAGGTTCGGAAATACTGCTGGTGACAGTTCGTTCTAGAGTTTTACAGTGCGCAGGTATAATATACCTATTCAGTTTAAGGAAGTTTAAAAAAATTTTCGAAAACGGAAAATGGTTTGACAGTTCGTGACAGATGAAGGGCTAGATGACGCCCGCAACTCCGTTGCGCCAAAATTAGTTTATTGCATGGAAACCGTACATTTTTTCGGGATAAAATGTATCCTATGTCCTTTCCCGGGACTCAAAGTATCTCTGTACCAAATTTCAACTCAATCGGTTCACCCGTTTAGGCGTGAAGAGGTAACAGACAGACAGACAGACAGACACACTTTCGCATTTATAATATTAGTATGGATGACAAGATTTTGACAGGGAGTCAATGACCGCTACCGCCATGTTTCGCCGAGTACAGTTTAGTATTATAAATGCGAAAATGTGTCTATCTCAGGGGTTCCCAATCCTTTTTAGCCTGCGATGCACTTACAAGTCAATATTTTGTCACGGCGCCCTACTGCGGCGCTGAACTAATTCAATCAAACGGCGGCGGCTTGAATCAGCTGTAGTGTTGCAAGAATGTTTCAAGCGACTGAAGTATTCAATTAAAAAGCTAGCCGTGAGATTTAATGGCGTTGTTCAGTCAAAGGGCTAGCTGTTTGATTGAACGGCTATTTAACCAGTTGGCTGCGACATATACATAAATAAACAACTTTAATAATTATAGTTAGGTTAAGCAAGTAAATAATAATAAACAAATATTTAATCATCTGCCTGCGTTGTATAATAATTCATATTACAATTTTATTTATGTGCAATATGTGCATAGGATATTCCTGGAAAAATGTACGGTTTCCGCACTATAAACGAATTGCCTGTCTAGTTGTTTCTAATGTCATCTACAATATCCGCCTTGTTTTTACCTAATGTATTCTCCTATAACAATATGCCTTGGGAAAGTATTTTTTTAATTATAAATCATTTGCTTACTGTTGATAACAGTTGTGGGGTTATGTAGAGCAGAAAATGTGATAGAAATACTAAATATTTTATTTTTAATTCCTTTTTGTTTTGCAAAAGCAGAACTTTCTATTTAACTGACGAATCGGTTAAAACGGACCTACGGTATATTTGCCTTTTATAATTCGTACATGGCATTTATAGATAAAGAACTTGAAATATAAAATAACTTACAGTGTGAAATTTTATTTTAAAGCAATTTAAATGATTTGTTGCGTTTTGAAAAGGTTTTTGTTTTGTTTATTTATAAAAGACACGCGTTTCTATATTATTTTTAAAAATCTAAAAGGGTGTCTAATATTAGACGGCCCATTTACTATCATGCATTGCAGTCTGCCGTGCAGGCCTCAACACCATCCTGCATAAGCCGGCGGACTGCACGCAGGATAAGTGAATGGTGTTGCAGGCCCGCACGGCGGACTGCAGCAGGACTGCAATGCAGGATAGTGAATGGGCCCTTTAATATAAGTAATATTCTCAATTCAAAATTCACTGCATTAAAGGGCCCATTCACGATCCTGCATTGCAGTCCGCCGTGCAGGCCTGCAACACCATTCACTATCCTGCATAAGCCGCCGTGCAGTCCGCCGGGCGCCGGCTTATGCAGGATAGTGAATGGTGTTGCAGGCCTGCACGGCGGACTGCAATGCAGGATAGTGAATGGGCCGTTTTATAGAGAAAAGCAAAAGCGCGGCATTTGTTTTTTTTGAAGTGAAAAATTCTTTAGTGTCGTTGAGCACTTGTGGGATGGGTAAAAGCTGTGAAACTCGCGATAGATTTTCGTGTTGATCGAAAAACCATACAAAACGCGTAAGACGGTTGGAGAGTAGTGTTTTGTGTCGAACTCGAACTCAAACTCGAACTCAATTTGAAACTTGATCGAAACTTGATCGAAACTTGATTGAAACTTGATCGAAACTTGATCGAAACTTGATCGAAACTTGATCGAAACTTGATCGAAACTTTATCGAAACTTTATCGAAACTTGATCGAAACTTGATCGAAACTTGATCGAAACTTGATCGAAACTTGATCGAAACTTGATCGAAACTTGATCGAAACTTGATCGAAACTTGATCGAAACTTGATCGAAACCTTGATCGAAACTTGATCGAAACTTGATCGAAACTTGATCAAAACTTGAACGAAACTTTATCGAAACTTGATCGAAACTTGATCGAAACATGATCGAAACCTTGATCGAAACTTGATCGAAATTTGATCGAAACTTGTTCGATGTTCGATTTTCATAAAAAATGGGTTAAAAAAATGCACAACGTTAATAATCAAGTTTTCACTTCTGCCGGCACTCCCGGAGTGCAACCAGTCTTTTTTTTTAATTTATTACGAACCTGTAGCGTTTTCCTCTCACTGCTATTATATTACTCGTAAAAGCTTTTATTTAAGGCGCTATATCGAAAGTAATTTTACCGCAAGGGCAATTTTATACTTAATTTGTATAACTATAAAGTCGTGAATACGCTGCGGCCAGAAGCTATCGGCTCGCTCGGAAAACATGCGAAAAAACGTAATTATAATCATTTAAAAAATAACTAGGAGCATTTAAGCAAAATGCTTCTACTTATACGATTTTGAGTTGCACAGGTGTCTATCAATTAGACTAATTTCCCACAATACATCTATTTTCGTTTAAAAATAATCTTCAAATTTCGTATTTTTAAGAGGTCATTTCGAAAATACATTAATCGTGTTTCTAGTTCTTCTCAAACCTAGATAAGGCTATAAAGATATGTATATCTCATTACCAGATTTGTAACATTTCTGAGGGTCCTATAGTATTACGTCAAAAAGGACAGTTTTTTCAATATAGCGCCTTAACTTGCTCTGTATGTGTGTATTGTATGAATGTTTTATATTAATTTGTCTCTCATACTCCATGATCGACGTTTTGCTTACTATAGATATCTTCGCAATCTTCGTGACAATCATCTAAGTTTGCCACCGTGATTAAAGTAGCCATGTCTACAATTATCTTAAGTCTATGTGTAACAATAGGCGAATAGTGTTGTGTGATAATGAATAAATTAATTTCTTATGTAACAGCGTTTTAAATATGTAAAGTGGCCTGGTAGGTGTGACTTCTTTTGAGAGAAAAGTCCCAAGCAGTAGGAGCTATAACTTTCAATGAGATGTTCTGTTCTGTTCTGTTCTGTTATGCTGTCTATGCTTCGAGGTGTAACAATATAAAGTGAAGTTACTTTAGGGTAGAGCTCTTTTTTTTAAACGGGCAAATGGCCCACCACACATTCCCACCACTGCAACTCCTGTGTCGCCACTCGCCAGGATCAACAGTGGTAACCAACCACGAAAACACTTTGATATAATCTCAGGGATGCCCGAGGGACAAGCTAAATCTGTCTTGGGACCCGCAACGAAATTAATCAGAAGAAGGTAGGAGGAGTAGGAGAAATCCAATTTCCCTCCCCAAGCAAAGCGGGAGACCGCCAAATTTTCGTGACATTAATGTCCGAACAAAGGGGAGAGCACCACGGGAAAATAATTAAATTGTATTGTAAGCCTACTTAATAAAAATGACCTATACTTAAACTGACAAGTTTGTGTTGGATTGTTTCCAATAGAATTTATGGCAAAAACGTTTGAAAGCACGGAAATTCTTTGCGGTGCCTACGAGATCTTCGTAATACGCGACTTTAGAAACACATTGGAGGCTGTTTAACATATCGGTTCTTTCCTCATGCCAGAGATCACATTCCCAGAGTATATGATGAGCAGTTTGTTCTTGCAGGCTGCCTTCGGTCGAGCACTCGCAAAGAGGAGACGGAACTAACTTAAATCCATAAAGTTTAGATTTAAAATTGCCGTGACCGGTTAAGAATTGTGCAACGCAATGATCGATTTCTATCCAATGCATAGCGAGTCGTTTGCGTACCGAAGGAAAGAAATTGTACAGGTGCCGACCTTTGATTGAGTTATCCCACCGATCCTGCCATTCAGATATAAGATTTTGTAGTGTGACATACATAGGGTAGAGCTCGACAATTTTAAATGAACGTGGCGAAAAGAGGAACTAACGCTGCCATTATACAAAAACGCAATTTTTGACATGTTTTGACAGTTCTCCTTTACCAGCAGCGCCCCGTCCTCGTTCGTTTAAAGCCTTCCTTGTGTAGAGTTCACCGTGAAAGTAGCAGCGTGGGAAGAGCAATTTTTTTGTGATTTGTATGGGCCCCTACGTCATGATTTACCCTTTTTTGCATTGGAGGAATGCGTTTACACATCCCCGGGGCCTGAGGAGGACCACCGAGGTATGTGGGACTCCCCGGGGCGGACGAAAGACGCACCCTGGACTACCCACTAAAACCCCAACGGTGTCCTGCTCCTGAAGGTGGGACTAAGCTCTTGCCTAGCAGATAAGCAAAGGTACTACTTTTGGTTAATTATATATCGAAGAATGAAGCGAAGAAATATAATTCGTCATGTTTCCATATTTCACAAAATTCTGAAAGCAAATGAAACCAAAAATGAATCCTATTTCATAACCTTCGGTAACAAGTCAGCGGTTGTCACCCGGACAATAACTCTTGCTTGGGGCATTCATCTTTGGCCAATCTGCAGGGGCCGTCAGCCTTAATTTGGCCAATATCGCTAAGTGGTCATATAGATTGGCCGATATTCTTAGGATGGTGAACTCTTTGGTCAATCAAACTTTAGAAAAAATATGATTATTCTAAGATATTGATCTTATAAGTGCGACAAATATTCAATTAACTATTTCAATTTCGCTTTAATTGAATTAAAAACGTCTTTGAACACGATTAAAAATTAAAACAAATAACAGGTCGGAGGAACAGGAGGTCGTTTAATTTTGGCATTTTTGGCTCGATTGAAAAAATATTTTTATTTTTTTCACAAGGCAACTGATCCAAGGTCACATATTTTTACCGCATTAAAAAAATAATTTGACATTTATTTTTTTTAATTACGCAACAGATGTAATGGGTCGTCGGCAGCGGGTTCGACGGCCGAGCCGCGCACGTGGCCCGTGCAACACCCTCTGGGCCGCAAAAAACTGGGAATCTGATTCACCGCCTAATGAATGCTGTTTACCTGGTATTGTTTACATTATAAATACGAGAGAAAATTATTTTTAGACTTCAAGTGTTTTGCTTGGGAGTTTGCCTGGCTGAAAAGCAAAATTTCCACGCCTAAACAGTATCCCCATTCGATCGATTCGATCGACAAACGTTTGATCATGAACCAAATTGACTTCCAATAGGCATGCTATTAGCAGCATTCATGTTGAAGTAGGTAGTCTAAAGTTTTGCCAGTAACAAAACAAAGTAACAATTCTTTATGGTACGTTCACATGCACGCGTTCAACTCGACATTCAACGTGCACATTCACATTCACGAGCGTGTAAACGGTACGCCCGAGCCTGTGAACGCGCCTGTGAACGTGAATGCCGCGAATCGGGCGAGTGTCGGTTTTTTCGCAAAGTTCAAAGGATGAATGTGCGTGCGCCCGGTGACTGTTTAGACGCGCGCGGGCAGTCAGTCTCTCCCGCGCTTTCGCGACGAGTGGACGTTGCTAAGAAAGATTTCATTTTCTTTCTTTTTCCAATAAAAATAAGTTAAGCCAAAGGATATGGCAGCAACAACACCGACATCCTCGCTGTCCGCCATGCTGGCACTGACACGACGGCGTGCGTGTGAACAGCTTGAATTACCGCCGGCCCGGAACGGGCTGCATGCCGTGCAGCCCGTCAGGCAGCCCGCCGGGCTGCACGGCGCGCGTTTGAACGTAGCATTAGAGTTTAGGATGTAATGTGTACACGTAGGTATCCCGTAAAGCAGCCCGCTGTTTTTTTTAACTATTGTACTTATTTATTTTCTTAGACACATACAAAAGTAACTCATTCAGCGCAGCTACTTTCTCATTAAATGCTTTGTTTCATTAAACCCTGTATAGGTAGGTACCTATCCCCTAAAAAAAATCATGATTTATGATAAATAGTCCATTGAAATGTTGCATTTGCTTTGCATTTATTAGAGGACGCAATTTTATTTTTGGAATATGTTGGGGGGGTAAAAAGAAGCTTAACCTCAAGTTTGTGGGGTCGCCACTCTTGTCCCCCGGCCGCCATCTTGAAAAAAGTGCTTACAACACTATTTTCGTGATATCTCGGAAACTATACGTGTTACAAAAATTTGTAAGAACATAATTCGTTGCAAATTATTTTGCCTACAAATATGGTTACATAACTTTTTACCCTAAATTAAAAATTTAAAAAGTTATTAGCAAAAAAGTGATAATTTTCTTTAATTTAATACTCTAAAAATATTTTTTAGTATTTAAATATTTTGTAGTAAATATACTATTTATTTATGTATTTTTTAGTGTTTTACTCTATTTTTTAGTGTTTAAATATTTAGTAGTAAATTTAGTAAAAAAAATTTATACACAAAAATTTTTTTTTAGTGTTTAAATATTTTGAAGTTAATTTTTGTTCAGGAACCTAGGTAATTACTATTTTGAGCTGAAAAATAAGTCAAACATGTTAATTATTTTCGTATGACAAAATGATTTTGGTATTACGTATGTATGAGAATTTCGAGGGTAACCAGAGCCGCCAGAGCGAGTGCCGAGTGGCGCCAACCAAAACTTCGCGACCATCCTAGGCCAAGTTGAAAAACACTGGTTTATTTTATTTATTTATTATAACTTTTTGTAAATACATTTACAAAAAGTTTTAAACTCAAACAATTAATAACATTCAGACTGAAGTCCTATTACAATAATCCTATTATAATAATCGATCGCTGTTAAGCATTAGTGTCCTAACCCACCATTTTTTTTTTTTTTTGTAAATTTTAAATGCAGTCTTGTTCTAAATCATCTAAAGAACATAATTGCATTCGTAACCCATGACGTAATTTTTTGTGGGTTAGTATACGAATGCTTAACAGCGTCCTTTATTTATTATACATCATTGCACTTATTAAAATTTAAATTTTTGCCTAAAGAACCTATAAAAATCTTGTCGGACATACAACCACATGAACATTACATAAAACAAACGCTAGGTAAAAGATATAATATAATATTAAAATGTATTCAACAAGACAACCAGCATACAAATGTTTGGTAATACATATTAATGTACGTATGATTGAATTAAAGTTAAATTATCAACTTCAAGCAGCACAGTTTCCGCTAAATCAAAATATTTAAAACTAGATGACGCCCACTCCGTTGCGCCAAAAATCATTTATCGCGTGGGAACCGTACATTTATCCAGGATAAAAAGTTTATTATGTCCTTTCCCGGGACTCAAAGTATCTCCATACCAAATTTCAGCAAAATCGGTTGAGCGGTTTGAGCGCGCTGAGGTAACACACAGACAGACAACACTTTCGCATTTATAGTATTAGTATGGATTTAAAGCGGCGCAGTTTTCGCCAAATCAAAATATTATTTAAAATTGATGTATCTGAGATTTGCTTATACAAGGCCATATAAATTGAACTTGAAATCTGAAATGAAAACTTATATATTATGTACTAGCTGTTGCCCGCGACTTCGTCCGCGTGGACTTCAGTTAATAGTTGTTCCCGTACATCGAGGGAACAACAGCTATAAACTGAAGTCCACGAGGACGAAGTCGCGGGCAACAGCTAGTTAACGCGCAAATCACAAAATTCCTTTTTGTGTTAACCGTACATTTTTCTGCGACTAAATATATCCTATGTTCTTCCCCGGGACTCAAAGTATCTCTATACCTAGCAAAATAGATTGAATAGCTTAGGCGAAAATCATAAAAGTTTATTGAGCGGGAACCGTACATTTTTTGGGACAAAATGTATCCCTTGTCCTTCCTGAGACTCAAAGTATCTCCATTCTCCATACCAAAATTCATCAAAATCGATTGAATAGTTTACGCGCAAATCATGAAAGTATATCGTGCAGTAATCGTACATTTTTCCGGGAGAAAATGTATCCTATGTCCTTTTCCGGGACTCAAAGTACATAATATATCTATGCCAAACATAGATATCAGAAACAATAGATACCAAATTTTAGCAAAATCGGTCCAGCTGTTTACGCGTGATGTCGTATACTTCCCATATGGATTCATTTTTATTATTAACTAGCTGTTCGGCGCGGCTTCGCCCACGTAATTTAGGAATTTCACACAACAGTACATTTTTCCGCAAAAATAGCCTATGACCTTTCACGTGGTACATTCTTCAAGTTTGCCAAATAACATAAAAATAGCTCCAGTAGTTAAGATAATAAGCAATTTCATATAATATCCCCCGTTTTCCTCTATTTTTTCGCTCCTGTTATTATTAGCGTGATAAAATATAGCCTATAGCCTTCCTTGATAAATGGAATATACAAGACTGAAAGAATTTTTTAAATCGGACCAGTAGTTCCTGAGATAAGCGCGTTCAAATAAGCCCTTTCTTTATAATTTCCCCCGTTTTTTCACATTTTCCTCTATTTCTTCGCTTATATTATTTGTAGCGTGATAAAATATAACCTATAGCCTTTTTTGATAAATGGGCTGTCTAAAACTGAAAGAATTTTTCAAATCGGGCCAGTAGTTCCTGAGATTAGCGCGTTCAAATAAGCTCTTTCATATAATTTCCCCCGTTTTTTCCACGTTTTCCTCAATTTCTTCGCTCCTATTAGCCTTAGCGTGATAAAATATAGCCTATAGCCTTCCTCGATAAATGGGCTATCTAACACTGAAAGAATTTTTCAAATCAGATCAGTAGTTCCTGAGATTAGCGCGTTCAAATAAACAAACAAACAAACTCTTCCGCTTTATAATATTAGTATAGATACGTTCCGCGCGGCTTCGCCCGCGTAAATTAGATATTTCACAGACAAATTAGTCCACAAAAAATAGCCTATGATCCTTCACGTGCTCTACTTCCTATCTGTCCCAAATAACAGAAAAATTGCTCTAGTAGTTCGTAAGATAAGCCCTTTCAAATAATTTACCCAGTTTTTTCAACATTTTCCTCTATTTCTTCGCTTCTATTAGTCTAAGCATTATAAAATATAGTTTATATCCTTTCTGGATAAATGGGCTATCTAACACTGAAAGAATTTTTCAAATCGGACCAATAGTTCCTGAGATTAGCGCGTTCAAATAAGCCCTTTTAAATAATTTCCCCCATTTTTTCCACATTTTCCTCTATTTCTTTGCTTCTATTAGTCTTAGCGTAATAAAATATAGCCTATAGCCTTTTTCGATAAATGGGCTATCTAACACTGAAATAATTTTTCAAATCGGATCAGTAGTTCCTGAGATTAGCGCGTTCAAATAAGCCCTTTCAAATATTGCCCCCCGTTTTTTCTCTATTTTCCTCTATTTCTTCGTTTCTATTATATTTAGCGTAATAAAATATAGTCTACAGCCTTCCTCAATAAATAGGCTATCTAACATTGAAAGTATTTTTCAAATCGGACTAGTAGTTCCTGAGATTAGCGCGTTCAATAAGCCCTTTCAAATAATTTTCCCCCGTTTTTTCCACATTTTCCTCTATTTCTTCGCTCCTATTAGTCTTAGCGTGATAAAATATAGCCTATAGCCTTTCTCGATAAATGGACTATCTAACACTGAAAGAATTTTTCAAATCGGACCAGTAGTTCCTGACATTAGCGCGTTCAAACAAACAAACAAACAAACTAACAAACTCTTCCGCTTTATAATATTATGTATAGATTCGGGTTACTTTTCCGTACCTAATAGGCAAAATTTAGTGTCTAAACACGCTAGGCCGAAGCTACGCGGTGTAAATTCCGCATGATTACGTCCGCAATGTCAAACGCATACAAAATACGGACGGAGCGCGACGGAATAGTGTGTCATCGTTAATTTAAAATACATTGCAGGCGGAATCATGCGGAATTTACGCCGCGTAACTTCGGCCTAGTGTGTTTAGACATGACTGCACGGGACTCTTTTGCTAATACTACGCTGTCTGTTTGTCTGTCCGTCTATAATATGTCTCCAGACTGTATATAGTACACGATAGCTAGAAAGTTGAAATTTTACACAAAATATGTATTTTGTCTAAAATATTTGGTATTGGGTGAAAATGAAAAATGTTTGTGTAAATAGGTGAAAAATTAACTCTTTTAGAACGTCTACATGAGGCCTACCACCGGCTCAGTATTAGTCTCTTTTTTCAGAAACTGCATACTCTTAAAGTCTGTTAAAAAGCTATAATTGTCTATGACTCTACCTAATGTTTATAAATCTATTGCCTCAGAATTCCCATGCCGTAGGTGATGTAAGCTGATATCAGCTCTTGAATGACAATGCGACCTCGAACGAAAGTACTTTTACTATGGGCACGTGACCGGGGTAGCAGAGGTGGTGTAGAGTAGTTGAATGTAGAGGTGGTCAAGATAGACCTAGACCCAGGCATTGCCTAAAGTTAAAATGGCGATTCAAAGCACAAAATTCGTATGAAGTGTCAAAATTTGTATGAAAATATGTGTGCGTCATCCATACTTCCATACTAATATTATAAATGCGAAAGTGTGTCTGTCTGTCTGTCTGTCTGTCTGTCTGTCTGTCTGTCTGTCTGTCTGTTACCTCTTCACGCCCAAACCGCTGAACCTATTTTGCTGAAATTTGGCGTGGAGTGGATACTTTGAGTCCCGGGAAAGGACATAGGATACTTTTTATCCCGGAAAAATGTACGGTTCCGCTGCGATAAACGAGTTTTGGTGCAACGAAGTTGCGGGCGTCATCTAGTTTTCAATATAGCAAAAAGGGTCCATTCACTATCCTGCATTACAGTCCGCCGTGCAGGCCTGCAATGCAGGATAGTGAATGGGCCGTATAAGTGACTTTAGAGTTTAGCTAATTAGCATAGGCTTTAATTTCTAAAGTAAGTTCAAAATTGTGCTAGAATTTTAAGCAAATTTTGGACAACTCTAGCCTTTAGTATTCACTATCTTATCTTCTGAGTATTATATTATACTAGATGTCCCGCGCGGCTTCGCCCGCGTAAATTAGGAATTTTACGGAAACCGTACATTTTCTCGAAAAAATAACTTATGTGTAGAGTAGACCATTCACTTGTATATCTGTGCCACTATCATTATGATGATGATGAATGTCATTTGTATAATAGCATAATATTATGCTTTCCATTCCTAAAACGACACCGAATATCCCAAACATGTATCTATAAAGAATCAGCTCTCTCAGCACCTTCCAAACCATGATAATGTGATGGTATACTTCGGTGCAAAATCTTACTTGTTGGTAGCTTATGCTTAGAATACTTCTCACTAAACCGAAGTCACCACATGTCTCTATATAAATTTTGAAGAGTTCCCTCGATTACGCATCCCTTCATCAGGTCACCAATTTTGTGAATATATGTAATACCAAATTGTGAAATTGAGATGATTTAAATCTATACACCAAAAGAAAAACTTTGAAAATCAGTTCTCAAACGGCGGAGTAATCGTTGAACATAAAAAAACAAACATAACACATTTTGAAAGTAGGTTAAAATTGTAGCCTATTTGTTATTCTGATGTTTAAGCTATATTATTGTAAAGTTTCATTATAATTGATTCAGTAGTTTTTGCGTGAAAAAGTTACAAACATCCATACATCCAAACAAACTTTTGCCTTTATAATATTAGTAGGACTATCGATGTTAAAGATTTTGTCATACCAAATTTGTAAAAGCGAAAACATAACAGCTATAGATTAGCAGACAAATCAACTTTCCATCCTGTTGGACTATCGATATTTCTGTATTTAGAAATATCGATAGTTAAACTACGAGGACACGATAATTTTAAGTTGCAAACTACGCACGAACCAAAAAATCATCATACTCGTAGTAGGTAAACGTCTAACTGCTGCAGCTGCAATCGCCAATCAGAGTCATTTAATGATGATTAAACTTCAATTTAATGGAGAATTTGAAAGATAATATATCGGGCTTATGTTAAGATCTTCATTTTTGGCATGCCACTATGGCAAAAGCCCTTTATTTAAATAAAGATTAAAAAAAAAAAAAAAAAATCTTCATTTAATTACAGATAAGTAGTTAATATTCATCCAAGTATGTTTTTTACACATCACAGCAATCACTTTCGTATCTCCTACTCGGACTCCTACCTTTCTTCTGATTAATTTCGTAGGGGTCCTTAGGGGGGGGGGGGTTTGCCCCTAAGATCATATCAGAACTTGCGGCGGAACTTTTGCCCGTTAAAAAAATGATAGCAATAACTACATCAGTAGGTCAAGTTTATGGAATCTTAATAAGTTAACGAATGCAAATATTATCAGCGACGAGGTAATTATAGATAAGAAATTACAATCAATATTTACGACCGGCTTAATTGGTGTATTTTGAAGAAGACAAGAAAATTATATAATAAGACCGCCCTAACCATGGCCTATACTTCAAACCGATTGTCTTGAGCGTGAAGGAAAATATTTGCAGATCTACTAAATCTATTAATTATTATAATTTTAACACTATCGTAATATGTCTATGTCCAATTAAAGTTGTTTTATGTATAACAATATGTAAATAGCTGCTTCTTAATATATGCCCGCAATTTTTTTTTCTCACAGAAAGCCGTTTATTCCATGAAGACGGCACATTATTGAAATCTATCTTGTGAAATATTTTAGGGCTCTCCCAAAATTACTTTTGATATTAGTCCACCAAAACAATATATTCAATTAATTACATTAGTATATTACGTGTATGTGTAGTGTTCATTATGTCTATAATTTTTTGCTCAAGTCGAAAACGACTAAATATACTTATTAGTTAAGACCTTTGGCTTAGGCTGAAGCCAAAATTTTAGAGATTCCTTAAATTGACTGCAAGTTAAAACATTTTAATCGAGTTAATTTGAAATCTTAATTTGTGCTATTCAATGTTTATAGTATTGACTGTATTATAATTATCAAAACATTTAAAGCTTTAGACGATTGTAAAGAACTCAGGAAAATCTTCGACTATGGCAGCGTGCAGCGTTCAGACTTTTGTCTGAAAGCAATGCCCTCTAATTTTTAAATTATTAACTACTAGCTGTTGCCCGCGACTTCGTCCGCGTTAGCATAGTAGATCACATCCCAAGTATTATTTATTGTACAAAATTATTCAATGTCAATAGGAAAGTCAATTCTGTATTGACTTTCCTACGATTTTATTATATATATATATATATATATATATATATATATATATATATATATATATATATATATATATATATATATATATATATATATATATATATGTTCCGCGCGGCTTCGCTTGCGTAATTTAGGACTTTCACGCAACCGTACATTTTTCCGCAAAAAATAGCCTATGTCCCTTCACGTGGTCTATTCTTCATGTTTAAGATAATAAGCAATTTTTTTTCCCGTTTTTTCCACATTTTTCTCTACTTCTTCGCTTCAATTTGCTTTAGCATGATAAAATATAACTTATAGCCTTTCTTGATTAATAGGCTATCTAACACTGAAAGAATTTTTCAAATCGGACCAGTAGTTCCTGAGATTAGCGCGTTCGAATAAGCCTTTTCATATAATTTCCCCCGTTTTTTCCACCTTTTTCCCTACTTCTTCGTTCCTATTAGTCTTAGTATGATAAATTATAGCCTATAGCCTTCCTCAATAAATGGGCTATCCAACAGTAAAAGAATTTTTCTAATCGGACCAGTAGTTCTAGAGATTAGTGCGTTCAAACAAACAAACTCTTCCCAATTATAATATTAGTATGGATAAATTATTACGGACATAATAATAATTAAAATAATTTTATATCAATAACTGCAGTCTTAAAATTTGACCTTTACTTTTCTTAAATCCGTTGGCGAAGTTCGTCACTCATATTGTGCATGCTTACCCTCTGGCGCCTGCTCTATTTGCAGTCAATCCCCAGTTGAAATCACCGATCATGACCAAAACTTTCTTCTTCTTTGTTGTTTTCTTCATTACTGAAGGTCGCGCCTGGAAAAGTTCTCCTTTACTTCAGTTTTTAATTTCTTCCATTTTCTTCGGTCTTCTACTTCTCTTAGAAAGGCAGCTGTTACTTTTAATCTAGTGAGTGCCGCAATTTGGTCACACCATCGGGTAGATGATCGACCCGGGTCGCTTGCTTTCAATTTTACCCGTGACTTCGAGGTTGTCTGATGGCCGGCGAGCGATGTAACCAAAATAGACAATATTTAACAAAACTTAATTTAAAGGTCAGCAAACGTCTAGGTAAGGTCGAGTATAAAAGTCCTAGGTCTCTACAATAACTTTGTCTATAATATTCATTAGCAGTTGGCGCGGTGCCCGAGAGCGGACGCGGCTTAGTCCACTGCACCATTGACCTGAGCTACGTAGGGTAAGTATGTTTGTGGTAGAAATGTTCTAGATAGTTCTAGGAGCTTCTAGAATCAAGAAAATTAGGGTTTGTAATGTTGGCAGAACCGTTATTTCGACTAGATGACGCCGGTAACTACGTTTTAACGAAATTCGTTTATCTCGCGGTAGCCCAATGTTTCCGCAACAAAAACTCAACTATGTACTTTCCTGTGTCTCTAAGTACCTCCACTAAACTTCATGTAGTTCAGTTTAGCTGCAGCAGTTAAATAAATCGCAGGTAATATTGACAAAATATATTGGTAAAATAATAAAATTGGTTAATACAAAACATGCTTTGAAGAAAACTTGAAATTCTCGAGAGAAGTATTATACCTCAACATTTTTCCGGAATAATACACTGTCTTCCTAGGACTCCAAATATGTATCTCCAAACTTTAATCTATATTGTTTCAGCGATTTAAACCTAAAGATTAGTAAGTTATATATAGTTTCTTATCCTGTTTTAGTCTTAACCAATATTTCTCTACACAAAAGGGAAAATTTCTATACAACAATGTGTCCAATCATAGTCCACCTACATTTTGCCGCAGGACGAAAGTGCACAGCATAGAGAATGGTTTTCGCGCGTGCCCAGCTTTCTAACTCACTATGACCGACCAACTACTCCCCTGACATAACCTATTTTATGTTAATGTCTGCAAATAATACCTGTTTTTAACCGACATTCCAAAATATTTTGAGTTAAATTGAAAAATTTGAAAAAGAGTCTCAACAGTTGTAGCTGACTTATATTTTCGGAGAACTGTGACTGTGACATACGGACAAACAGACAGACGTGAAGAGTCTAATAAAGGTTTTTTGACATATTGTCTATGGAACTCTAAAAACCAACCGGAACCCAAGAAACACCAAGAAACGCCAGGAACTAGTGTCAGGAATATTGAACCGATAAAATCACATACAACCTTTTATGCTAAGCCAAAATTTTTCACCGCTGAGCGGGCTGATGATGATGAAATATTGCTACGAACATTCTCAATAATGTCAGCTTTTAAACAATAAAAACTAAACCAAAATCGGCTCACTTGTTTTGATGTTATAATGTCACAAACAGACACACAGACAAACGCGTGAAACTTATAACACCCCTCTTTTTGTCGGGTGGTTAAAAATACCTGTTTTAACATCCAAGAAAAGACACATGATAAATTATTATTCATGACTAGTTGGTACTCGCAACTCCGTTGCTCACAAATTCATTTATCGCGTGGAAGCCGTACATCATTTAAATAAAAAGTGTATTTATTCCTTTTCCGGATTTCAAAGTATCTCCATATCAAATTTCATCAAAATCGGTATAGCGGTTTAAGCGTGAAGAGGAAACAGACAGACACACTTCGCATTTATAATATTGTATGGTTTATGGATATGGATTTTTAATACCTTTGCTATGATTTTAAGGGCCTTGCTGATAAAGTTTCACAACTTTTTTGACAGATTCTCCATACTTCATCTGTCAAGTTAAGTGGTGAATAGCCTATTCGGCACTTAACGGAAAGTGGTGAAACAGGCCCTAAATATAGTATCTAGCACAAAAGTCTGGCCTACTTGTACTTATACTTTTGGCCTACTCAAGTACTAGGAATAGGCCAACGGCGGATGCGCTGCACGTGAGTCTCATATAGATTGGGTATGGCATTGCTAACAGTATGAGTTAAGGCATATAGGTAGTATAAGAGCTATTGGCATATGAAAGTATAATTATGAATATTGTGCAAAAGTCGGAGCAAAGGGCGCTACAGCAGTTCTTTACTGTACTCGGTGAAACATGGCGGTAGCAGTCATTGATTCCCTGTCAAAAACTTGTCATTTTCTATATAAACCGCGATTGACAATGAAGTGTCAGATGTTGTCAATCGTGTCCTTGTATAGAAAATGACAAGTTTTTGACAGGGAGCCAATGACCGCTACCGCCATGTTTCACTGAGTACAGTATATCACACACAAGGCTTAATCCTAAGGCCTACCAGAATCCGACATGTCGCACACGTCATATCAGAATATATACAGAAACATTGTCAAATGTCGAACTTAACTTGTTTACTGTCTGTGCTGATGCTGCTGACTAGCGTGAAAACATTAATAGCTTATTATTTCCTATTATTGAAGTAATAGCTATATGACTAACAAATAATTTGACAGTCTGTCTACAGTAAACAGTAACTGTTGACGTCACGCTAAAACCAATGAACAGATTTTGATAAAATTTGATAGAGTCGCAAGAGCTCGGGTTTTTAGATAAGAGATCGCTCTTCGGTAGTTGTCCTAACGGCAGGAATCGCTTTCTATCAGGTTAACAGTTTGCTCGTTTGCTACAAATAAAAAATATATTTTTTTATTAATTTGTATGAAGAAGATTCTAATGGGAAATTAGATGTATGTGTGGATGAATATTTCTCGGCAACTATTTCCTGCACCATTAGCGAGGTATAACTAAGCAATTTGTTTTATAATTAAGTACAAAGTATAGCCAGCCCGGTGCAAGTTTAGGGTTGTCACTCGAGAAATATATTTTTTTTAACTAAAAACAGTTTTAAATTCATAACTTATTTTAATTATTAAACTCATAAGGGTTTAATTATTCGTATATAGTAGACGTTCCACGTGGCTCCGCCCAAATAATATCATTTTTAACTTACTATAACATGCGATAATTATAAAGGGCTCACTCGGAGGGCCAAGATAGTACCTTGGTTTTTAACTTATCGATTTAAATATCCTTACTCTCAAGAAACTAACTAAAACATACTTAAAGTCATTAAAATCGATTCAGTAATAAAAATTAATAAAAATGAGCTAGTAATTAGTTGGTACTACTAATATAATATATTCTGTGATATTAGTAAGAATTTAAAACAATGAATCCTTTTAATAAACTTATCACTTTTGGTAGGCACCAAAACTACTATAGTGCCTAGACATCTATTCATTAACTCGCTAGCCCTAGACCTAGGCCGGGCGCATCCTGTCCCACATTCTATTTATAGTCCGGGCGCTACTCAAGACCTGACTGTTTTGTTGTGTTCAGACTTTCTACTGGCTAGCTGCTAGACGTTAAACTTTACGTACTTTCTTCCCATAGTACTATACTTAGCACAATATTATAAACGAGCTTTTGCCCGCGGTTTCGCTCGCGTTTAGAAGTGTTATTATGTACAAACTTTGATCCCCTTTTTTAACCATTTGGATGTAGAACTGATCAAAATCCTTTCTTAGCGGATGCCTACGTCATAACATCTACCTGCATGCCAAATTTCAGCCCGATCGGTCCAGTGGTTTGGGCTGTGCGTTGATAGATCACCATGTCAGTCAGTCACCTTTGAGTTTTATATATTATATAGATATAGTAGGTATGTAAAGTTAAAAGCAGTGTAGTCCTTGAAAATAGAAATCGCTCAACAGAGAAAAGCTTAAAGCACATGCGACCTGATGAATTGCAGACTGCAGTTTTACTACTATAAGTTTTCGAACATAACTTTTCCCTAATAGCATAATATTATGGTGCGAGAAATAACCATCCAACTTTGCTATGGCGAATGAATTTTTACTAGACAGATATTTACGTTAAGGCGCTATGTTGAAAATACTGTCCTTTTTGACGTAATACTATAGGACCCTCAGAAATGTTACAAATCTGGTAATGAGATATACATATCTTCATAGCCTTATCTAGGTTTGAGAAGAACTAGAAACACGATTAATGTATTTTGCCTCGATACATTTATTTTTTAAATGATTATAATTACGTTTTTTCGCATGTTTTCCGAGCGAGCTGATAGGTTCTGGCCGCAGCGTCTTCACGACTTTATGGTCATACAAATTAAGTATAAAATTGCCCTTGCGGTAAAATTAGTTTCGATATAGCGCCTTAATCGCGGAAATAATGTAACTTTGAACTTAATTTTAATTAAGGTGAAGGATACACATAACATTAATTATGGTAATAAGAATTTTGTAAACAAAATGAGTCACTGTGTGAATCATTCTGCTATTGACCAAATCTTAGAATAGTCAACTTTCTCTAAAATTTTCACCTGTCTATCAAATGACTCATAAAATCTAGGTTAAAGAATATTTCGCATAGGTCAGAGTAGAAGGCGCTACTATTAGCACTTATGCCCGTTTTCACCAACAACCCCTGAAAAATTGCCCCTTGCTGAAATTTGGCATGGAGATTCTTTGAGTCCCGAGAAAGGACATAAGATAGTTTTTATCCCGGAAAAATGTACGGTTCTCGCGCGATAAACGAATTTTGGCGCAACGAAGTTGCGGGCGTCATCTAGTACAGCATATAATCCGAGCGAAATCCGACATGTCGCACACGTTATCACAGATACGTTGTCAAACGTCGAACAAAACTTATTGTTTACTGTCTATGCTGGTGCTGCCTCTAGCGTGAAAACATTACAGTAATATATATAATATAATATATAATATCTATGGACGCTTCACACCACGTCAGTCTGGCCCCGTGCTAAGTACCCGAAGGACTTGTGTTACGGGTACCTGACAACGGAAATATATTTAATACTTTTTATACTATACATATATTCAAGATTTTTTATTATATGATACACATATTTAATATACATCCATGACCCAGGAACTTTATAAACTTTTTGTTCCGTCGGCGGGACTCGAACCCGCGACCTCCGGCTTGAGCTCAACGCGCTCACCACTGCGCCACGGAGGTCGTGTCATATCCTATTGATAAAGCACTATAAATTATAATATCTAATATTTCCAACAAATAAAAAGGTATGTTTTCTATACTCGGCGAAACATGGCGGTAGCGGTCATTGGCTCCCTGTCAAAAACTTATCATTTTAGATAGATTGACAGTGAATTGTCAGATGTTGTCAATCGCGGCTTTGTATAGAAAATTACAAGTTTTTGACAGGGAGTCAATGACCGCTACCGCCACGTTTCGCCGAGTACAGTATAGAGACAATTTTATGTAACCATACACAATATTGTTGCCTGCATCTTCATTGCGTCTAAATTTAAGGAACCGTGCATTTTTCCAGGATATGTGTCCTATGCCCTTTCCCGGAACTCAATGTATCTCCATACCAAATTTCAGCAAAATCGGTTCAGTGTTTTGGGCGTGATTAGGTAAGAGACAGACAGACGGACACACTTTCGCATTTATAATGTTAGTATGGATATTTTACCAAAGGCCTGTTCCACCACTTCCTGATAGGCTATACACAACTTTTTTGACAGATTCTCCATACTTTATCTGTCAAGTTAAGTGATGGATAGCTTCTATCTGGCACTTATCAGTAAGTGGTGAAACGGCTTAGTTTTCTATGTCATCGACCTTAGTGCCAGTCTCTTTATCGAGTCACAAATGTACCAGGAAGACATAGTAGAAAGGCGTTTTCTATATAATGTTACACAGTAATAAGATCTAGAAAAACCGCTTCCAGTAGGAAAGAGTTTTCTACGGAAGAGAAAGCGACCGGAAATATCAGGCGGCTTAAAGACGAAATTATGATCCATGCTAATGATATTTATACGTGGGAGAGCCATGCTTCGGCACGAATGGGCCGGCTCGACCGGAGAAATACCACGGGCTCACAGAAAACCGGCGTGAAACAGCGCCTGCGCTGTTTTTCGCCGAGTGAGTGAGTTTACCGGAGGCCCAATCCCCTACCCTATTCCCTTCCCTACCCTCCCCTATTACCCTATTCCCCCTTTAAAGTCCGGCAACGCACCTGCAACTCTTCTGATGCTGCGAGTGTCCATGGGCGACGGAAGTTGCTTTCCATCAGGTGACCCGTTTGCTCGTTTGCCCCCTTATTTCATAAAAAAATCTGTGCATTTTTAATGCGTAGTTAGATTTCAATGTTACTAACAAATCTGTTAGCGCGGAAATTCGTTTAGCGCGGGAGTACAGTGATAAAAAACATTGTTAGCCTGTTTAATAAAAGAGCGTAAAAGTATTAGTATAGACTAGCCTTCCCAAAGTGGGCGATAACGCCCCCTTGTGGGCGCTGAAGGTCTAAAGGGTGTGGGACCGGGAAAAAATGTGGACGTTGTGTAGAGGCTTGGGGGTGTAATTTCATTTCATCTGGATTCATTTTAAATTGAAACAATAGTTAGAGTGCTAAGACATTTATTTATCTATTTATTTTTATTTATTTATTTATTAGGCATATCAACAATATGAATACAAGCTTACATTAACAATTTACAATTGACCCTATTTATGCAAAATGATTCCAATCCACACCATTTCCAAAATTGAGTTAATAATGCAGAAGTATTCCAAAATGGCCCTTTTATCGGCCCTATGAAGATCATACTAATCTAACAAAACATTTTTACAACAAAGTTACCAACTAACAAATTAATGAGTATTGTTTTTTTTATATAGATCCAAACTACATATTGGCCTCTCGATTTTTTTTTTTAATTAGGCAAGTAGAATCATGCGACTTGTTTGCATATTAAAAAAGGCTTAGTTCTTAATATTTTAGTTAAGACTCACGGGTGACACAGGCCCGACACAAAATAGACATATCCCATTTTTTGAGGGTAAAACGACTAGTGATTAGATAGTACCAGTTATTGGACAAAACACAAAAACGCAATATTATTTATAAAGTTTGCTTTAAAAACTGCATTTTTAAAGTAATAAAACGCCTGATTTTAAAGATAAACAGGTAGCTATTAAAGCAACCTTAATAAATATTATAGTGTTTTTGTGCTGTGTCCAATGACTAGTACTGACTACTGTCCAATCACTAGTCATGTTCACCCTATGTAATATTTATATTGAAAATCAGTGGCTAAGACGTTATTTTATTGCTTTCTTTTTTTCTCTTTAGGCCCAGTAAGAAAAGTGCTAATACGAAGAATAAGAATCGTTATTTGCATGTTTTTTGCAATTATATTCAATATCAGTGGCTTACTCTTAGAAATTATTATTTTCATACCGTGCCTAAAGAAAAACACAAAACCAAAAAAAATATTTTGTTTACTTAGGTACATTTAAAAAGAAATTGGTCAAGTGTGAGTTGAACTCGCGCACGAAGGGTTCCGTACCATTATAGAGCAAAATTAATAAGTAGTAAAAAGTTTTATAGTGCCCAAGTGTGTGCCCGTGTAAAAAGTCGGTCGTGCACCTGATCTCTCACCAGTCATGTCGGTCTTCCGCTTCGTTGGCTTACGAGAGTAAAGAATAGTGCTCTTGTGTATTGCGCACACACTTGGGCACTATAACATTACTCCTGCTTAACTGGCCTGGTTTTATTGAAACCAAAGTGCTCTTGTGTATTGCGCACACACTTGGGCACTATAAAATTACTCCTGCGTAACTGGCCTGGTTTCATTGAAACCAGAGTGGTCGTGTGTATTGCGCACACACGACCGTTACGACACGATCGTATAGAGGAGAAAAATCCAGGAAGAACAAGCCGAAGAACCCAATATCCAGGACAAATAGTTGCCGAGTTACAAGCATTCAAACTTTGACATTGACAGCTCGGCAACTGTCAAATGTCTTACAAAAGTAGCCATAACTCCGCTCCCAATAGGCCTAGAGGAACGGGGTTTCTTCCAACCTCAAAGGCAATACCTCGGCTACCCCCTCCCCGAATCTGGACTAAATCGGAGACATCAAAACTTCAAGGACGATTCTTCTACTATATACTTACAATACTTTTAAATGAGTAATGTAAAATTTGTCTATTACAGTAATGTAATGGACAAATTTTACATTACACATTCTTTGCATTTAATGGACAATAAAGGTCCGATAATGGCTCATTATTTTGTAAAATGGCAATGTAAGATACTCCATTACTATTATTTTTTGTATTATTATTATTATTTTTTACATTCAGATTTTTGCAACGTTGCTTGAAACCATCACTACTAATGCGAAAGTGTGTCTGTCTGTCTGTCTGTCTGTCTGTCTGTTTGATATCTCTTCACGCCCAAACCACTGAACCTTACTTAATATACTTTGAGTACCGGGAAAGGACAATTCATCCCGGAAAAATGTACGATTCCCGCACGATAAACGAATTTTGGCGAAACGGAGTTGCAGGCATCATCTAGTTTTAAACATCCTTGTAAAAACCAGAAAAAAGTAGGAGCCCCACATTATATCAGGTAGGTACTTACTGCCGAAGCGTACAACAAGATATATTTAGGATATGCTCACCTAGATACAAAAAAATATTAAGTTTTAAATCTAAATTATATATTTTTTTCATTTCAATCTTTTTTTTGGGAATATAAGCAACATATAAACTAAAAAATAATGAATATATATTTAATTCTATTACTACATACCGAAAGAAAAAAATGCCGGTTTTCTTCAAAATTTGAAAGTTCATGAGGCCTCAGTTTATTTAAAAGCAAATTTTATAAGTTAAAATCGTTGTTTCTATTACTAATTAGATGTTAGACATCCAAATCGGGTGCACAGATCTCATGCACGAAAATCCTGTTGACTTGTGTAATAAATCTAAAAAGATGGTTCGCTTTGGATTATATGTATCCAACACTAATATAGTTTTCCTAAAAGGAACCCTCCTGTTTTTGTTTAATTTTTGTTGGAAATAGTAGTAATTTTAAACATATTTATGTTTGTACGCATAGAATAAATTACCAAATATACTATTGTAAATTAACTTTACTTAAAATAACAATCAGTTTTAAAGAATACACAATTTTAATAAAAACGGCTTTTTCTCAGAACTGTCATCATGTGAGTTGAGTCCGGTATGCATAAATAGGTCCATTATTAGGTCCTCTTACAGCAATATTTACAGCATATCAAATAGAGTCATGCACAACATCCATACTAATATTACAAATGCGAAAGTGTGTCTGTGTGTCTGTCCGTCTGTCTGTCTGTCTGTCTGTCTGTCTGTTACCTCTTCACGCTCAAACTGCCGAACCGATTTTGCTGAAATTTGGCATGGAGATACTTTGAGTCCCGGGAAAGGACATAGAATAGTTTTTAATGTACGGTTCCCGCGCGATAAACGAATGTTGGCGCAACGGAGTTGCGGGCGTCATCTAGTTAATATTACAACACAATGCAACATTTGGTAAGACTTAACAACTAGAAAAGTTAATCAGAATCAATTATTACATGTCATGTTAGTTATAATATATTAAATACGAGCTTTTGCCCGCGGCTTCGCTCGCGTTAAGAAGTATTATTATATACAAACTTTGATCCCCTATTTTCACCCCTTGGAGGTAGAATGGATCAAAATCCTTTCTTAGCGGATGCCTACGCCATAACATCTTCCTGCATGCCAAATTTCAGCCCGATCGGTCCAGTGGTTTGGGCTGTGCGTTGATAGATCAACATGTCAGTCAGTCACCTTTGAGTTTTATAATATAAAGATAACATAATGAAAATTGAGACATAATTTTTTCTCAAAGTAGGCAGTAGACAAAATAAGTTTGGGAACCCCTTTTATAGACAGATACACGGACTTAATTTCTGCATCGATGTTTTGTAGAATTTCGAATTTTGCTCTCAATAAAAGTTGAATGTTTGGTCGATCAACTCTTTTTAGGTCGACGATTTGAAATTCGAAACTTTCGAGACAATATTTCGATAAAATTTCAAGTCTTCCTGACGTCGAAAAGTTCTGTTTTTTTTAAAAAGTGGGCTTAACATTAGCGCCTCTGTGGTCCAGTGGATTAGAGTCTGGCATGGAATTAGTCGGTTTGATTTTCACGTTCGGACGATAAAAGTGTTGTTTTCAATTAGGTTAGATTTCAAAGATATTGCAGATCGGTGATTAGAATTGATCAGGTGATTGGCAAGTAAGATGATCCATGCGTCGGATGGACATGTAAAAAGTCGGTCCTGCGCCTGATCTCTCGCCAGTCATGTCGGTCGTCCGTCCCATGACTGGGTTACTAGAGTTAAGAAAGAAAGATTGCTCCATAAAACTACTCCTACGTAGCTGGTTTCAATGGAACTGGCCACCGTCACCGAAGCCGGTATTATTAAAATCATAGTACACTTTTCTAGGCCATTTTCTTTTGAAATTGTTTACAGAATTCTTAGAATTCACAATGCCTTGTTAGCTTTAAAAGAACTGTATCCTTCTGACCTCGATCCTAATAATAACGCTAACATTTAGCACACTAATTTGTATGAAAAAGAATCCGAAATTAGCGATGAAGCGAAAATTGTATACAATTTCTTCTGAGTCACGAAAACACGAAATAAGTGTGCCAACGCCCGCTGAACTTATGAGTTGTATCCTTCCTTATACATTTTGGTACACTGATCGGTTCCACGAATAGAAAGTTTGAAGAATGTATTTGGGCATTTTTATTTGACCTACTTCATAATTTTGGAATTTCTAATGCCCAGTTTTGAGGTTTTTAACTGAAGTTAATGTTGTATTGATGACACTCCCAATTCCGTTACACGAAAATTTGATTATCACTCGGGAAGCATACAAATTTTCCGGTATAAAAGCATCTTACGTCCTTTCCGGGGACTCAAAGTATCAATATAAAAAATCTTAGCAAATTTAGTTCAGCGGCTCAAGCGTGAAGAGGTAACAGACAGACAGACTTACACACTTTTGCATTTATAAAATTAATTTTTGAAACTTTTATTTGACCTACTTCATATTTTTCATATTGGTTTTTGACTGAAGTTTATCTATTCGCTAACGTTTTTAATTGGCTGTCGTGAGTCGTCAAAATACTGACCAATTAACAACGGTGTTGAATGTACTCTTATTATTACTATCAGAAATTAGAAAACCTTAAAAACACGAAATAAGTGTCTGTATTATTTACTGTTTTCACGTTGGCTCATGATAACCTTTATAGAAGTTATTCGTGTAGCGATTTTCGTCTATGATTACCTACGATTGACGACGATTATGATTTATCTAAGAGTGATATAGACAGCGAAGCAATCATGGATGTCCAGCATAGAGGCCTTTAAGCCTATGTTATGTTTCCTTTATCTTTTTCTACTGTGTAGTGGTTGACTATATCAATGCTTTTAACGTATCAGCTTAAAATGACATATTTTGCCTTTCGGTGATTACTTCAAAGTACTTTTTTGGTGCAACCACTGTGACAAAGTTGACAGGGCTATTTGCAAATTTTGACACACATTATTAACTCCCTCGGGAAGCATGGTGAGAATGTCAAAGCCAAATATCAAATCTCTAGGGCGTTTCGAAAATAGAACATTGTTTAAACTTCGAATACTGGCTGATTCGAAATTTTAAAATTAAAAAAAAAAGCGCGAAAAAATGGAATGAATACACTTTTGACAGATCATAAGCATTCAGTCATTATGAATATAGTTCTTAACTCGTTACTATAAAGGTGTTATTAGAGGTAATTTAACTTACATGCGTGCCCACTTTCTTGTATTATGAATAGAGATTGACCAATGAAGCATAGACAATTGGAGTGAATAGTTTCCTGTACATTTCGCGCGCACAATGCTTCCCATTCATGAATGGACAAAAAATATGTCCATTTGGCAAGGGTTGCAGGGATTATCTGACCAGCGTCCTTTAGCGCCGCTTTTTTCTGCAAAAATGTGTTTGTTTGATATGTAAATTTTGAAATTATTTCATTATTTATAGCTTGTGACATATTCGGTAAGTACATAAATAATATGAAATTATGAAATTACTAATGTTTAAAATAAAGTGAAAATGAACTCTTGAGATAATGTACACACACCGGCATATTTAGCGGAACGTAAAAAAAAGGTTTGATATAAGTATCATATAAGGTTGCTGGCTGGTTTATACGTCATTTAATTTAAAAAATAATAATTTCAAATTAGGAAAACAATTGAACATCACATTTTATGCAATTGTTTTAATTTTATTCGAATATACCTTACGTAGAGCGAACTTCGAGTATTTCTCCCTTCTGAATTTTATTTAAATTTTTCATTCAAATATTGTTTTTTTGTAAAAAAAATTAATCTTGTATCTTTTTGGAGTTGAGGACTGAATTATGCCTGACTTAGCCCCAACGGAAATTGCCAGGGCACTCGAAATGCGAAGATTTGGTCTAACATGCAGATTAATAGCCAGACATCTTCGTCGATCGATTTCAACGGTCCATCGCAGTGTCAAACGATTCAGGGAGACTGGCACTTATGTGAGAAGAGCAGGACAAGGAAGAAAAAGACGCACTTCGAGTAGGGATGATCGTTTCATTCGGCTTCGTGTACGTAGGAACCCCCGTTTAACGGCCGTCCAAGCCCGACATGAGTTAGAAGCAGTGCGGGGAGTAACCGTAAGTGAGCGTATGGCACGAAGAAGGTTAGAAGAATCTGATTTGGGTTCATTTGTGCCCGCCAAGGCTCCAAGGCTCGAGGTAAATCATCGTAGAAACAGGTTAACTTTTGCTCAGGAACATCGACTTTGGAATGCGGACCAATGGAGTAAGGTATTGTTTAGTGATGAGTGCAGAATTCTCTTAAATCAAATTGACGGCAGGCAAAGAATATACAGACCCAAAGGAGAACGTTACATTCAGACAAATTTTGAAACTACAGTTGCATACGGTGGTGGATCAATAATGGTTTGGGCGGGCATTTGTTTGGGAGTTCGCACAGACTTGGTAGTGATTGACAGAGGGAGTCTGACTGCGGACCGCTATATCAGAGAAGTTTTAGAAGAAAATGTCGTACCGTTTGCCCCATATATCGGTGACAATTTTGTTTTAATGCAGGATAATGCTCGGCCGCATACCGCTCGGGCAACTCAAGCTTATCTTAATGATATGAATATCACTGTTATGGAGTGGCCGGCGAGATCACCGGATATGAACCCAATAGAGCACGTTTGGGCCTTGCTGAAAAGAAAAGTTAAGTCAAGAATTCCAGCTCCTGCCAACGTGAGTGAACTGCGAATCGCCGTAGTTGAGGAATGGCGGAGACTATCCCAGGAGACCATCGATAACATAATTCTCAGTATGCCTAGACGGTTAGAAACTTTAATAAGAGCACGTGGAGGAAATACGCGATATTAATCAGCAATTTTTTTTAATTTAATTAATTGTTATTTTAATAATAATTTTCACTTTTCCCGGTTACATGAAAAGTTCAAAAACGTACCATTTTTCACAAACAGCCTTTACTCGGAAATTTTGTTCATAATATGATCTAATTTTAAGTAAAACAAATGAAATTTTAAATAACAAAAGAAGTGTAGTAAGTAGATTTTAAAATAAAACCATATTTTTTAAATTATGGACCTTTTTTTTGTGTTCCGCTAAATATGCCGGTGTGTATACTTTTAAAACTATTTTTTTATAATTATTATTGTAATTCATAAGAAAATACGATAATTATTATTACATAGTACCTGCTACTACGAAATTGACAACGTTTTAAAATACATTATTAATAGAAGTCAGTATGTAAAACGCCAATAGATATTTTCTGGAAGCCGTAATAATTATACTAATACATGTTATTTTCTTTTGTTTTTTTTACCCCAAGAAAGTATGAACTTGTGTGGGAGATCAAACATAAAAAATCTAAGGTATCCCTTAGGCCTTACTGTAGGACTTCCAAAGAGATGGTCCCACTAAAACTCGGCGGTACTCTAACAGCACCTTGCCCACAGACACATCTAGACCTCCGCTAAAGCAATATTACCTACTAGAATATTACGAGAAAGTGTGTTGACACTACAGTGGACAATTGTTGAATTGTCCACTTAATTCTACGTCTAGACGTTATAAAATTTGTCCCTTTGTTACGTCTCCCGTGTGGCCCAGACCTTCAGATGACCAAATCTCCAATTGTGTATCCAAGGGATTATATTTGTACAAAAAATAACGTAACGTACTTGTCCTACTGTTCGTTAATCTGTAATCTTTTAAATAAATACGCTTAGCTACTCTTCTCTATTCAAATTTTGCTAAAATGTACTTATTTTGCGCCACCGGCGTACGTTCTTTATGCTTTTCAAATGTTGTGTGCGATTTTTGGGTGGCATTTTTAGGCGGCAAGTTTGACAATTATTTTTTTTAATTTTTCGATGAATGGTGACGAAATACAAATTGCGGCATTTATGTTGTAAAGATTGCTCATTTCTAATCTTGCTATTATAACTGCGAATTTTTTGGGGTTGGTTGACATTGAGCATAAGGTTTATTGCACTATATTATTATCAAAGGATGATGCACATAATATACTTTACCATCTAATATTAATATATGTCAGTGCGTTGCGAACCGGCTTAAGATTGAAAAAGTCAACGATAAAATAATTATTGAACTGATTTAGATTAAATTTGATACGTTATAATAATTATTATGTACTCTATCTAACTATAAAACATTAACATTATCATGGGCTACTTAATATCATCATGGATTTTTTTTTACATAATAGAGTTATTCACAATTAATTATTATTAAGAGTAATCTGCAGCACTTTTTCTCTTCAATGGAATAAAATTAAAAAAGAAAGCATTTTTTTTTTCTAAAATTTGAAGACCGGCTGAAGTATGAACATCAGAGGCTGCACGATGCATCATGTTCATGAGTGACAGGTCAGCACAAGCCTCCTCAGAAAAAACATGCAACTGCCCACTAATCCTTTCCTACTAAACTTGACCAAACGATCATGTACGGCTGCTAGAAAGTTGTGCTGTGCATTTTTTCTAAAATCGTAGAACTCGTTCACCGAGTTTGAAATTGAAGTAAATATTAAAAATGCAATAGATACACTACCAGTTATAACTTCAAAGTTAAAACTAATTTTGAAGATACAATTATTCTGATAATATCAATTAGAGACAGTAAAAGTCTGACGCACTTAATGAGATTTAATGAAAACTTAACTTTAATTGAATGAATATTTCATATAATATGTCACCGTAAGATTGTAAACACCGCGAGATTGTAATATGACTAAGTGATGGATTGTAAGCAACCAGCTTCCCCGTGGTTTTAAATTAATTATTTCGTATTTAAAATAACTTCAATTGCCTGAAAATTTGATGTATAACATTGAATAAAATTTAGGTATATTTAAAGTGCAGTTTGAATTATAAATTAGGTTAATTTTAATAACCGAACATTCAAACAGCACTTTAAATATATCTAAATTTTATTGTATGTTATACATAACATACCATTTATGATCATACCAGAAGTTATTTTAAATACGAAATAATTAATTTAAAATCACCGGAAAACTGGTTGCTTACAATCCATCACTTAGTCATATTATAATCTCGCGGCGTTTACAATCTTACGGTGACATATGCACTCTATAACTAAATTTAGAGTTAAGATATTCTTAAATCTTTCGCAGTTAGCCGTAAGTTTGAATGAGTCATTACTTATATTCAGTGGTTGATGACTTTAAATTATATGCAAAAAGTGCACGTGCTAAGAAGATAAAGTAGATTAAGATAACAATACATGAATGGGGCTTACACTTCTTATCGCTAAAACGGAAGTGTGTGTGCTTCCTACTAAACGTCTCCATCATTCATCTTGGTACCAGAAAAAATGGTTATCTGTAGCATTTAATTCAACAAGTTCTTTAGATACGAAAAATGATCTGTACCTTTGTTAGTATAATAAATTATGATTTATTTTGTCCTATGACTTATTATCATAAAAAATAGTAATGCCATCATCAAAATACATTTACACAAAGTTCGAATAACGAAAGATTTGGCGACTTTTTTGTGGCAAAACTTTCTATCATCCAGCAAAACGTTTGTCGCGTTGATTTGCGAATTACATCGGTCTTGTATTGTTGTTATCAGCTTTGCGACTGGCCTCTTGTCACCGCGACCGCCACACACCACTATCTACAGGATGTTCCAGAGCTGAAAAAAAAATATATATTAAAAAAATTAAAACTTAAAGAACCGAATATATGTGTTACGCTCAAAGACCGAAATCGCTCAGTGATCGAAAAAATAGCTCACAACGCGTTGTGGTCACAGTGAAACAGCCACGACGCGAGTTTCGCGTCGTAGCTCCAATGAAAACGACCACGACGCGTTCTGGCAATCACAAAAAGGCCATAACGCGAAATTCGTGGCGTGTCGTAATGTTATGTCTTTCATGAACTCGAAAATTATAGAAATAACGTGACATGGTAACTTTTATACATAACTCGATCTCTATTTTAAAAAGTTGACATAAAAAATGTGGCAAAATAAAATGTACAAAACTATGTTTAGTATACATATTTTCTTAAATCTACAACTTCAAATAATTTACATTTTAGACCCCTTTTTGAACAACCTGTACAACTCATTGGTCATTCACGTCCAAATTTTTTGCACCTTGTCCGGCACTTCAGACATTATTAATCACAATGGAATTATGTTCAGATGGCGACCATGCAAACCATACAGCCCATACAAACCATACAACCACACAACATGGCACAAATGATGTTCTAAACATCTTGAACATCATAACAGACAAACAGTTTTATTTGTCATTAATTTTGTTCAACGAGATTTGGTAGCGTTTTGCGATGACAAATGAATGATGACGATTTCGATGGTGCGATGAAAAATGGTGATTTTATCATAAACTAGTGACCCGCCCCGGCGTCGCACGGGTATAAAATATAATATAGCCACTGAAAAAGAATTAAAATCGATAGCCTATGATCTTTTACATGGTCTACTTCTTATCTGTGCCAAATAGCCTTCCTCAATAAATGGACTATCTAACAATGAAATATTTTTTCAAATCAGACATAGTTCCTGAGATTAGCGCCTTCAAGTTAGCCCTTTCAAATAATCTTCCCCGTTTTTTCCATATTTTCCTCTATTTCTTCGCTCCTAATAGTCTTAGCGTGATAAAATATAGCCTATATATATACCTTCCTCGATAAATGGGCTATCTAACACTAAAAGAATCATCAAAATCCGTTGGGTAATTTTAAAGATTAAAGGGAACAAAGGGACATGACGGAAAAAAGCGACTTTGTTTTATAATATTATGTAATAGATAATAGATATAGATATAGAAGTGTGTCTGGTTAAAACAGGTAAGTAAGTACACCTACTTTCTTACATTACTTTATGATGCGTTTATTTTATGATGATTTACGACCTCTGTGGCTCAGTTGGTGAGCTGTTGGTTGCTCAAACCAGGGGTCGCGGGTTCGAATCCCAACGACGGAACAAAAAGTTTTTCAAAGTTCCTGGGTCATGGATGTGTATTAAATATGTGTATTATACAATAAAAATCTTAAATATATGTATAGTATAAAAGTACCCGTAACACAAGCATGGGGCCAGACTCACGTGGTGTGAAGCGTCCATATTATTATATTATATTACTAGACGATGCCCGCAACTTCGCTGCGCCAAAACTCGTTTATCGCGCGGGAACCGTACATTTTTCCAGGACAAAAAGTATCCTATGTCCTTTCCCGGGACTCAAAGTATCTCCATGCCAAATTTCAGCAAAATCGGTTCAACGGTTTGGGCGTGAAGAGGTAATAGACAGACAGACAGACACACTTTCGCATTTATAATATTATTAGTATGGACTATGGATTATTGACAAAATTACACCCGCAACTCCGTTGCGCCCAATTCGTTTATCGCGCGAGAACCATGCATTTCATCTTATGTCCTTACCGGGACTCAAAGTATCTGCATACCTCAGCAAAATCGGTTCAGTGGTTTGGGTGTGAAGAGGTAAGATAAACAGACAGATTTTCGCATTTATAATATTAAGTACGGATTGATGTTTACAATATTACGCAATATATTATACTTTATAATGTGTTTAACATATGGTGACATTCAATTTTAGAATGAAACGAGGGTTTTATGAAAAGAAAAAATAGTATTTCCTAGAACACTTTGCATAGGTCGTAGGATTACATAAATAAATCTTCTTGTGTATAGAATTTACAGAATATTAGCCAGAACGTCTCATGATCATGAAGACTAACTAAAAGGTCTGCAGTTCTCCGGCCACCGCGGCTTAGTTCTAACTTCTAACTTTACGATTGTAACACAAGTACCAACCTGACTTTGTTACTTATGCCCACATGGGCGTATCCCAGGAATAAACGCGCCAGGATTTTAGCTAGGGGAGGGGGGGGGGGTATATTCAAACAATTGACAAAAAATTAAAACCGACTTCCAAGGTAAAAACAATAATAACATCCTTATAATATGAACTAAAAAGTATTAAATAATTTTTCCTATCTCATGGTGCCTTTCTCCGAATTCGGCTAAAACTCAACTATTTCTGTACTCAATCTTCATAATTTTGTAGTCGGTGCCAGATGTAGCTGAATCCAGATGCCAGAATATTTGAAACATTTGTAACTGGCACCGACTTCAAAATTATGAAGATTGAGTACAGAAATAGTTGAGTTTTAGCCGAATTCGGATAAAGGCACCATGAGATAGGAAAAATTATTTAATACTTTTTAGTTCATATTATAAGGATGTTATTATTGTTTTTACCTTGAAAGTCGGTTTTAATTTTTTGTTAATTGTTTGAATATAGCTACACTGCTGCCCCCCCCCCCCCCCCCCTAGCTGAAATCCTGGCGCCCCCGACCCAAAAGGGCCCCGGCCCAAGAGGCCGTGAGGTCAGAATTTTTCATAAGTTGATTGTTAACGGTTTTATTTATTAACGGGACGATTTTTACTGATAGGTCCGACGGGCCCCAGAATATGGTATAGTTACGCCACTTGATTTGGCTTATTATTAGTTTAAGCAGAGGCGGCGCAAGGCGTGGGCGGTGTGGGCGACCGTCCACGGCCTCGCGGTCTAAGGGGCCTCGCGTCCCTTGGACCACGAGGTTTTTTAAATAGATTTACAAGTTTTGATACTCAAATATTTATAAAAAAGCTTCATAAATAAACGTTTGAGTATCAAAAAATTCTTTCTCTCCAAAAATCCGTCTTCTTGCGTCATCCATCATGGGGCCTCACGGCGCCCTACTCTACCTAGCTATAAAAAATATAGGTACATTATAAATACCTTACATGATTATACATAGTTAGTTTAAGCAGGTAAATAATAATGAACAAATATTTAACGGATAATGATGGAAGATCGACTTACGACGCCCCTCTTGCCTTTTTCCACGGTGCACCAGGGCGCCGCGGCGCACACTTTGGGAACCCCTGGTTTAAGCGATCTGTGGGCTATTTTCTCATAACACCATGATGATGAAATATGAAATTCATATCGTATAATTCGGTTAGTGCTTCGAGAACTAAATAAATAACATTAGAGTAAGGTCCCTTGCACAATATGTGGTGATTTATTGTGATTTAACCTGGCCGTCGCCAACGTGCCGAGCGCCCGCGCGGCAATATGTGACGTACGATTATATTTGTTTCTATCATTCTTTTACTTTTATTTTTATATAAAACACAGTTTATTTTTAATTATACTAGCTAAAAGCCGAGTTTTGTGAGGGCTGGCGTCGTTTTTCAGCGTGGTAATAATCTTTGAGGCAGTTTTTTATATTTTAATTATACTAGCTAAAAGCCGAGTTTTGTGAGGGCTGGCGTCGTTTTTCAGCGTGGTAATAATCTTTGAGGCAGTTTTTTATATTTTAATTATACTAGCTAAAAGCCGAGTTTTGTGAGGGCTCGCGTCGTTTTTCAGCGTGGTAATAATCTTTAAGGCAGTTTTTTTTATATTTTAATAGTAACCATCCTTGACTGACCGATGATAACACATCTACATATAAACTACGGAACCCTAATAAAAATTACTATGTTGCACAATCGTCGTGATAGTTTTTCCGTAAAATGTACCACAAGAGTGCTCATATATAATATCTATGGACGCTTCACACCACGTCAGTCTGGCCCCGTTTTAAGTACGTGAAGGACTTGTGTTACAGGTACCAGACAACGGAAATATATTTAATGCTTTTATACTATACAATATATATTTAAGATTTTATTATATTATGATATACACGTCCATGACCCAGGAACTTTGAAAACTTTTGTTCCGTCGGCGGGATTCAAACCCGCGACCCCCGGCTTGAGCTAACAACAGCCCACCAACTGAGCCACAGAGGTCGTCGTAGGATGTACTTATAGGGCTCGCTACACTCGCCCTGATTATTCATGCAATGCTTAGCTACTTCTAATAAGGATGAACAATTGAACACTATTTAGTGTCATTTTTCAGTAACTAGCAACCATACTAGTTTTAAGTTTGCTTATTAGTTTTCTCCGTGTATGTAGATTTTTTTTATGAAATAAGGGGGCAAACGAGCAAACGGGTCACCTGATGGAAAGCAACTTCCATCGCCCATGGACAGCATTAGAAGAGTTGCAGGTGTGTTGCTGGCCTTTTAAGAGGGAATTGGGTAATAGGGGAGGGTAGGGATGGGAAGGGAAGAGAATAGGGTAGGGGATTGGGCATCCGGTAAACTCACTCACTCTGTGAGAACGTAGTATTTCTCCGGTCGAGCCGGCCCATTCGTGCCGAAACATGGCTCTCCCACGTTCCAAAATAGAATAGTGCAGTGACTCTGTATTATGCTATAGTTTTAGTTCTGTTGTGTCGTGGCCCGTGGGGTCTGTATAATAGCACAATTCACGTGAATGAAACTTAATGGCATATGACAATACACACTTGATCACTATGAGGCATCGCCATAATTGAAGATCTTCCGACCAAGCGACGTATGCTCGGCCAGGTCGGTTTTCAGTGTCAGTAAGAAGATATAATACGAATTCATAGTGTCTAAACACACTAGGCCGAAAATACGCGGCTGAAGTTTGGCATGATTACGCTTCCAATGTATTTTAAATTACCGATGACACACCAAATTACGTCCCGTTGTATTGTAACGTAGCGCATTGCTGACGTAATCATGCCAAACTTCGGCCACATTTTTTCGGCCTAGTGTGTTTAAACACTTAAACTCTCGTTTAAGAGTTACAGATATTGGTGAGGCCGCCAATTTTTGCTGATATGACGCAGAAAAATTTTGCGAGAGAAAGAAAATCTACGCTGCTTGTGACGTTGAAGCACCTAAATTGTAGGGAATTTATTTCTTTACGCCATCAAAGCGTTAAGAAATATGCCGTTGGAGCACCAAAATGATAGCGTAGAGGCTATCATAGCGTAGAAAAAATCAAACATATCTCTGTAAATAATACACAATGCGGTTTGTATTATAGCCCCAAATATGGCCCTTTTGACTACTCACATGATGCATTAATTGTTTTATGTGAAACAGAATACTTACATTTGTGTCACAAAAAAACTTCCTTTGAAAAAACTGTGTCACAGCCCGACTGAGGTTCAAATGTGAACCGTCGAGAAATGGCGAATATTACGAGATTTTCCATAGAATACGTAAAAACTCAGCGTTGCCACTTCCCGATTTTACCTTCCCTAACACCCAACGATAACAATAAATCGGTATTATTGATGACGTTTAAAATGTGGGGTAGAATAATTGATGTTTCTAACGATTCATTTGATTTGAAAAAGTTCATAAAGAAAGTTATCTTAAAATACTATAAGAATTAGATGAGGTAATAGTAATATTCTGTGGTAATGGCCATTTATATAAGTATTCATAACATATCAGATTTATCTTCAAATCTGTCATACTTACTGCTACAGCGACAGTTAAAGTGCACCTCTTCCACGGCGGATTGTATATTTTAAGCTATTTTCTTACCTTTTTTATGTTTAATTGTAAATATATTTTTAGACTATTATTGGAACTCAAATAATTCTAATGCATGCTTGAGCACTTTGTTTTCTTCGTTAGAATCAGTTTTCGAGCAAAAGATAAACACAATACTTTTTAAAATACAAAGGGCGGTGAAAAGTAATTGCAAAATCAGCAAAAATTGGCGGCCTCGCCCATATAATATTTATCATTTTCTTGTCTGGTATAAAAAATATATTAAAGATTTTTTTCAATTTTTTTAGCTAACCGTCCCTTCTCGCCGAGCTCTGTGGTAGGCCTTTATTATTGTATACTTGCCTAAATTAGTAATTTATAATCAACTAGCTGTCCCGGTGAACTTCGTCTCACTTTAGAACCTTCCCTGGACTTCTACGAATATTTTAAGACTAAAATCAGCCCAATCCGTTCAGCCGTTTTCAAGTTTTAGTGCGACTAACACATTTTTATATATATAGATTAAAAAATACACTATTTCCTTACCTCTTTTCTTATAAAACTAAATTATAAAATTTACCAAAAATATGCTCGTAGATATCGTTTGTTCCATACAAAAGACTTCAACGACATTTGAGTGTAGGCCTGTTTTAAGATTTTTTAAGTAATAGATACATGACTGTAATAATTATTGTGTTCTATTATACCTTCTTAATATCTGTCTATTTTTTTACCTTTTCCCGCTTAAACTACGGAATCAAATGTTATTACGAATTTCGGTGCAACAATTTCTTGGTCTTATTTCAAACTGTCAAAGATTTTAATGACTAGATGACTGATGAGTCACAAGTAAAATGAACAGTAATATTTTATCAACACTATTTCAGCTCAAAATCTGAAGCAGACAGCAGCATTTTTGTAACAATTTTTTCAGACAGAAAATACTTTCAATGTTAGATAGTCCATTTATTGAGAAAGGCTATAGGCTATATTTTATCACGCTAAGACTAATAGGAGAATGTAGCGGGGGAAAAATGGGGGAAATTATTTGAAAGGGCTTATCTCGCAAACTACTGGAGCATTTTTATGTTATTTGGCACAGATAAGAAGTAGACCACGTGAAGGATCATAGGCTATCGATTTTAATCATTTTTTCAGTGCTATATTTTATACCCGTGCGACGCCGGGGCGGGTCGCTACTCGCTAGTGATATAATAAGAATCTATTATGTATCACCATTTGGCATCCTTCTAGAATAGTACTCACCTTCTAAAACTATGTATCATGCGGTGTACCCTGTTTCAATTCATTTTAATTTGAATGTAAATAAAGCTGAGTATACATACTAATGTTGTGTATGTCTGTTACCTCTTCACGCCTAAGCCATTTAACCGATTTTGATAAAATTTTAAAGACACTGAGTCCTAGAAAAGGAGATAGGATAGTTTTCTTTACATGTTACTTTTCAAACAAGAGTTTGTAGCTGTTTTGTTTCTTGTTACGTTGCTATTTTTGGCAACCAAATGAAGAAAATATTTAAACGGAGTTTACATTCGATATTTCATCATCAAATTTTTATATAACTTTTCAAAATTAGGTTGGGGAGGGGAAGAGGGAATTTCGGGAGTAGCTCGATCGTGTCAGATTAAGCTTGTATAGGCTTCCGGCATGTGTCTAGTTATTATGGTATAGAAATCAGATTTCTCACGTGGTGGGGATTTTTTTTTTAAATATTGAAATGTCGTCGGATCTGTCAGATTAAGATAGGGGATGTTTATAGTTTGTTCGTTCTAAGATTATATGGGTGACAGTTCTCATATTCCTTGCTACGGAATTTTTTCACAAGAAAACAAATAAAATCAGAATGTAATAAATTATATTCCATCTACAAAAATAAATGTTTCCTGTAATTGTAAATGAATAAAAATGAAAAGTTGCTAAATGCTAACTTATTGATATAAAATTATAAATATTAATTTTGAAATAGGAGTATAAAATTATTGTTACGAAAATATTTGAAAAATGTCAGATGCATGAAACGGAACTTATGTCAATAGAGATTGACACAGTTGAATCGAAATCAAATCGATAAAAAAGGGCGGCCATCTTAAATCGTCGGCGTCACTCTGAAACATCAGTACGAAATCGATAATTTCGATTGCAATTCCTTTACGAGGTGATTCGATATTTTTAAATTATTCAATTAATTTTTTTAGGTAACTTCCCTACTATTGTCAATTATAATGTGTCACGCATATCATCATAAAACGAACAAACTATAGTATACCCCAAAAGAAGCTTCCATATAAAGCACTGACGATTCAAAGGTTAGGTAAGCCTGTAGGGACATTTTAAAATATAAAAAAATAAAGCTTCATATTTTCTTAACTAAGCTTCGCAGTTATTTTATTTTGCTCTAAACTAAATAATTTAGTCCTTGTTGTATAAAATATATTTATAATTTACTTAAATAAGCAATTTTCTGAATATATTTTCTTTTTCAAAACTTTAAAATGGCTGCAGTTTCTGAACCCACCGCTAAAATAAAAAACCGGCCAAGTGCAAGTTGGACTCGCCCATGAAGGGGAACCCTGCAGCAATAAAAATTATTTCTATAAAATTATAAGGCTTTTGATTTATTTTAATATTTCATTTTTGATATAATGAAAGTTAAATTAAGGTTTATCATTTATGACGTATAAAAAAAACTACTGGCTAGATCTCGTTCAAACTAATTTTCCTTGGTAGTTTTTATAGTAATGTACATCATATTTTTTTTGTAGAATTATCATACCCTACTTTAGAAGTTAGAGGGGGGACACACATTTTGCCACTTTGGAAGAGTCTCTCTCGCAAACTATTCAGGTTAGAAAAAAACGATATTAAAAACCTCAATATGATTTTTGAAGACCTATCCATAGATACCCTACACGCATAGGCCAGATGAAATTTTTTTTTTGTTTCAGTTGTACCTATGGGGACCCCTAAAATTTTTGATAATTTTTTCATTTTTGTATCAAAATCTTAATGCGGTTCACAGACTACATCTACTTACCAAGTTTCAATAGTATAGCTCTTATAGTTTGGGAGAAAAGTGGCTGTGACATACGGACGGACAGACAGAGAGACAGACAGACAGACAAACAGACATGACGAATCTATAAGGGTTCCGTTTTTTGCCATTTTGGCTACGGGACCCTAAAAAACGGTCTTATTATTTTTTATCAGCTTTACCTAATGTACAAAACCTACTAGGTCTCCATGACGCTCGAGTGGCTACAGAAATAGCACCCTCCCCTCCTCTACTAATGTATTCAATAGCTAATTTAGCTCCTCCAATATTTTAACGTTAGAGGCAGCACCAGCACAGACAGTAAACAAAAAGTTTTCTTCAAAGTTTGACAACGTTTGACGTGTACAACATGTCAGATTTTGGCCGGATTGTTTACTGTATGTGCTGGCACGAGATAGCAATCGACGTTGCCATGGTGACATAGTAATTATTTAATCACTTCAATAAAATAATATGGGCGAAAACCGAAATCTATACCTATAAAATTTCATGTCCTGACTGACTGACTGACTGACTGATTCATCATCGCTGAGCAAAAACTATTAAAGTTACAGCCACGAAATTTGGTGAGTCGGGTTGTTTTATTAAGTAGACACCCACTATGGAAGGAATTTTGAAAATTTTACCCGAAGGGGGTGAAATAGGGATTGAAAATTTGAATGAAAGTCCATCATTTCTTAAGTTAGGAACATGAAACCCATCTCCGTTATTATACTACGCTAACGCAGACGAAGTCGCGGGCAACAGCTAGTACTTTATAATATGGCAAAACAACATTCCGGGATAGCTAGTATATTCTATTATCAGTGCAAGTGATGAATAAATAACATGGAGTTTAAAAAACTTACGATCAGTATTGGTAGTAAAAAATCCCTCAGACAAAATATAATATTTCCTTCCGTAAAGGATTCATATCGTTCAGATTGTGGTCGAATTATTATCAGAGCGAGCGAAGCGAGCCCTAATAATAATCACCACCCGCAACCTGAGCTCTTTTGTGGTACACTTTACGGAAAAACTATCACGCCTATTGATTTGTGCTTTAACATAGTAATTTTTATTTATATGTAAACGTGATATCATCGGTCAGTCAAGGTTTGGATTACTATTAAAATATAAAAACTGCCTTAAAGTTTTTTTTTTTGTTTCTTACCACGCCCACGTAGAAAAACGATGCGAGAAAGAAAAAAAAATCTCGGCTTTTAGCTAGCTGTATGCGCTAGTAGCGCCCTCTACCAACCTTTGCGCATTCCCTATTCACAAACCGTCTTCAATTTAGCATACTTTCTTACGCTTTTCTGTCTTTTTCGTCCGTCGTTTGAACTCAATGTTCGTCATCATATCACGTGATATGTGGCCACGTGACACAAACGGTATACACTTTGCACCCTTTACTAAGGTCAGAACGCACCAAAAGGATACCGTATAATTTCTCTTAAATACACATTCATAAAGGAATATACCTTTTGTTACTTGGAAATAAATATAAAAAGACATTATAAGGTATAACAACGAATCACTTTTTACTATTATGATATTTTGTCAAGTGTTATTACTTTTGGAATATTGTGTCCACTGTATGGGGTGGAGGGTTGATAGCCTGAGACACAGAACCTCCTAGTTCAGGCATCAACCCACCTAAACGCCTACTGTAAAACAGTTTCAAATAGTATATTGTATACTTTATTAATGTGAGAAATAAATGATTATTATGACTGGAACGTTGAGAGCTATAAGCAACTAAATACGAAAATTCTTATTGGAATTTCAAAAATTAAGCACCAATAATAGCATGACTGTCAAATTGACAATTGATATTGTTGTAGGTCTACCAGAATCTGATGGCAATTTTTGACAGCAGATTTTCAAAAAATATCCTTGATCATTGGATAATTTTTTATATTTTCGTGTTTCACACACAAAGTAAGCCGCTAAAGGAATAAAAAAGGATGAAAATGTTTTATTCCTATTACCCCGGTATTGTTAGAGTCAATTTATTTTCTCACTTTTTGCCATCCGATTCTGGTACCTATAAGGCCGCGTTTCCACTGAAGCGGAGCGGAGCTTAGCGGTGCCCGAATTGACCAATCGTGCTATTACAGCGGAATGACAGCGAAGATTTCGAGCAATTGGAGCGGTGATTGGTCAATTCGGCACCGCTAAACTCCGCTCCGCTTCAGTGGAAGCCCAGCCTTATAATGGTGTGGACTCCCCATCATTAACAGTGTCAATGAAATTATATCTGACAACTAGATAATATGCTATGCCAAAATACTAACGCGTATATTTTCCGTTGTGAAATTGGTATATTAAACTATCCTAATAATATGTTCTTATTTGGGACTTCAAGGCTTTATATCTGTCACCGTAAGATTGTAAACACCGCGAGATTGTAATATGACGAAGTGATGGATTGTAAACAAACAGTTTTCCGGTGATTTTAAATTAATTATTTCGTATTTAAAACAACTCCAATTGCCTGAATATTTGATGTATAAAATTAAATAAAATTTAGATATATTTAAAGTGCAGTTAGAATAATAAATTAGGTTAATTTTAATAACCGGACATTCAAACAGCACTTTCAATATATCTAAATTTTATTTTATGTAATACATCTCATACCATTGGGCATTGAAGCTATTTTAAATACGAAATAATTAATTTAAAATCACCGGAAAACTGTTTGTTTACAATCCATCACTTCGTCATATTACAATCTCGCGGTGTTTACAATCTTACGGTGACATATACACCACATGGAATTTCCAATTTAAGTATTGTTTCGAACAGCCAACATAAATTTAATATATAAAATTCTCGTGTCACAATGTTTGTGAGCGAACCCCTACTAAACGGCTCAGCCGATTTTAATGAAATTTTGTAGGCCTGAGAATATGTTTTTATCTACTTTTTATATTGATACTAGAATTAATAAATAATTTATAGGGCAAAACAATGTTTGCCAGGATAGCTAGTAAAAAAGAAATATTTTACAATCTAGAACTTTGTCACCAAAAAGTATGTAAAGGGCAAGATAATGTTACGTTCTCGTTAACTTTTTGCTGTAATTAAAATTTAATCTCAGTATTTTAGCAGGTTTGTATGTTACAAATTAATGTCATGATCATAAAAATACCCTTAGAAAAAGTGTCATACTGAGCTACTTTACATATTTTAGGGTTTTTCATATTAAATAACATAATATGTAGGCATTCATTACTAAATGAGGTAATACAATATGTTTATCGAGATTAAACATTTTTTTTAATATCTTTATGTCTTTGAATGAAAATGGCTAGCCAATTTAATGAATGCTGAAAAATGTTATAAGTATTTTTTTTATTTATGATAGAACTGGCATTTTTTTTTGTATGGCAAAAGACTCTTTAAAATAATTTCTTCATAAAATAATGCTCCTGTTATTCAGTATTGTAAAAATAAGACGACCTCTTTAGCCCTCTATCTGTATTCCATAAATAATGAACAAAACATGTTTACAACGAGGGACTTCAGTCGACAAAAACAGGATGTAGGGAGTGCATATAGAGATGTAGGGAACGTGGAAATGCGCATCAAAATAGTTTTATCGAAAAACGATCGTGTAAAATATTGAAAGAAAAATATAACAAAATTAATTAAGTACAGGAAAAATTACTGTCTAGTGCAGCCTTTCCCAAAGTGGGCGATAACGCCCCCTTGTAGACGCTGAATATCTACAGGGCCCCCCTGGTGTGAGACCCAGAAATAAAGGGTGATTTATTTTATATGGATACATTTTAAATTGAAACAAGGGGGGCGTTAAAACATAATCTTTTCTCAAAGTGGAACAAAAAATTTTGGGAACCCTGGTCTACTGTCTACGCACCACCAAAATCTTAAGAAAATCTATACAATATTATGTAGATTTTTTATTTTGAACAAACGCAAGTGATTTTGAAGCGACTTTTTAATAGATGGAATATAATTCAAAAAGAACATATTAATGCACAGCAGTCAAACAGCAGTATATATACTTATAATAGCAAAACAACGTTTACCGGGACACCTAGATACTTGCAACTGGTTGCAAATTGACTTTAAAAATATCAAACAAATCCAATGGAATACTTTATTTAAATCTCGACTGTATTTTCAGCTACGTGGTGCGCAACGTGACGAGTCGTTCACCTCTTGAAAACGATACCATAACCCGACCAAATAAAACGCCCTTTGTTTGTTCCCTATGCGGTGGACGCAGAGGATATTCAACTCAGCCGTATAACACAGATTCAAGGAACACTTGAATAACTGAATATCTGAATTGTCAACAGAATGCTGCGCTAAATTGCGAAAGACAAGCCATTTTATTCATCCCCGTTCTAGTTTCAGGACATGAACTGTATGTAGCTATGTATTCCGATGGAAAGTTATGGCAGCTTAAATTTCATGACAACTGCCGAAGAGTTTGAAAAACAGTTTAAATTTCATGAAAACACTCAAATAATTCGAAAAAACCTTTAATAATTCGGCCGCACTCAAAGACGAATATTAATCACATAATTGTAATTAAATGTAGATTTTGACATAAGCCCCATAAATTATTATCTCTCAAAATGTTCATTCAATTAAAGTTAAGTATAATGATTTAAATTTCTGAGTCTAGATGCCTGATTTAAATAAATAAATGAAAATAATTATTACTTTTGTCTCTGAGTGCGCCAGTAAGAGTTCGGGAAATCGTCTAGTAATATCTTACAGCGCACTCAGACATTACTTAACTTGAATTTAATGAAGAGTTTGACAGAAAAAATAAGTAGTTTATTTTGAAATTAAATTAATGTTAAATAAACATTAAATATTTCTAATTTAGCAACAGTTAGATATTAATTGGCTGGTGCTTTTAAGTGGAGGCTCTGATGCCTTAATTCTTAGATGCGCTGAAATCTGAAAGAAGTTTACCGTGCTGAGACTGTATATTATGGCAGAACAAAAACTGTTCTATATCTATTACTGGAAAACAAAGTATATAATATGCTTATTATCCAAACCGGTTCAGACATAAAAATAGACAAACTTACGCATTAGTAATATTGGTACATAACAAAAGTTAATATTTGGGTGAGGGTCCTTGGTTGTTTTATATGTATGATACTAATTCAAAATACAGAGCTCGTATTCTCTACATTTTTGAAAAATGTAAACTATACACTTTGGAATAATGTATACCTCCTACTAAAGAAATTTTCACATCTCAGTGGAGTTCCCAGAGCGTAAAAATCGTGCAAACCTCCGATTTTTGCAATAGTGGATGAAAATTAAAAAGAAAAAAAGGAATGTGTAGCTGATAACATAAATAATAAAGTTTACCTATTGAAAAGTTGTGCTTTTGATTTTTAAATAATTCTCTTCCACTTCAAATAAACTCATAAACTGTAAAATTTTGAAGAAAATTTGCATATTCCTTTCTTTTAAGTATATAGCAAAATAATAAAACATATTATTATTATTTTGATTTGTATCGTTGCTTATATTCCAAAGAAATAAAATAAGTTGAAAAAATATATAATTTAGATTTAAAATTAATATTTTGTATGTTGATGAGCATACCTCCAAATGTGCTTGTTGTGTGCCTCGCCAGGTAAATGGCGTTCCTATTTTTCTTTGGTTTTAAAAAGGAAGTTTAAAATTATTTTTTAAGCTTAACAAAGCCTTCTATTTCTTAATTTGTATAACTTTTTAGCTCTCACTCTATTAAATTTTCTGAAAATGTAGCACAAACTTTTCACGGATATTTCGAAGAAAATCTGTATTTTATTTCTTTTGGTTAGGTTTTTACAGAATGAAATTGATTTTTATTTATTTTTTATTTGCTAATTTTATCTTCTAAAACATACTTAAAGGAAAAAAAAATACAAATTAGGTTAAGAACTGATAATTTTTGTATTCAGGTAAGCATTTCCCTAACATAGGTCGCAGCATGCGTCTTTAGTATGTACGTGAGATTTGTAGCACCCAATTTTTTTTCTGGGTTTAAGTAGGAAGTTTAAATATATTTCAAAGACTAGAAAAAGTCTTTCATTTGTCGATGCATTTAATGTTTTAGCTCTCACTTAAATAAATTCTCAACAAATATAGAAAAATATTTTCGGTCTATTTTACACATTTTTGGAGATATTTAAACGTTTTTAAGTACTTAAAAGTTATCATTTCTCTAAAAATTAAATACGCACAACAAGTAAGTTTAACACACTTTTCGTTACAACCCTTAAATCCACCCAAACCCTTTTATCTTGGTTACGACGAGCGTTAATCTCTAAAAACTTTGCAAAAACCTTATAGTTATATTTAGCTTAGCAAAGCAAACTTTCTTTTTTAAAAATTGTGTATTTGGTTAATTTTCAACGTAAACAATCAGATAAGAGTCATTAAATAACAGGAACAAGAAAAACTTTTTTTTTTCTGGACCGGTTTTATATGGTGAAATATTATTTTTTAATTAAGTAACTAAAAAATTAAAAGCACAAAAAAATTTTTGGTAAATTTTGCAAGTTATAGTGTAAAAAATAAAATGACACCTCAAAAACAAAAATCCATTCACTATTACAATTTTCGGAGGTTAAAACCTCTGGCGACTGCACTATCTATACTTATTATAAAACAAAGTCGCTTTTTTCCCTCATGTCCCTTTGTTCCCTTTAATCTTTAAAAGTACGCAACGGATTTTGATGATTCTTTCAGTGTTAGATAGCCCATTTATCGAGGGAGGCTATAGGCTATATTTTATCTCGCTAGAACTAATAGGAGTGAAGAAATAGTGGAAAATGTGGAGAAAACAGGGAAAATTATTTGAAAGGGCTAACTTGAACACGCTAATCTCAGGAACTACTGATCCGATTAGAGAATTTTTTTCAGTGTTAGATAGCCCATTTATTGAGGAAGGCTATATTTTATCACGCTAAGACTAATAGGAGGGTATGGAAAAAACGGGGGAAATTATTTGAAAGGGCATATCTCGCGAACTACTGGAGCAATTTTTATGTTATTTGGCACAAATAAGAAGTAGACCACGTGAAGGATCATAGGCTATCGATTTTAATCATTTTTTCAGTGGCTATATATTTTATACCCGTGCGACGCCGGGGCGGGTCGCTAGTTTTTTTATAGAGTAAAGTGGCAAACGAGCAAACGGGTCACCTGATGGAAAGCAACTACCGTCGCCCATGGACACTCGCAACATCAGAAGAGCTGCATGTCAGAAATTAGTCATGTATTATACCATGGATATTAAACATTAAACGATGTAACTGTATGGTAATATTTACTGTACTTGGATCTTAATTTCAAATGCTGGTTGTATTTTCATAAAACTTTCTGTACATATCACTTAGATGCTGCAAATTATCACATGGATCGAAGTGTGTTGGCAATATGGCTGATATTATTATTTAGTAAAAATCAGCATAAGATTTTATGATTTTTATAAAAACCGGCCGTTTAGTTTAATTTTAACCGACTTCCAAAAAGGGAGGTTATAATATTATGTTCGGCTGGGGTTTTTTTTTTTTGATAAAAATATATACAAGAGTATTTGTTTATATTAAAGGGAGTTTGTTCAACGCGCACTCATTCAGATTCATTCATCATTACTGGGCAGATTTTTATGTGATTTGGCACAGATAGGGTTGCCAAGAGTCCGGATAAAGCCGGACACAGTCAGGCTTTTTGGTTGCGTGTCCGGCCAAAGTTAGAGGGAGTCCGGGTTTTGAAAAGCTCTGAATCTATAATTTTATATGAAAATCATACTAATTTTAGACGGTTTGACATTTAATAAGATGTTAAACCTATCATTTAAATAAAACTGAAAATTTACACGTTGTACACGCGCTGCGAAACGTATTGCTTTAGCCTTTTCAGAGAATTTAGGTAGGTATATCTACTGAAAGTTTCCGACTCTTTACCAATATGTCCGGCTAAGCTGACTGCTTTGTCCGTATATTTGGATTAGGGACCTGGCAACCCTAGGCACAGATATACTAGTAGACCACGGGGAAGGACATAAGCTACTTTTTGTGGAAAAATGTACGTTTTCCTCGAAATTCTTTACCTCCAGTTAGTAAATACAGCTGAACACTAATAAAACACACTTTTTCTTGCACTTTATCCACTATATTACGATATTATTATAACTTTTTAACAAATTACACGACCGGTTTCGAAATTATTCATCATCAGGTGTAAGTTTAACGTCGGTAGTTTTAAATAATTAAATATAATCAAAACAAACATTAGGGTTGTCAGCATCATGGTATTTTTTTACAATTTGGTAGAATTTTTATTCCAAATAAGAGTATTTTCTACTAATGTTAAAATTAATATTTAGTTGGATTTACCTATTTTATATTGATAAATTAATAATTTTATGCTGGTAATGTCACATATACAGATTTCAGAGCCTAAAATTAAGTAATAATTGTTAAATTTCTAAATAATAATTAAAACATGTCACAAAATTTTCTATAAAATTATTAAATGTCAAACAAATTAATATAAACGATGTCAAACTAATAATAATAAAACTTAAGACGATACAATTGTCTAATTTCATCACCAATAATTTAATTTAATTGTCCATAATATTAAAATTATAAAAATTAATATCTATATGAATGTCAAATAAATTAAACTAAATTAAAATATCATGTCAATAAATAAAATATAATGTCCATAAAATTATATAAAATTAATAAATATCATGTCAATAAATTAAATTAGCGGTGAAATGTAAACTGAAATTAATGTATAAGTAATAATAATTTAAATGTGCTTCCAGTGCGTCCATTTTCTTGCTTTTGGGTAAAACATGTAGGTATTTAATGTTCTTGTCAGGTTCAAAATTATGGTCATTATTATTTAAATGTTCAGCAAATGTAGATCTTTCTGTTTTCCTTTTCCAAGCTGTGATGTGTTCTTTTGTGTGAAGCACTCGAAGTCAACAGACACAAAAAATATGGGAACTTGTTAAACGACCAGACATGCCTATCAAATTCAATTTTATTACAGGACATTTAAATTATTATTACTTATACATTAATTTCAGTTTACATTTCACCGCTAATTTAATTTATTGACATGATATTTATTAATTTTATATAATTTTATGGACATTATATTTTATTTATTGACATGATATTTTAATTTAGTTTAATTTATTTGACATTCATATAGATATTAATTTTTATAATTTTAATATTATGGACAATTAAATTAAATTATTGGTGATGAAATTAGACAATTGTATCGTCTTAAGTTTTATTATTATTAGTTTGACATCGTTTATATTAATTTGTTTGACATTTAATAATTTTATAGAAAATTTTGTGACATGTTTTAATTATTATTTAGAAATTTAACAATTATTACTTAATTTTAGGCTCTGAAATCTGTATATGTGACATTACCAGCATAAAATTATTAATTTATCAATATAAAATAGGTAAATCCAACTAAATATTAATTTTAACATTAGTAGAAAATACTCTTATTTGGAATAAAAATTCTACCAAATTGTAAAAAAATACCATGATGCTGACAACCCTAATGTTTGTTTTGATTATATTTAATTATTTAAAACTACCGACGTTAAACTTACACCTGATGATGAATAATTTCGAAACCGGTCGTGTAATTTGTTAAAAAGTTATAATAATATCGTAATATAGTGGATAAAGTGCAAGAAAAAGTGTGTTTTATTAGTGTTCAACATGAATTTCCACCAAGAACCGTCAGTACAATCAATTACATATAGTAAATACAGTGCAAGAAGATTGTGTTTTAAGTGTTAAACCTTTTTTTTTTAACCAACAACGCCGATGGCGTAATAAATATATTTATTTGTTATTTTAAACTCGTACTCCAATACCTACCTACCCTTGAGTTGTGAGTTGTGACGCGCCATCTTTTGTCAAGTAGGTGCATTACTTATACTGAACTGTATTTGTTAACACAAAAATATACTTACGTAATATTTTAAAAACTTTAATTTATGAATTTAGTAAGTATTATTCAATATCGCAATGTATAGAACACCAATGATTAATAGATTAAGTCCCTATTAAGATTTTTACGAATTAATCCTTCTATCGTGGATTCTTGGAAATCTATTGTTATTCTATTGTTCTATATTATTGTTTGTTGTTGTTGTTGTTTGTTATTGTTATCTTATGGGGCTTGATAGGTTAAACAAAGTTTTCAGTTTTCAAATGAAATAAGTAATAACTACTTACATATTTTACTCTATAACTTTCAAATTCTTCTGTGTACCTTTTAATGTGTCAATTTTTAATATTTCAATGACAATGTTGTTGGATTCTGATGCTTTGGGCATTTGCCTAATGCCGCTTCTTCAAGTGAGCCAATTATGGATGAATACAAGCGACTACGAACGTGTAAAGGGGCATATTCGTCCATGATTACCACGATCATCGTCGATTTTCCTATGCAAATAAGAAAGTGATGACAGAGTGATCCCCGATCGAAGAATTAATGTATTGTTTAGGTAACGGATGTAGTTATTGCAAAACAAAACAGTACTTTGAGTTTTTCATGCCCTGTTCTAGGGTTCCGTACCCAAAAGGTAAAAACGAAACTAAGAGTGGCCGCAGACTTACAATTTTAAGTTGGTCAACTAAATCGCACAGTATACCAATTATAGCTATAGCGATTTATGAGACCTCGCACATTTTTGCAACTAAATTCGATTCCTTTCCGATTACTTACAATTTAAAAGTTGTCCAATTAAATTGCGATATTAAGTAAATAATTTAGTTTAAATACGATAGTCGGCCAACTTGAAATTGTATATCTGCGGTGACCCTAAGTCTTTGCTGTCTGTCTGTCCGTCTGCCTGTCGGCTGTATCTCAAGAACCGCGCTAGCTAGACGGAATTTTCACAAATAATATATTTCTGTTGCCGCTACAACAAACACTAAAAACAATATTCAAAGAGACTCGCATGTACTATCGAGGAAATTGAAAATGCCTAGGAGGCAGTTGACTGACCAACGTCATTTAGTCGGATCATGTCAATATTAAGGGTTGATTCACACCGCAACGCGACGCGTATATGCATTTCTTTTATATGGATTTGAATTTTGACAGATTCGCAAGACGTCTGACCGCTGACGCGATTGAAATCTGTCAAATCCATACAAATTTATACCGCGCCGCGCCTTGCCTCGCCTCGTCGCGTTGCGGTCTGAATTGACCCTTAATGTTAATGTGTGATGTTTCGGTTGGGTTTGACGTAACGCGACCAAACTACGGTAGGTCCCCATCTGCCTAGGAATCAACTTCTCTGATAGTACAAGAAACGCCTTATATTTATAGCCCGTCAAAAAAGTCACGACATTAATAGAGTCGCCACTTGTTTCCGGTGTGGCCTCTTATGGCCACACTGTATCCAGTCACTGTAAAAGATTTTGATACTTTATATTAAATGCAGTTTAAAAAACGCGTTGTAAATATTATGATTTATATATATTATGTAGTTCAGAAAATTTGAAATAATTATGATGTAGTTATAGTGTGTGTTTAATTTACGATATTACAAGAAACAATCTAATCTATGTAAAGTATTATAATCTTTGCATATTACTCACCTCATCACTAACTTACACGTACTGTAGCTGGTTTCGGTGACTCTGGTAATGATCTTGTAATGCTATTATGTGTGTTTTGTATCATATTATAATAGCATCACCTACTTTTAAAAAATATATTGTCTGTTTACTTATAAATATAAGGCGTTTCCATGTAGTTACAGCAGTGGTGTCACAGTGAAGAGGCACTTTCATCTTCAATTATCAGCTCTTCAATATCCTATTATAGGGTTAATTCCCACTCCTTGTATTTATTTTCAGTGTTTTTTTTTCAAAATGATAGCATAAATTCTCCCAGTCATTTCGGTTATTTCGTTAAACGCTTTTTCTGCTACCTGTAAACATAAAACGTAATAATTATTATAATATTATATTACGCTGAATCAAAGTGTTAAAGGAGTTAAGCAAATACACTGTGACACAAGAATTTTATATACATATAAGCAGACTAAGATACATAATTACGCAAAGCAAGTCAAAGTATCAATCATTGTTAGGCGCGTTATACGATAGATTTTTTTTACAGTTCATTGTTTATGTAAACATAAGGTTTATGTAAAATTGTTGTTTTATTATGCCACATAATACTTACTCAGGCTACTTAAAATTGCATTAAACAATAAAATTAACAAACAGAATTTATAAAACAAACGCATATATACCTGCTAAGTATGGCGATTGAGCGATCAGAATCGGAAATGTGGACGCGAGAATTTCAGTGATATTTTCGCGTTTTACTATTTTTCTTCAATGAAAATCTTCAAATTTTCAGCACTCTGACACGTCTTTCACTTTAATTATTAATATTAATCACAGTAACATATAGTTTTCACATTGTAAAACTAAATTTATGCAAATTGAAAATCTTTGTTTTGAAAATTTTATGTCATAGAGTATTGATACAACAAAGGGACAAATGTCAAAAGAGTGTTGCTATTGCTAAAAAAAAAGTTTCGCCTCCTAGACATTCTTGACGCACTATAGGAACTTTTCTTGATATCTACGCAAAATGGTAGTTTTCCAAGGAGGTTCCCACCAAATCCTGTATCGGCCATTAAGATAAGGCCTGTCGTGAGTGGTCTGCCCCATTTTCTAACAAATTAGCGGCCAGATCCGCTTAATCGTTATGAATACGACCAGGAAGTGTATCTATCATCGAGGTACTCATAGGTGCTGAGGAAAATCCTACTTTATCTTTATGTATTAGGTCTTCAAATTGCATCACTGAGGTGGTGGTATTTACGCCATTTCGGACGGAAAACTTAAATTGCTCCAAGCTCGTTGATCCCACTTCCGCATATCTAAATAAAGGATCTTATCACTGGTGCACAGAGTTGGAATTCCCGTGCGCGCGAAAAGATGATATATGACACTTTATTTCCGTGGGGGGTATCAAAGTTCGACGGCCGTCCTAGCCCCCTCCTAAGGGCACCTGACTTGCTGCTTTTGGTAATTAGTCATAAAAAGTATAATAATTATGAAGTTCAAGACTTTATGGAAACAATTTAACTAGTTAGCCGCCATTTTGATTATTACACTTTTTAATTGTCTCGTTATTTCATACTGTACGTGCTTTCTTTGTTTTGTATATAGGGTTTCATGGCTTTAGCTTTAAGTAATATTTTTACTAGTCTTTATATCTAACTTTAGAACGATTGACCATTTTGTAAAAAAAATATCTTGGTTTGAACAATTTAGACAGTCAAACTCTCTAATTTATTCCATGATTTTGTATTCTACAAGTTCAGTCTTTATTGATTCTTTGCATTTAGCAATTAAAAAAACAAAAGATTCCAGTTTCAAATAGAATTAAATTTAGACATGGCGCCACGAATAGGCACGGGCGAAACCAGATGACGCGTCTTGCTTCTTAATTTCGAATTTGGAATTATCAATTCGAAAGACGTACGCACCAAAACTAAAAGGTTAAGGACCCCACCAATTCGCTTATTTGTGTTTTAAATTATTAGTGTGATAGGAAAATAAGATAAATAACCTATGAAGTCATTGAGATTTGAGACTCCTTTCATGTAGAGTTTCGCCAGATCCTTAGAGAAGTAGATTTAATGTAGATAAAACCGATTTCGAAGATTTTACCAACCTAACTAATACTTTGACATAGAACTGGTTAGATTTCTAAAAAAATCAGCACAAAAACATAAAATTTTACAAACAATCTGTTCGCATTTTAAGCTAACATTTTCACAAAAACAAGTTTTCTTTATGCCCTTAGTAATGATTATTCATACAATAAATGTTAATGCGAACGCAATATATTATGCTGTTAACGCTGCACTTATAAGAGTTAGCTTAAATTACAATTTATGGGTAACAAATGAAGATGTTTTTATGATAAGCCTCTTGCCTCAGTTAAACGATTATTTGTGATTGCTTAAAACGGTTCAAAGTTAGCGTTTTAAATGAACTTAATATTAATAATGTTTAATCAATACATTTTACTTTATACTTAGTTTATTTCTTGATATGTCATGCCTTTTATATCCATGCTTAGTTTATTAAGGCGCTATATTGAAAAAAACTGTCCTTTTTGACGTAATACTATAGGACCCTCAAAAACCGGCCAAGTACGAGTTGGACTCGCCCATGAAGGGTTCCGCAGCAGCAATAAGGTTTATTTCTATAAAATTAAAAGGTTTTTGATTTATTTTTATATTTTAGTTGATTTAATGAAAGTGAAATTAAGGTTTACCATTTATGACTTATAAAAAAACTACTTGTTAGATGTCGTTCAAACTAATTTTCGTTGGTAGTTTTTATAATAATGTACATCATATTTTTTTTTTAGAATTATCACACACTACACATTTTGTCACTTTGGATGAGTCTCTCTCGCAAAATTTTCGAATGACCTCTTATAAATACGAAATTTGAAGATTATTTTTAAACGAAAATAGATGTATTGTAGGAAATTAGTCTAATTAATAGACACCTTTGCAACTCAAAATCGTATAGAAGCATTTTGCATAAATGCTCCTAGTTATTTTTTAAATGATTATAATTACGTTTTTTCGCATGTTTTCCGAGTGAGCCGATAGCTTCTGGCCGCAGCGTATTCACGACTTTATAGTCATACAAATTAAGTATAAAATTGCCCTTGCGGCATAATTTATTTTCGATATATCGCCTTAAGGGGCCGGGTACCCTCAAAATTCTCATACAAACGTAATACCAAAATCATTTTCTCATACGAAAATATTTAACATGTTTGAGTTATTTTTCAGCTTAAAATAGTAATTACCTAGGTTCCTGAACAAAAATTTACTTCAAAATATTTAAACACAAAAAAAAAATTTTGTGTATAAATTTTTTTTACTAAATTTACTACTAAATATTTAAACACTAAAAAATAGAGTAAAACACTAAAAAATATATAAATAAATAGTAAATTTACTACAAAATATTTAAATACTAAAAAATATTTTTTAGAGTTGAAATATTTTGTAGTAAATTTAATATTTATTTATATATCTTTTAGTGCTTTACTCTATTTTTAGTGTTTAAATATTTAGTAGTAAATTTAGTAAAAAAAAATTAAACACAAAAATTTTTTTTTGACATTTCGCTTTCGAAGACAATCGCTGATCAAAATGTATGGAATTGACATAAGATGAGTCGAACGTCAACGTCATATTAACAAACGCTTGTGTAAATTCCATACATTTTCATCGGCGATTCTATAAAGAAGCGAAAACGAAAACATTTTGGCGGTAAACTTCAAGAAAAGAGCGTATTCCCTCTTAAAAGGCCGGCAACGTATCTGCATCTCTTCTAATGTTGCGAGTGTCCACGGGCAATGGCAGTTGCTTTCCATCAGGTTTGCTCTTTTGACCCCTTATGTTAAAAAAAATAAAAAGACATTGTTCTGAAAAAGTCTAATCATCACGAACAAAGATCTTTGTTCGTGACATCATTTCATCGGAATTTTAAGTCTGATGACAGTATGAAATTATTACCAATGAAATTACATTCGCCCTTTAACTTTTAAGGCTGGCATTGACACTTTTTACGTATTCGTTTTCCTAATGTGGAATTTCGATTCGGAAATCCGTGAGACTAGCGCAATTTTACCAGCGCAATATTTTTCCTCACACGCGAACGCGCCGGTTTGCACTCGAAAGTCAAAACGTACGTGCGGAATTCGTTCCGGTCGGAGAAAAACGAAGTATGCATCAATTAATGTTATTGATTCTAGGCATTCGAAATTCGAATGAAAGCGAATCCCGAAATCGAATACGGAAAACGTGTGTATGCGGTCAGCCTTAAACCCTAAAACATGTTAAGTAGCTCAGTATGACATTTTTTCTAAGGGTATTTTTATGATCATGACATTAATTTGTAACATACAAACCTGCTAAAATACTGAGATTAAATTTTAATTACAGCAAAAAGTTAACGAGAACGTAACATTATCTTGCCCTTTACATACTTTTTGGTGACAATGTTCTTTCGATTGTAAATATCTGTTTTTAGGGTTCCGTACCCAAAGGGTTTGGACCCTATTACTAAGACTTCGTTGTCTGTCCGTCTGTCCGTCTGTCTGTCACCAGGGTGTAACTCGAGAACGGTAATAGCCAGAGAGTTGAAATTTTCACAGATTTTGTATATCTGTTGCCGCTACAACAACAAATATAAAAATAAAATAAAATTAATATTTAAGGGGGGCTCCCATACAACAAACGTGATTTTTAGGGCCTTTTTTGCTCTATATCAATAATGGCAACAGGTAGGTACTTGACTTTTTCACAAAATCCTTAGTTATGTGTGTACTTTAATATTTAATAATAATATTTTTTTTGTTGCTTAAATAGAGCTTTTAGGGCCGGAAAAATTATTTGAAATAGAAAAACTATGGATTATATGTGTAGCCAGATATATTAGCTAGGTTATGAAGTCGATTTAGGAAAATGAGTTATTGTCCGTATGTTACGAAATGTTACTTGTTCGATTCTTCCACTCACGTCTTCAATTTTTATTTAATAACAACAAAGTAACACATACTACTATTAACTATTACTGTAAACACTAGTGATTGTATATTATCAGTAGTTGGAAGTCATTAGTGACTCGCGTCATTACTGGGTGTCATGACAGTGAAGGAACATCACTAGCTAGTACAGTCACCTAGAGTTTACTGGGCCATAAGTTGAAAGACCTCTCTCTCAGCTCTCTCACACACACACACACTCACACACAGGCGCGGACCAAGCGTGAGAAATGTTGATACCTCACTTTAATATCTTCCGATGTTATTGGCAAAAACATTGAAAAACAATAGCTGTGACAATGATATTCTACTTATAGATCTGTTACGTTCATACTATTTTCCAGTTTAAATCTCTTCCGAACAATTTTCAAATTCAAAATTGGACTTTGACAGATAAGTGAAACAAAAGTTACGAAATGCCATTTACATAAAAGAGACAGACTAAATAAAATACGACCCAATTGGGTTATATTTGAATCTTCATAAAGGCCTGTATTCACTTTGATTAGTGCAAATGCAAGTGACTAGTAATTGAGGCAGTGGAGTGCAGGTGTGTAGTGCAAGTAGTGTCCAATTCTTGTTTAGTGGCTCTTTAGTAATTTAATTTAGTAAATTCAGTAGTAGCTGTCAACACGAGCGTCCAAGTTTCAAAAATAAAACTGCCATTTTGACATGTCCTTCATTTTTAATATTGGTTTTATTAAAAACGAGCTTTTGCCCGCGGCTTCGCTCGCGTTAAGAAGTATTGTTATATACAAACTTTGATCCCCTATTTTCACCCCTTGGAGGTAGAATTGATCAAAATCCTTTCTGCCTCATGATGATGCCTCATGATCAAAAACCTGCATGCCAATTTTCAGCCCGATCGGTCCAGTGGCTTGGGCTGTGCGTTGATAGATCAACATGTCAGTCAGTCACCTTTGAGTTTTATATATAAAGACCACGAAGTATTTTTATATGTCCTTTCCCAGGACTCAAAGTATCTCCATGCCAAATTTCAGCAAAATCGGTTCTGACTTCTGAGGTATAAACGTGAAGAGGTAACAGACAGACAGACACACATTCGCATTTATAATATTATTAGTATATTAGTAAGTAATAAGTATGGATTAGTATGGAAGTAATTGAAAGGGTGTCCTTTTGTACTTTTAATAGGTATATTATTTAATAATGATATACTATATCTATGGACGCTTCACACGGCACACCACGTCAGTCTGGCCCATAAAGTTAATATACCTAGCGGAATAATAGTAACAATCTCGAGCTGTCAAACGAAACCAAAATTGGTTTTCATCTGTCACGCACTTGCACTCGCAAAAAATAGAACACGCTTTTAATCACGTTACTACCCAGCCGACTAGTCACTTGCACTAATCAGTCGCTGTCCACATTACTTTCTACTAATCACTCATCACCTACACTAGTCACCTGCACTTAATCACTAATCAAAGTGAATACAGAACTAATCACGTTACTACGCAGCCGGCTAATCACTTGCACTAAACAGTCGCTGTCCACACTTACTTTTTCCTAATAACTAATCACTTGCCCTAATCACTTGCACTTATTACTAATGAAAGTGAATACGGGCCATAACGCGCGCGGTATAGTAACATATATGCTTTGAGTTTTTTATTTAATATCATTGAACTGTGACAAAGACTTTAATGTTTCGCTCCTTGTTCTGGTCCGTTTTTTAACCAAACTCTATAACGCCCGCAACTCCGTTGTGCCAAAAATCAAGATTATCGCGCAGAAACCGTGCAATATGGGATAAATAGTATCCTATGTCCTTTCCCGGGACTCAAAGTATCTCTATACCAAATTTCATCAAAATCGGTTCAGCAGTTTGGGCGTGAAGAGGTAACGACAGACAGGGTGTCACATTCCTGGAAAACTAGGAAACCTACAGCTGTATCAACTAGGAAGAAGCTGGGTTCTGCTTTAAAAAGTAGAACCAATGCAATGTAGAACACTTAATGCAGCCATGGAAAGGGTTCCTTTCAGACAGATTTCCCTTATCCTATCTATCCCTTAAACCTTTAGTGTTTCTATCCCTTAAATCTACTACGACTAATGACTATGTAATAGCATGTATTTTCTTTGATTAGTGATAAGTGCAGGTGATTATTGCAGGTGAATTATAATACTAATTAGGAGAAAGCAAGTGTGGACAGCGACTGATTAGTGCAAGTCCTTTATTTTCTCCTAATCACTAACCACCTGCACTCGCACTAATCAAAGCGAATACAGGCCCTAAGGCTTAAGGCGAAGCTAGCAGTATCGCAATTTAAACTTTTTTATATAACCTGTGCCAAAAGTACTACTTTAAAAGTTAAAACAAAGGCTGAGTAACTAAATGCCTTTGCCATTACACTTTTTCGTTTAAAAAGCGCGTAGGAGTACATTCTCCGAGTCATGCTCGCCTGGTAGTTCAAATCTCGTTTGCGCATGTCTTGCTGAGTTTTTTAGTTTGTTTAAATAATAAATAACCAGTTTGACGGGGCCACATTACTTTAAACTTTGCATTTCCGCGTCGTGAAATAAAAAAGGTCATTCGCGCCTTGCTTTTCGTTTGGCTAAGTACATTTTAATATCTTCATGAAAGATGAGGACTTATGCTAACATTAAAATATGATGTCACTGCCTACCAGTAGGGCTAGCTTATGCTTAGTATGTCGATTCTTTCGCATGTCTACTGTTGTTATCAACAGTAGACATGCGAAGGAATCGACATATTTTATCAACAAAATAGCGGATTTCCATTGTCTTACTGTCACTTTGTCTTGTCTAACCGTCACTTTGTCTATTCTTCCATAGAAAGAAACCGTTTCTATGGTAACCATGCTTCGCCTACTGGTGTCTAAGCCTAAGGGAGAATATCTGGTCGCTTTACATCAGGATTTTCGTTTGCTCTTCGGATAAAATATACTTACAGCCGCTTTTACAAATAACAATTTCGCAAACATTGTTTTTTCTACGATACAGGCAAATATTTGCCTAGTATTACATAATAGGTGACCATTTTTCAAAATTCCACCCTTTAGAGGCTTTAAAGGGGATCAAATACCTATTTCATAATGCAATGATGATCCTATACCATATTCAAACCATAGACTATCACGCAATATCAGGTCTATACGAGTTTCCATGCTGAACCTACGCGGAAGGAGTCTCGGGGAGTATTATTTATATTATTGAAGTTCGATTTCCTGCACCGCCAGCACGGGTGAATGACTGCCGATGCAAATGGGGGTCCAATTAATGCAGGGAAAATGCAGAAAATTCATAGACCAGCTTGAGATAGAGAGGCGCATACGACGAAACTCGGTTTGCGTCGTTAATTCATGTTTTGGGTACTAAATTCTTCTTTCTTTCTTTCTAAAAGTATGGCGGCTAACCTTTTTTAATGAGTCTCGATAAAAAGACCCGATTAACTTTGAATAAAAAAAATATGTTAAGATCAAAATAAATTGCAAGCTAGTTTAACATGCCATTATAACATAATATTATCATGTCACTTGTTTATAGCCTCTACCATTTCTTAACTTAAATATCTAAATATGCAAAATGATGTACACAGTTGAAAAAATCTAGTTTACATTTTAAAAACCTATTCAAGAAATCAGGATAATATCGTCTATGTACAATGCCGTAGCAAGTGCTACGAACATTTCTACCATAATTGGCCACTATAATAATAATTGTAAACAACTTTTTTTCTCTTATGTTCTTTATATTTTAAACTCTTAAACTCTTTAAAATAAATAATAATAATGAATTAAACAGCAATCGTAATCGGCACAATTTGGTAATATACCTATCAGCTTGAAAAAATTCGTAGCAGCCCCTCTACGAACTAACTAGTGTTTGCTAAGAACCTGAAGTTTTTATTATTATCTAGCTAATAACGAACGACTGGTGTGGTAAAGCAAAAATAGATTCCACCAAAAAACATGAAATGTAAAAGGAGCCAAGCAAAATACTGCAAAGCTATTCAATAGGTACTTCTGTCGTAAAAAGTTTTCAGATCACATTCAAGCCAAGCCTTCAACTTATTTTGTAATTTAAATCAACAATCAGTAAATGTATCAGTAGATTTCTTTATTTTATAATTATTATAGTGGCTTGGCAATGAGCACTAGAGAAATAATCAGCGACTAATTTGATTTATTGGGTACCATCGGCCGCATGCGCCGTTACATTCTAAAACACTTTACGCTTGCCGTCTGTGTAAGTATGAACTCCTCCAAATATGCAGCTTTATATTTGTTTCTCTATTATTTATACGTGGGAGAGCCATGCTTCGACACGAATGGGCCGGCTCGACCGGATAAATACCATGTTCTCACAGAAAACCGGCGTGAAACAGCGCTTGCGCTGTGTTTCGCCGAGTGAGTGAGTTTACCGGAGGCCCAATCCCCTACCCTATTCCATTCCCTTCCCATCCCATCCCTACCCTCCCCTATTACCCTATTCCCTTTTAAAAGGTCGGCAACGCACCTGCAGCTCTTCTGATGCTGCGAGTGTCCATGGGCGACGGTAGTTGCTTACCATCAGGTGACCCGTTTGCTCCTTTCCTTTCATTGTGAATATATATACCTATCCGGGTACCAAATTTCAAGGTTCTAAGTCTACTAGAAGTACCTTAGAATTTTGATGATCTGTCAGTCAGTGACAAAATGTAGTAACTTTGACCATCCGTAACTATTAAACTATTTATCGAAGTTTCATGTAATTTGGAGGTTAACCTAGTTTTAGTACTTGCTCCTAGTGGCCGAAATTCTAAATCCCTAGCTTTGTTAACATCGAAGATAAAGGGGGTGTGAAATAGCCGCGAACCGCTTCGAGAAAAGTATGGTACGGCCGTGTCTTTGCTAAAAAGTTTGGCTGGGGCACTGCCGTGCCCCCAGATAGATGGCTAACATTTTCACATAGAATTCTGTAACCGCTTAACACGGACTTAAAAAAATACGCTTAAATAAAGTTTAAAGGGGTCTCCCGTGCAATAAACGTAATTTTTTTAGCTCTTTAACAAGAACGGCAGCTTGAAATATTCATAGCGTTTTTGTATTTGGTTCAGTCTTTGTACGTAAGTCCGACTCACACTTGGCCGCTTATAATGCCATTGACATAATATGAACATCACACATGGTTAGGAATGTGTTGATTCTCTAGGTATCGGTTGTACTAGGCTCACAGAACACGCTAGCTTCTTTCACATATTAATAAAGAGATGCTTAGACCCGAGTAAACTTGAGAATTCTAAAATACCTACATATGACCGCACTCAGAAACAACAATTACATAATGTTTACTTAATTTTAATTCGACAGAAAAATTGCGGATGTCTAATCAGTAATTTTCAATAAATAGAAAATATTAAGCAGATGGCGTCACTAGCACATACAGTAAATAATCCGACCACAATCCGACATGTAGCACATTTCATGTCAGAATATTGACAGAAACGTTGTCAAACGTCGAACCAGGTCGAACTAAACTTGTTGTTGACTGTCTGTGCTGATGCTGCCTCTATTTTGCAACATTGCAGTGATATTATCCAAATTTTTTTTATGAAATAAGTAGGCAAACGAGCAAACGGGTCACCTGATGGAAAGCAACTTCCATCGCCCATGGACACTCGTAGCATCAGAAGAGCTGCAGGTGCATTGCCGGCCTTTTAAGAGGGAATAGGGTAATAGGGGAGGGTAGGGATGGGAAGCGAAGGAAATAGGGTAGGGGATTGGGCCTCCGGTAAACTCACTCACTCGGCGAAACACAGCGCAAGCGCTGTTTCACGCCGGTTTTCTGTGAGAGCGTGGTATTTCTCCGGTCGAGCTGGCCCATTCGTGCCGAAGCATGGCTCTCCCATTTAGTAAAGTATTTAATCATTAATTCTCCCGAAGTGTGGTAGATACTTATTTTTATGTAGCAACTTAATTGCAGACACTAAAAACGCCCAAAGACCTAAAAACCTATAAAATATTATTATACAAAAATTATCATGAAACATAGTATGGCACTAGTACCATCAGAGAGTTAATTCATAATTCGATGACGTGTCTCAGTTATTTGGTTGCGTTATATCAAGACAATGTAACTCTTTATCTGTCAGTCGAACATTTTAATGTAACCCAACCGAATTACGAAGGTCCTCCATCTGCTTACAAATCTATTTATCTGATACCACATTAAGGTCTAGGCTCAAATAGCATTAGAATCGTTTTTTTCAAGGCCCATAATGATTGATATTAGAATTTTAAATTGTTTATTATTGTTCAACATTGTTTTAATATTCTTGCTAATTAGATTACAAAGTCTTTAATCAAATAATTGTCGTAGATAGCTACTAAAGCAATGTTAGGAAAGTTAGGAATGACCGTTTGTTAAGAACTTTGGTTGTTCAAATGTGCTTAAATAATAACACGATAACACCAAAAGAATAATAAAAACTTGTGAAATATAGTGCAAAGGTGCAAAGAAGTTGTGACTTGTGAGCGAAAAGAAATTCTAAATTCAATAGTTTCAATGGAAATGGATAGGAATGAATTGAACTAGAAACGAGACTATTCTTATTCTGAAAGAATTCATATCCATACTAATGTTACAAATAATATATGAAAGGGATGCGGTCTGTCTTGTGTGTTAGTTCTCAATATCAACAACAAAATTCTCAATATCTCATAATCAATAAAACTTGGTTGACTACGGTACCCTAAAACGGAACCCTATCCAGCAGTTTTTTGTATATTGGCAGGTTAATAGTTATCATTGTCCTACAAATAGAACATTCTATATTTTAAGATCATCAAATCAAAGTATTAAATCCTTTCTATCTCTGTTAGCTACCACTTTCAAGATTTTTCGCAGATAAAATGTTGTTTGTCTTATCCAAATGAAGCTACTCACAAAAAAATAGCTTGTTAGTAATCAAAAAAAAAATTGTTCTATGGCTCCCTGACTATAAACCAAAATGGCGAGCTAACCATCCGTGTGGGTGCATATTGTGGTAACTAAACCAAGTTTCTCTCGGAATATATTGACAACTTTCTTTTGGCCACTTCTAAACTGGTAAACACTTAATTGTTCTGCTTCCTACGTTGCAAACCACGATACGAGGAACTTCATGTTAAATGTCAAGTTTTAGTGACTCGTCTCGTATTTTGGACTATGTAAATGCGACAGTTTTTACGCTAGTCGATGGATTAGAGATGGAACATTATAAGAAAATTATTTTGGAATTACTTGTTTAGTAAATTAAAATTACGATAAGCTATGTCGTTAGAGCAACACAAAATAACCTACAGCCTACAAGACAATAAAATTTTCCTCTTAAATCAATCGAAGCATCATATTAAATTGTCGTTAAAATCGATAACGAGTGTCGAATAGACAAGATACATCACTCAAATATATCGATATAGACAACGCGGACCGTCAAATGTACTAGGAGCGCATACCCAGCACGCACATTTCGGCTACGATCGCTACGGAACTCAATAAAAACTAAACATTATGCACGAGAGGGACATAACCATCTCTATTACGAGCCTCTCTCTCTTTTTACGTCAGTTGACAAGCACTGGGTGAACGAACTTCGAGAGTTTACTGGGCTAAAAGTTGAATGTACCTCCGTTCGCGGACGTAACGAACAAGATAGTAACTCCGCCATACACTGTAGACGGCGTTTACGCGTTATGAGTAGGCGGTTGCAAACGCGATTATGACCCATCGATGTACAACGTAGCGTCTAAAGTCGCGCGTTCGAAATATGAAATATCCGCCATTTTGGAATTCATAGTCAAGTTTCTCACGACTACCACTACATAGGCGGGCGCGTTGCGAGACGCGTATAATGATAAGGATGTGCATGTGTGGGTCGCTGGAGGTTGGTGTAGTCTTGAAAATAATTTCGCGGTCACACTGCGCTGCTGGGTTCATGTAACCTGTACCACCTGTCTCTTTTGCTCGCCTGGTTATTTATATCTCCGACATAGTATATGTTACGAACTATGTGATAATAGATAACATAGTTAATCGATATTAAGAAGCCATTAAGTTTTTTATGGAATCGATTATGGGTCAGAATCGAAACTACCGCAGCGTATCGATTTTTTTATTCGATTTTTGCTGGTTAATCGATGAAGTTTTTATGTTTTATTGCTTGACTTGAAACGTAATTAATTGTTAATTCTTATTTCTTTGTAGTTTGTACAACATAAAACTAGCTTTATATTGGTTATGGTAGAATTGGTAGAATTGATAGACTCTACCTTAAGAAAGATACCTCTTTTAGGGCGAAGCCAAACGAGCGTGATTTCTGAGTTGTGAGTCGCAGAATTTCGGTTCGACAGAATTCTGCTGCATTCAGTTTCATACAAAAGTCCTGTTTAATTCACACGAGCGTAATTTTGTGAGTCATGATTTGTATGAAAAGTTATTTATGCGGAAGAAATTCTGCGACTCACAACTCACAAATTACGCTCGTTTGGCTTCACCCTTAGGCCAGGTAAAACTCAGAAAGTTAAAGGTAGGGTAGGAGCCAAACTTGGCTAAGGTAGAGAGTCCTTAATATTTTTGACTATCCATCATACATAATATGATGATATCCATATCATCATTCATCATAATATCCAAAGGTACCTTTAAGTTCCCAAAGGTAGAGTCTTCGTTCGTTGTTTATGGAAAGAGAAGACCTGTAGTAGGGTTTACAATTATAAGGGTATCCTGTAATATCCCGTAAGACAAAAACAAGTATTTGAAATTTCAGCAAAATCGATTCAGCGGTTTGGGCGTAAAGAGTTAACAGAATGAGAGATAGACACACTCTCATATTAATATTAGTATTTATTACACCATTGAGCGTATTATCAATTATGTAAAGAAACATAATATTATAGTATGATATAAACCAGGAAGCTATAAGCCAATTCCCAACCAGTGAGGTGCGCCTTCTGTAGAGAGGCGTAGAGATAGTATCCACTATCCACACTAATATTATAAATGTATGTCTGTCTGTCCGTCTGTCTGTCCGTCTGTCAGGTATGGAGATACTTTGCGTCTCGGGAAAGGGCATAGGATACTTTTTATGCCGAAAAAAAGACGCACGATAAACGAGTTTTGACATAACGCATAACAAGTTCCATGGATCATGACACTTAAGGTACGCTTATACGGGCAACTAAAGTTGTTCAATTCCAGTCAATTCTCGTCAACTATGACGTCACGACGACAGCAAGCGGAAATTTGCGGCAACAAGCAGCAATATTGCCTGGAATTTCCAAGCCCATCGGATATACGTCAATAATTATTCGTATCTGCGACATTGATAGATATGAAATATTTGGAGCAATTAGAAGCAATATCGCCGAAATAATTGCCGCAATTTATTGAAATTGCTCCATATTGCTCCACTAATTGCTCCAGATTGGTCCATTCATGTCGCCGAGCAATTATTGCCGCAACTTTTGTTCGTGTAAGCGCATCTTTAGCGATGCGTTATGTCAAAATCTTAAATACCTATTTTAAGTTTGTGAATAAAGATTTTGTATTTTTTTAATCCCATAAATTTTTGACATCTCACTTCGCTATCTGGCGAACGCATTTTAAGTACACTGCTCTGTATATTTGACATTTGCACTATCCATTGCGTAACAAAGGAGTGCACAGTGTTACATGAAAAGGTTACCACAAGCAATGAATAATGCAGCCGGCTAAAGGTTATGGATGAAAATTCAAAAGCTTACATAGACTTACATCGAATGAATTCATTGGCTGAAATGATTTTAAATACTATATAATGCTAAGTACTGACATACGGTTTTGCTCGATAGTTTTACTCCAAATCGAGTAATAATTACTGTGTGACCGCAAAACTGACAGCTCGAAGGCTCGCATCGAGCCAGCTTGATGGAATTGTCTATCGAGCAATGCTGAATGTGTGGACGAGCCGCGAGTTTTGCTTGACGTTATTGCTCAATCGAGCAAAACCGTAAGTGAGTACTTAGCATAACACACTTAACTTTTCCTTCAGTGATAAAACTGAGTACTGATTAAAATTGCATTCGCTAGTTAGATTATGAAGGAAGTGTCATAAATGTATGGGATTTGACATAACGCATCATGAGTCATGACGGTCTGATGATGATGAACTATTGCTAACAAAACTTGCGATTATGTCAGCTTTCAAAGAAAAAAACTATATCAAAATCGCCCCCCCCCTTCCAGGAATTAAGAAAGTAGCATAAACTCCAAAGAGCTAAGAAAAAATCAAGACTTCCGAATTCAACATAGCAACAGAACTAAAAATATAGAGTCAGTGAACTTAGCAATTAAAACTACCAGTGGAAGTCTAAAGCAATCAATTACCCCCTCCAGGAATTAAGGAAGTAGCATAAACTCCAAAGAGCTAAGAAAAAATCAAGACTTCCAAATTCAACATAGCAACAGAACTAAAAATATAGAGTCAGTGAACTTAGCAATTAAAACTACCAGTGGAAGTCTAAAGCAATCAACATTTCTTTCATCAAAGTGAATGAAAATGTCGATTGTGAATAGTGATTTAAGTATAAACTGCTAAAGAGCAGAGGCTTTTGGAATTAGTGAATTGATATGTACTACGAGTTACAACACACTTAAGATCGTTATCTTAAGAGCCCGGGTTACCCTCGAAATTCTCATACATACGTAATACCAAAATCATTTTCTCATACGAAAATATTTAACATGTTTGAGTTATTTTTCAGCTTAAAATAGTAATTACCTAGGTTCCTGTACAAAAATTAATTTCAAAATATTTAAACACTAAAAAATTTTTTTTGTGTATAATTTTTTTTACTAAATTTACTACTAAATATTTAAACACTAAAAAATAGAGTAAAACACTAAAAAATATATACATAAATATTAAATTTACTACAAAATATTTCAACTCTAAAAAATATTTTTTAGTATTTAAATATTTTGTAGTAAATTTACTATTTATTTATATATTTTTTGTGTTTTACTCTATTTTTTAGTGTTTAAATATTTAGTAGTAAATTTAGTAAAAAAAATTTATACACAAAAAAAAATTTCTTAGTGTTTACATATTTTGAAGTTAATTTTTGTTCAGGAACCTAGGTAATTACTATTTTAAGCTGAAAAATAACTCAAACATGTTAAATACTTTCGTATGACAAAATGATTTTGGTATTACGTATGTATGAGAATTTCGAGTGTAACCCGGGCTCTTAAGAAACAATCAATACTTCAATACTTGAATCAAAACTTCAATACTAATATTATAAATGCGAAAGTGTGTCCGTCTGTCCGCCTGTCTGTCTGTCTGTTACCTCTTCACGCTCAAACCGCTGAACCGATTTCACTGAAATTTGGCATGGATATACTTTGAGTCCCGGGAAAGGACATAGGATAGTTTTTATCCCGGAAAAATGTACGGTTTCCGCGCGATAAACGAATTTTGGCGCAATGGAGTTGCGGGCGTCATCTAGTAATACCATAACTCCAAATCACTTAAATGAGAAAGTATGTCTATCTATAACCTCTTAACGCTTAAACCACTGCTTTGATTCAGATGGGCTTTAGAGATAGTAAGTGTTTCGTGAAATGATATATAATGGATTTTATTTTGGAAGAATGTATGGTTGCCACGCGATAAATTAGCACAATATTCCGGGCAATATGTACAACTTAATATTGCTATTGAAAGAACCAAAACACCATGACTCACAAACTCCAAAATTTTAAAAACAAATATAATAATAGAAAAGCTGTGTTTATATAAATTTGGGGAAAGTTCAACGACCGGAATCGAACTCGTTTATACGATTCGAGGTCAAAAAACTAACTTACAGAAATAATAAAATACTAGACGAACGATAGAGCCATGCGCGAGTTGAGATTACCAACTTTAGTTCTGTTTGCTTTGGCTTAGAATTAAGTACTTAAAAAATTGGCCAAGTGCGAGTGGGACTCGCGCTCGTACCATTATAGAGCAAAATTGGGCCAAAAATTATGTTTTTTGTATGGGAGCCCCCCTAAATTTTTCATTTTATTTCAATATTATTATTAAATATTAAAGTACAAATATAAGTAAGGATTTTGGGAAAAAGTCAAGCACCTACCTGTTGCCATTATTGATACAGAGCAAAAAAGACGAAAAAAATCACATTTCTTGTATGGGAGCCCTCCTTAAATATTAATTTTATTTTGTTTTTAGTATTTGTTGTTATAGCGGCAATAGATATACACATTCTGTGAAAATTTCAACTCTCTAGCTATTACCGTTCTCGAGTTACAGCCTGGTGACAGACAGACGAACAGACAGACGAACAGACAGACCGACGGACAGACGGACAGACAATGAAGTCTTAGTAATAGAGTTCCATTTTTACCCTTTGGGTACGGAACCCTAAAAAAACTATCTGACTCTGTTTTGGTAGGGTGAATTGATAGCAATTTTCGGCATCTACTCACCTCTAGAAAAATATAAAAATCTATGAAATAAAAGTTACTCTTTTAGTTTTTAGAGCTACTTTTACAGAACTCTATACAATGGTGTAACAAAACGATACTGTACTCGGCGAAACATGGCGGTAGTGGTCATTGACTCCCTGTCAAAAACTTGTCATTTTCTATACAAACCCGCGATCGACAATATCTGACACTTCATTTTATATAGAAAATGACAAGTTTTTGACAGGGAGTCAATGACCGCTACCGCCATGTTTCGCCGAGTACAGTATAAGTATTATCACTTAGTTTTGTTACACCATACAAAATCGTAGTAGAATATGAACGTCATAATTGTATGTTAATGTTTTTGCCATGTGCATATAAATATCAATCCATACTTCCATACTAATATTATAAATGCGAAAGTGTGTCTGTCTGTCTGTCTGTTACCTCTTCACGCCCAAACCGCTAAACCGATTTTGCTGAAATTTGGCATGGAGATACCTTAAGTCCCGGGAAAGGACATAGGATACTTTTTAACATTGAAAAAGGTACGGTTCTACGCTATAAAGGAGTTTTTGCGCAACGGAGTTGCAGGCGTCATCTAGTATAATGTAAGTACATATTATGTGAATAAAGTACATATTTCAATTTGACCCTTTAAAAACTTCTTTGGCTTTTATAAATGTACCACAGAACTCTAAATTGCATTACTTTATAAACAACATATTACATAATATAATTTAAATGTTTAATTATAATGCTAATAGATAACGCAATCATTAGGGTCGTTTTGTGGTACTTTTTAAAAGAAATGAAACAGGAAAAGAGCAGACTGGATCACTTGATGGTAAGTTATCGATGATCAAATCGTGTGTGGCACCTCTATAATATTGACAGTCGCTTTTCTAGTCCTTAGAACCTCCAGAGCCTGTTTCCCACTTGGAAAAACACAATATAATCGTTTTTACGCCGGTTTTCTGCGAGGCCGTGATATTGAATTATTTCTTTCAAGCTTCTTCAATTACAAGAAACCAATGAGTGACTCTGCATAATAATTGAATAACTCGTCATAAACAAACGTATTTTATTACTATGAAATCTCTCTGAAAACAAAAGGAAAACCAACATTTTCCTCAGATTCAACCTCCTACATTTTCATGGGTCCCGCTCCGCGTGCGATAGCGCGGTTATCTCCTGAACTGTCGCGGATGCTGCGAGATCTCTCCTGTGCATCTCCTGTGTACTTCTGCGCGCCTGGTACAACCCGCATCTCAGATAGCTACGGCTACGCGATTATGTCAGCTATTCCGCAAAACAGACAGGTTTTTTTCGTATGGCAGCGTTTGATAACCTTCAGAGACGGTTATAACTTATGAATATTCTGCGTAGATGAAATTGTTTTGTGCGAACAAATAGAAAACTTTTTGGTTTTCAATTTTTGTGCATTTTTGTCTATCTTTATCCCACCAAAAAACATTTTCATGTAAAAATGCTGCCAAGATGAGAACATACACTCAGCCCTAAATCTAAAAGCCTTAATTTTACACATAAATCGTGGCAAAATACTTGATATAATGTGTCAACCGCACGAGAAGAATCTAAAAACTCTACACATTACTCAAAATCGGTGGCTTGGCCATTTTGTTGCGCTTAATATAAAAGTTATTAGGTAAGTACAACAGAAGAGTAGTTCAAAGCTCATAAGCATGACCAATAACAAAATGGCCAAGCCACCCATTTTGACTGTTATGTAGAGTTTTTAGATTCTTCTCGTGCGGCTGACATATTATATTAAGTATTTTGCCACGATTTATGTGTAAAATTAAGGCTTTTAGATTTAGGGCTGAGTGTGTAAGGTTTGAAACTTGGCTCTACATGAGATCTCACTACTTTTTGACACCACGAACTATTATTTCTCATCTTGGCAGCATTTTTACATGAAAATGTTTTTTGGTGGGATTTCATTTCTTTTTGTAAGATTTACCACACACGTTTTTATGAAATTAAGGGGCATACGAGCATGTGCATTCGCATTATTAGAAAAGTTGCAAGTGCTTTGCCAGCCTTTAAGAGGGGATCGGTTATATATAAAATTAGGGGACAAACGAGCAAACAGGTCACCTGATGGAAAGTACTACCGTCGCCGAGTTGCCATTCTTTCAGAAAGAAAAGGCTTAATTAAGGGAATAGGGAAAAGGGGTATCCCTATTCCCCTGTTTTCTTTCCCTTTTTTATGAAATTAGGGGGCAAACAAGCAGACAGGTCACCTAACGGAATGCAATTGCCATCGCCCATGGACACTGTAACATTAGAAGAGTTGCAAGTGCGTTTTCGGCCTTTTTAATTTTTATGAAGGAATAGACTAAGGGAATAAGCAGAAGAGAATTATAGGGATAAGGAATAATGTATTGGTATAGAGTGCAGTTGGGCCTCCGCTAAACTCACTTACTAGACGAAACACAGCGCAATCGCTGTTTCACGCCGGTTTTCTGTGAGTCTGTGGTCTCTCGAGGATAATACGTATTTTTTAGGGTTCCATAACCATAGGGTAAAAACTGGAACCTACTACTAAGACTTTGTTGTCTTTCCGTCTGTCCGTCTGTCAGTCTGTCTGTCTGTCTGTCTCCAGTCTGTAACTCAAGAACAATAGTTAGAGAGTTGTTATTTTCACAGATTATGTATATTTGTTGCCGCTATAACAACAAATATTAAAAACAAAATAAAATTAATATTTAAAGGGGGCTCCCATACAATAAACATGATTTTTTTGACCTATTTTGTTCTATATCAATAATGGCAACGGGTAGGTACTTGATTTTTTCTCAAAGTCCTTAATAATAAGTCTACTTTAATATTTAATAATAATATTAAAATAAAATAAAAAATAAATGGGCTCCCATACAAAAACACAATTTTTGGCCTAATTTTGCTCTATAAGTGTACGGATCGGTTGGGTTTGATATTTTTTTTATTGTTTCTGTACTAATGGTATGTTACATACCAAATTTCAGCTTTCTCAGACTTTAGGAAGTACCCTAACAGTTTTGATGATAGGTATAAATTGTGCCAAAATTGTGGGTTTTTGGACATCTATAAAATCTAAAGTATAATTTTTTTTCATTATTTCACTCATGTCATTATAACCTAAAAATTTCAAGTATCTGGCATTATCCAAACCAAAGTTACGAGGGTTCAAAAATACGACGAATCGTTTCGAGAAAAGGTAGGTAGTGCCCTTGCGCGCTTCGCTTGGCTCATCTTGGCGGGGGCACTCCCGTGCCCCCAGATACTAACCCAAGAGCCAGGGTTTTTCTGTAGATGTTCTGTATAGAGGGCCGTAAGAATGATCAGCAACTATGCAGTCGTGATTCCTTTAGGAGGCAAAAAGTGGAGAAGGTCTACCTAACATTATAAAACTAACGTCGTGTTCACACCAAACCGACTGTAAGCCGCCGAATGTGAGCGATCGTACGCAGTATATTGTATTTCCATACATATTCACCTTTTCGTTCACACCTAACCGACAATACGCTATTATGCTAGGCGTAGGCGCGGACCATCGAAACCGTATATTTTCACGTTCACACTGGGGCTCACAGTGAGCCTGCTCACATTCGGCGGCTCACAGTCGGTTTGGTGTGAATACGGCCTAAATATAATATATTTTTTGTATTTTCTTCGCAATAGCTATAGAAATCTCTTTCCATTGCTATACTTTTGCGATATTTGGTGATTTTTGTCAGACTCTCCCTTTTTAAGTCTAACATCAGGTTTATTGGAAACTAGGTGACGCCCGAAAGTTCGTTTCACCAAAATACGTTTCGCGCGAGAACCGTACATTTTTCCGGGATAAAAAGTAGCCTATGTCCTTCCCCGGGACTCAGAGTATCTCCATGCCAAATCACAGCAAAATCGGTTCAGTGGTTCGGGCGTGAAGAGGTAACAGACAGACACATTTTCACAATTATGATTATGGATTAATGATTATGGATTAATGACCAAGCTCTGATACTAATTTGGAGGTAAAATATCTGTGAATGAGCAGTGTAGGCAGCGCGGGAACTGCAGAGCGTTTTCACCACTTTCTACTCCCTTTCACTCCGTGCCTGACTCAGTAGGGTTGAACATTCGAGCTTTAATTTTTTTCAAACTCGTTAATAACGTCTATTTTCCACATACTTCAGTAATACCTCGATCGTGGGAATCGCAGACACTAGATTTTTAATTGTTATGCGACAGCCGTCTGCCGCTTGGGCCTATGGCTTGGGGATTGATTGGTTTTTTTCAACTATTGATCGCTAGGGCGCTGCATTGATGATATTCCTAGACGATCGTATTATTATTTATTATTTAAATAGTGATACTTTCGATACCATGGATCCAAAATAAATCCATACAGATCTATAATAAATAAAATGAATTGTTTTGTTACAAGTCTCGTTAAAACTCGAGTACGGCTGAAATGATTTAGCTAATTTTAGTCTTGAAATATTCGTTCGGAAGTCCGACTTATCACTATAAGTTACAAGCTAAAATACTTTCGCATCATTATTACTCAAGATGAGTATTGTATGAAATACAATGTAAAATACAATAAGAAATAAAATTACATTTTAAAACTTAATAACAACCACTTTTTTCACTATTTTCACTATTCGTAACTGGTGAGTGATGACTGATGAGGCATTTTTACAAAACAGTACAAATTGTTTAGTAATACGCAAAAGAAAAGAAAAAAATATTCTTAAAGACCAACTTTTGTTGCAGTCGACAGCCCTAACTTTGTTTACTAAATCATCATAACAATTTAGAACAATCTAGATGGAATTCGTCATGAGCTACTTTTATGCTTATTTAAATGTTTTTGTGTATTTTAGTTACTTGTTACTTATAAGCATAGCGTAAGAGCCGAGATGTGCTCTGCAGCTGTACGGAGGCACAGAATATATACGGAGATTTAACATTATTTTACAGATTATGTTATAACTTGATTTTAAGTATGGGATTTAGAATAATTAGGCTTTATGACTAACTAGATAATGCCCGCAACTCCGTTACGCCAAAACTCGTTAATCGCGCGGGAACCGTACATTTTCCGGGAAAAAAATATCCTAGTAGGTATGTTCTTTCCCGGGACTCAAAGTATCTCCATCTATACCCAGCAAAATCGGTTCAGCGGTTTGGGCGTGAACAGACAGACAAATTGATACACTTTGCTGGATGCGACTGCACCTGAATATGAGATACCTTTTAGAAAGCTTTTACCAAAGGGACATTGAATCAAAAATGTACTCCACTTATTTCCAAGTACAGTTTTCTAATGGCGATTTCTATGGTTGTTCGAAACGTCAAAACGCTTTCGTTTTCCTCATTTCACTTCAACTAGGCCCGAGATTAACGACCAAGAACAATGAACTTGTGGTCCACTTTTTCCGTAATAACTTGCCACCGTACAATTCGCACTTGACAGTCAAGTTGACTGTGAGAAACTGACTAAAAAAAATGCTAATGTAATTAGAGGAACATGCACGCTTTTCGTTACTTGTTACAAAATATAAAGATTGATATTATCTTTATATTTTGTAGGAGAATATAATTATAATTCTTTATTCATACATATTTGTAAAAATTTACTATTTCAAATGCTTTTTAGCCACTCCTCGGGTTAGGCCACAATGAATTGGGAGGCTTTAGTAAAAAGTATGCTTCTATCTACACTTTTCTAATAGCTATGTATTGGTCCATCTTAAAAAATCCGGACAGGCCGTCCAATAGTATACTACGCCCACCATTTAAAAAGTTAAAGTTTTCCCTATGCCCAAATCTAAAAAAAAAATTCGTTCCATTTTCAATTTTTTTTTCAGGTGTCAAACTATCTCGCGCGCACTGGCCGGCAATAAAAGAGAAATAAAACCGTCAAGATCATGGCCACTTTCACTGTTTTCTCCGACCTGATTGCGGTGACCTTCAGGATTACTTTCGTCTAGAGAAAGTATAGGATTGGGGTCAAGGGGACCCTGGGAGACTTTTATGGGATCTGACGCGAGCAGACGCGTTTGACGTCACTCTTTAGGATTTTCGCGCGGAAAGAAAAAGCTTTTTTTGCAAGCCGCTTGCAAGGGTGCTCTTGAATTTTTGTTAGAGTGGGTTGCACCAGAGGCATGGTTATAGTTACAGTTATTATTAAAGTTATAGATATAGTTAAGGCTAACTTAACTTTAACCTTAGCTTTGACCACAGAATTCGACAGCTAAGGCTGTTGCGTTTAATTTTTTATTAAAGCTACAGTTAATGGGATGGAGAGGAAAAAATAAAATTGAAATAACCGTAAAAATCGATAGGAAAAATATTTATTCATAACAACAAATTTTCACGAAAAATTTCGACCTAAGATGAGCGGGATATGGCGTCCAACCAAAGATTTGACATTTTGCTCTGTGTTTAAAGTTATAAAGCCCGTCACAGACTTAGCTATAATATATATTAATATATTCATAGCAAGGCATATTATTCTATACTAAATCCACATGTCACAGAAATATATATTATAGCTGAGTGTGTGGTCACGCGAAAATTAGTATAGAAAATATATATTAATATGCCTAGCTATAAACATATTAATATTTATTATAGCTAGGTCTGTGACGGGCTGAACTAGTTAAAGTTACAGCTTAAATAGTTAAAGTAAGTTGGTGCAACCCACCCTTAGTAGTATTTTTAAAATGATATCAGTTACCTAACATTTAAAACATCTGAAAAAGGAATGAAATTGTCTCCTCTTTAGAAATGTTTTCCGCAATCGCATCTGCACAATTATTTGCATAGTAATTTAGTGCTGTAAATTATTGGTGGAAATGTTCAATAAACTAATGAATTATGGAACACAATCTACTTGCACTATTTCCATTAAGTATATTTAAAGTTTATATAGTGTTTCGTTATTTGTATGTTTGTATATGTGACTGAATCTTTAAAGAGTACGAAAGCAATGGCGTTTTTAATGAAACACCACAAAATCGTCAGGCGCAAATAAATATTCCAACTGATTTTGTCGCACTTTTTACAATTTTAGACTGTTATATATATATATATATATATATATATATATATATATATATATATATATATGTGTGTGTGTTAGTCGCGCTAAAACTCTAAAACGGCTGAACGAATTGGGCTGATTTTAGTTTTAAAATATTTGTAGGAGTCCAGGGAAGGTTTTAAAATGGCACGAAGTTCACCGGGACAGCCAGTAATATATAAAAATGGATTTCCAAATGTGTTAGTCGCGCTCAAACTCGAAAACGGCTGAACGGATTGGGCTGATTTTAGTCTTTTAAAATATTCGTAGAAGTCCAGGGAAGGTTTTAAAGTGACACGAAGTTCACCGGGACAGCTAGTTATTTTATAATTTTGTAACAAACAAAAATATATAAATATTATGGATTGTATTGACGTCTTAACGGTATGAAAAAAATACAATGTACTGTTGAGAAAGTCGTCTATAAAATGTTGGAATTACTTTTTACCACTTTAATATGAAATAGTTGAGTAAAAAAATATGTAACTCGGCAAAATTTTGCAGAAATTTTTATTTATTTTGTGGAAGAAAAGAGGGGAGGCCTTTGCCCAGCAGTGGGACACAGTTGGCCAATAATAATAATAATAAATAATATATAATTTATATATATATATATATATATAATATATATATATATATATATATATATATATATATATATATATATATATATATATATATATCATATACATATACCATATATACATTATACATCTGTAACAAAACTATGTGATAATAATTTGGGGTCTGTATATTGTGTCCCTTGGCCCTTGTGAGTTGTGTACTTGTAAAGTTTACCGTGAACGTAGGAACTCTTATTCTTTTCTCTTTACTTTGTTACAGCCTATCTTATTATTTTAAACTGCATACAGCATACTTGTTGCATACGGCATACTGCAATGTGAATTAACCCTAAGGGCCAGGCCACAACACTTTGTACTTTGTTGCGGCGTGAGGCGTCGTACGCAAAAACAACCTTTGAAAAGCAATTTTTGTTTGCGATGCTTCCCCGCAACGTTATGGTTGTGGCATGGCCCTAAGCTATAAGTTAAAGTGCCAATACCACATGATTACAGTTCTAAATTATAATTTAATGTAATATCTATAATATTATCGCCATATAATCAACAGGCAGACATTAAACTGTCGGACAGAATTTGTGAGTTTTTGTGGGAAAGTGCGAGAAAACGATCAAAAGGCGGTATCGGTGAAAGTTGCATAATTGAAGTGACATTATATGATTTATGTACAGATTTCTAATGTAAAGGTCCCAAATACATCTACCGAGTATAGTGACGAGACAGTCCCCTTGCCCTGACGATTTTGTAGATTTTGTATCGACGGTCAATGACTGTCAGGCAGCCTGCCGACCAGAGCCTACAGGCGGACTGTTAATGTGACCCTTAACACGGGCGCCGGCAGAAATAATTTCCAAGGGGTGCAGATTTTAGTTTTCTTTCTTTTCTTTTTACTTTTTACGAACAACAGTGACTGCCTATATAAGTCAACAGAATACATTTAGTGCCGAAACATTACGAAATATCTTTGTACGGTATGGTTATAAGGTTATACAGACAGCTTTCAATAACTCCTGGTGATCCCGATATTCCCCACCACCTGGCACCCCCCTGCCGGCGCCCATGACCCTTAACCATGACGAATGCTTGGCCGAGAGCTGCACTGTTCTGCCACTCGATTTTGACCACCTATACCAGTCACCAATTAGTTTTACTCGGGGTCCGTTTTAAGAAATAAAATGACCTTCGTTGTCCACACATTTTGTAAAAAAAAATATTTATTTAGGTACATATGAATGAGAAAAGTGTCAATTTTTGTTGCTTGTTTGAAACGAAATTGGTGCAAGCTATTTACCATCTATTGACATTAAATCCTGGAGATGTTCATCAGTAAGTCAAGACCGAAATTTATTTTTAACGAAGTTCATCTTCGAAAATGCTTGATCCGCAAACAATGGGTCGGCGGTCCGGATGCGGACCGCGGTCCACCATTTGGTGACCCCGGCCTAAAGTATTATTAATTATCACATAGTTTTGTTACTCGTATCATCAACTCGTCTCGTTGAGGCCAGACATGGTCCAGCTTAGCGGCCCACATTTGACGTAAAGGTCAATAATCAATCAGCTTTCAACCACTTTCACTGACCAAGGTTGCCTCGCGGACGTTGAACTGCCAATTTGCCATCCAGCCGAACAACTTCGGGACTTTCAAGTTCGCAAAAAAACTGCCGGTGTCTCTCCCGATGTCAATATGATTGTGCCCTCAGAACAGATGCGAAAATGTGCGTGTCTGTCTATCTGTCTGTCTATTACGTCTTCACGCCCAAACCGCTGAACCGATTTTGCTGAAAGGTATGGAGATATTTTGAGTCCCTAGAAAGGACTAGGATAAGTACTTTTTATCCCGGAAAAATGTACAGTTCCGATAAACTAATTTTGGCGCAAAACGGAGTTGCGGGCGTCATCTAGTAATAAATGAAATTTAAAATAACTGGCCATTTGCGCCATTGAAAAGATTCAAAACCGAAAATTTAGTTAACATTTTAAAAGAGACATCTGTTGGCATTTCAGTAAACTAAAATAACTACTTTTTCTTACCTGGACGAAACTGTTTTACATATTAATGTTGCCACTCCATCTAATCTGCCGCTAACTAGGGTAAAAATTACAGGTAACTTATATTGTCAAAAAATTAAAATAGATATTAATTGATGCGCCTGTAAGACATTTATAATACTTTCTTTATGTAAAAAAAGACTCCGGGAGTGTCGGCAGAAGTGAAAACTTGATTATTAACGTTGTGCATTTTTTAACCCATTTTTTATGAAAATCAATTATTCAAAAATCGTTTTTTTTTAATTAATCGAAACCCTTACAATCGATTAAATTTTTAACCCATTTTTTTTCATCAAGGTTCATCAAGGTTTTTCGATCAGCACGAGAATCTGACGCGAGTTTCACAGTTTTTACCCATTGCATCCCACAAAAGTGCTCAACGCCGCTAAAGAAGTTTTCACTTCAAAAAACAATTTCTTCATTTATGTATTCTTATAACAAATTCATAATCCATTATGAGCGGGAAATAGGCTACTTGACCTACTTTTTTTCTTCATGCTAATCGTTTCTTAATCATTCATTTTCACAAAATATACTAATATTTTAATATTTTACACAGTACAAACCCATAAAAACGTTTATTGAAAAATACGCCTCTTAAACGGCGTCGAAAATACTGTGTAAACATTTTTTATGTGCTAAATGTACGAGTCTAAAAGTGCCCAAAAATTATAAAAGAATTAAATAAGAAATTAGAAATCATTTGTAATGTTGAAAACTTTTGGAGAAAAGTTTTGGCCATTTCATTTCCCGTCTACAATAAATGGAGATAATATAATAAAACTGATGTTTTAAGTGAATTATTCAATTAAATATATTTTACAAATCTTTCTATGCTTATTCTTATTATTTATGTACAGATGAACTTACATATTATAACGAGCGCGATAAATAAAAGATATTAAATTACTATGAGGATGATGTCACATCCAAATCGGAAGTACCGTAAAAGCGTTTTCGTCAGTACAAATCATATTTTCATAAAATCATATTTTCAAATCGGCTTTATTTATCAATCATAAGCTTTTGTTTGATGATAAGGATAAAATACGGTTTCCTAGGCCAAGTTCTACTAGAAATATGCATTTGTTGAATGAAATTGAATATAGGTCAAGTAGCCTATTAAAACGAATTCAAACTTTAAGCATAATGAGTAATTCTTACTTGATTATATTATTGATATCATTTAAAATGAAAGTAAGAACATATTGTTTTAAATTTTAATGAAAAAAATGTTTTTTACAGCTTAAAAATTAAAATATATTTTATAAATTTGTAACACTCAATGTCGCCATTTGCCAATGACCCTAGCCAATGACAAAGCGGCAAGCCACGCTTCAAAATTGACGTATGTAAATGTCAATTTGTGTCAAATTGCATTTGTCATAGCAAATGTAGCGAAATCTGTCATCGTACCGTATTTAATTTTACGTTTAGGATAGCGTACAGGGACATTATGAACAAAAAGTGCTGTAATTTTTTAATATTCTCGCTGCTAGTTTGTCCCATACTGGCAGAATGGAACACACGGGACTACGTGAGAAGGGAACACTCGCTAACAAAACCGTACCAGGGTGAGTGACCTGTGCCAATGACTTTGTACTTACAGAATTCCTCAAATCATAAATTACATGGTCAATTTACAGGCAGCGGCATGTCTGTCCCGTACTGGGACTTCCTAGGTAGTACAATCGTCACTTCCAACTATGTCCGCCTCACCCCAGACTTGCAGTCCAAAGCCGGCGCGATTTGGAACACAGTGGTAAGCAAAACACTCCTTTATGCACTTGCATATAAAAACCAAACCGAGAAATACGCATTAAGTTTAATTTAATTACATTTACGCTCGTCCACCGTGTCTCATATGCATAGGATTATGCACTGTGTTTTCAAGGTGTAGTTGTAATTATATTGTTCACCAAGGTTCATTGAGAAGGTTAAAAGTTCTAAAACTACTGTATTTTCAAATAAGTATGCTATGAGTATGCTTATGTAAACTACAAAAGATATAGGTATTAGAAAACATATTTTGCAGTGTAATAAATCTGCATTCCATATTACATTGTGTTAAGTTTTACATTTTAAAACTGGCAAACCTGACTTCTTACATGTGCAATCTATGAAACAATACTAAAAAGCCATCACCAGCTATTAATATTATATTTTTAGTAGTTTAAAAATAATTTAATCCTTCGATCATGGATTCTTGGAAATCTACTGTTTACACAGTCAAATTCGACCTTTTGGGAGTTGATAGGTTTAAGCGAACATACAGCTTAAGCGACTTCATTTTGTAAGACAAGAGCATTAAATTTGCAAGTATATTGGATGCTTAGAATATTAATTTTATGAAACCGTTAGATAATCCAACCATTAAATTATTTAATTACTTGTAGAAAGTTTCGTATGTATCAAAATATATGCCATGAGCATATAATTACAGATAAGAACCAAAGATAAAACTTGGTATACCTTCTGAGCTCTTTATTTATCCTGTGGCAGTTTTAATTTTTTATTTTGACTCTTAAAACTTTTAAGCAGAGTTTCTTAGAACAAAGCTTTTAAGCACAAATGAAACACAATATTGCGTGCACTTTTTCCACTATATTCATTAAATAATTACAATTTAAGCACGACCGGTTTCGAAATAAATCATCATCAGGTGATGATTTATTTCGAAACCGGTCGTGTTTAAATTGTAATTAATTAATGAATATAGTGGAAAAAGTGCACGCAATATTGTGTTACATTTGTGTATAAGATGAATTTCCATCAAGAACCGACAGTGCAATCAATTACACAAAGCTTTGTTCCAAGAAATGGGCTATAGTACTACAGTCCGTGTGAGCCAATGGTGTATTTATAAAATGCATCTGACAATGTGGTAAACCATGATACAAACTAAAGAATATGCTGGTCTGATGTAAATAAAATGGACACAGTTTAGGATAAAACTTGAATCTAAGATGTGAATAAACTAAATTCGGTTATTAACCCATCGATCGTGGCAAAACGAGACACAATAGCTTGGGGCTTGATGAATTAATGTCAATACAATTTTAAGCGCCTGTTTAACCGCTTCCTGATAATGCTATCCGCCACCTAACTTGATGCATAGAGTATGGAGAATCTGTCAAATAAGCCTATCGGGCATCTTATCAGGAAGCAGTGAAACAGGCCCTAAATGTACTTAATACTTATGTTATCTTATCTTCAGGTTAACAATACATATTTTCTACTGCAATTCTTTATTTCATGCACAATAAAACTAAGCAATAGTATTATTTGCTTATCTTTTTTTGTTGTACCTTGCACTACTTATTGTGCTACAGTAGAATATCATATTATCAACAATTTAGTTGCGTAAATTTTGCGATGATGATACTTATCCTGTGTCCTTTCCCCGGACTAAAAGAATCTGCATGAAAGATTTTAATCTAAATTGGTTCAATGGTTAATGCATGTTGAGATTGATGAGGTAAAAAACAGGCAGACATGCGCTGACAATATTAAAATGCATTATAAACTTTTTTGCATCACATGAAAGTACCTTACGACCATCCATATCCATACTAATATTAGAAATGCGAAAGTGTGTTTGTCTGTCTGTTACCTCTTCACGCTCAAACCGCTGAACCGATATTGCTGAAATTTGGCATGGAGACACTTTGAGTCCCGAAAAAGGACATAGGATACTTTTTGTCCCGGAAAAATGTACGGTTCCCGCGCGATAAACGAGTTTTGGCGCAACGGAGTTGCGGGTATCATCTAGTTTCAATATATTATCTACTAGACGTTCCGCGCGGCTTCGCCCGCGTAAATTAGATATTTCACAGAAAAATTAGTCCACAAAAAATAGCCTATGATCCTTAACGTGGTCTACTTCTTATCTGTGCTAAATAATAGAAAAATTGCTCCCGTAGTTCGTGAGATAAGCCCTTTCAAATAATTTCCCCCTAATTTTTCCACATTTTCCTCTATTTCTTCGCTCCTATTAGTCGTAGCGTGATAAAATATAGCCTATAGCTTTTCTCAATAGAAGGACTATCTAAAACTGAAACAATTTTTCAAATTGGAGCAGTAGTTCCTGAGATTAGCGCGTTCAAATAAGCCCTTTCAAATAATTTACTCCCGTTTTTTCCACATTTTCCTCTATTTCTTCGCTCCTGTTCGTCGTAGCGTGATAAAATATAACCTATAGCCTTTCTTGATAAATTAACTATCTAACACTGAAAGAATTTTTAAAATCGGACCAGTAGTTCCTGAGATTAGCGCGTTTAAATAAGGCCTATTTCTGCGCTCCTATTAGTCTTAGCGTGATAAAATATAGCCTATAGCCTTCCTCGATAAATGGTCTATCTAACATTGAAAGATTTTTTTTTAATCGGACCAGTAGTTCTTGAGATTAGCGCGTTCAAACAAACAAACTCTTCCGCTTTATAATATTAGTATAAATGTGGTAAAAACCTAAACCTCCAATACCCTTGGTCACCAGTTACCATGCATATTATTTGGACCACAATAATTATTATTAGCCTTCTTGCTGGTACTAACAATATTATATTTGTATCATAGTAAAGTTAGCTGTTCTAGGAGATGTGACACATAGGCCTCCTCCAACTGTTTCCATTCGTTTCTGTTCCTAGCCACTATCGTCCATGTCACCCCCGCTATCTTTTATTTAAACCACAATAAAGTTAGATAAATAAATTTGCTGCTACATACTTCATGGAGCCTCGTTAATTCTGACTAACATTCATTAAGTCTTATCAGTTACCTTTGTATTGTGACCTACTTTACATTATTTGCATTGAAAATTATGCCCGTATAACCTATGTATGTTAGCCACATGTTTAAGTGTCAGCTACCCACTAGATATAAGTATATCACTTAGGAAAGGTACATTAACAATCTTATATATTTTACCAGAACTCGAAATTAGCTTTATAAGTTCATACCAAATTTTATTACGATCGGATTAGCTGTTTAAGCGTGAAGAGGATACATACATACACAGCTTAGCACAAACACTTTAAGTTTCGAAAAAGTGATAGGATAGTAATAATAAAAACTCCCACATTGGTTTTAGTGACGGTGGCCGGTTTCATTGAAGCCGGGCCTGTTACGCAGGAGTAACTTTATATAGATTTGGAGGTCACGACATTTTTGGTCACGATATCCAAAATGACTTATTTTAGATTGACAAGATAAAGAGCAACTATCTGATGCCAAATATGTCGGTCTGCCTGCGTAAAGTAGTTGCGTTCTCTGTATAGGGCGCCTGAAAACCCAGTTATCATGACCAAAAAAAAATGATAAGGTAAATGGCTGAGTAAGTTATATTAGGTAAGTACTAGTTCTCATATCAGTAGCGTAAAAACTGACCAAATATTCGGTTGCGTTATGAAGAAACGAGCGTTCAAACGTGGCTTAATATTGTGACCAAAAAAAAATGATCTGCCCATCTAGCATACGCCAACGAGAAAATTTTGTCTACACGTTTTCTCGATGTTTGATGGCGTTTCTCTTCATCTCTATTGACCCTAACATGACATAATTTTTTTCTCGTGTAGATCTGTCGTCAAAATCTATCGACATGATCTTGACATTATGTCGTTATCGACAATATAATGCACGTATTACAGAATAGTAAAAGTCTTGAATAATTATACATTGAGCGGTATTTCTTCGACCAGAGTTTCACCTTACACGTCTCAAAGTTATTTACAGAATGAATTCATCAATGCAATATGGCTGGCTTTTATACCATTTTACACAAAAGAAACGAACTTCCGTTGACAATTTAATACTTCAGTCGGAATTTCCAGGAATTGCTATTGTATTCTATTGTTGTCGCGATCACCGGTGCTCGCGCGGGGCCTGAAGGATTAAATATAGTAAAATCATTAAGGAATACATTAAAAATTAAGAATGGCTAAGAATAAGTAAGTATTGTAATTCTAAATATTAATTAATGTACTTCTCATATTTAAAATAATTATTTACTTAAATATGAGAAGAGGAAGTTATAACGGAAGTAAATAATCCTCCCGTCCATTTATAACTGACTATTTGTCCAAATCAATTACCTAACTTATTACTATATAAAATATAATAATCACTAATTAAACTTAATAAAGTGACTAACATAATATATCGATTTAAATAAAATAAATATGTAGCTTGTCCATTGACATCCGCTAACACTACGAGAGTGAGATATCTCGAGATTTTCTCGTTTGCGCATCTTATGGCTGGTTTACACGTATTAAGTAGATAGTAGTAACTAAATTCTAATTGTCATCTACCTTAGGACTTACTAAATTTTAACTTGCTACTTGCTACTAAATTTTGTGTTTACACGCAATTAACAACTTAAAATTAAGTTAAAATTTAGTTAATTACTTATCTACTTAATACGTGTAAACTAGCCCTTAGGCCGGCATGTAAATGGCTGAAAATTACAAATCGTAAACTGTCATTACGTACTAGCTTATTGGCACCAAAACTGACCAAATATTTGGCTGCAATTCATGGTTATCGGCGACCTATGTCTGAACGTATATTCTTTTAAAAGTATTTTACTAGTAAAGTGCTTGGTTCAAAAACGAAAAACACATGCTTTTATGACTGGTGAGGAAACTTTTCATCGATGATTAAAATATCTAATCGCTAAAAAATCTGAAATCTCACCCTGCTCCGTCATCAGACTCTCACCACCAACCAAGTGTAGCGAATCAGGTCATCAGTAGAAAACAAATGAGCCCAAGCTCAAGGGGTTTCGCAACAGCCATGGAAGAGTTATATTCCCCACCACGACACCATCATATCAGAATATACGTTCAGACATAGGTCGCCGATAACTATGAATTGCAACCAAATATTTGGTCAGTTTTGGTGCCAATAAGCTAGTACGTCCTGACAGTTTACGATTTGTAATTTTCAACCATTTACCTGATCTTTTTTTTTTTTTTTTGGTCACAATATTAAGTCACGTTTGAACGCTCGTTGCTTCACAACGCAACCGATTATTTGGTCAGTTTTTACGCTACTGATATGAGAACAACTAGTACTTACCTAATATAACTTACTCAGTCATTAACCTTATCGTTTTTTTTTTTTGGTCATGATAACTGGGTTTTCAGGCGCCCTATACAGAGAACACAACTACTTTACGCAGGCAGACCGACATATTTGGCATCAGAGAGTTGCTCTTTATCTTGTCAATGCTATGTAAGTCATTTTGGATATCGTTACCAAAAATGTCGTGACCTCCCGTAATAATAGTGCCCAAGTGTGTGCACACTGCACAGTACACAAGAGCTCTCTGTATTCCTTTTACTGTTATAACCCAGTGGAACGGAAGACCGACACGACTGGCGAGAGATCAGGCGCAGGACCGACTTTTTACATGCCCATCCGACGCATGTATCGTCTTACTTGTCAGACAATCAGGGGATCAGCCTGCATTGTCCTGACTCCTAACCAAACTTGGAAATAACATGTTTCCAACGCGGTAATCGAACCCACGACCTCTAGAATCGAGATTCGAGAGCCACGCTCTAACCACTAGACCACGGAGGCATAGGACTATACAGTATGTTAGTGTAAACAACAGGCTACTTGACCTACTTTTTTTCTTCATGCTAATCGCTTCTTAATCATTTATTTTCACAAAAAAAAACTAATATTTTAATATTTAACACAGTAGAAACTGATGATTGAAAAAAAATGATTATTGAAAAATATGCCTCTTAAATGGCGCCGAAAACACTGTCCGCCATAGTGTGACGTCATACGCTTTGTATTTATAAACTCTCTTTATTGAACATTTTTTCATGTGTACGAGTCTAAAAGTGCCCAAAAATTATAAAAGAATTAAATAAGAAATTAGAAATCATTTGTAATGTTGAAAACTTTTGGAGAAAAGTTTTGGCCATTTCATTTCCCGTCTACAATAAATGGAGATAATATATAAAACTGATGTTTTAAGTGAATTATTCAAGAAAATATATTTTACAAATCTTTCTACGCTTATTCTCATTATTTATGTACAAATAAACTTACATATAACGAGCGCGATAGATAAAAGATATTAAATTACTATGAGGATGACGTCACATCCAAATCGGAAGTACCGCAAAAGCGTTTTCGTCAGTACAAACCCTATTTTCATAAAATTATATTTTCAAATCGACTTTATTTATCAATCGCTTTTATTTGATGATAAGGGTGAAATACGGTTTCCTAGGCCAAGTTCTACTAGAAATATGCATTTGTTCAGTGAAATTGAATATAGGTCCAAGTAGCCTAGTTGTACGGTTCTTGAAAAAAATCGACGTGATGAGTTAATTGTCTTCTTAAAATGAGCTCCTTAATGTTAATTAAGATAAATTATGAATCATAGTTATACTCTGCATGTCTTGGCCTCGTGAACTTGAAACAAAGGACCTTGCACTCACAACGATCACATATTTACACACAAACAGTCAAAGCAATTTACATATTGAATGCATTTATTTTTTTATTCGTTTTTAATGTTTTTGATGTTGTTTAGAAAATTCTAGATGTTTAATCTTAGAGTCTAGATTGTTAAATCAATTTTTTTATTACATATAATATATTAATAGGCTTTGTCTAACATATTATATGTAGCATGGGTAGGTATAGCATTAATCATAATAATTCACATTATTATTTATAGTTCTGTGACCTGTAATGTAACATGAGGATTTTTTTAATATATGGTATTGGTCATATTAGATAATTAACGATCAAACGAACTTACCTGTACGTGAAGTTCGATCGTAATTATACGAGTGTTTCGTCCGAAGAGATTAGTATAATTAGAATATGAACACATAGTAGTTACGCCAGTGACTCCGCTCCAGGCACTATGTTTAGAGATTATAACTCTAAAAAATATAAATAAAAAACTTACAGTTGCTCTCTGGTATATACTTTATGGTCCGGTCCGCGGCTTCCTGTTCCGGTGTCTTACCTCGGCCAACCGCCATGATTCGACTTCATTCCTTGAGAGATATTTGTGATATTTCATCTATGGGTATACCTGTTAGGGAGGGTGGGTTATACTAATCTCTTCGGACGAAACACTCGTATAATTACGATCGAACTTCACGTACAGGTAAGTTCGTTTGATCGTTAATTATACTCGTGTTTCGTCCTCGAGATTAGTATAATTAGAATATGAACACATAGTAGATGTTTAGAGTAAGAAATATCACAAATGATGTCCCTTATTGGATAAAATGTAATATAGTCCATACCTTATAACATTATTTTGAACAATACTTTGTTATACCTATTTAAATAAATACATTAATTATTGAACAATAAACAAATAATTTATTTATTTGTCATTATTTTTATATAACCTCCATGTAAATATATAAAAGACAGGTTACGTTGTTAACAATAGGTCTATCATAGACTTAGCAAAGGTAGAAGACTTGCCGCTTCACCCAGCAGATTGTCTGATACTATTAATGTTAGTGTCTTTTTCTCGATTATAAAAGTTGCTGTATGTCTTGTACTTTTAGACATAAACATGAAAACGTCAATTTCACTATCCATTAATGTAATTTTAATCCCAAGAAAGAGGTTCTGAATGTCTAATTATGGTTTTCTAAACCTAAGAGAGAGTTAATTATTATCAGGTCTTGTAATATGTTTAGACCTATTTGTGCTCCTAATGCGGTAGCATGAAAGATCTGAGAATGTTCCAATGAAATAAAAATAAAGTAAGTACCTATGTATAATATTAATGGTTTCGTACCTGATCTTGAAGTTTTAATTAAAGTACTGATTTTTATCATTATAGTAGCCTTTAATTTAATTTTAGATAATTTTTGCACTTATTATATGTGCAGTGACTAAAAACTAAGACACACTTCCCAACTTTAACTGTTCAAGTGTCAACTTTTCCTTTGGAAAAATGTAGCTAAATAGTTAATTGTAACACCTGCGTCCCAAGTAAAGTTATAACATGATATAGATGGTCTTAATCAAAACACACCCTTACAAAACCCGGAAATCCTAACATTATCAGGTATAATTATGTTTATTAATAGATGAAAGAGCAGATCTTTATGAATTGATAGTCCCATATTATTGGTCACCATCTTTAAAAAGAAAAGTTTTGGTATTAAGTATAAGCACATAACTGAAGGTCCATACAGTCATATTCAAAATATTAAAAATATTAAAAACATACCATTTTCTGTAGCACACATCATATTGTTTTAAGGTACTTTTCAATATTGAAGCTAAAATTACATCTGTTGAAGCACATGGGTTTTCTCATTGTAATAATGCAGCCCTGATAAAATCCCTGCAACCATGGTACTGTTTTTGTGGATGTTCCAATTACAAGGTTGTGTAGGCCACATCGGTACAACCGCAAAACCCTGTACCTTGAATAAAATAATTATTTTATTGAATACTGGAGAATAATTATTACTGAAGGGAATGTAAAAAAAATAATTTTGGACCAATCTGATATAAAAGCATCTATTGCAAAAGAATCTGGATCACTGAGCCATGAACACATAAGTCAATGGCAGTCATTGCTGATAAGTACCAAAAAATGGTAATATGTTATAGCCTTTTAAGGACTATTTGACCTCTAGGTGGGTCCTTCTTGAATATAATAGAGCAAAAACATTATTAATAATTATTCTGAATACTTTACACCATTACCAAAAGTCCCTTGCTACCTTGGAAGATGAGGGTATTGTATTATATCTCCCAAACAATTGATGTAACTAGTAGCTGCTGTATTATCCATTGTCAATAAAATTTATCAGTTATAGTAATTTTTTGCAAATAAATTATCTTGAAGGCAGAATAGGCTGCAAAAAGTTTTAAATGATTTATATGAAAGTCAAATTCTATCTTGAGGTCAACTGCTGCTAGCCCTTTGATCTCCACAGCTGGAACCTTACCCCATAGCACCCCATAGTTGAGGCGTCAGAGATATTTCTGGACCTCAGCTGTTATTGTCACCTTTGATACTGTTATTTGAATAAATTATGTATCAAATTAAACCCCAATACGAATTCAGCAAAAGTGAACTTGTTATCACAGATTAAGTTATACATAGTAGACTTGTCATGTAAGTATTTGTCATAACATTCTGCTAAATTAATATGAGTAACTACTTAGTTTATACATATTCTATGGCTGGAGATGCTAAAAGTAAGAAACTATTAATAAACACATATTAGGGTACTTATGTATTAACCATTTATTAACTTTGCAGTTTGCAAACTTGTTTTACATCTTTAAAGTTTAAACTGCATAACGGAATAGTTACTTATTGTTTGTTTTACTTAATATAAGAAGTACATCTTTATTTATTTAAAGCAAACTTAAAATACAGTCAAGTGTGTGTCAATCACATATTATAAACATATACCTGAATCTGTGATTATAAATATCTTAATGTCTTTGATGGATATATTTAACCCTTTTATCTCTTTGTCTTTAATAAACCCCAGTAGGTTCACAAGTAACTTTCGTGTAATATCTATGTTTCTAATTAAATACCGTCGTCTTAATTAGCCCCAATCAGCTAAATATCGAGATAAATCGAGGACAGTTACCATTAGATCCAAAGGCTTCATTGTTGTGAAAACAATATGGGGTATAATATATATTATACAATAAACCAAAATAATATGTCAAAACATTGAACTCATACATGTTGGCCAACATAGAGATAAGTTTAATATCTAGAAGAATGGTGAACAATTATGTATAAGTGATTAAAAAATATTAAACATGCATCCTTCAAGTGTAACATTGATAGATAAGAGTCATTTTGTTACAATGAGATTAACACTGTGCGAATCTCCTTGTGATTAAAGTATTCGTTGGTCTGAATATCCTTGAATTTAAATTGTTGATTATTAATATTATTTTTTAACCTTCAAAATGCGTTACTTATATTATCCAGATTAGTTTAGGAATTACCCGGGACCAATTAATTGACCAGCACAAGGATAATATACGACTATTATACAGCACTCATTGATGTTAACTATTTAATTATCCTGTTCTTCTAAAACTTTTACATCTAGCATGTATAAACTGCAGAAGTTTTAAAATATTTTTTGTTGAAAGCACTGATTAAATTTATTTTTGTAGCTCTTTATATAAGATATTAAGTACTAAAGTACAAAATATAGAGGGGATTAAACTCCACTGTTTATAAATTTGAGTGAGTGTACCTGCATAACAGGCCTTTACTGGTTGGATGTCCCCGAGTAAGGTTGACCAGTCCTTTGGCACGGGTCTGGCCCTGGCCCCAGCAGCTGGCTGTTGTTGGTGTGGCATTTTTGCTAGTATGCTGCTTACTGGCAATGGTCCTCGCCTTGAAGTTTAACATTTCCTCTTAAGGAACTTGCTGAAACAAATTTGAGGAAGCCTCCATGCTTCTGGTTTCAAATAGGAGCTTGAATGAGGCACTGCGTTTGCAGCTTTTATGGTTTCTTCAAAGTTTTAGACAAGAGATTCTCCATATTTGTTGAAGAAAGATTGTGTCTTATACCTTTCTTACATGATTTAAAATAAGGTATTTTACACAATATTATGGACTGCTGTGTTGATTATCACACAATAGCCAACCTAGGTCCATCATATACTTACTTTGTATAGGCTCTCATTATTGTTAGAAATAATAGTCCACAGCAGAGCAGATATCTGTTGCTATTTCACATTGTCTAAATATAATTGACTTGTCACATTTTACTGCCTATTCGATTATGACCTTCAGCTTTGAGCTTTGTGCGGCTATGATTTTGCTATTATTGTGCATTTGCAATTTTTCTACTACCTTTTTGAGCTTCTATATCTAGCCCTTTCGGGCTGTATAGGTAAATTTTTTACTCTGAAGCAAATTTGCATCGAAATTTATTTACACCTCTAACTGAGGCGCTAAAGCAGGCGTAATACGTCTGAGGAAGCACGTTTTGGATAAGATCATAAGCCATATTATCTGAAATAGGTTAAAGCCGTCGTAAACGGTAAAAGCACGTCCTTACAAGTCCAAGCGACTTTTGTGCACAGAACACATTTACTCCTGGTGGAGCTTTTGTGACGTGTGTATCGCTTATAGCCATATTATTATCAGAAACTCGTCGTAAACGGTAAAACACCACGTCTTTACAAGTCCAAGCGACTGCTGTGACGTGAGAACCGGTTGTAGCCATATTATTATCTGAAAACCGCCGTGAGCGGACACACCACGTCCATACAGTTAAAAACCACTGTTTCGACGCGAGAAACCGGTTATAGGCTATAGGTATAGGCTATTGCATGCTGTTGCTGTCGGGAAGACCGACCACGTGCTCCATTAAATTTCATGCGATTTAAAAGCGCTGTTTTGCAAGAATCCGTTATAAATCACCACGTCTATACAGCCCAAGCGGCTATTGTGACGCGAGAAAACGGTTCTTTCGTAAAAATTTATCCAATTTATGTACTTATGCTGAAAATATTTCCACCTGTCAAAGCAACACGTGGATGCTGGAAAAAATTATGCCCCGAAGGACGTTAGGCTTTTTAATATTGTGTATAAATGCATACCATCCGATACTTCTGGTGGTTCATTTCATCCATCGTAGACTCAGAAAAACTGGGCGAAGAGCTGTAACTGAAGCTAGACAAATCTTGTTGCCCATAATGGCGATCCCGCTTTATATTTTGTTTTTCCAACTTACGTAACTTTCTGATTATTTAAACCAATTTATCTTGATTTCACCTTTTTGGCATTTTTTAAAAATAGTTTTGTGTACGAACGCGGAATTACTGGAGCGGACGGGCACTAAACGCTCAATGAAGTCGAATCATGGCGGTTGGCCGAGGTAAGACACCGGAACAGGAAGCCGCGGACCGGACCATAAAGTATATACCAGAGAGCAACTGTAAGTTTTTTATTTATATTTTTAGAGTTATAATCTCTAAACATAGTGCCTGGAGCGGAGTCACTGGCGTAACTACTATGTGTTCATATTCTAATTATACTAATCTCGAGGACGAAACACGAGTATAATCAAGGTTACATTTGCTGGAGTTTCAATTATCGTACTTCGAATCTCCCTCATGAGTGCTTGATCCCTTAAAGTGTAATAGGCCTATAACATGGCTGTGGGATCACGATAACTAAATATAATATCTAAGTATGATTTATTTTTCTTATGCTTTCCACCACACTAGTCTGGCCAGTGGCCTTGTGCTAAATATACATATTTAGTTGGGTTATACTTATTACTTTTTTTGCTCTCTTTCAGCCATGCACCACACGCAACTGGGAGATCCAAGTCCAATTCAAGGTCCACGGCCGAGGGAAGGACCTCTTTGGTGACGGTTTCGCGATCTGGTACGTACGGGACCGCATGCAGGCGGGACCGGTGTTCGGCAGCCGAGACTTCTTCCAGGGACTGGCCATCATACTGGATACTTATAGCAACCATAATGGAGCGCATAATGTGAGTTGAGAAGTTTGTTAGATGACTTAGGACCAATTCAGGAAGCAACGCGACGCGTAAATGCATTTCTTTTGTATGGATTTGACAGCTGATATGAAAGACGTCTCACGCTCACGAAATCTGTCAATTCAAATTTAGAAATGCGTCGTCTATGCATCGCTCTGAATCTGAATTAGTTCTTATGCCGAAAAGACACTAATGATGCGCATAATGCCAAATGTCAGTTCGTTTGCCCGGTTTTAGCAAGCGAGTGTGTCCCAGCGATTTTTTAGGGTTATTTATTTATATATCTCTAAAAACAAACGCGCTTTTGTAAAACCTTATATTTTTTCAAAGATCTAAGGCCCTTAAATAATATGTGACACATAAACGTTGGTGAAATCTTATATCTTGTTAACATTAAAATATTGATGAGTTTTATAACTATTCCAGCATCAACATCCATACATCTCAGCGATGATCAACAACGGCTCGCTCCACTACGACCACGACAGAGACGGCACACACACTCAGCTGGCGGGCTGCGAGGCCAAGTTCCGCAACTACAACCACGACACACACCTGTCCGTCGTGTACAGAGACGACACGCTCATCGGTGAGTGTCAATACAGACAGGGACGGCACACACACAGCTGGCGGGCTGCGAGGCCAAGTTCCGCAACTACAACCACGACACACACCTGTCAGTCGTGTACAGAGACGACACGCTCATCGGTGAGTGTCAATACAGACAGGGACGGCACACACACAGCTGGCGGGCTGCGAGGTCAAGTTCCGCAACTACAACCACGACACACACCTGTCCGTCGTGTACAGAGACGACACGCTCGTCGGTGAGTGTCAATACAGACAGGGACGGCACACACACACAGCTGGCGGGCTGCGAGGCCAAGTTCCGCAACTACAACCACGACACACCTGTCCGTCATGTACAGAGACGATACGCTCGTCGGTGAGTGTCAATACAGACAGGGACGGCACACACACACAGCTGGCGGGCTGCGAGGCCAAGTTCCGCAACTACAACCACGACACACACCTGTCCGTCGTGTACAGAGACGACACGCTCGTCGGTGAGTGTCAATACAGACAGAGACGGCACACACACACAGCTGGCGCTACTTTTACCCATATTTCAAGCACTAAATCCACATTCTGTATTTATTTACATGAATCTCCAGACTAAGAGCCAGTCCACACGGCGCGTTGCGTCAATGTTGCGTCGACGCAGCGCTGCCGTTGCGTTGTTTTACATACAAATAACCAAAGTGTTCACACGGCGCGCTGCGTCGTTACAGCAGCGCGCAACGCACACACGACGAACAGCAGCCCCGAGACGAAGCGGGAGGGGGTGTTGACGTTAAGACTGCTTCGTAATAACTATGGAGTGTAGATGGAGGAGAACTATCTATGTATGTAAAAAGTGTCCGCTGAAATGCGTTATTAGGGTGGCGCTACAGTAGCAACAGGGTAAATTTTAAATTTTAATCATTTAGCAACTTTTATTTCAGCTATTTTAGGTTATATTTTTGAAAATATATTGGTATTAACCCAGTAATTCTTCTTATATTTTGTCTTAATACTAAATATACTTCAATTTATATTTTGTCACCAACAGCTACATTCATTCCATACTCTTTGCTGCAGCTACTCTCGGAGGATTTTTCAACTGTTATTTACTGCGTACAGCTGGACACTTTTTCAAATATCCCCCATATAAGATAGTTCTCCTCCATCTACACTCCATAGTAATAAAGCTGCGATGATGCATGTGGCCGGCTATGCGTCAAACGGCAGCCTCCGACCTCCGTTAACGCCTCCGTGGTCCAATGGTTCAGAGCTCGGCTCTTGACTCGGAGGTCGTGGGTTCGATTCCCGCGTCGGAAACGTGCTATTTCCAAGTTTGGTTAGGACAATGCAGGCTAATCACCTGATTGTCTGACAAGTAAGATCCATGCGTCGGATGGGCATTGGGCATGTAAAAAGTCGGTCCTGCGCCTGATCTCTCGCCAGTCGTGTCGGTCGTCCGTCCCACTGGGTTATGAGAGTAAAAGGAATACAGAGTGCTCTTGTGTACTGTGCACACACTTGGGCACTATAAAATTACTCCTGCGTAACTGACCTTGGTTTCAATGAAATCGCCCACCGTCATCAAAACCGGTGTGAGAGTTATTATTATTATTATAAACGGCAGCGCTGCGTCGACGCAACACGCCGTGTGGACAGGCTCTTACAGTACAATAACATTTCTATTTCCAGTGTCAACGGATCTCGAAGGCAAGAACGCTTGGAAGGAGTGCTTCAAGGTTGAGAATGTGCTCCTACCGACCGGGTACTACTTCGGTGCCTCTGCCAACACTGGAGACCTGAGTGACAACCACGACATCATTGCTATCAAGATGTATGAGCTGGATTTGTTGGACTCGGTATGTATCAGCGACTTACTAGATGACGCCCGAACATAGGATACTTTTTATCCCGGAAAAATAATAGTACATTTTTCCGGGACTAATAGTATCCTATGTCCTTTCCCGGGACTCAAAATACCTTTCATCATAATTGGTCCAGTGGTTTGGGCGTGAAGTGGTAACAGACAGACACACTTTTGGATTTATAATATTAAGTATGGAAGTATGGATAGATATATTTTTACTTAGATTTTAAATTAAATAAAAAATAAGACAACTTTTTCGTAGATTTTAAATAAAATAAAAAAAATAAAAATTAAGTATATTTTCAATCACAGTAAACTTAGTACAAAAATTTTAGAAAAATAATGCGCGCTCCGCTACTAATCACGCCATTATATATCATCCTCTCTCCTCTCCTCGCCTCTCCCGCAGTCTCCTCTGCTGCACCCTTCACCCCTCCTCCGATTACCGCACCACTCCACTCCGCCCGTTACAAGTTATTGAAAAAATACATTGATACTATTTATATGGGCGGAGACTAGAGCTATTGTCAAGTGTTACTTATAATTATTAGACAACGGATTATGTGCATATTTTGGCAATTTTTGGTTGATAGTGTATATTTCGGTAGTTTTATGCCCTCGTAGTCTCCAAACTATCTATCAAGTATCATGACACACACCGAGGCCCTGAAACAGAGGTACGATGGATCAAACACTTCAAATATGACGTGGGTCCATCCCTATTTAAAGAAGGCAATACACTCATTAGGTACTTACAATACCTTTCTAGAAACAATTTTTTTTTTGTAGTTGGCAACATTAGTAAAAAAATTGAATAAAGTAGGTAACGATTAAATTTCCATGGGCATTAAGATTGTAATCGGAAAATGTTGGTAGAAAATTCTTATTAGTGATGTATGAGAAATGATGAGTTATAAAAATTGGCGCTTTTATTAACGGCACCACCGGAAAACTCTTAGAAAATTTAATAAATTTTAATAATAAGAGACTTGATTGTGCATATTTCGGCCATTTTTCGTGCATATTTGCATGCATATTTCGGCACTTTGATCGTGTATATAATCCGATGTCTACTTATAGTTTATCCAACGTTGTAACACATCCTCAATTTGAATCTTTACAGCAAAACAAGGACGAGGACAGATCACACATAATACCGTCCGCGGCCTCATTCGAGGCGCCTCGGGACCGCATCGAGGACGACAAACCGGCCATGTCTGGAGTCAAGACCTTCCTTACCATGATGTGTGTGGCGATAGTGATCATCATACTAGTGGTACTTGGTATCATGTGGTACCAGAAACGACAGGAGCAGTCGAGGAAGAGGTTGTATTAGAGTGACTTACTGCAGACGTAGCATGGTCACCATAGAAACGGTTTCTTTCTACGGAAGAATAGACAAAGTGACAGAGAATGGAAATCCGCCATTTTGTCGATAAAATCTGTCAGTATGTAGATTCTTTCCCATGTCTACTGTTGTTATGCTAAGCCTGCTTATATATTTGATGATGCGAGTGGAAGAACCAGATATAATTAACATTTTCATTTCCACTAATTTTTTTAATTTTTTCCCTTATAATTTGAATAAACCTTGTAACTTATTTACTTCATTCACTGGCTAATATGTATATCTAGGTATACATTTAATCCAGAGGTTTTTTTTTCAAATCATTTTTCCGGCGTTTAAGCGTTCAACAATGCAAAAAATAGCATTTTTTTTATTGTTACATACACATTCTTTCACTCACGTCTTCATAACGATACTTCGGTTTCTTACTTTTTGTTTTTAAATCCTAAAGGTGAAGGCAAAATATTGCCAACCGCATGTTTATTTTCTATTATGATATTGTACTATCAGAGAAGTTGATTCCTATGCAGATGGCGGACCTAAGTAATTTGGTCGCGTTAAGTCAAACCCAGCCGACCGATCACAGCTAACATTATGAGCTCCCGCAGATAGTTTGCCCAAATTGGTTGAAACCCAATGTACTGTAATGTACTGAAGTACATTATTATCGGCCGATACAAATCGTTAGTGTGCGCACCTTTATACATCTTCGCACCGATTAAGCTTTCGATCAAACTATCGGCTGACTAAAAGTCTGTTGTCTGCGGGGGCTCTAAATTGACATAAGTTGACTATAGGTCAGTTAACTAAAGCTGGCACGTTCACAGTACTCACATTTATGCAATTTCACTATACAGAATGTTTAAAAATATATATGTTTGCATCATGATAAAATTATCATACAATCTATTTACGATAATAATATTATGCTATCGTACATCGTACGTAGGCACAAAATTATCGTATGTGTACGATAATTATCGTACGGTTCCGAAAGCTGGCCACGCGCCGATCTCATGTCTGTATTTATAAACAGTAGAAAAAGAAAAACAATAACTGTCCTCTTCACGCTCATAAGGTAGACCGCGCGCGAGAGAGACGGGCAGACTTTTCGTGATGCGAATGCAGTACAACGTCACGCCGCGCGCTTATTCACAGACACTACACAAGCGCAATGTGTAAATGTGTTGAACGTGCTTTAGTTAACCGACCTGTACATGACGTAGGTCCGTCAACTGCCTAGGAATCAATTTCCTCAATGGTACTTTGTCTGTAACCATCCTAACTTAGCCAAGTCGAAACAGTATCAAAAAGCGACGTATATGTTGCATTTTGATACCATAATTATCGACTGTCTGCAAGATGCACTCGAGGTATATAATGTATCCATACCTATTAATGAATATTTTATTAATATTTTAATATAAAAATCTCGTTTTACGTGCTGTTTCTAGTTTTTTAATAGGTATGGAAATATAAGTTTTGTAATGTTATTCAAGCAGGGCGCGCACGGGCGACAAAAGTCTATCTTCGATTTTTAACTATAGAACATTCGAAATAGAGTATTTATTCGCACAAGTCAACCGTATAGAAATATTTTCTTATGCAAACTTAATAATTGTATTTTAAAAAGATAAAACCGACTTCAAAATTGTACATAATTGAGAATTAAAATTCCCTATCTCAAAAACTACTGAACCGATTTTGATGAAACTTGCAGTATTCCCTAAGTTGGACAATACCTAGTACAATAAAAAAAGAATCATTTAGATCTGACTTGTAGTTCCGGAGATATGCGTGCACAAACATAAAAACATACATACATACATACATACATTTTTGAAATTTGGCACATTTGTTCAGAAGCTGTTATAGATTAACATATACAAAAAACTGGGCAGTTCTGGAAATATTACATACATACGCGTCGAATTGATAACCTCCTTTTTTTGAAGTCGGTTAAAAAGTATTTTTGTGGTTAAATAGACTTGTGTGCGCTTTACTCTCATACTATAAAGATATTCAAGAGCCGCAGTCTTTTTCTATCATGTGACTTTTCTAACGTGCCAGATAAAGACAAGTAGATCTACTTTAGTTATTTACTGTTTAAATATTATTATTAGTAACTGTGTAAATCAGAATGTAATTGACAGGCCAGCTTTTTAAGGCACATTTGTCAGCAAGCACGCGCCGTACGCGCTGCGTTTTGGAATTCATTGTATGAAATGTGAAACCATAAAGTTAATATTATACCTAGCGGAATAGAGAAACAAATGCCTGCGCGATGCCACTATCAGTAACATTGCGTGTTAAAAAGAGACGTATGATACATGACAGCAGAACTCTTTTTTTGACGTCCAGTCGGCACTTATCTGCACGTTGACAATTTAGACTGGGTTGCACCAACTAACTTTGACTACAGTCAATAAAAAATAAAATGTCAAATCTCTGGTTAAAGTTAAATATGGCGTCCAAGGACGCCTAATGTTCATACGTATATCTGATTTTTTCGTGAAAATTTACTATGTTTTACAGTGTTATATTTTTCCTGTCGATTTTTACGGATAATTCAATTTTTTATACCCTCAATCCCGTTACCTGTAGCTTCAATAAAAAAATAAACGCAATAGACATCTGTCAATGTCTCCGGTTAAAGTTAAAGCTAAAGGAAGCCATATTTAACTATAACCATAACTTTAACCTTAACTTTAACCAAGCCTCTCGTGCAACCCAACCTTAATCTCATAGAAAGATGCTTGTATTTGGGAGATCAAAGACGGCAGACTTTTTGTGTGATCGAGTCTGCGGCGCACATACATTCTGCAGGGCGCGGCCATGCAGAATGTATGTGCGCCGCAGACTCGATCACACAAAAAGTCTGCCGTCTGCGATCTCCCTGAGTATATACATACACATATTTTTTTCACGCAGATGTAAATCAATTTGGGTTTCGTATGAAACCTCGCACATTTCGTATACTATATGCGGTGCGTTCGACGTGTACGGCGCGTACGGTGCTGACAAATGTGCGATCAGCTTTAGTCGTCCGTGTGCACGAATTTATTAATGTCACCCTCAATAATTAACAATTGTATTATTGTTAGTATAGAATTAATGTAATTTATTTTTATTGAAGAGTTAAATATTCTAAAATAATATTCCTTTATCAATTTAGCAATAATGATAATATCATTTTGTATCCTTTTGTATGTAAGAAGTCATTACTTTAAGATATTATGTTCATGAATTCGACTGATATTAGTCATTTAAATGATAAAATATAATAACAATCTTCTTGATCCCTGACCAACTTTCACTATACGGAAATTTCATAATTTTGTTTTTATTTATAAAAGGGAAAGTCGAACTTTGACAACCGTAAAATCTTCAATTTATACGTTTCTTTTTGTTATATTTATGTCAAAAAAACTTTGGTATCAAATTCTTAGGCTGCGTTTCCACTGAAGCGGACCGGAGCGGAGCTTAGTGTTGCCGAATTGACCAATCATCAGGCCGCGTTTCCATTGACGCGGAGCGAGGGGAGCTAAGCGGTGGCCGAATTGGCCAATCGTGCTATTCCAGCGGAATGACAGCGAAGCGGAGCGAAGATTTCGAGCATGGTGATTGGTCAATTCGGCACCGCTAAGCTCCTCTCCGTTCCGCTCCGCTTCAGTGGAAACGCGGCCTCATGCTCGAAATCTTCGCTGTCATTCCGCTAGAATAGCACGACTGGTTAAATCGAGCACCGCTAAGCTCCGCTCCGCTTCAGTGGAAACGCAGCCTTAATGTTTCACCTACTGTATATTTTTTCTTTCTCATTGTTTATTATTTCTTTACATTATAGTATCCAGTTCCTTCAAAATCAATGCAATCTTTATACAACATTAAATTGTAGGTGTTTATGTAAAGTATATCATGCTCCATAATCCATTCCCAAAATATTAATGCGACTTATAAACTCATTTATAAACATTTTGTAAACACGCTATGTTTGCAATATCCATGACACATCACAAAAATCTTTTTTATACATTTCTGTTGTATACCCAAGTACCCAAATTATATGCATTATTTACATCAAAATATTATGTATTACGGGCCACTAAGTATAACAATATACTTAGTGGCCCGTAATATTTTTTCATAATAATATTATTGACGTCATAATAATAATAATTTCCTTTTTTTGGACTCACAAGTGCTAAGAATGTGAATGTTATACAAGGTGTAACAAAAGTAAGTGATATAAAATATGATAATACTTTAAGATGTGTGTTCCTTATATATCTAGAGTTGACTGCGAAAGTGGCAGCGCTGATGAAGCATTTTTTTATGATTTGTATTTTGTATGGGTGGTATGGGCAAGCGCCCGCGCGTCATGAACTTTTTCGTACAAAGATGAAAAAAGTTACACTTTCAGTACTGCTACTTTCACAGTGAACTCTCTACAAGGAACATGTACACACCCTAAGCATTATCACTTATAGTCTTTCAAGAAAGTGAAGAAATCAAAAAGTGGCAACATCATAGTGTCATCCCTTTCAAATCAATCTTAGAAAAAAAAAAAAGGATGACACTACGATGTTGCCACTTTTTAATTTCTTCACTTTCTTGACGGACTATAGTTTTGTTACATCTTGTGTATTAAACCCTATTTTTTGTACTGGGTTCTGGTAAAGTAAATCTGCTGTTAAAATAACCAACTAAAATGTAAGTAGATTTTATAAAAGAAAGTCAGTGTACATTTGGAATTGTTGTATGGTGTGTGTTCTTAAAATAAAAGTGATTTAAATAGTTTTGTTTTTTATTCAGTAACTTTTATTCCTCTTTTGCCTTGTATATTTCAATCACCTTGTGATAATAAATATAACCAACTAGACGACGCCGCAACTCCGTTGCCTCAAATTTTTTATCGTGCGGGAATCGTAAATTTTTTCGGGATGAAGGTCACAGCACACAATATTATCAATTCGGAAAGGGATCGTCACCGTATTGCCTTTCGCCTGGCCGTCAACGTCGCACGTAACCAAAGCGTGTCAGTAGCGCCTGCACGTTAACTCGGCTACGGCTAGGAGACGCCTCGCTTACGGCTCGGGGAAGGGGAAAGGGGCGAGGATGGACGAAGATGTGTAAGCTTGAATACGGAGAGACATAAGCACGGGACAACGAGCCGTAAGCGGATGGACGACGAGCCGTAAGCGGGTTGACGGCTAGTTGACCACGCGTTGCATCCCGGTTCGGAGCCTGTTCCGAGGCGAGGCGAATACATTAGCTATGACGTTACGGTTCCGCTTAGTGTGTGTTGCAGTAGGGAGTTTCATACAAACAATATTGAACGGCTCGAGGCGATACGGTGCCGATCCCTTTCCGAGTTGATATGTGTGCTGTGACCTTGAAAAGTATCCTATATCCTTTCCCGAGACTCAAAGAAAGTATCTCTGTACCAAATTTCAGCAAAATTAGTTCAGCGGTTTTGTGGTAGAGAGGTAACAGAGTACAGACAGACAGATACACTTTCGCATTTATAATATTATGGTTATTTTAATAATGGGTTCCGGGTACTAATGGGGCTGCTGCTATTCTGTAACGTGTCAGGCATGTTCGGTGACGTTGATATGGAGTATGGACTATGTATGTATGGCACTGACCTCCATTATGCAAGTGTAGGTACTTGTTTAATTGAGGTCAGTGATGTATGGACTAGTGGGCCTGTTGTATGTCTGAAATAAAATTAATGACTTACAGAATAACTTTGAGTTATATAGCATGGTATCTCATAAGTCTTAACGCATTCTGACTAAAATTCTGACTTGTCATTCTTACCTGTCCCTCTATTAAACTTTCATGAAAGACCTTTCAAGATTCAAGAGCCCACTGCCCACTTTATCCTCGGCCAGCAGCCTCCACTCATGAGTTTTCGTTGCTCCACTCCCACCGGTGTCCCCCAATCAGGGCTTCAAATAACGTTATTTTTTCATAACAATACTGCTTCAAGGGCATAGATAACGTTATGTGAATTTACCCGATATTAAAAATAACGTTAAAAATTGATATTAATAACAGGGCGTAATAATCATAACGTTATCGAATAACAGAAAAAATATCGTTACGTACCGTTATTTTCATGATGGTAGCCAGATAACGTAATTTTTTTAACGATATTTAGTAAAATAACGTTATATTTACCGTTATTATTATAACTATATTTTTTCGTATTTTTCTTAAATTTTTCTTATGTCAATGAATTTTAAATATTTTGATTTTTTTGGGAACTTTTGGTCGAAATTTAGTGGGTTTTGAAGTTGCTTTAGGCCTTAGGGGGAAAATGTTTTGAATAGTTGGCAGCACTGAAATCACGACATTTTCCATTTTCTGTACTAATTTCATAGTTAATACAGTATATAAGCTAATTTCTCTATGCTTTTTACGAGCACAGATTACATAAATATATTTGTAGAATTACGAGTAGTGTTGCCAACTTAGTGGAATTTCCACTAGATCTGGTGGTTTAGACGTGCCTTTCGGCGGGAAAAATTTGATTTTAGTGGCTGGTGGATTTTTTAGTGGATTAGCTTATTTAAGTTAGTGGTCAGCATGGACGATAAACCACTAGATAAAACTCAAACATAATACTCTTGTACCGCGCGCCCTTAGTAGTTCAATAGGATTGGGCCGCACGGAGCGCCATATGTCGTCACACGGTCACATTGCAGCAGATCTTCGACGCTCGGAAGCGTTCGGATATATCCAAGCTCGCGCTCACGCGTCGCTTCGCCAACATACCAAAATATACGGTACCTATTACAAAAAATCGGAACTAAAGAAATTTATTCTTTACAAACTCAACAAGCAAATGACACTGATTCCTCTAAAGGCGATCATCTTTAGTTATGTACCTACCTAAGTAATGCTTTCCTTTTTGTCGTATGTAAGTACTTAATAAAAATATTTTTCTCATAATAATAATAATACTTAAAGTTATTGTTGTTTTATTTTCAAATTATAATCAGGTAGATAGTAGTTGTCTTTATGTTATTATTATTATTATTAGCAGACTACAGTGTCCCACTGCTGGGAAAAGGCCTCCCTTCTTTCTTTCCAAAGTTCACGATCCTGTGTTGCTGACCACTCTTTATCGAAAGCATCTAGTTCGTCGCGCCACCTTTTCTTGGGTCGGCCAGCGGCCTCTGTTACGCCGACCAGTCGGTAGCCACTCCGAAACTAGACGTGCCCTGCGCAGCTCCACTTAAGGCTAGCTGCCTTTCTGCCTACGTCGACGAGCTTCGTTTGGGAACGCAGGGTGGTATTCCGGACGTGGTCAATCTTTTTAGGTGTCCGTAGCCAAAATGGCAAAAAACGGAACCCTTATAGATTCGTCACGTCTGTCTGTCTGAGTGTCTGTCTGTCTCTCTGTCTGTTTGTCTGTCTGTCCGTCCGTATGTCACAGCCACTTTTCTCCGAAACTATAAAAGCTATAATATTGAAACTTGGTAAGTAGATGTAGTCTGTGAACCGCATTAAGATTTTGTTACAAAAATGGAAAAATTATTAAAAATTTTAGGGGTCCCCATAGGTATAACTGAAACAAAAAATATTTTTTTTCATCTGGCCTATTCGTGTGGGGTATCTATGGATAGGTCTTCAAAAGTCATATTGAGGTTTCTAATATCATTTTTTATAAGTTATAACCTGAATAGTTTGCGAGAGAGACTCTTCCAAAGTGGCAAAATGTGTGTCCCCACCGTCTAACTTCTAAAGTAGTAAGCATGATAATTCTTAAAAAAATATATGATGTACATTACTATAAAAACTACCAACAAAAATTGGTTTGAACGAGATCTAGCCAGTAGTTTTTTTTATACGTCATAAATAATAAACCTTAATTTAACTTTCATTATATCAAAAATGAAATATTAAAATAAATCAAAAACCTTATAATTTTATAGAAACAATTCTTATTGCTGCTGCGGAACCCTTCATGGGCGAGTCCAACTCGCACTTGGCCGGTTTTTTATACCTAGAATGCTGCGTTCCATAGCTCGTTGGCAAACTCCGAGTCGGGACTTCTGTGAAATTATCAAAGACCAGGACTACTGTCTATACGTTATTTAGTGGAATTCTTGTGGTTTGAGGGGCCATATTTTAGGTTTTAGTGGTTTCTGGTGGTTTACGCTGCCGCATTTGGTGGGTTGGTAAAAATAAAGTTGGCAACACTGATTACGAGTCTACAAATATATATTATTAATCTGTGTTACGACTTACGAGTTCACCTACAAATATATATAAGTAATCTGTGGAGTTCACTTAGTCATACGTAGTATCTCTTATTAGTCTGTGACGTGTGGAGTTCACGGGTTTTATTGAATTTAGATTTTAGTTTGAATAAAATAATTTAGTTCTGTGCATCAACTTGTAATAAATATCACCGTATATTACCTCTGTAACCACTAAGGTTAATAAAGATGGACGTGAAGTCCTACTTATTTTCTTGGGCCGCCAAGAAGGGACTCACTCCACAGCTTGATATTCGAGCTACCGGTAAGTAATTAATGGTAGAATTACCACATGTAACCCTACATATAAACTTTGACAACCTGCTTTACAAATTTTATTGTTTAGCTTTCGCATGTACTTACCGACGACTAAAACGTCAAATTGTTCTTCTAAGGTCCGAAGCACCGGCAACGGTTCCTATGCGAGGCGAGGGTCGATGGCTACGCTTACGTCGGCGCTGGGAACTCAGCTACCAAAAAGGAAGCCGAGAAGAATGCGTCGCGGGATTTTCTCAACTTTCTCGTCAGATCCGGCGAGGTTCCCGCGTCGGATGTACCTGGTGACGTCCAGGTTAAGGCAGAGCTTAATGAAGGGACACCGCTGCCTGCCAGCAACTTACAGGGCCAAGGAAATAATTATCAACAGCAGCAACAGAGACCAGTATTTCGGGTAAGATTTTGCACAAAATTTTGCAATCTAACCTATGATGAATACAGTACTTGTAATAACCAATGTCTTTCTATGACCTACCAATAGTATTTTGTGTCATTGTGTCATGTTTTATGCCTACAGAAGCCAATAAAAAAACTTTTTCTCACCTCCGAGCAGAAAATGTCTACTTTCTTCCTGCTGCACTTACCTATGTTGCCGTTTTCCGCCTCCGTCGATGAGAAAAATAGTATACGCACCATGGGCAGTAAATAAGAAAGCCTCGGATCACATGTTTGTTGACCTCAGCTTCGCCTTGGCCAACACTTACATGTGATCTGAGACATTTGTTATTTTCCTGCCCTAGGTGCGTAATTTACTATATCTAAACAGTTACAGTATTACTATTATCTTTATAATAGTCTGCAATTGAGCATTCAGGGCTAGTCTTTTTCCAAACAAATAATTCAAATATACCAACATCATAATACAAACCTATTTTAATATGTCCATTTCAGGAAGGTATGAACCCAGACACAATGGGTCCAGCGTACCAGGGGTTTAGCGGAGGTCAAAGGTTCACATACATGGACCGCCTTCAGCAGCAGAAAAATGTGGAGGAGGCGGAGGACCTAGACGTCAACGCCAGTCTCCATGGCAACTGGACCATGGAGAATGCCAAGTCAAAACTACACCAGTTCATGCAAGTGAACAAGATTCATGCCGATTATGTGTACAAAGCTGTCGGCCCTGATCACACCAGGTAAATAATAGCTTAAGTTACAGATGAATTAATCCGTCGGTCGCAGATTCCTGGGAATCTATTGTAAATGTATTGTTATTGTGGCCCACTTGGGCGGTACGGGGCTTGACAAGTTATTAATTGAAGACGTGAGTGGAAAAACCAGGTAACTGACAGTAAAAAATTGCCTTTTTGCATAAATGGAGGCTTTAGAGTTTAGGGCAAGTAAAATTATTTAAAATAAAAAAAAAAACTGGATTTCATGTGTAGCCAGATGATAAAGTAGATTAGTTACAAGTTTTGTTCCAATTATAAGGGAAAAAAATTAAAATTCCATTCACATCTTCTTTTAAAAAGCTATTACTAGCCTTATATTTTTGTCATTGTATACTAAAGTATACATTATTTATATTAAGCTATCGATTATTCACAGTGATTGAAAAATCAATGGCTGATTTATTTATTTTTTATCTTGGAGAATGGCCAAGGTTAAAAAAGTGGTGTGGAATATTCTGATGGCTGTGGCTTGAAAAGTTTTCTCATTTTTTATAATTAAAAGTTTTTTTATCATTTTAAATTAAGTGTTATTTAAAATTATTTTTATATTATTAACAAAGTCATTGCTTATTTAAATATATTACAGTAAGGGCATAATAATATAAATATTTTGGCAGTTGTTGTTTTTCCAAATATTTGGAAATGAAATTTGCCCAAAAACAATGAGAAACATTTTTGTATTTTTTTAAATGTGTTACTGATGAGTGATGACTTTTGCCACTAAATATTCCATACCAAAAATTTGACACGTTGGAAGCAAACTTTGCAAGTATATAGCAAGGTTTCCTTCATAGAATCAATGTAAAAAGCTTCTCTGTGACAAAACAGTAATAAGACAAGTTTAAAATATATAACAGCCAACAGTGTAAAAAATGAGTGTATCTTAACAACATAAAGCTCGATTTATATTTGTCTACATGAACGAGGTTACAATTTCTTGTGATCTTGCGGTGTAGCCTCCAAACCCCTTGTTTGAGCAGATGCACATATAAATCGAGCATAAGATACTATCAGCGAATATAATCTATTAAGCAGGGCAATTTATTAAGTTTTAATGCTGTTTCCTAGTGATAAAAGCTATAGTCTGTCAAAAAACTGAAGAAAATAAAAAATGGCAACATCGTAGTGTCATCTCTTTTTTCTTAAAGGGCCCATTCACTCCACAGTCCGCCGTGCAGGCCTGCAACACCATTCACTATCCTGCGTGCAGTCTGCCTTATGCAGGATAGTGAATGGGCCATTTTAGATTGATTTGAAAGGAATGATACAACTAGAGATGTGCCGAGTGGCAAATTCCCCACTGCCGGCAATATTCCCAATATTGCGATTGCCAGCAAATTTCCATTTTGCCGGGAAAATAGGCAATGTTGCCGATCCATTTATATAGCTTTATTATAAAATAATTCTGATTATTTTGTCAACAAAATAAAATACTTAATGATCAAAGCAACCTAATTTGTTTTTGAAACGAATTTCCTTATCGCTCATTTTTTCAATGTAAATTTGAAAGCTAGACAACAATATTTGACCTTGATTTGACCTTTTCCCCTTTTTTATTAGTACCTGCATGTTAGGGGCAGATGGCGTTGATAGTAAGTATTCCTGTGAGTCAACTAGATGGTGTTTTTTTAAATTTAATATAATAAAAGTCTTGTTAGTTAGTTAATAATTATGTGTATCTCAAGAACCGCTTTAGCTAGACTTCTGAAATTTTCACAGATTGTGTATATCTGTTGCTGCTATAACAACAAATACTGAAAATAAAATAAAATTAATATTTAAGGGGGACTCCCATACAACAAACGTGTTTTTTTCGTCCTTTTTCGCTCTATATCAATAATGGCAAGAGGTAGGGACTTGAATGTTTCACACATTTTTTTGTTGTTTGTGTACTTTAATATTTAATAATAATTTTAAAATAAAATAAAAATTTAATGGGTCTCCCAAACAAAAAACACGTGTATCGGTACGGAACCCTTCGTGCGCGAGTCCGACTCACACTTGGCCGATTTTTTTCCCTAGTGCAAGTAATATAAGTAACATATATTTGGAAAATATCTGTTACTACAGACAATTTTGTCAGCAATATTCCCGGCAATTTTCTGGCAATTTTCCGGCAACATTGGCAGTTTGTATCAAGGATATTTATTTTTAAATATTTCTTATATACAACGCTAACATACATTTATTTTATGAGTTTTCTAGACCTATCTGTCCAATATTGCTAATATTTAGCCAATGTTCCCCAAAATTTCCACTTCGGCAATATTGCCGGCAACGGCACATCCGTAGATACAACGATGTTGCCACTTTTTAATTTCTTCACTTTCTTGACAGACTATACATTAATGTTAATACAAGACACAAGTATTTTCAAAAGTAAAAAGTATAACACTTTACCATAAGACTCTACTGCTTACTAATGAGATTCCCTGATAGTACTGATATAAAAAATATGATATTAAATCAATAACCAATAATTTTGCACTGTTGGCTGTTATAATTGTCTTAGACTATTTTGCACAGGGTTAGCTTTTTAAAATGATGATCTTCGGCCATTCTTCAAGAAAATACCTGTCATCTAGTAATGGAGGTAAGTTTCAGTTTTTTTTGTCTATTTCTATTTCGTGTACAAGTTAAGGTTCCCTAGAACAATTTTTTTTTATTACCATCAAGCTAATTTTTTTGATAAGATTCATTTTGATAAGATGAACAACATTTTTACAGAAATAAATAATCTATGAAAATTTAATCTCTCTAGCTATTACCTTTTTTGAGTTACAGCCTGGAGACAGGCAGACATCTAAGTCTTAATAACCCTAACCCTATTAGGGTCAGTAGGCCTACTACGAAACTATTTTGAGACTCAAACAATCGGACGAGAATGCCGCGTCCTTCTCTAACAACGTCATTTCACGTTTGTTAGAGTAGGACGCGGCATTCTCGTCCGATTGTTTGAGTTTCAAAACCTAAGTTCAAAACAGTTTCATGGTACAAAGCCAGGTTCCGTTTTAGAGTGGGAACGGTCCTACAAAATATAGTATCCATATTTTAGTACAGTCAAAGCAAAGTATGAAATCCTTTTTATCTCTGTTAGCTACCACTTTCACGATTTTTCGCAGATAAAAATGTTGTTTGTCTTATCATAGTGAAGCTACTCACAAAAAATTACAAGTTTTTCAAAATAAATTATTCTGCATGAATAACACAGTAAATAAAAATATAAAATAAATGCTTGAAAGAGCAATAAGTGAAGACTTTAGTAACACAATCATTTACTATAAAATATCATTTATAACCTCTGAATCAGCTTATAATATTTTTACTTTAGTACGGAAGCCCTAGAACAAATTTTTTTGTCATTACTAACAAGCTAATTAAACTAGAGCTTTCTCGGTCAAATAGCTAGTTATTATAATACGAACAATTCTTTAGGAGTTTCTGCTGCGAGCTGACTATATTTGTGCGTCAGCTCGGACGCAACGTGACGGGACGAGAGACAGCGTCGAATAAACAGACAGCTAGCAAGTCGTGCGCGTTATCTGTTATACGCCAGCTGTATCATCTTGGAGTTATAGAGGCGTATAGTGGGACGCTGAAGAAAGATAGGTGAGTTTTTTATTTAAAAGATTAAGGGCCTGTTTCACTGCTTCCTGATAAGGCTATCCACCACTAAACTTGACACATAGAGTATGGAGAATCTGTCAAATAAGCCTATCGGTCACCTTATCCGGAAGCGGTGAAACAGGCCCTTAAGATTGTACCATCGAAGAAATTGGTTCATAGGCAGTTGACTGACCTACGCCATTTGGTTGGATTATGTCAGTTCAATGGCTAGAAACAAATTATCGGACGCACCCATAAGTCGCGGCTGATGGATGCGACTTAACAATGTGCACGGTTCATCCGCGGACGTCAAAGACCTAACCTTTATGTCAATGGCAGACGTCCGCGGATGCAAAAACATCTGGCCTGCCAGATTCTGCTCGGACGTCTGAACGCTCAAGGTCGCGTCCGCGACTTATGTCAGACAATGTACACAGTAACAGAAACAAGCCGCATCCGATGAAAACGTCCGATTTTCCGATCCTGATTCCTGATTGTCCGATCCAAACCATAATTTGTTCCCAGCTTAAGTCGTGATCTGTCGGCTGGGATTGACATAACTCGACCAAACTATGTAGGTCCACCAACTATCAATCAACTCCTCTGATAGTATGTTGTATTGATGATGCGTTACCATAATATGGTGGATATTAGATGCTTCTAGTGATTAGAAGTCTAGAAGTTAATCTTTATGATAGTGATGATTGTAATGCTGACGATAAGCAAACAATTAGGTTTTATATTGTCATCAGTTTATTAACTTGATAGCTGATACTTAATGTAAATTTTGCTTATGTTCAAATCTTCAACTACTATAAGATCCAATTTCACCAACATCTGTTGGTGGTAACAGCTTGTTAAAATGTCATGTCTTCTCTTTCAGTCATATGAAAAATGAAAGAGATAACGTGATACTAATTCGAGCATTAACTTTAAGTGTCTAAACACACCATGCCGAAGTTCCGCGGCGGAAGTCCGGCATGATTACGTCAGCAATGTCAAACTTTAACAATATAACGCGACGGAATTTCGGTATGGTGTGTCATCAGTAATTTAAAATACATTGCAGGCGGAATCATGCCGAACTTCGGCCGCGGAACTTCGGCATGGTGTTTTTAGACACTAACAGTCGTGGGTGAAATTGGGCCTTAGTATGATATTATCTAAACAATACATTTCAATTGCAGATCTGGCGAAGGCAAAATGAAGCCATACCCCGTGGCAATTAGTCCAGATCTTGAGCAACAGCTGGTTGACACTCTGCAAGGTAAGATGCTTTTATACCTCATACAATAATATTTATTTCAAGTTTCTAATTCTTCAAGGTCAATTCATTTTCTTGCACTTTTGTCACATATTAACAAGATTTTTCCGTGGTCCCAGTATTTACTATACCTATAGGTAAAATAGCCTATGTGTTAAATGTGTTGCTTTCCATTCATTTCCATTTCCAGTTTGCTCGTTTTGCCCCCTTATCTATACTAATCTAATAATACTCCCCACACCGGTTTCGGTGACGGTGGCCGGTTTCATTGAAACGCAGGACTAATTTTATAGTGCCCAAGTATGTGCGCAGTACTCAAACTCAAATTTTTTTTTATTCAGAATAAATTTTTGCAAATATTTTCTGAAAGTCTACATGATGCCTACCACCGGTTCGGGAACTAACCCGGCGAGAAGAACCGGCGTAAGAAACTCGCAGGGGGCCCACTTTATTTACCAAAAAAAGTGAGAAAAAAATTAATCTTTTAAAATAAAGTTTACAATGCTGTAACTTAAAATTATACAATGTCAACATACATACATAAATGTAAGTCATAAAATAATGTAGAAGTAGCCTTGCAAGCAGCCATCCTACTCCCAAGATGTGCCGTCGTTTATGAAATCATTGACCTTATAATAGGCTTTGGCACACAAACGTTCTTTGACTACTTTTTTAAATTTATTAAATGCAAGAGCATACGCAAGAGCATTCTCTATTCCTTTACTCTCATAACCCAGTGGGACGGAAGACCGACACGACTGGCGAGAGATCAGGCGCAGAACCGACTTTTTTGCATGCCCATCCGACGCATGGATCATCTTACTTGTCAGACAATCTATATTCTATACTAATCTATACTAGTAATACAGGGTGCAATTTAACCTTCCTGCCAAATTTGGATATATTGATCCTTGTTAAAAATAAAAATACACGTATTTCTTCTTTTATAATCACTCAGTACTAAAATTTTGAGAAATAGCCTCCGAAAGTTATCCTACCAAACACCACAAAATATTTTGTTGACACATGCGCGGCCCGACCCCGCCCCGCCCTTCCATTGACATTCTTGTTATTATCATAAGTTGCGAATTTGCCCTTCATACTTTGACGGGCTTAGGACCGTCAAAATGTAAAGGACGTAGACAGGTATGTTTAGAATAAAATTAATTGATACACATCAAAAGAATGGAAAATTACAACTTTTTAATAACGAACTATCTAAACCACATCCTTTGCATTTATGCGTATTTAAAAAATTAAATCAACTTATGTACACAACTCGGTACAACTAATTAAAAATCAAAACCACCCACCTCTAAATCTTGTTTACTTACATCTTGTCTACACTTAACATAGTTCAAACTGCAATCCGTTTTGCTCTAAGCAGAGTCTACCGCGTTTTGCACATTGTCTTAGACTTTACAAGTTTGATAAGCACAACTTTATCACTTTTGACCTCGTCAGGTGTTGCGAACTGTCCATAATCCGAGTCTTTGCTTGTTCAGATTTACGATCTTCGCGATTCAAATTCAGGGTACAGCTGCTGCATTCGGGAATCATCAATCAGCTGTTACGAAGATGAGGAAGCCTTTCTTGCTAGTTGCTCGTACAGTCTCTGGGTTCCGCGTGAACTTTCGCCACTCAAAATGTAGCACCTCGACAGTTCATAACACTCGATCGTGGTTAGGGTACATTTTACAGACACTAATTATTACAAGCGCGGGGGCCGGGGGGGCGTGACAAACAAAATAATTACGTGTTAGCTATACAACTATGCGCGTGGTACTAAACGGCCCCCGGCGACCGCCCGACCGGCCGGCCTCCCGCCTCGGGGGCGCGTAACCCCCGCTTTACCCCTAGGCCTAACCGGTCTTCTGACTGGCAGGCGGCGCGACGGATAAGCGCTCGCAATATTCGTAATTATTATGAACTTATGAAGTGACCAATGTGCACAGAATTTTTTTGGGATAAAATATGTTATTGTAAAAAAGTTAACACCCTATTTTTCTGGTTTAATGGACTCACCTAATGATACCTAATCCCCAAAAAAAATTGGCAGGTTGCTTTAATTGCACCCTGTGTGATAAAGCGGAAGAGTTTGTTAGTTTGTTTGTTTGTTTGAACGCGCTAATCTCAGGAACTACTGGTCCGCTTTGAAAAATTCTTTCAGTCTTAGATAGTCTATTTATCGAGGAAGGCTATATTTTATCACGCTAAGACTAATAGGAGCGAAGAAATAGAGGAAAATGTTAAAAAAACGGAGGGAAATCATTTGAAAGGGCTTATTTGAACAAGCTAATCTCACGAGCTACTGGTCCGATTTGAAAAATTATTTCAGTGTTAGCCCATTTATTGAGGAAGGCTATATATTATAAGCTATATTATTTTATCACGCTAAGACTAATATGAGCGAAGAACTAGAGGAAAATGTGGAAAAAACGGGGAAAATTATTTGAAAGGGCTGAACTCACGAACTACTGGTGCAATTTTTCTGTTATTTGGCACAGATAAGAAGTAGACCACGTGAAGGATCATAGGCTATTTTTGTGGAATAATTTGTCTGTGAAATATCTGATTTACGCGGGCGAAGCCGCACGGGGCGTCTAGTTTTATATACTGCATGAAATTTTGATGGTTGTTTTCCCACACTAAAATATCTTAGTAGCACAATAGGCTACTTGACCTTTATTCAATTTCATTGAACAAATGCATATTTCTAGTAAAAAATTGGCATATGAAACCGCATTTCACCCTTATCATCAAATAAGAGCTTATGATTGATAAATAAAGTCGATTTGAAAATATGATTTTATGAAAATAGTATTTGTACTGACGAAAACGCTTTTGCGGTACTTACGATTTGGACGTCATCCTCATAGTAATTAATATCTTTTATTTATCGCGCTCATTATATGTAAGTTTATTTGTACATAAATATTAAGAATAAGCATAGAAAGATTTGTAAAATATATTTTCTTAAATAATTCAAATAAAACATCAGTTTTATATATTATCTCCATTTATTGTAGACGGGAAATGAAATGGCCAAAACTTTTCTCCAAATGTTTTCAACATTACAAATGATTTCTAATTTCTTATTTAATTATTTTATAATTTAATTATTTTATAATATTTTATACTTTTAGACTCGTACATTTAGCACATAAAAAAATTTCAATAAAGAGAGTTTAAAATACAAAACGTATGACGTCACACTATGGCGGACACAAGGCGGACAGTGTTTTCGGCGCCATTTAAAAGGCATGTTTTTCAATCAACATTTTTATGGGTTTTTACTATGTAAAATATTAAAATATTAGTTTTTATTTTGTGAAAATGAATGATTAAGAAGCGATTAGCATGAAGAAAAAAAAATAGGTCAAGTAGCCTATTGATTTGTGAAGTTTTTTGTTATTCAAAACATAAATAAAATTTGGCAGGGTCATAGCCGCTCGCGCCTATCGGCATAAAGTTGCCATAGGCATAAAGTTGCCATAGTCACACGAAATATTTTTTATTTTCAAAAAATAACTTTAAAGATTCGATAGTACTACTACAGTCGGGGCATTTTAATAGGCCACATTTGACATCTGACTTAATCTCCATAGTGAGGTGAGCTGCGTAAAAACATCGACCAAAACGAATAAATCGATACGGACTTGAAATCTCAGACCAATAAAAAAAGAAAGACGGAGTATTTACAGGTAATGGGGTGAAGTCGCTGTCGATCAATGTGTGCGTCACGCCTAGCATAAATACGCTAGGCGTGCGCTTGTGTGCAAAAAAATAATGTTGCCAACTCAGGGTTTCAGATTGTCAAACTCCCATCCTGTTGCAGTCTTATTAAACGACTAAGTAATGACTACAAAAGTTGCTATCAAACTAGATTGTTAAACATCATTCATTAGTAATTGCTGAAAAAAGTAAATACTTAAATATCTATATCTAATAAATTATGTGTTTCAACTAAGGACAGACAGACATACATACAGACAAAAATTGTAAAGAATGTTGTTTGGTGTAAGTATGCAGTATATATTGTATACAGATTAATATGCAAATAGTAAAAAAATCTTTCAATACTACAAACAGACACTCCAATTTTATTTATATTAATGGATTTTAAATGAATAACGAATTTTAGGTTAAAAATAAACATTTGTCAGGATAATACAGCACGTAATAATATTTTTCCCCTATTATGGGGAAAAATATCTTGCGACCAGCATGCAGCACTGGTTGAGGTTCTGTGTTCCGAGACTCCCGAGACAATTTTTAAAACTAATAAATTAAATTCGTTATTTCGGTGGTAATCCATAAATATTCAACTAATTACTTGTGAAACGTAATCCCACAAGGTTCCTTTTGAGCACAAGAATTGTTTTTGCACCATTTAACGATGCAGGACGGCATATTTTGATATTTCTTGACACAGATGAAAACGACATGCGCCGTCACTCGTTGAAACCGGAATGGCGGGCAGCCGGCTTCCTATGGCCGTATCGGCTTCCTATTGCCTGCCTCACCGCGTAGCATGGATCGCTCTGTCTATCTTTTTTTATTGGTCTGAGCTTGAAATAAAATATTTGAATTTTATACGTTTGAAACAAATTCCTGTCCCATTATTACTTTTTTTTTAGCAAATTCAAGGAGCAAAATAAGACAAGTACATAATTTACAAAAAAAAATGCATTTATACGCTTGAATTATAAAAACTGTTAAAGGTGAATGCCCAAAAATGTATGGACAAAAAACCCGTAATCGATTAAAACCATTTATATGGGGCAGAGTAGACTACATCTACGGTATCCCAAATACATTGTCCTTTTTGGATTAAACAATCACCAAGTACTTTAAAAACGATCGGACTCTTCTTATAGGAATCTATGACATTTAGGACGACATGATGCTACAAACGATAATGACTAGTAACGATTAGTACGTAGTAAAAACACACTTATATTTGTCTACTTATTCTTATGTTCATGTATTTAATATTAAAATATTTATCACTTTTATATCTGAAAGTATAGAATGTCAGTTTGGTATAGAAATGGTATAATCTGTACATGTATTTTTAACGATTATTAAATGATTTCAAATAACTATCTACGTCTTTTCGAAAATAAAAGGGCAAACAAGCAAACGGGTCACCTGATAGAAAGCAATTACCGTCATTCATGGACACTCGCAACGTTAGTAGAGCTACAACTGCGTTTAAGAGGGAATACCTACGCTTTTTCCGAAAAACGTACGGTGACATCTCTTTCTAGGATTCCGTAGTCAACAAGGAACTTTTAAAATTTCGGTCTGTCTATCCGTCTGTCTGTCCGCGGTTTTGGTCAGAGACTAGGACCTGCAAAGCTGTAATTCGGCATGAATGCACATATTAATGATGATGCCGACAAAATATTATACAAGATCTTTTAAAAAAATGTTTAAGGTAAGTACCTTCCCTACACATAGCAGGGATGAATATTTTTCGCGTCCACCCCACCGTGTGTTTTTAAATATTATGAATATAACATTTCATTTTCCGATTTAGAGATGTGAAATATGAAGTTTTAAAGTGGAAAAAAATCTTTAGAGTCTTCTACCATTATTAAGATTATTTAGATCTTATATTTTATCTATTATTAAGATCAGAATTTGTTTATTACGTTTAGAATTGTTTATGTAAAAAGCAAATCGTTAAATAATTCGTATCGGTAATTTTTACAAGAAATATGTAATCGTAATCGAAGAGTTAATCAATTGTGCAGTTATAACAAAACGAAAATATTTACTTTTTATGCACGTCGCTACAAGGTTACCTTGTACAATTTTGATGAACTGTCAAATGTGGCCTATTAAAACTACTATATAGGTAATCCCCGACTATATAGGTAAATTGTTTTGCTGCGGGAAAACAACCACTATTCAAATGTCACGTTGTATATAAAAAAAAACAAAAACTTAACATATCAAGATTAGTTCAGTAGTTTTTAATTAAATAGTTAACAAATACATCTCTTTCACATTTCTTTAATAATAAAAGTAACATTTGTAATTACAGAGTTGAACATAGAACCTATCGACGTGAACACTAATCAGCCGCAGGAAGGTTCTGAGGGTGTGACTCTCCTGCAGCTGGACCGAGTCAAGGTCATGCGTGAGACGCGGCCCGAGGCCACCGGGGTGGTCTCCTGGTCGCCCCCGCAGCCCAACTGGAATGCCTGGACTGGCTGCAATATTGGTGAGTGTCTAGTGTGATGGTGTGACTCTCCTGCAGCTGGACCGAGTCAAGGTCATGCGGGAGACGCGGCCTGAGGCCACCGGGATGGTCTCCTGGTCGCCCCCGCGGCCCAACTGGAACGCCTGGACTGGCTGCAATATTGGTGAGTGTCTAGTGTGAGGGTGTGACTCTCCTGCAGCTGGACCGAGTCAAGGTCATGCGGGAGACGCGGCCCGAGGCAACCGGGATGGTCTCCTGGTCGCCCCCGCAGCCCAACTGGAACGCCTGGACTGGCTGTAATATTGGTGAGTGTCTAGTGTGAGGGTGCGACTCTCCTGCAGCTGGACCGATAGGCACAAAAAATAGCTGTCATTTCAAAGGGTATCATTAGTCCAGCGTACTTGTATAATGGAGGTCTAGGTACAGAATATACTATATTAGTAGTACCAACAGAATTACCACTCGCGAAACCCGTTTAAAGAAAATATAGCGACTCATGCTACGACACTATAAAGCTCAAATTCCGACCGCGCAGTGCTAGGTGCCTACAATTATAATCACTTACATGTGCGCTCTCTTTCTATCGTGTAACTCGTACCTTTTCTGACGAAATCGAGATTGTCACCTTTTAGAAAATAAAATAATCTTCTTTTAATTACTATAGCTATTAATAGCAAACTTTTTTTATAGTAATAATCAAATTTTAGTAACCCAACCTATATTTTATAATAGTTTTATATTCGATTATAGTGCAGGAGATGGTCAGGAATTTTTTACAAGTAAACATAGTAACTTGTGTTTATTTCTGTTAAGTATGTGGTTTGCTTGTAACAAATTGGTTTATTTGTTATGTTTGTGTATTTTTTATCTTTTTTTGTATTTTAATGTCTTAAATTACCTTATTGAAATTTTTCTTTGACCTTTTTTTAATTGTTTATATTTATCAGATTAACTAGCTGTCCCGGTGAACTTCGTGTCACTTTAAAACCATCCCTGAACTTTTACGAATATTTTAAAGACTAAAATCAGCCCAATCCGTTCAGCCGTTTTCGAGTTTTAGCGCGACTAACACATTTGAAAATCCATTTTTATATTATAAAGATAACGATTCTGTCACAGCGGTTAAATCAGTACGTAGATATATGCGACGAAAAAATCTTGCGCGTGAGTCCCTAGTCATTTGCCCCCCCAACAGGGGTACTTACAGTTCGATAGAAGACATTGTATGCACCTTGTTTACAGTACATAATGTGTTCGATTTCAGACGAGGGTCCTCTAGCATCGGCCACACTAGAGAGCATTAGCTCGGACCTCGAGGCCGCACAACGCGACTTGTGTCAGAACAGCACGCTGTATAAGGTGAATGTTAAATACATACTTCCATCCTAATATCATAAATCCGAAAGTGTGTCTGTCTATCTGTTACATCTTCACGCCCAAACCGCTGAACTAATTTCGCTGAAATCTGGCATGGATATTTGAGCCCAGGGAAAGGACATAGGATACTTTTTATCCCGGGAAAATGTACGGTTCTTGCGCGATTAACCGTTTTTTGGCGCAACGGAGTTGCGGGAGTCATTTAGTATATACTAATTTTGTGAAGGCAAAGGTTGATTATCTTTCTATTTTTAGGGTTCCATGCCTAAAGCGTAAAAACGATACTTTACTGCTAAGACTTCATTGTTTGTCGTCTGTCTGTGTATCTCAAGAACCGCACTAGCAAAACAGCTGCAATTTTGCTTTTGATTGCTATTAAAAACAAAACATTAAGTAACACTTAATGTATGTACCGCGGTAAAGCTATTGCATATCATTTATTATCAACTTATGCAACTATAATTCGCATACTGATACGACCCACGCACACAAACCCGTGCCGCCATCTGGCAACACCGCACTGCTGTGCCGGTCAGACTGGGGTGTGTTAGGTTTTTTTCGTCACGGAATTTTTTGATTCGGTCGCCGCGCTCAACCCACGATGAAAGTGAAAACAAAAATAGAATTAAAGATAAAATTATGTTCACCTAAGTTAAAACATTACTAACATAATCAAACTTTTGTCACAGGAGAGTCTGCGTGAACGCGAGCAGCTACCTGTTTACGCGATGCGCAACACGATCATGCAAGCGATAAATGACAACTCTGTCGTCATTATACGGGGTAACACGGGCTGCGGGAAAACCACACAGGTACCCTAAACCAACGATACCAATACTTAGATATGGCATACGCCATCAAAACTGTAGCAATGTTTTTGTATGCAAAATGTGTACCGAGAAAATATTGTCGTCCTTTTTTGTCTTACACTAATAGCATATACTACTTTCTCTTTCATTTTAAGGTTATAATTCTATGACCTAAACTAAATGTTGGTTTATATTTAAGTTGTAAGCCAAAAGCCAGCGGCAGCCAGTTTTTCGTCATTTTATAAAAGCTGAATGTTTACCTGTATATAACCTGAAAAGGGTGGATTGTTTTAGGAGTAGAGTTTCTGTTGGTTTGGTTCAGTTTATGGTTCACACGCGTGGTTAAGTTAAAAGATGAAAAACTGGTTTAATAGGCCTGGAGATACTGACACAAAATTCTTGGTCATTTGTGCCAGTATGGCGGTTTTACATGGGTATAATTACGTAAAGGCAAAAAGGAAAATGATGGTCATAGCGCTCGCACTAGCAGCCCAAACGCGTGGGCGTTAATCGAACGTGTCGGATAAATAACGAGTGTCGAACGATTTGTTCCACAAAAATGCTTGTATTTTCAGATAGTCGAAAAAAAAATAAGTAGGCGAAAGCGTAATGCCATACTTGTCGGGTGCGGCTTACAGCCCGCCATACCGACGCGAATCCGTTAATTAAAAAAAAAAATTGTACCATTTGTACCAGGCTAATTTTTGCATAGCTAATCATCGTCGAGTAGCTATTCACTAAAATCACCTTGCCATACTTTTCCGACAGCTCCCAATGGCCGCCATACCACTGCAAAGGTGTAAGTTTTTTTTTTGCCAAACGATTTGAAACTTTTTTTAACAGTTCCCTATATGATCATAAATAGGAGTCTGATAATGCCATACCTGTGGGAGGCGGCGAATATGAACAATAATATTTCAAAATCCTAAGATTTTATTCGTAATTTCAAACGGTTTTTCAAGTATGGCGCCACTTTTTCCGTCTACTACAAGTATGGCAAATATAATAATGGTCACATTGTATCGTATAATTTCCAAAAATCCTAATAATAATAGCTCCCACACCGGTTTCGGTGACGGTGGCCGGTTTCATTGAAACCAGGCCAGCTACGCAGGAGTTATTTTATAGTGCCCAAGTGTGTGCGCAGTACACAAGAGCACTCTCTATTCCTTTACTCTCATAACCCAGTGGGACGGACGACCGACACGACCGGCGAGAGATCAGGCGCAGGACCGACTTTTTACATGCCCATCCGACGCATGGATCATCTTACTTGTCAGACAATCAGGTGATCAGCCTGCATATTGTCCTAACCAAACTTGGAAATAACATGTTTCCGACGCGGGAATCGAACTCACGACCTCCGAGTCAAGAGCCGCGCTCTATACCACTAGACCACGGAGGCGTCCAAAAATCCTAATGCCATGCTGGTACAAGTCGTCCAATTTTTAACACTTTTTTGCTCAAGTCCGGCCCATGGCTACAATCTGTAACAAAATTGTTTTGGTACAATTGTCAAATGACGAAAATACAATGATGTCATGATGTAAAAAATGATGTTACGTATTTTACAGTCGTATTTTTAAAACGTGTCAAATAAATAAGTATTTCAAGTATGGCAGCACTTTTTCCCCCTACTAGAAGTATGGGAAAAATAATAACAGTCATATTTTGTCAAATACTTTCCAAAAATTTAAATGCCATACTGGTACAAATCGTTTGGCGAAAAAAAAAAAACTTACACCTTTGCAGTGGTATGGCGACCATTGGGAGCTGTCGGAAAAGTATGGCAAGGTGATTTTCGTGAATGGCTACTGGACGATGATTAGCTATGCAAAAATTAGCCTTGTACAAATGGTTCAATTTTTTTATTAAAATTAACGTATTCGCGTCGGTATGGCGGGCTGTAAGCCGCACCCGACAAGTATGGCATTACGCTTACGCCTACTTATTTTTTTTCGGCTACTTATCTGAAAATACAAGCATTTTTGTGGAACACATCGTTCGACACTCGTTATTTATCCGACACGTTCGATTAACGCCCACGCACTTGGGCTGCCAGTGCGAGCGCTATGACCATCATTTTCCTTTTTGCCTTTACGTAATTATACCCCTGTAAAACCGCCATACTGGCACAAATGACCAAGAATTTTGTGTCAGTATCTCCAGGCCTATAACTATTTATTCACTATTTACTACACTGGTTACTTAATTATTATGGTTTATGGTAATGGTTATAATATGGTATACGAGCGTCTCAGGCGGCGGACCGGTTGACGTTCGACTACTACTCGACAATAACTGTCCGCGAATGCGAAAGCGATTAATATAAGATATGTAAAAATGCTGAATGTTCAAAATATGTTCGACGTACCTCGAACATAACCCCTATAGAGGTAAGAACGACCGGCTACTATGGAGTTACGGTCGCGGTTACTTTAGAAGCTATTCAGTTCTGAAGTTTACCTGAACTTCAATAAAGAGTTAAGCTCAATATCTTATTTTCTTAGGGATAACTGTACGAATCTCGTTTTCCACTGTCAGACATTTTTGTCAATTTCTTCCCACTACCAAACCATCTCAAAGTCTAATACTCTTAAGGAAGTTTCAGGGTGTCTATTTCTTCGTAGAAAGGACTTGATAAGAGCCATCGCAAACAGGGCGACTTGTCGTCGCGACTAGACGCCGAGCTGTCGCTGTCGCGTGTCGCCTAATGTGCGCCTACACTAACAAAGACGTGCACCTTCTTAGCGCTCACAGCGCGACTGTCGCGCGACTGTCGTCGTGTGTGCGCGTGTATATCGCTACCAGACGCAGCGACTAGTAGCGAGCGCACGTGACTCCCCTAGCTTCTCGTCGCGACTCCGCGACTCTGACGCCAAGTGTGCGGAGCTTTGAACAAAATATGATATGAAAATTGTCGGCTGTAGCCTGTCGTCGCGTCTGTCTAGCTGTCGCTGACGCGTGTCGCCTAGTGTGCGCCTAGTCTAAGAGGGATGTAGACGTGCCAGTTCATCATAACCTCTCTTTCTCTCAATTTCACCTTCTCTTCAGGTGTGCCAATTCATAGTGGACGACTACATAGCCAGCGGGAATGGGGCGTGGTGTAACGTGTGTGTGACGCAGCCGCGCCGCATATCCGCCGTCAGCGTCGCCGAGCGCGTCGCAGCGGAGCGGTGCCAGGAGCTCGGCGACAGCGTCGGGTGAGTGTGGAATGACCTTTCTAATTACTATTTACGAAGTCTTTGTATGTATGTAAGCCAAAAGATCAATCTTGTAACATAATATTTTCTAACGTGATATTATGCTTTGAACATGTTTTAAATTATTATAGGGTCAAAGTGTGCCTAGTGTAGTAGCTAAAGAACATACATATTATATGCAAATCCTTAAAATATTATGTTAAATTCGCACATCAATGCGTGCGTGCGTGCGTTTTGCGTGCGTACGTGCGTGTTTGCGCATGTGCACTTATGTCAAAGTCAACCGCAAAGGAGTATTAATACTATGAAGTTTCACGTAAATTTTCATCTTTGATGCCAAAGTTGCAGGCAAACGTTTGTATGCTACTGTATGCTTGCCTTTTAGTACTGTCATAACAGCAGTAGAAGATTCTGATGATCGACTTATTAATACGGAAATCGACAGTACAGTAATTTATATGTTTGCAGATACTCTGTCCGTTTCGAGTCCGTTCTGCCGCGGCCGTACGGTTCCATAATGTTTTGCACGGTGGGTGTGCTACTCAGAAAACTAGAGAATGGACTGCGAGGTGTCAGCCATGTGCTTGTAGATGAGGTGAGTATTACGTTACTAAGGCCGGTATAAATAGTCAGTACTCAAGATGCATCTCGGTCTCAAGACGCGGTTTGGCTCTGTGATTGGTCCAAATTTTGACAGCCAAATCACAGAGTCTGAACCGTGTCTTGAGACCGAGATACATCTTGAGTACTGACTATTTATACCGACCTTAGAAAAGTGACAATAAACCGACCTAATGCTACTAATAAATAATAATATTGGCTGATGCGCTCAATTTGATATCAGGAGCGTGTAGCACTAAGTCAGGGTATATCTTTACTCTCAAGGTGCAGTTTGACAGCACAGTTGAGTGCCAAATATCGTTTACTCATGCGATACGCCACACTTAAGTGCCGTACAGATCGTAATAAATAAAATATATTTCTCTCTTCGATGACACGAGTACCAAATAATTGGAAAATAGGCCAACTAAAAACCAAGTGTCATTTTAAGTAACACACAAGTATATTTTTTAGGTTCACGAGCGCGACGCGGACACGGACTTCGCGCTGATCCTGCTACGCGACATGGCGCACACTTACCCCGACCTCCGCATCATACTCATGTCCGCCACCGTCGACACCACGCTCTTTTCCACCTACTTCGGCGACTGCCCCGTCATCGAGGTGAGTGTCATATGTCACACGAGAGTCACACGAGCACGTCGCGGACACGGACTTCGCGCTGATCCTGCTGCGCGACATGGCGCACACTTACCCCGACCTCCGCATCATACTCATGTCCGCCACCGTCGACACCACGCTCTTTTCCACCTACTTTTTCGACTGCCTCGTCATCGAGGTGAGTGTCATATGTCACGAGAGTCACACGAGTGCGACGCGGACACGGACTTCGCGCTGATCCTGCTGAGCGACATGGCGGCTGGCGCACACTTACCCCTACTGCGCAAAGAAAGCTGCCAAGTCTGCCATTAACTTTCTGACCATCTTTACACAAAGTCCAATTAATCTGTGTATTTACAGAGTCCCAAAAGTGCCATCCAATTCTCCGTAGATGTAATAATATAACGCTTCAGTTTCACGGCACGAGCAAGTGTCAGTTTATTCAGAAAGAATAATACAAGAGTATATAAGACACAATACGTCCTGTCGAGTATAACACCAATCGACACCAAGCTTCGGATTAGCGACAGCTTGCAGCATGTTTGTTGCGCGCGTTCCCTTTCTCAGAAATAGCAGATTATCGAGTAAGCAGTAATTATTGCTGTCATAAAAAATATTTATTCAGTAATCTAAGTATTGAAAAGGTATTGATACGTAGTAAAACATTATAATACTTTCACAGGTACCGGGGCGCACGTTCCCAGTTCAACAATATTTCCTCGAGGACTGTATAGAGCTGACCAAGTTTGTTCCGCCAACCGATACGCGGAAAAGAAAGTCTTCAGGCAAGAAGGCGAAGGATGACGATGATGATGATGATGAGGGTATGTAAAGAACCCATATAAACTGAAGTCGGTGGTTGGCCATATGTTTTATCTTTATAAAAATAATTTAAAAAATTTAAATGTCACAATTTTGACATATCGACTTTTTAAAAAGTTAGACGTCCGCGTCATAATGAACATGTAAATATACCCCGTGCAATATTTTGCACCTTTTCATGCGATAAAATCAACTCGAAATGTCCTTCCTCATGGTCTATTCTATGCTTTGGTAAACATCAAAAGTGGTCCAGCCATTCCTGGTGCTGTCACATTTTTATTACCACACTAGATGATGCCCGCAACTCTGTTGCGCCAAAATTCGTTTATCGCACGGGAACCGTACATTTTCCGGGATAAAAAGTATCATAATAAGTCCTTTCTCGGGACCCAAAGTATCTCCATGCCAAAATCGGTTCAGCGGTTTGAGCATGAAGAGGTAACAAACAGACAGACGGACAGACAGACACACTATCGCATTTATAATATTAGTATGGAAATATGGATTGTCACTTTTTATTAGAGATAAACTACGATACCATGGCGCGCCCCTCCAAAATTCAAAACGTTTGAAGTGCGTTGTCTTTGGTTGGCGGTTGGCTAATTATGATTAGTTGACCAACAAATCTTAGTAATAAGTGACATGAAGTGAAATATTACGAGTACTGGTAATATTTCACTTAATGTCACTTTATGGATACTTACTACATACAAACTCTTTCATAAGGATGTGACTACACAGGATAATTTGGAGGGGCGCGCCATGTTATCGTAGTTTATCTCTACCAAATTTTTTTACATTAAACATTAACATTAAAAACGTATTCGACTTTCCAGGTGGCGCTGGCGAGGGCGAGGAGGACGAGGACTTGAACAAGAACTGCAAGTTGTCCGGCAACTACGCGCCGCAGACCGCCACCGCCATGGCTAAACTGTCCGAGAAAGATGTAAGTGTCAACTTGTGATGGCTAATTTAATAAAATAAAGTGATAATACTAGATATATCCACAGACATAGATCAAGATAGATATCGCATGTCGTTCCATATTGTATGAAAACGAGCGTGTCACTTTTTTCCTACCACTGTGACGTACCGATGATAAGAAACGTGTCCATTATCCACAGAAATAAGATCTAGATAGAAGCGCTATGTCGCTCCATTTGTATGAACACGAGCGTGTCACTTTTTTCATACCTACTGTGACGTTACAAGAGCGCTTTAGTGATGGGAATACCCGTACGCGCGGAATCGATTCAAAGGAATCGCCGCGCCCCGTCTCTTTTGCCATTTTAATAGGTATATCGATTTTTTAATCGATTATTATTCGAGTTCATAGAGGAATGATAAATCTTAAGATACGTGCTTGCCAGGACAGCTAGTAATATATTATGTTATTTTAAATTAAATCACTAAACAGGAACATAAATGTGACGTTATCAGCGTGAAGGGACCTTATTGTCGGTATTGAGTTAATAGTATCCCCATAATCTACATTTAATAGGCTATCGAACCATGTAAATAACATGCGTGTAAGTCTGGAAAATATTTTTTAAAAAAATGTTTAAACTTGAAAGTCGTAAAAGGTGATATTGAGAAAATCGCATTCAAACTTCGACACCCAAAAAAAGTATGTTATTGTAGGAAGTTACATAGATATCATGTTTTTTGAGAAGTACGTTATATGGTCTTAGAATTTAAACAAGTTATTGTCTTTTAGTTTACATACACATGCGGTATCTATCTTGATCTATGTCTGTGGACTTATCACTTATTATGTATCATATAATTTTGTTTTATGGTACTACCCTTAATAGGCTACTTGACCTATTTCTTTTCTTCATGCTAATCGCTTCTTAATCATTCATCTTCACAAAAAAAACTAATATTTTAATATTTTACACAGTAGAAACCCATAAAAATTTTGATTGAAAAACATGCCTTTTAAATGGCGCCGAAAACACTGTCCGCCTTGTGTCCGCCATAGTGTGACGTCATACGTTTTGTATTTTAAACTCTCTTTATTGAAATATTTTTTATGTGCTTAATGTACGAGTCTGAAAGTGCCCAAAAATTATAAAATAATTAAATAAGAAATTAGAAATCATTTGTAATGTTGAAAACATTTGGAGAAAAGTTTTGGCCATTTCATTTCCCGTCTACAATAAATGGAGATAATATATTTAAACTGATGTTTTGTTTGAATTACTAAAGAAAATATATTTTACAAATCTTTCTAGGCTTATTCTTAATATTTATGTACAAATAAACCTACATATAACGAGCGCGATAAGTAAAAGATATTAATTACTATGAGAATGACGTCACATCCAAATCGGAAGTACCGCAAAAGCGTTTTCGTCAGTAAAAATCCTATTTTCATAAAATCATATTTTCAAATCGACTTTATTTATCAATCATAAGCTTTTATTTGATGATAAGGGTGAAATACGGTTTCCTAGGCCAAGTTCTACTAGAAATATGCATTTGTTAAATGAAATTGAATATAGGTCAAGTAGCCTATTTAATTAGGGTGTGTATTGGCTTTTGTATAGAGTTCACTGTAAAAGCAGCATTCATGAATCATGATGTCAAAAAAATTACAATAATTAAAATAAGTAACACTAGGACTTCTATTTTTAACCCCCAACAAAAAAGAGGGGTGTTATAATTTATCACTTTGTTACAAACTATATGATTTTATGTTATTATATACCTATAAACTAACATACATTACATCCATTAAAAAGTAAAACCTTGGATTTTAGAAAGCCAGCCTGTATAGACTTAGGCTTTTTTTTAAATAATAATATCTATAGACGCTTCACACCACGTCAGCCTATTAACACTGTATAATATTTGAATTTCAGCTAAGCTTCGAGCTGATCGAGGCTCTCCTCATGTATATCAACAACCTGGGCAACGAGGGTGCGGTACTGGTGTTCCTGCCCGGCTGGAACCTCATATTCGCGCTGATGAAGCACCTGATGAGGAACCCCGTGTTCGGAGACACGTCCAGATACGTGATCCTGCCGCTACATAGCCAGATACCGAGGGATGATCAGAAGAAGGTGTTTGTTACACCTCCACCGGGGATAACTAAGGTATGACCAAAAAAATACAGGGTGCAATTAAACCTTCCTGCAAATTTTGATATATTAATCCTTGTTAAAAATAAAAATACACGTATTTTTTCTTTTATCTCTACTACTCAGTACTAAAATGTTGAAAAATAGCTTTCGAAAGTTATCCTAAAAAACACTACAATTAATGGACACGACGCGTCGCCCGCGCGTGACCTGCCCCCGCGTGCCCCCCTCCCCCCGCGTCACCCCCGCTCATTCCCCCGCGCCACGAGTGACCGTTCTGCAACGATTTTAAATGGGATAAAATATGTCAATAAAGAAATACCCATTTTTTTTTGGTTAAATGAACTCTCCTAATGATACCTAAGCCCTGGAAAAAATTTGGCAGGAAGGTTTAATTGCACCCTGTATAATTCGGCCGCGGAACAGGGCCGATTTATTTTTTATGAGTATAGGCGACTTTAGTTTTGCCGCTCCTATGTACGAACTCTGCCGCCAGGCGCCATCCTAGGACGCTGCCGCCCCCATAGGACGCCATAGGACGCTGCCGCCCATAGGCCATGGCCTATACTGCCTATACATAAATCCAGAGCTGCCGTGAAAATGCTGACAATCGTACCATAACAGAAATAAATCAAGATAGAACGGCGACGCGCGTGCGTTGCTAAGGAATCGCTCGTGTCAATTTTTGCTTTGCTTTTAGTTAAAACAAATAATAATAATAATTATTATTATTATTCAGTATTCACAATACTGGTGAGATACAAATTATTAGAGCTACTTAAACTAAATAAGACTAAAATTATATTATACTATTGCCTGAACTAGACAACAATTATCACGATACAAACTATAGCTATGCCTTAAGGGGCCGGGTACCCTTAAAATTCTCATACAAACGTAATACCAAAATCATTTTCTCATACGAAAATATTTAATACTAGCTGTTGCCCGCGACTTCGTCCGCGTGGACTTCAGTTTATAGTTGTTCCCGTACATCGATTAAATAGCTTACGCGCAAATCACAAAGTTCCTTTTTGTGGAAATGGTACATTTTTCTGCGACAAAATATATCGCATGTTCTTCCCCGGGACTCAAGGTATCTCTATACCCAGCAAAATAGATTGAATAGCTTAGGCGAAAATCATAAAAGTTTTTTGAGCGGGAACCGTACATTGTTGGGGACAAAATGTATCCCTTGTCCTTCCCGAGACTCAAGCTACTCTGGACAGACCAACACTAGCTGCCTCAAATGTTGATTCCCAAGAAGCACCAGTAAAGACCAGTGCTGTGTCGTCCGCATATGAGACAATACGCCCATTCCTCAAATTCATGTTGGTTAGGGAATTAATATAAATTAGCAAGAAGGTAGGCCCTAAGACGCTGCCCTGCGGTAAAACTACGCAACGGATTTTGAAGATTCTTTCAGTTTTAGATAGCCCATTTATCGAGGAAGGCTATAGGCTCTATTTTATCACGCTAAGACTAAAAAAGCGAAGAAATAGAGGAAAGGGCTAACTCGAACGCGCTAATCTCAGGAACTACTGGTCCGATTTGAAAAATTCTTTCAGTGTTAGATAGCCCATTTATTGAGGAAGGCTATAGGCTATATTTTATCACGCTAAACTAATAGGAGAATGTGGAAAAAACGGGAAATTATTTGAAAGGGCTTATCTCGCGAAGTACTGGAGTAATTTTTATGTTATTTGGCACAGATAAGAAGTAGACCACGTGAAGGATCATAGGCTATCGATTTTAATCATTTTTTCAGTGGCTATATATTTAAAACCCGTGCGACGCCGGGGCGGGACGCTAGTAATAAATAAAATTGCAATCAACTTTTTATTTCATCTTAAAAACAACTGAGTTATTATTTTACAGGTGATATTATCAACGAACATAGCGGAAACTTCCATCACAATCAACGACGTAGTGTACGTGATAGATTCGTGCAAGGCCAAGATGAAACTGTTCACGTCGCACAACAACATGACGTCGTACGCCACCGTGTGGGCCAGCAGGACTAACCTGGAGCAGGTGAGAGAGATAGTGTGTGTGTGCGCGTGTGCGTGTGTGCGTGGGTGCGTGCGTGCGTGCGTGTGTGTGTCAGAGAGAGAGAGAGGCTTTAAGTGTATCACCCTTTATCAACCTTTATTAAAGACGTCTCATATAATAATAATTGGACGCCATATCTGGGTAAGCAGGACTAACCTTGAGCAATTGAAGGAGAAGAGATAGATAGTGTATGTATGTGTGAGCGAGAGAGATTACTGTTTATCCATCTCTATTAACGAGGTCCCACATATCAGTGACTTTTTCCAGCTTCGTTTATTTACGACGGATATTAAGTATTACGGACGGATATTATTAAGAATTTTACACTTCATACGAGTACTTCAAGTAACGTTGACGTTTGTCTACATTCCATCTCTCCCTAACGCGACTATCTCTCTCCAGCGCAAAGGTCGCGCGGGTCGTGTCCGTGCAGGCGTGTGCTTTACGCTGTGCGCGCGCGCACGCTACGAGCGTCTCGAGGAACATCAAACGGCCGAAATGTTCAGGACGCCGCTACATGAACTCGCTCTTAGGTGAGATTACTTTTTTTATTGTGTTCTTGAAAGATTTGTGCTGATCTTAAAGTCTGCATTTTGGGCTGCAAACCTGGGATAACCATAGGAAAAAAGCGAAGAGACAAAGATAAAGAATAAGAATTTACCCTTATAACTATCATTTACCCTTAAAGTTTCTTGCTTTTGATTGAGGTGAAACATTACAATGCCCTTCCTTTTTAGATTGTAGTCGCAAAATAATGAGATAATAATATGTTATATTATGCAATTTACCTATTCCAGTATAAAACTCCTGCGTCTGGGCAACATCGGTCACTTCCTGTCCAAGGCTCCGGAGCCCCCACCGTTGGACGCCGTGATCGAGGCCGAAGCCATGCTGCGAGAGCTCGGCTGCCTGGACAGCACTGACGCGCTGACACCGCTGGGAACTATACTCGCTAAATTGCCGATAGGTATGTACATTCTACAGGCCTGTCACCCTATTATGTCCTTTTAATGAACATCAAATTCTTTGCATATGGACCCAATTTGCAATATGGTCGCAAAAAAAGTCGAAGTGTCAATATTTTGACGATTATACTTTTTAATTTGACTTTTTAAAAGTTCAAACGTCAAAATACCATAATTAGTAATGAACTTCATATTTGAGAGCTGTTTAACACATTGAGATATTATAGACTAGGAGAGAGCCTCAAGTATATCGGCGTATAAGGCCGCGTTTCCACTGAAGCGGAGCGGAGCGGAGAGGAGCTTAGCGGTGCCCGAATTGACCAATCGTGCTATTCCAGCGGAATGACGGCGAAGATTTCGAGCATGGTCCGCTTCAGTGGAAACGCGGCCTAAGCGTCAAAAGCGTGTAATGTTATGTCCTACTTACTAGGACATAACAAAGGAGTCGGTCAGGATTTCATGCAATAAAAGTGTTAATAAAGGTTTTTAGTGAACATTTAATGCTAGATATTGTTGAGTTTTGTGGTTCCGCTAAATAATAAACCATAAGAATGGCCAAAGAATGCCTCAAACACGTGGATCTAACATTAAATACGTAAGTTTTGAACAACGTTTTTTGGGCTTTTCAATCGGTATTTTTGTAAGCTAAAAAGATAATTTATAAGTTTAATAATCACTTATTCGTGCTATATAAGGCATTAGTGCTAAAAATGTCACATATATTAATAATTTGGCTACAAAAATTGCATAGCTTTTTACGTGTGTTTACGGATTTTCATTTCTTGAACTATAGTTTATCGATATCATGAACTAAATGACTTGCTTTTCTGAATTATAATGTGCTTCGAAATATTCAAGAAATAGAAATATTCAAGAAAATAAACGCACACTACTTGTATGAAAATAAGCACAAAATGGCCACGCGATGACGGGCTAAAATTACCTACATCTATACTTTAATACTTTATCTATGGTTTAACATCTAGATACCAATAACAATACGGTACTCCCAAATTAATAATGCGCATGCAAATCTTCGCAAATTGTCGTAATCACGGAAACACCCGAATCTATGAAACGTAAGAGCCCCAAATAATGCTTTTGCATTTTGAACCTTGTACGAAAGAAATAGAAGTAAATATCATATTAATTGTCTCTATTTGTGGCGCATGCGCCACAAACCTTTTATTGCGCATGTCCAAATCATATAATGCCATGGCAACGCCACCAACAAGTTGCGGCGTTGCCATATGGTTGCCATGGCATGACGTGATTTGGACATGCGCAATAAAAGGTTTTCTTCCGACGCTCGGCAAAAACGACCGTTGCCGAACAATGACGAAAATTTCTGTGCGCATTATCACTTTGGGAGCACTGTATTGTATTCGACTACACTATCAAACATAATATACACCTCTCATCTCTTTTTTTTACTCTCCAGAGCGTTGATTCGGCATTTTACAATAGCGCCAACGGCAGTTCTGATTTTGCGACGCGCTACAAACATTATTTTAATGCTGTTGTAAGCTATTTTACATCAGCTTGCCAATGACAAGGTTAATTAAAGTGCCAAAAAGCGTTTCTCTCTTTTCTTATACATTAATCTGTCCGCATTTTTTTTACTTCCAAATTCTCATGTCTTATCTCTTCAACTTCAGAGCCTCGACTCGGCAAGATGATGGTGCTGGGTTTCGTTCTGTGCGTCGGCGACGCACTAACAACCATGGCGGCCAACTCGACCACATTCCCCGAGATATTCCTTCTAGAAGGACACAGAAGATTGTCCGGCCACCAGAGAGCGCTTGGCGGGAGTAGGGCGAGCGACCACGTGGCTATGCTTAACGCTTTTCAGGTAAAAATTCACAGAATTAAGACATTGATGTGTATGCCACGACTTATAGGACGTAGGATTATTATAATAACTTGGCTCTTGACTCGGAGGTCGTGGGTTCTATTCTTGCGTTGAAAACATGTTATTTCCAAGTTTGGTTAGGACAATGCAGGCTGATCAACTGATTGTCTGACAAGTAAGATGATCCATGCGTAGGATGGGCATGTAAAAAGTCTGTCCTGCGCCTGATCTCTCGCCAGTTGTGTCGGTCGTCTATACCACTGGGTTACGAGAGTAAAGGTATATAGAGTGTTCTTATGTACTGCGCACACACTTGGACACTATAAAATGATTCCTGCATAATTGGCCTGGTTTCAATAAAACTGTCCACCATCACCGAAATCGGTGTAGGAGGTATTATATTTAATAACAATTTGAACCGCGTGACCTGGGTGGTTAAGTTAGTACATTAAACTTAATATGTAAGAGAAAAAGTGCTGAAGGCAATTTTTACATATGTGTGAGCGAGAAAGCTATACCTATTTACAGATGTGGGAGCGAGAAAGAGCAAAGGGTGAGGAGGCAGAGCAGCAGTGGTGCGAATGGAAAGGCGTGCAGCATACCACGCTCAGAGTCACTGGCGAGGCCAAGTACCAGCTTATCAGTGAGTATAAATACGAAAGCGTATCTACAGAGAACTAAGGAGTACCTCGACTTTAAACAAACGGGTGAATGTACACGAGTTGGTCGTGAGTACCATTTACGACATGTTTCACAATGCTTAGTAACGCAATGTACGGTCCTACTCGTTAGTTCTGTTTACTCTAGTATGATCTATCTGACTTTCTGTTACTGAAAAGTGTATTCAGTATTCACGCATAAACCGATTTTGATGGCTATGCATCTGCATATTATAATAAGTATCTACTTTGAGACCCGGGAAAGGATAAAGGTGCCGGTTGGCAGCGGGCGACATGAAGCGGCAGCAGACGACGTGCAAAAACTTCTATTTAAACTGAGGTAGACGTGCCGTATTCTACGAAATTCATAATTCAGTCATTTGAAAAGCAATCCTAAAACAGTACACTCAAAACATTACACACACACAAACAAATATGTATCTACGTAGTCAAGGGTAAGATGCCAATATTATTTTGTAATAAGAGTGACAAGGATGCAGGCCTATGATGTTCGGTTATACCGAACGCAAGCGTAACTCCCCGAAAGATCGTAAACAAACGCCCGCAAGTACTGGCTGCAAAAAAGTCTATTACAAATTATTAAAAAAAATATCCTTTATTAAGTATAATGTTTTTAGTAATAATATTAATTAAGCTTAAACTACAACTTACAATTAACTGGTATTTATTTCTAAACTAGCTGTGCCCCGCGGTGTTACCCGCGATTAATTAGGTGTTATTAGGTAAACTAAATTGTGTTGTAATAGTATTAGAGACAAAATAAATTGAGTTTGATCATCGGAAACTTCCATTTTGATGACTGAGAGATGGAAGTTTGATAGAAGACACTGTTTTGTGATAAGCAGCACTCCTAGGATTTGGTAGACGATGGGACGAAAATTAATCAAAAGAGACTCGAAATCTGTATGTTTAGGGTCGAATAAATCCACTTTTATAATAAATAACTTAGTTTGTTTCTAAAAAGGAGAATTAAGACTCAGTACTAATGACGCTACACTGTTTAAAAGCAACACTACCAATATGGGGATGGGGGGGGGTTTGTGGGGCGCGGCCCCCCCAAGTAGGAGACGCCAAAATTTTGAAAATCGAATTTTGTTTTATGTAACACTTCTAGGAGAGGGGGCTGTCGAAATCGCTTCAGCCGTTTAAGCGTGAAGAAGTAAAAAACATACAAACTCACAAACTCACATACTTTCGCCTTTATAATATTAGTAGGAAGTAGGATAACTTAGTTTGTTTCTAAAAAGGAGAATTAAAACTCAGCACTAAGGACGCGACACTGTTTCGTGAAAAACAACACTTTCAGGAAGAGAGTGGGGAGCTTAGTAAGTAGGAGACGGCAAAATTTTGAAAATAGGTTCAAAAACGGCGGAGTCATCGTTGAACATAAGTAATTAAAAAAATTAACATAACACCTCTTCCGTAACGGAAGTCGGTTAAAAATGTAGCCTATGTGTTAATCCAGGATGTCAGCTACCTCCTTGTAAAATTTTGTCGAAATCGCTTCAGCCGTTTAAGCGTGAAGAAGTAACAAACATACAAACTCACAAACTCACATACTTTCGCCTTTATAATATTAGTAGGAAGTAGAATAACTTAGTTTGTTTCTAAGAAGGAGAATTAAAACTCAGCACTAAGGACGCGACACTGTTTCGTGAAAAACAACACTTTCAGGAAGAGAGTGGGGGGGTTTAGTAAGTAGGAGACGGCAAATTTTTGAAAATCGGTTTAAAACGGCGGAGTCATCGTTGAACATAAGTAATTTGAAAAAATGAACATAACACCTCCTCCGTAACGGAAGTCGGTTAAAAATGTAGCCTATGTGTTAATCCAGGATGTCAGCTACCTCCTTGTAAAATTTTGTCGAAATCGCTTCAGCCGTTTAATCGTGAAGAAGTAACAAACATACAAACTCACAAACTCACATACTTTCGCCTTTATAATATTAGTAGGAAGTAGGATAACTTAGTTTGTTTCTAAGAAGGAGAATTAAAACTCAGCACTAAGGACGCGACACTGTTTCGTGAAAAACAACACTTTCAGGAAGAGAGTGGGGGGGTTTAGTAAGTAGGAGACGGCAAAATTTTGAAAATCGGTTCAAAACGGCGGAGTCATCGTTGAACATAAGTAATTTAAAAAAATGAACATAACACCTCCTCCGTAACGGAAGTCGGTTAAAAATGTAGCCTATGTGTTAATCCAGGATGTCAGCTACCTCCTTGTAAAATTTTGTCGAAATCGCTTCAGCCGTTTAAGCGTGAAGAAGTAACAAACATACAAACTCACAAACTCACATACTTTCGCCTTTATAATATTAGTAGGATGAATTTACAAATACCGACAGGAATTTCAATCATGTAGTAAACTTAAAATATAAACTTATGCTTAAAGTCTCAAGTTATTTTTATAATTGTACAGTTTTTCTATGGACTAAAGTGTATTTTATTGTTGCTTCTTTAGTTACCCTCGAATAATATAAACTTTGTGAGCTTCTGGCCTTTGCTAGTACTTATTTATTTTTTTAACAAATTGCGGCATGCAGGTGGTGTGTTTTTACAAGTAAATATTTGTCAATAACTGCTATTAAAATATGTAGTCTGTGATTTGACGTAGCTGGTTGCTGTAAAGAATGCTCTTGCAAAGGCCCAAAAACATCTTCCAACCTGCAACCCATTAGATTAGCTGCAGTAATATTCGACAAACACCCATCAAATGTTAGAGCTACTATATCTACTCCAACATAGTACAGTTCCGATAAGCATATGTGAATCAATCTTTTTCGATCTTCTCCGGTAAGTCCATTTACAAAAAAAAAGCCTACTGGCAATTTCCAACTTTCCTCCATGCTTACTACCATGAACACATATGCCTGGTCCAAGGTTTACTAAGCCCTCAGTTTTGCGTCCATTCCAAATACACTGATAACGTATTGCCATATCGTCTACTAGAGATAAACTACGAACATGGCACGCCCCTCCAAAATTCAAAATGTTTGAAGTGCGTTGTCAAAACGTTTGAAGTGCGTTGTCTTGCGCGGTACGCTAGTTATAATTAGTTGAATAACAAATCTTGGTAATAAGTGACATTAACAGAAATATTACGTGCACTGTGATTGGTTGAATACTTACTACATACATAATACAAACTCTTTTATAAGGATGTGACTACACACATTGAAACAGTCATTTGGAGGGGTGCGCCATGTTATCGTAGTTGATCTCTACAAGACAGCAAATTAATCTCTTTTTAAGATTATCGTGTCTTTGACCCAATTTTTTTAAATGACTAAGCTGTGAAACCAGGTTCTGAACTGACTGTTTGATACCACTTAGACAGTGTGCGCGGATGTGGCAATACGCTTTTAAAGGTTTTCCGGACATACCTATATGCTGCCACAGAGTAAAAGTTTAATGCCAGTGCAAACTTTCTTAGAGCAGGTGAGAATTTTTTTTGTGACCTGGAGGAGGAGTAATGTAAGAATAGAATCAAATTTTTGCACTTTAAGTGACTCACCCAGATAATCTACAGAATACCGCATTAATCTGCACTCTAACTGGATTACGCAAATTAACGCTAACATATTAATATACATACGTTACATATATATACACACATAGCCTGTGAGAAACATAACCCTTACTTTTTGCTTTGCTGTAGTCAGGTAAAAATTATTCATCTATTGTGAACAACTATGATAGTTACGGTCTGTGAAAGGTAATCCCTGAAGATTTATTTGATATAATTTTTACAAAATCTTATAACACAAGATAGCATTTTTCCCTTTGATTACATATTTTAGTATCTGAAAATAAAACAAAGTTTGTTTTAAAAATATCCTTGCTAACCGTACACACTCGCATACGACCGTCGCGTACGGCGCACCAGTGAGCACTGACTGCAACGGTGTGAATTAGCTCTATTGGAACGGCGGAACATTTAGTGCGTATGGCCTGTCTACCTCAGTTTAAATAGAAGTCTTTGACGACGTGTCGTCGCGACACTAGTGTTTCTATGTGTTTTTATGAAAATGTCGCTAGCTTCGAGTCGCTAGCTGTGTAGGGTATACAAGTACAAGTACATAGAAACCAGTAGTGCCGCGACGACACGTCTGCAGCTGCCACTTCATGTAGGCTTTGTACCTTAGAGGATATATGTTATCCGGAAAAATTCTAACTTTGTAATTAACTTTCCAATTCCAGACATCCTGACCTCCTCGATTGGTTTCCCGGAGGAGTGTTGTGTGCCCCAACGTTGGAATCCCAACGTGGAAGACCCAGTCCTCGATCTGGTGATAGCGCTGCTGTGCATGGGGCTGTATCCTAACGTGTGCCTCCATCAGGGGAAGAGAAAGGTATAGTACTTCTAAACGGGCTTTGGCCCACCACACATCCCAAGCAGCATCACAAGCTGTATAACAGTTGTATTAAAGGTCGTTTATACTCTTAATGATGTACTTCTAGGCTGCATAAAGGCTGTATAAGCGCTTATACAGCCCTTATACCCCTGAAATGGGCACAATTTATAAGCGTTTTGCGTTATATTAGCTGTACAGTAGCTGTATAAGCATAAAATAGGCTGTATAATAGCTATTTTGCGGCTGTACTATGGTGTACGAAGAAACTAATACACTCCAATTATTCTATTGTAACTCACTTGTTAAGCTTTACGCTGTAAAAATTCTGTTGAACAGAGTAACAAAAGATATATACCCACTGCAACTCCTGTGTCGCCAGGATCGACAGTGTTATCCAACCACGAAAACCCTTTGATATGATTCCTAGGCAGATGGCGGACCTAAGTAATTTGGTCGTGTTAAGTCGAACCTATCCGTCCGGTAATACTGCTGGTGACAGTTTATTCCAGAGTTTTACAGCGCGTATATTATACAGGTACACAAAACTAAGTGATAATACTTTAGGATGTGAATGGGTCCCCCATTTTCGATAAAAAGGCCTTAGGGTCTAAACACACTAGGCTGAATTACGCCAGCGTAAATTCCGCCGCGTTTAAATTGCATACGGCGCGGGAAGCCGACTAGTATTTATTTTGTATATTCATATTTTGATAAAAATTTTTTCTTTCTGGCATAACATTTATTTCATAACATGTATCGCGTGAAGGTCGAGGAAGCTTAAGGCGATGTAAATTGTAATAAACTTTATGCCTAAACAGGTCTTAACAACAGAGGGTAAGCCGGCCCTCATCCACAAGACATCGGTTAACTGCAGCAACATGGAGCAGCGTTTCGCGTCGCCGTTGTTCGTATTCGGGGAGAAGGTGCGGACCCGCGCCATCAGCTGCAAGCAGACCACCATGGTGGCGCCGCTGCATCTGCTGCTGTTCGCCAGCCGGAAGGTCGAGTGGGTGAGTTTTCGACCGATCGATTCTATTAAAATTTTCTGCTATAGGGAAAAACTTCAAGATTGCTAGGCAAAAGTGGGAAGACACAATGTTCGATTTTTCATTTTTTTTTTTGTGTTGTAAAAGTGAGCGGGACCCGCTTTTAGTAGATTACTTCTCAGATGGTATGGTAAATCATCGGTTGGTTTGCATGAAATTCTACTTGATTATTACTAGAAAAATCGAAATATTATAGTTATCCTGTATAAAGTTGTGTTTAAACTACGAACTTCATCGTTTGTGGTATAAAGGTACAAGTTGGAAGCCGGCTACATGAAGCGGCAGCGGGCGACGTGTCGTCGCGACACTACTGGTTTCTATGTATTTTCAGGGTATTTCATAGAAATACATAGAAACCAGTAGTGTCGTCGTCTGCGGTTGCATCATGTCGCCCGCTGCCAACCGGCACCTAAAGAGGCCTACACTAATTAATCCTATTCCTCTACAGGTGGAGAACATCGTCCGCGTTGACAACTGGCTCAACTTCGACATGTCGCCGCGGACCGCTGCCCTCGTGGTGGCGCTTCGCCCCGCCGTCGAGAAGCTGGTAGAGCGGGCGGCAGCGGAGCCCGACGCGGCCCTACAACTGACGCCAACTGAGCAAAAGGTACCATCAATAATTGATTGCTAGGTAGTTGATAGACCAACGTAGTTTGTTCGAATCATGTCAATTCTGTGTGATCTGTCGGCTGGGTTTGACGTAATGCGACCGAACTACGTAGGTCCCCCATCTGCCTAGAAATGAACTTCTCTGATATCGACTCGAAAAGTTAAGGTTTGGTAACGGTAATGAGTCACACAGAAGTATGTTTGGCTGTGAACAGCCCTCGTATGCTGTAGTATAAGAAGTTCCGCTCCACCGACCTTTTAATTATGTATTTCACGGAAACCGTACATTTTTCCTAAAACAAAATAGCCTATGTCCTTCCTCGTGGTCTACTTTATATCTGTGCCAAATAACGTAAAAAATGCTTCAACCGTTTGTGAGATAAGCTCTTTCAAATAATTTTCCCTGTTTTTCCCCATTTTCCTCTGTTTCTTTGCTCTTATTGGTGCCAACGTGATGTTATATAGCTCAAGTCTTCCTCGATAAACAAGACTATCCAACAAAAAACGAATTCTTCAATTCTAAGCAGTAGTTCCACAAATTCTTTAGCTTTATAATATAAGTATTAGATATGATTTTCCCAAACTTTAGGCACGCCATTTATAAGGAATGTTAAGTCGTATGAAAAAGTGTCTGAATATTTTTTGTAGAGAATTCTATGATCTACACTCTTGCCCTACCTATTTTTGTGATAAAATGTACAGTTTGGAAAAAGAACAGGAAAAACCTCGTTTTCATACCTTTGACCTTGAATAAAATTTTTCGCACAAGGAGGATCGCCGGGGACTTTTGAGGTTTTATTTGTAATTGTGTATTTAACATCTCTACCAATTTTTAGCTCTATGCGAATTATTCCGAGGTCGAATGTTTAATTTTCCTGGGCTATGAAGTTTGGCGGTATCTTCGTCATCTCAAGTGCCGCAAGTCACCTGGTGTTGATGCCATTTATAATTTACTACTCAAAAACTTGTCACAAAAAGCGGTTGTGCTCCTTACAAAAATATTCAATGGGTGTATGTATCTCGGCTACTTTCCTGAAGCGTGGAAAATTGCGAAAGTTATTGCCCAGCAGCTACCGCCCTATTAGCCTATTGCCTACATTGGGTAAACTATTTGAAAAGTTATATTGGCGAGACTAAAAAAGGCGACTGATAAAATATTGCCCAATGAGCAATTTGGATTCCGGACTGGTCACTCTACAACCCAGCAGCTTGCGCGTGTGGCTGAGCACATTTCCCATCATCTTAACCTTCATGAGTCAACTGGTCTGATCATGAGTCAACTGGTCTGATCCTTCTAGATACAGCAAAAGCTTTTGACACTGTTTGGCATGATGGGCTCCTTCACAAGCTTATTGTTTGTGGCGTACATATGGTCAAATTGATACAGTCTTACTGACTGGGTCGTAAAATCGCAGTCCACATTGGGAATACAAAGTCCCTGTTTTATTTTTAAGGTTTACCTGTTGGTTGAAGCTGGTGTTCCCCCGGGGATTCATTCTGGGACAAAACTTATTTTTAATTTTCATTCACGATGTTCCTATCCAACCTCGCACGCTCCTGGCTTGTTTTGCCGACGATACAGCTTCTTACACATCTTCAAAAGATATTGACATCGTGATAGGCCGTCTTCAGTTTTCCCTAGAATTGCTGCAAAGTTTCTTTACCACATGGAAATTAAAACTCAATGAGAGCAAGACCTTTTTTTTTGGCAAAGAAAACTTCCCAAAAGATTATTGAATATATCAGGTCACTATACCGTGGAGTTCGTCCGTAAAATATTTTGGTGTAACTCTGGATGCTAAGTTGAATTGGTCCAAACACGTTAGCCAGCTTCGCATTAAAGGAGCACAGGCAATTGGCTCTCTTCATCCTATCTTGAATAGGAGAAGCTAGCTTAGCCCCCATACTAAAATAAGAATTTATTCTGTTGCCCGCGACTTCGTCCGCGTTAGCATAGTAGATCACATCCCAAGTATTATTTATTGTACAAAAATATTCAATGTACAGAATTGACTTTTCTACGATTTTATTATATATAGATGTTCCGCTCGGCTTCGCTTGCGTTATTTAGGAATTTCACGCAACCGTACATTTTTCCGCAAAAAATAGCTTGTCCCTTCACGTGGTGTATTCTTCATGTTTGCCAAATAACATAAAAATTGCTCCAGTAGTTCTTAAGATAATATGCAATTTCATATAATTTCCCCCGTTTTTTCTACATTTTATTTCTTCGCTCTTATTAGTCTTAGCGTAATAAAATATAACCTATAACCTTCCTCGATAAATGGGCTATCTAACATTGATAGAATTTTTCAAATCGGACCAGTAGTTCCTGAGATTAACGCGTTCAAATAAGCCCTTTCATATAATTTCCCCCATTTGCGTGCCCCGTTTGGAGTAGCACTTCTAATACAAACTACAGCAGGCGCGCGAGTTCATGTCCATCCTGAGGAATGCGGTAGTGCTGTGACCTAATTAATTATGGTAATGTCGATGTCGATAATTATTACACATTTGGTCAACCATATCTATCACAAATTTATTACAACTTTAATTAAGTAAATTAATACATGTTATCGAATGGATTTACCCAATACTTAATAATAGTTTATTACAAAAATAGGAAAAAAAATACAAAGCACAAAAACCCTAAACACGAATTAGTCACTATCAGATGCAAAGATAACTGACAGGGCAGAATCAGAGTCACTATCTTCGCCGTCACTGACTTCAATTATGAATTTGTCTATCGCATTTTCCATTAGTCCATCTTTTTTACAGTAGTGCTCTTCCAAAATGATGACGTGATCGTCGTATCCAGACCAATCTTCCTCTGTCACCTGGTTTATAGCCATCTCCGTTACTTCTTTCAATCTTTTCAGCGATAAATCTGAGTTAACGTTATGCTCCCTCACAACTCTTTTGACTTTTGCCCATACCAATTCAATGGGGTTTAAGTCGCACATGTACGGCGGCAACCTTAAAACCTCATGTCCGTGACTACGGATAAGCTGATCCATTTTAAAAGTTTTCTCTTGTGGCGCATGTAGTTTTATCAGCTCAAAATCTCGACGTTTCTCATACTTAGTGAAGCCTCTATATTGTTTCTACTAAGCCAGTCTAACATAACTGTTTTAGTGCTTGATTTTGTAGGGACTCTATTTTCTTGAACGCTATGATATAGAGCGTTGTCCATAACGACAACGCTAGCTGGTGGCAAATTGGGAATGAACATGTCAGTCGCCCATTTCTCAAAGTTTGTGTTGTTTATTTGCCCGTGGTAATCGCCAGTAGCAGTCCCAGCTTTAAAAAGCAACTTTGCTCCATCCAAAAAACCACGTCTGGATCCGGCATGGACGAGAATCAGTCTGTTCGTGGAGCTAGTGTCGGTTAGTACTGCGTCTATGTAATCATTTCTCCAGCACTTTTTAAATGTGAGGTTGTTGTCTAACCACGTTTCGTCTAAAAAAAATAGTGCGGTCGTTTTCTCTATATTGACGAATTTTTTGCAAATAATTTGACCGCGCAAATACCACAGCTGGTCTTTCTACTAAAATTTTTCGCTTGTTGTGACATTTTTGCCATTTATAGCCCATTGCCTTCAGTAGTTTTCTTAAACTTGTAACTCCCCATGGAAAATCTATTTTTTCTCTAATGACCGCTAGAAGTTTAGGACAAGTGGGAACAATTTTTTTTGTTAAATAAAATTCTTCAATACATCTATGTATTATACTTCTATCGAAATCATCCACATTTAAGTTCGTCTTTTTATTACATGGTTTTCCTTTTTTAGAAGGTGAACAAAGATTACCCATTTTTGCTTCTGTCTGAATTCTAGTCAATGTCCTTTTAGTAAGCCCAATATAACGGGCCGCTCGATCTAAATAAAGCATTATTAACGGGATAAGTAAATTTGTTATCTTTTTTTTTTCTTCGACGCATATCTGCCATCATTTCTTGCCATTTCTCGTGCTTGTTTATGTATTATATAAGGTTTTTTTCTACTTGAACCTGTTGAAGGCGAAGTACTCATGTTTTCGTACACAAAAAAACAACTCAATTAGCGTTTAATAGTTTTTAGTATCGCTATCGACAAGCGCGCGTCACCGTCAAGGACAACACTCGAATGCGGCGAGGTGGGTGAAGGCGGGGCGCGATGCCCCCGCGCGTCACCTCAGGCCCCGATGGACATGAACTTGCGCGCCTACTATACCAACTATTGCAGACCATTCAAAATAAAGCCCTTAAAATTGCATACAACACGTTCGTACCAATCTCAGTACATACCGCTTGCCCCATCACTATGTTTTTTTTTTATGATCAAACTTCACCTATAGGTAGTATGTATCTGTTGTTTCCTACCGAGCCTAGCGATAACCAAAGTAATGAAACGCAAAAACAGGTTCCCAGTCCCCTCGGTCCCCGTGCGGCGAGCGTGCACGCGGGGCAGGGCAGCTCATCGCACGCGCCGAGCCTGGCTAGTTCATTATCTAATGACGAGTAAACCTACCATGTTTATATGTTAATTATTAAATTGTTATATTAATTATAATTATGAACTGTAATGAGTAAGTTGCGTTAATCTTTTGTCGCTAAAAGTATACTGCTAACTAAAGCATTTACGTGTGAATTACAATGTAAACAAGTGAAGTATAAACGGTGTGACAACATTTTTACACAAATTCATGCAGATAACTTTAATATGTGCGCTTAGCCTGTAAGTTTAAAAATTGCATGTTTTCAGTTTATTGTGTCAATCCAATTGTATGTGTACTTATTATTATGATTATTAATCATAATAATAAGAATTTTGAAAAACAAAAACAAGTCCATACTGCTATAATATTTTAAAACTGCACCTTAATCGTACTGAACTCTTTTATATAATGTGGGAGAAGCCAATAATGATTTTTGATTTTTCAACAACAAATACTTCTGTTCCAGGTAGTTGACTGTATCAAAGCGCTATGCGTGATGGATGCGGGCGACTACAACATACAACGCGACGCCCCCACCTTCTCCTTCCGCCCAGAGGGTGCGAAACGCGGGAACATGCGAGGGTGGGGCACCAATGGACCCAAAAACCAGGGCTTCGGTGGATTTGGGGCCAATAGTGGCGGATTCGGAGGCAATTCCGACGGTTTCAGGAACGACAACGGCTTTGGCGGCAGAGGCGGATTCGGTAATCGAGGTTTTAGCGGCAGAGGATTTGGGCCTAGAGGAGGTTTCGGCAACAGAGGCGGTTTTGGGGGTGGCGCGAATGGGGGTGGATTCGGACGAGGACGCGGTTTCACTAGACGAGGAAGGTGGTGAATCTTCCGATTGATATAGCCAAATAAAACAATTGAAACATACTGCAGTTTTCTTTATTCACTCGGAGTCTGAACGACGATCAAAATAAAATCTTTGTCTGGTGCCACCATTATTTCGTGCTTTCTGCTCCGGATTCTCAGAAATGTTAGATCGTTTGTAGGATCGAGGTCTCTCACTACACTCCTCCCCTTCTCCACGAGAGCACTCATCAGGCCAGCATACTGAACTGATGTTCGGTTGTCGAGGGTGGTCTTGATTGGTATCCCTTCTCCATTCACCACAATAACCCCTACGACTCCTTTGTGCATTGACAATTTACGCACAGTTTCCTCAGCCTCGTTTGCCATTTTTTTGCAATTCAGAAATTGTAGTTTGACAACTGAATTGTAACAAAGTCAAAACTGACTATTTGTCTAGTGACAAAAACATAACTTTGTGAGTTGTGACATAAACATTATTTTGTGCCAGTACATACTTTAACTACAACACAAATAAGTTTTGATTTTTTTTAATGAAAAAGCTGCATTCTGGGTTATAAATACCACACAAAGGTCTGAGCAGATGGTGCACACATCATGTCTTTGCAATAAATTGTGGTCCTACTTGACGCCAGCAACTCCGTTGCGCCAATATTTGTTTATCCAGATGGGAAATACACAATAGCTATTCAATTGGTATTGCGGCCTGATCAGGACGCTTGGGAGTTGAAGCGTTAATGTACTAAAGTTAATTAATAAAGAGAATGGAGCTGAACTAAGAACTTTCATGCGGTCATCACAAAACTTTGTTTTTGTCTATGTTGGTGCTGCACTCTAGTGTCAAAAAATTGCATCTTTTCAATGTTACTGACAACATAGATTTACTAGCTTAAAAAATATAATGTTGCAAAAAATTAATATTCATTTTAAAGGATAAGGTCCAAATTGGGCTAATTTTAAAAGTGCCGGCCAACGCAAATAAACCCATTATTTAAATAAAACATAATTTTTATTATTACACCAAAGTTCTAAGTCAAGTCTCCGAGTTGTTATTCATCGTCAAACTTTTTTTATAATATGTGTAATAAAACTTATTTTATTAATTAAAAGCAATAAGTAATTGATCCCAACGTCCCTATCCGAGCCATAGAACAGATTAGGAGCCAAATACCTACAAATGATTTGGAAAAATTCTAAGAAAGAGGGAACCTCTACATGCTTGGGTTTATTTGCGTTGGTTTAAAAGTGCCTTTTAAAATTAGCCCAAAATTGTATGGACGTTGGATCTTGTCCTTTTAATTTTGTTCCAAAATCAATGCACCTGTATCACACTCCTAAGCATATTCTTGTTCCTTTGATTGAACCTGCAAGTACACTGGAGTCCTTCCACTTTTCATCTTCTGCCGTTTGTGCACTTTACGTTGGTGTTTCATCATTTGGCTCCTGTAACCAAACGCTTTACCGCACATGTTGCACACATGGTCTTTGATACCATTATGTTCTACTTTGAAATGTACCTCCACTTCTCGCTTAGTGTGGAAGCCTCTTCCGCATGTTTCACATTTATATTCAGGCTCGGCTTGATGTGTATGCATGTGCCTATTTAGATTACTCTTACTAACAAATCTTGCTGGACACTGAGGACACGGGTACGGCTTTTCGCCAGTATGTGAACGCATATGCATTTTTAGAGCCTCCTTGAACCTCCCCTTGTATGGACAATGGGGGCACTGAAAGGGTAGATCGTGGAAATGTATTGCTCGGTGTTGAGCAAAGTTTGCTTTCCTTACAAACTCCTTTCCGCAGACATCACAGATGAAATTATATTCCATTCTGTGTTCAGCTAAATGCGTTTTTAAATATCTTGTTGAGTACATCTTCTTGCAATATGGACATTCCTTATTCTCATGTTCGTCACTTATGCTATGGTCATTATACTCATCAAAAGTGTTAAAACCTATGTCACAAGTTTTGCAGTAATAAGGCCAGGTATCATCGACATCTTTCTCATCAGGAACAGAATTATTGTCGCTATGCTCTGTTTCCGCACTTTCTGATGAATTTTCAGTTTCAGATTGCCTTAAAAGTTTATCAGTTTGTTGTGCTGTTTTCCGGAGCAATATTGCTCCTTGTAGCAATTCGTGGCAAGATGTACAAAGGAACTTAGGGTACTTATCATCAGGTTCAATTACTATACCGCCAAATGTAGCCAAGGCTCCAGATAACTCTTCGTTCTTTCCACTATAAATAGGTATTTCACCAGATTGAAGGCAAACTCGACATGTTTGAACATTCTCCGACTCAAATATTTCCACTTTTACAGGAAAATTACTTACAAAAACAGACGGTTTTGTGTCTTGTTTACTTTGAAGCCTTTTTCTGTTGTACATCCTCGCACGCAACATATGCATCAGCAACCAGTGGCCGACCATGCTTAATATAAATACGTATATCGTAGTAGATGTAATTGAATCACACAAACAATAAACAATTCAAACAAGAGTTAAGAAAAAATCGTATACATACCAAAATTGACCAAAACAAAAATGCCACAAATGTCACCACGGTTGACGTGAGACGTCGGCCAAGTGCGAGTTGCAACTTGCAACAATCAACCTTTGCAATCAACATCAACAATGGCAATTGGCAACATTACACTGTATGTACCAAGAAGCTTATACCCTTGTACACACTATTTTTTAATTTTTTATTTACCAAGTAGAGCCAAGTAGGTATATATTTTATCAAGTTCCACGGGTTCCATAAAATATAATAGATATATTGTGAATATTTTATGCCAGCTCTACAAGATGGGCCAGCGCTGGGCGATCGAACGGTGCATGCGATGGCCATGCAGTGGTCGCAAGTCGCAAGTCGCAACGCCTCTACATGATGGCCGTGTTCAGTTCAGTTGTGATCTAAGCGTCATAAGTCGTTCAAGATGGACGTGTAAGCATTAGCCATTGCGGCAATGCAAAACGTGCATTTTTAATAATTTATGACTTCACCAGATGACCCGGTGAACTTCGTATCACCTCCCTCCTAATATGAACCTTCTCTTGAATTCTAAGAATAATTATTTCGAGATTAAAATTAAAATAATGGTTTATGGTAGTGACGATGATGACAATGATGAATGTAATAATAGCATATTATTAATACGCTTTCCGTTTTTAAAACAACGCCAAAACTCCCAAACTTGTATCTTTAAAAAGTCAAGAGTTATGTATATAACGTAAAAGCTATACTAATATTATTGTAAAGTTTCATTAAAATCCGTTCAGTAGTTTTTGAGTAAAAGAGTAACAAACATTCATACAAACTTTCGCCTTTATCATAATAATATTATTATATTTTCATTCATTTTGAGATCACGTACTCGTCATTTTGAATGAAATTCGTAAATTATTGTTATACGAATTACGAATTACGAATTACGACGTCCTCACTCGACCGCGGTCAGGCACCGACTAGTATACAGTTTACATCCTCTTTGGCACCGACTGTCGTATCGCCAACGTGTAGTCTGTACTCCGTAGAGGCGTACGGCCATCGCTGGGCCATCATCCTTTGATGTGCGGCCGAAAAACCGACACCGCCGCCATTCCACGGCCATCGCTGGCACCATCGGCCATCCTACGCCACTACGTATCTCCACGCTATAACGCTGGCCCATCGTGAAGAGCCGCATAGGTTATAATATGAAAACAAAAATATGCAAAAATAAAAGGCAAGAAATTGTTGTTTATGGGGCCTTCGATTATGAATCCTCACGTACATGCGGTACATCACCTTACAAAAAGCAGACATCCTCAAGCATGGACGTATTACCCTCAAGCATGGAATTACTATAGAGAAGTAATTAATTGCGTATGCCATTTAAAAATTTGGTTTGCAAGAAATAGCCGCAAATACATCATTTTGTCAGCATCAATGATATAGGTATTATATAAAAAACTCGTCAGCATAGAAAGATTTTGTTAGCAATAATTAAAATCAGGCTGCAATTCGTGTTCTGTAAATAATCATGACAATGGTCGGCAATTGTGCAGCCCCCCGCCAAAACAAACACAATCCAGAAAGTCCAAAAGTAGGTTAGGTTAGAACTTAGACCACAACATAGAGGTAGCCGAGCGAGCGTGCTGCGGGCGCTGCGGCAGCAGTCGGCGACCGTTACAAAATAAAAGGGGGGCTCGGGGGGCGCAGCCCCTCGCCAAAACAAAAACAAACAATCCAATTTTAGCGGACTTCTGTAATTTTCACAGATTGTGTATATCTGTTGCTCCTATAACAACAAATACTAAAAACAAAATTAATTAAATATTTAAAGGGGGCACCCATACAACAAAAATGATTTTTTTGGTATTTTCTGCTCTATAACATAGAGTAATAAATATATCAATAACGGCAACACATAGGCACGTAAAAGGGATGACACACGTACGAACTTAAAGTACGCGGGTTTTAAGTTTGCGAACTTACTCGGTTCGCGTCGGTGACACACGAGAATCGCTCACACGCACCGCAAGCCGCGAGCCTGGGGGCATGGTAACCCCGAGGCTCGCGGCTCGCGGCGCGCGGTTCGTGGCTCGCGGCTCTTTGCTGACACACAGGCGATTAAGATCGCGAGCCATAAGTCCGCGTACTTACTCGCGTGTCTGTCACCCCCTTAAAAGGGGTGACATACACGCGAGTATTCACGAAATATTCACGAAATACTCAGTTGAATTTGTACTTTATTAATTAGGGGAAACTTGGGACAGTTGATCCCCCACTTTGATTTTATGATCTCACGTCTACATTTCTTGAGAAATATAACACGCGTTTTGACTAAACGATGCATAATTTAACCAAGTACTATCTGTGTATTGGCAATTAGGATTAAACTATATTTGTAAAAGTTATTGAAATAAAACTACAAAACAGATTAACACCAAGTGTCTCTCCAAGAATAAAAAAAATTAAGTCAACTTAAAGAACTAACGGAATAACCGTCCTTAATCAGTATTAAGATAAATATATTTTTTAACTTTTGTAACAGTAGCGGATCATGTCTCCCATAGGAAGAAATACATATACAAAAAATAGAATCATGTCTCCCGTAAAAAAATGTGTAGAAATGAGATAGTGGTAGGGAGCACTTAAACCACAGCACTTCTATTTAAAAGTTTATTTGAAGGAGAGGTACGGTTAAAGCACAGGCTAAAGCAAGCATACAATTTATGCGAAAGCCAGAAAAGCACAATACGTTCGCTATAATTACTGAGACAAGGAAGACTTAATTTTAAGTGCAATTAAATCGAGAGCGTAAGGAGTCGGACGCGTATCGAGCGACACGCGTTCCGCGTCAAGAAAATATTTTTTGACTGGCGAGTGGCGATCGGTGGCCGGTTGCGGCGGCCGGTCCCCGTCCCTCGCGCCCTGCGCTCGCGCTAACCAGTACCCAGACCGGTTCGGGCGCGTCGCAGGAGACGCGGCGGAGGGGGGCCGTCCGGCCGCAACTATATATAATGAAATGTGATTGTCCGTCGCACGTCTAATAAATATACAAAATGAAATGTTTTACTTAAATTATTATTTAGTTGTAAGGTTTTAGATGTTAAGATAATTTTAGAATAATGTAATCTGAAAATATAATTTATGTAACAGTATTTATGTAGTTTATGTTATTTACTTATTTAAATGATTTTAACAATGTAAATACATATTTTATCAGCTGTATATTTAATGTATATTTAGCTATACAACTAATAATTTATTTTATAAGAAGTAGTTAGTAGTTGACTAGTTACACTACAAATGTACCAAGTCTCCTTTGTAGTATCAGGTTAGAAATAATTTCGCAAGCGAATTTATACCTTAAATAAACGTTATTTTTCAATCAAAATGCATAGCTAATCAAATATCTTACATAATTAAACTGTTTCTTTTGCAAATAAGTACATACTTTTTTGACGTGATAACGTCTTATAATTCAATATGGGGTGCGCGCACGAAAAACATGACAGTTCATGCGGGGTTACCTCGCTCTGAGGCTTGAAGTGCAAGCGAGAGCGCGGAACGAGCGACAAAGAGGCACGTTGTCTCTCAACAACCGTAAGACTCGAAACAAAGAGTTTGTTTTGATTATATTACGTATTTCGATGACTTAGAGAATACTTTTTGTATGAAGAAATTTGGTTAGTTATGACCTTTGATACATTGACCACACTCTGAATGAAAAATAAATAAACAATCTGTGAGCTATTAGTATTATTTCGGCTATTCAAAATTGTGCTCTATTTCCTACGTGTCAAGGTATGACTTGTGCTTTGTTCGAAGATTTTACTGGATTTCACTAATGTATACAGTAGCGTTTTGTATTGCGAATAGTTTATTTTACTCATTATAAATATTTTTAGACAATCGTTTGAAAGAAATACATCGAAATAACTTTAGGTTACACTCGAAAAAGTTTGTTTCTATTTATAGAGATTCGGAAGCGAGGGTTAAGGGGTTAAGGATAGTTGAACGTGACAACGTCATACGTTTCACGTTCAACTATCGTCAGTAAGCACTCAGACTATCGTCAGTAAGTCGACTTTACAGACAACCGATTTTTTTTGTAATAAATCAAAACCTATATAGTCCGTCAAAAAAGTCACGACATTAATAGAGTCGCCACCTGTTTCCGGTGTGGCCTCTTATGGCCACACTGTATCCAGTCACTATAAAAGATTTTGATACTTTATATTAAATACAGTTTAAAAAACACGTTGTAAATATTATGATTTATATATAATATTATATAGTTAAGAAAATTGGAAATAATTATGATGTAGTTATAGTGTGTGTTTAATTTACGATATTACAAGAAACAGTCTAATCTATATAAAGTATTATAATCTTTGTATATTAATCACCTCATCACTAACTTACACGTACTGTAGCTGGTTTCGGTGGCTCTGGTAATGATCTTGTAATGCTATTATGTGTGTTTTGTATCATATTATAAAAGCATCACCTACTTTTAAAAAATATATTGTCTGTTTATTTACAAATACATTATTGGTTCTGTTAAAAATACTTCATATAACTTTATGTTAGTTATCACAAATATGTCATTAGCTGGTTAAATTAATTGTATGTATCTATGTGCACGATGGAAGAGACAGACTGCTCTCCACGCCACAGGGAATCCTAGTGTGGGGAGCAGTGTTTTGTTTATGATATTACTTAACGTGTAAAATTATTTTTTGAGGGAAATAAAGATTTGTTTGTATATATAAAAATGCAATAACTCGATTAAACGGTTGAACCGATGTGGCTAATTTTCTTAAAATATTCCTGGAAGTCCAGGGAAGATTTATAGGTGACACGAAGTTCACCGGGACATCAGCTAGTCACTAGTGTCATATATTATATTATAACGCCTCCGTGGTCCAGTGGTTCAGAGCTAGGCTCTTGACTCGGAGGCCGTGGGTTCGATTCCCGCGTTGGAAACATGTTATTTCCAAGTTTGGTTAGGACAATGCAGGCTGATCACCTGATTGCCTGACAAGTAAGATGATCCATGTGTCGGATGGGCATGTAAAAAGTCGGTCCTGCGCCTGATCTCTCGCCTGTCGTGTCGGTCTGCCGTCCCACTGGGTTAAAGGAATAGAGAGTGCTCTTGTGTACTGCGCACATACTATAAAATTACTCTTGCGTAGCTGGCCTAGTTTCAATGAAACCGGCCACCGTCACCGAAACCGGTGTGGGAGCTATTATTATATTATGAATTTATAACACCTGTTATTTAAGTAACCTCTCCCTGAGAGCTGCAGAGCTACTTTGATGACCAGTGAGAGCTGAGAGAAGCTCACTCCTGTTTTATTAAGGAACTGCTTATTTAAAAAATACAAAAAATAAATAAATGAAAAACAGGGTTTTGTTATTTTAATAAAATATGATCATCCAAATAATATTCTACAATGCAGTCGGAAACAGAATCATCGCCACTTTCTAGGTCCATGTAGTTACATGGTGTCTCAGTGAAGAGGCACTTTCATCTTCAATTATCAGCTCTTCAATATCCTAATTAATTATAATTCCCACTCCTTGTATTTATTTTCAGTGTTTTTTTTTTTTCAAAATGATAGCATAAATTCTCCCAGTCATTTCGGTTATTTCGTTAAACGCTTTTTCTGCTACCTGTAAACATAAAACGTAATAATTATTATAATATTATATTACGTTGCATCAAAGTGTTAAAGGAGTTAAGCACATACACTGTGAGCTTGACACGAGAATTTTATATACATCTAAGCAGACTAAGATACATAATTTTATTACGCAAAGCACCTAAGTCAAAGTATCAACCATTGTTAGGCGCGTTATACGATAGATTTTTTTGACAGTTCATTGTTTACGTAAACTTATGGTTTATATAAAATTGTTGTTAAATTATACCACATAATCTCAGGCTACTTAAAATTGCATTATACAATAAAATTAACAAACAGAGCTTATAAAACAAACGCTTAAATACCTGCTAAGTATTTATTAATATTAATCACAGTAACATGTAGTTTTCACATTGTAAAACTAAAATGCAAATTGAAAATCTTTGTTTTGTAAATTTTATGTCATAGAGTATTGATACAAGGGACAAATGTCAAAAGAGTGTTGCTATTGCTAAAAAAAAAGTTTCGCCTCCTACTTAAACATTCTTGACGCACTATACATTATACTCATCAAAATGTGTTTGCGCCGCCATAGAATCTAAAAAGACCTGTCACTTTGAAACCTGAAATAGTTAAAGTGCGTTTCATCAAATAGTTCCTTTGCCGTCATGTTGGCACTAATGCAAATTAATGTTGCCACATTACCCTTACTGTGCTACCTTATATTAGGGGAGATAATATGTTATCACAAAATGCACTTAAAGAAAATTGTACATAATTCTAACAGCTTTCGCCCGCAGCTCTGCCTACGTTAACGTCTATCCCTCGGGGACCGTTCTTTTTCCCGGGATAAAAGGTAGCCTATGTCCTTCTCCATACTACAGAGTTCCAGACAGCGTGTACCTATGAAAGTTTTATGATGATCCGCTTAGTACTTTATGTGTGAAGGTGTAACCAGCAAAGTCACTTTCGCATTTACTAGCTAAAAGCCGAGCTTTGTGAGGGCTCGCGTCATTACACCTTCACTGATTGATGATAACACATTTATATGTAAATACTATGTTAAAGCACAAATCAATAGGCGTCATAGTTTGTCCGTTAAGTGTAACTAAATGTACAGGTTGTGAGAAGTACTAGGGCTCGCTTCGTTTGCCCTGATAATATTATTGTACTAGCTTTTACCCGCGCCTTCGTTCGCGTGTATGTAGTTTTCGTTACTAGAAGTGCGTTTCATCAAATAGATCATTTGCCATCACGTAAACACGGTAGACACGCTCTGCATGTATTCATAAGTTTTACTGTATTTACTGGTTAAGGGTGATTAAACTGTTGGTGTTCCTAACGGCTATATTTTCATAGCGCGCTAGATGGAATACGCTACATTCTTCAAGCGCGCTAGTTTTGACGCTACGTTATAACGAATGAAATCTCAATTCGTTCAAGCGCGCTAGTTTTGACGCTACGTTATAACGAATTTCAAGCGCGCTAGTTTTGACGCTACGTTATAACGAATTTCAAGCGCGCTAGTTTTGATGCTACGTTATATCGAATGAAATCTCAATTCTTTCAAGCGCGCTAGTTTTGACGCTACGTTATAACGAATGATACGTTATAACGATCGATTGGACACGTTGTAAAATTAGCGACGTTATTGAATTCTTTCGTTAATAATTATAAAGCGGTGGGTGAATTAATGTAATATAACGTGTTTGTTAAAGATAACTTAGATTAATATAATCGTTTGAAGGCATTATTATTTATTTGGTTAATTTTATAATGTTTGAAATATTTAAATTAAAATGATAGGTACAGTATAATTATATAATATATTAAAATTGAAATGAATTGGTTTATATACAATTCTTTTTTTTAAGTATTAAATTATTTATATGGTTTTTAATTATTTTTTAATATACTTAAAATATTATTTTTGCATTTTCTTACAACAGTTTTTTTTTACGTTTTATTTACATTTAAAAATATAATAACGTATCGATTTAGAAAAAATACTTAACATGGAACGGAAGTTACCATTATATTACAGTACAGTGCTCTTCGGAGCAGGGGGTCAATTATTGATGATTATAATTAAGTACATTGTAATTTACCTACGCACGCAACGCAACACTGAAAAAATTATGACAGTCGAATTCACCCGATTTGGACCCGAACGATACGACAACGAACCAACGAAAGTCGCGCGCGTTCGGCAGCGCGAGCGGCGCCGCGCTAGGTCAGTGACCGCGCGATACGTTATAACGTAGTGTCTTGTGCATAGTTTTATAGCGCGCGCTATTCGTTGCGAAGAAATAGCGCGCTACTTTTTTCAGCTATACGTTATATTAACCACCACTAGATTAAACTGACGCTGGTAACCCTATTTCACTATGCCGTAATGGCGGCAACCCGAGTTTAATGGAATTATTGGGGCCTGGTCACGTTTCTCACGTTCACAAAACTCTTTCACTCTTAGCACCATCATTCTTTCACCACTCTTTAATGTTTTCGGCATGATTTTCTCACGAAATCACAGTAAAATTATGAAAACTCGCAGAGCATGTCAACCCTGTTTACGTTATTGACAGACAGGAATGCCAACATGACGGCAAAGGAACTATTCGATGAAACGCACTATAACACATCCGACCAGAGAATACTTTTAACCTGGCGGCATCCGAATTCCGACCAGGGCCTCCAGATTCACTGTAATTACAGTAGATTTACTGTATTTTGGACTTTTCTACTGTCTACTGTAATGATAAAATGCAGTGTAGGATTTTACTGTATTTCAATTCCGATAAAATATATTTGCGTTAAACGAAACGCAGACATGGTTTTTGACCCGGCCTTTGACCTCGAAAGTAGTCTTTTGATGGGAAATGGGAATTCCCCGAATCAAATCTGTATACAGCAAAGCAACTAACAAAAACGTGTCGTCTCTGGACTCTGTCTGACATAGGAAAATACGAGCAGCATACGTATCATGAAGCTGTAAATAATTTTAAATGTAATTTAAATAAAAAAGTTCTAGAACATTTCAGCTTGCGTTGGCATTCGGAAGCGATACAGTTTAAATGACCCAGTTTTGAGCTCTATTGCAAAGTTAAGTCATATATGTATATCAGAGGACAGAGAACGCTCTCTTTCTTCGCTGTTTTCAGTGTTGCCAAGACTTAAACCACAAAGTCTATCCGAACAACAGAAGTTAGACGACGAATGGAGAAACATGATCATCATAGCTGAAAAACATTTGAACACAAATCAACCAGCAGACGTGTTTTGGCATCAGCTGGCTCTATTGAAAGATGATAATGGAGACAGCAAATTTCATCTTCTGCCGCGATTTATGCTTCAAATATTATCTTTGCCTCACTCTAATGCCGAATGTGAGCGTAAGTTCAGTGAGATAAATAATATAAAAACGAAGCAGAGGAACTGCCTAATCACAGATACCATTAAAGGAAATATGTTATCCCAGCAAGCCATTCGTCGACGTTCAGAAAATTGTGTGGATTTCAAGCCCACAAAAGAAATGATTTCTAAGATGACGTCCAAAATATATCAGAAGCATGAAAATATTATTTTTGAATACGTACATGATTAATAAATGAATAAAAAGTGCTATAAATATTGTAGTAAATCAATCATTGTTTTCTTTTAAATCTGTAAAATTTTACTGTAATTCTACTGTATTTAGTAAGTCTAATTTACTTCATTTTTTTAGGATTCCCTGTATTTTTTCACTGACAACACTGTAATTTCACATTTTGAATCTGGAAGCACTGATTCCGACTGTGAATAAAAGTTTGCTTGTACCATAGACAAAAAGTGTAGCTAGCATTAATAAGCATTGCTTTGGTAGAATTTCCGTAAATTGAGTGTACCGTGTGTCCCACAGGGATCTAGTGTCCCAAGTTTCCCCTAATAATTAAATTTACATAAATTTAACAAATCCCATACAAAAAACACAATTTTCAGCCTATTTAATTTGTTCTATTGTGGTAAGCACGGAAGCTTACGGAACCCTTCGTGCGCGAGTCCAACTCGCACTTGGCCAATTTAATTTGTTTTATTCGAAGGCTATTGCCTATTGCTTGACTCATTTGATTGCACCACCGCAAGAATTAAATATTTGTGAGACGCATCTTAGTAAGAAAATTAATAATATCATGTTTCCACTAACTTACAGACCCTCGCAAATAAAATGTAGTATCTATTTTCAAAAAATGAAACAATTCGTATCAATTATAAATAATATCATCTATTTTGCTTTAGTTGCTTCCTTAAAATGTATCTTAATTAGTATTAGGCGATTATAAACAGTAAATTGCATAACACAGTAATTTATTATTACAAATATCATAATTATTGTTATTACAATAAGTTGTATCAGGCATCAGTATAATTCTGGTAACAGGGCTCCTGATCTTGAGCCTGCTTTAAATACCCTGCTATCCCTCCACTTTTCAACTTCTGTCGTTTGTGTACCTTAAGTTTATGTTTCATCAATTGTTTTCTATATCCAAATGCCTTGCCGCAATCGTCGCACACATGGTCCTTTATACCATTGTGATCTACTTTGAAGTGTTTCTCTAATTCTATCTTTGTATGGAAGCCTCTTTCGCATGCACTGCATTTATGATCACGCTCGGCTTTATGAGTACGCATATGCTTGTTAAGATTACTCTTGCTGGCATATCTCGACGGACACTGGGTACAGTGGTGCGGTTTTTCGCCGGTATGAGTAAGCATGTGATTTTTAAGAGAATCTTTAACTCTCGCTTTGTACGGACAATGTGCGCAATGGAAAGGAAAATTGTGGAAATGTGTAACTCTATGATTAGTAATATGTGCCAACTGCATAAACTTCTTTCCACATATATCACAGATAAACTGGTAATCCTTTTTGTGATAGTCTGTATGCCTTTTCAAATAGCTCGCCGCAAACATCTTCTTGCATATTGGACATGTACGTTTCTTATTTTCATGTTCACTGCTTAATCTATGTTCGCTGTACTCGGCAAATGTGTCGAAACCCAATTCACAAGTTTTGCAACAGTAAAGCTGAGATGTTTTTTGTCCAGGGTTTTCCTGAGGGTCAGAATTGTTTTTGCTATGCCCTACTTCATCATTTTCCAATAAATTTTCAGTTTTAGATGGCCTTAAACATTTATCAAAAGATGATGAATTATGTCTCTTTTTTTCTTCTCCCAATCTATATCTATGATCAGTTTTGTAATAGGAAGGCCAAGTATATTCTACAGGTTTTACACCTGGAACAGAATTATTGTCGCTGAGCTCTGCTTTATCAAAATGTATTGACAAGTTTTCAGTTTTAGATTCCTTTAAAACTTTATCATCGCTGAACTCTGCTTCATCGTATATTGACGAATTTTCAGTTTTAGATTCCCTTAAAATTTTATCATCGCTGAGCTCTGCTTCATCGAATATTGACGAATTTTCAGTTTTAGATTCCCTTAAAAGTCTATCAGTTTGTTGTGCTGTTTTCCGGAGCAATATTGCTCCTTGGAGCAATTCGTGACAAGATGTACAAAGGAACTTTGGGTATTTATCATCAAATTCTATTGCTATGCCGCCAAAGGTAGCCAAGGCCCCAGATAAATCTTCGTTATTTCTATCATAAATAGATATTTCACCAGATTGAAGGCAAACTCTGCATGTTTGAACATTCTCAGATTCGATTATTTCCTCCTTCACAGTAAGATTTTCACTTGTATAAACAGATAATGTAGTGTTTTTACTTGTTGGATTTTGGTTTCTAAGAACCTTTTTTCTGTTTTTCATTCTGGAATGTAACAAATGCATCAGCAACCAGCGTCCCACCATTTAAAATGTAAATAGTTATGATAAGTTACAATCTGTCTGTGACAAATTAATATAAGAACTGGTTAAATTCTTTATTTTGTAATTTATCGTAGAAGATAATAGTAATTATATAAATCACAAAACACAATAAACGAGCAAAGATTTAAATTCTGGATTTAAACAATAAACACACAGATGACACTGACAGAGTAAACTGTAAAAACAAAGTAATACTTCTTCTTTTCCATTGCCATTAGTCCCACATAAGTTCTCTTTAAAAAAAAGGTACCGCAAACTACCAGTCATTGGACAGCTAAGGATTTTTTTACATAAAAAGCTCTAAAACATTAAATACTTCGCATGAAATAGAAATTGATATCATATTTGTATTCATAAATTATCTAACTTAAGCTATGCAAACATAAAAATGCGATGGTTTTTCAGTTTATAATGATTTTTTAATAAAAACTTAATGGTAGGTAAAACAAAGTCATGGGACGGAATTACAGTAGTTGGGACACCCAAAACCAGTAGTTGGACAAGCAAAGTTTGATTGAAATTTGGTTAAAATTGGTATTGCAAATAGGAAACATTATAAATAATTGTTGTTTTCACATATATTCTTATTATTTATTGTAAAATAAAATATTTAACAAAAAATGACTTCAAAAATTAAAATTCTTACCAATCATACTATTATAAATATATCATATATATCATATCATATATTACATAACCATAGTACTATTTACTATTATGAAATGACTATTATAACTAAGTATGAAAGTCTGCTCTTCTGTCTGTCTGTCAATTACTTCTTCACGCTCAAACCACTGAACGGATTTTGCAAAAATTTGGTATGGAGACGCTGATACCCGGGAAAGGAAAAACAGTACTTTTGGTCCCGGGAAAATGTACGGTATCCACCCGATAAACGGACTTAGACGCAATGGAGTTACGACCGCCATCTATTAATATTATAAATGTGAAAGTATGTCCGTCTCTTTATCTGTACGTCTGTATATTATTCAGGTAAAACGTAACTCAAATAGTTAGAGATTTCAGATTTCGGCATACTCGAGACAATATTTCAATACCGAGCACAATGCATAGCAGCTCATTTGCCTGTCGCTGTGGCCGTACTCTACTTTCAGGAGGAAGTTGGGTTTGTCTAATAGATCCCACAGGTTGCACACGTTCTTAAGTCTGGATTATACTGATGAGTAGCAAAAATTGTATGCCATTTGTTTAATTTAATTCATTATACACAAAGTCGAGGGATTTCATGAAAATATATAAACTAAAGGCTAGCCATTCGCCTACTTCAGCGACAAAAATAATAGGAACGTACTACACAATCCAGGGATTTCCTAATAAAACATAAACAAAAAGGGTAGCTGATTTTGAAAATTCTTATTCCTCTATAAAGCCGAAAAAAAAATAAGGCGTTGTTTAATTAATATTATCAGCCCTTATCCAACGTACCGTAGCATTTTACAAGGCCCCCAAATTGCGTTACGTTCCCTTATAGTCGTGTGCGTACAAGACAAAAAAAACGAGGAATACGGCTTTTTCTGAACCAAAGATTTCCTTTGGTAGGATTGATCTTTATATCCCTAAGATGGGTTTACGATGTGGAGCCACCTGAATATTTCATGCAGGTGGGGGAGGGGGGGTTTTTAGCTTTAACAAGGTACGAGGTCAATAACTGCGTGGGATTTAGGTATATAGTCGAGTTTGGTATCATTTTCGATTGAATCGAATGTTTCAATGCCAATTTTGGAATAATATTTAGATAAAACATAGTAATAACAAAAAATTAAAACCGACTTCCAAGGTAAAAACAATAATAACATCCTTATAATATGAACTAAAAAGTATTAAATAATTATTCCTATCTAATAGTGCCTTTTTCCGAATTCGGCTAATACTCAACTATTTCTGTACTCAATCTTCATCATTTTGAAGTCGGTACCAGATATAGCTGAATATTCAGTCTGCCAAAATATTTGAAACTTTTGTAACTGGCACCGACTTCAATATTATGAAGATTGAGTACAGAAATAGTTGAGTATTAGCCGAATTCGGAAAAAGGCACTATTAGATAGGAATAATTATTTAATACTTTTTAGTTCATATTATAAGGATGTTATTATTGTTTTTACCTTGGAAGTCGGTTTTAATTTTTTGTTAAAAATAATAATTTCACTCTTTTTAGTTTTTTCGCGTACTGTGTACGTAGAATAATACACCTGTATAATATTATTCTACGTATCTTATTACAAGCTCACCGGTGAGCGAGACACAATAGAATAACAATAGATTTCCAATAATACACGATCGAAGGATACTGAACTGGCTTAGCTTTTGTTAGACAAAAACTTGACAATACCCTTATCTATTTTAGTACAGAAAATGACCGAAATCGCTTAGACTTTGTTAGCTAAATAATTGTTTCTAACATTGCAGCAACAAATGCTATTCAATTTGATACCGATATGGTAAATACATCGTCATCGTTAGCTTTAAAAATATGTAGGTGGATAGTTACATGAAATTTTTTATTATTTTAATGTTACAGTAATGAAATTACTTACTCGTTTCTATTTTGTATTTAAGTGACAAAAATACTAATTAACTAACGAACTTTAATTAATAGGTAAGAAACAGGTACATAACTACACACTTGTTGAGAGTACAAGTAATTATAAAACTATCTTAGAAAAATGATTGGTTCTTGATCTGACTGATCATTTATAGCTAAGAAAACTATAATATTTTTTATAGCGTAGTTTCCTATATAACCTCTAATGTAAAATACAAAACGCAGATAATCATTTTTATCACGATTAGTTTAGTGTTTTTACAATTTAAACGTAGTTGGTAACAGTCAGTCTTATTAATTTATTAAAAGTATGCTGTATGGCACGCTCGCGATAAACAAATATTATGGCGGTGAGCCTCTACTCGACTAGGTTTTGTAAGTGCATTTTTATTTGAAAATATCAAGGCAAAAAGCTAATCCATTTGAGTCAATTTTTTTACTGAGATAGAATAGGTATAATTGTAGAGTAATATGCACAAACAAAAGCTCATCTATTAGAGTCTGGCTCGTGACTCAAACGGTATAAGCCTTTGTAAATACGCCGCCCGGTCTGGTAGTCTGTACCCGGCGCGGCCCGCCGCCGCGCCGCTCGCTTGACAGCCCTAGCAGATTTTAGCAAGCGAGACCGCACACAGTTATTGTACTATGAACGCTAAGCACAATGCAAAAGGTTGAAATTAGGTTGTTTTCATGTGTTGTTGTGAGATAGGCATGTTACTTGTATTATCGAAGCAGCTTACTTCTCAGAAGTAATGTCAAATGTGTGCCTTATGCTCTGGACTTAAGGCTGAATTTGTTATGTTCAATTTTGGTGACATTGGTGACCCTGATGTGGTAATGATGATGATGATGATGAATGTAATTTGCATAGTAGCATATTCTTTCAGTTCTTAAAACAGCGCCTAAACTCCCAAACTTGTATCTATAAGGAATCCGGAGTTCTCTTAGTAGCTTCGGAACCATAGTATACCTCGGTGCAAAATCTTGCGTTTTGGTAGCATATGCTTAGGGTGCTTCTCATAAAACCAAAATCACCATATGTTTCCATATAAATTTCGAGGAGTTCCCTCGATTACTCATGGATCCCATCATCAGGTCACCACTTTTGTGAACATGGTACCAAATTGGAGTGAAACCTAATACAACACAACAAAAATTTCGAAAATCGGTTCACAAACGGCGGAGTAATCGTTGAACATACAAAAATAAAAAAAAAAAAAAAAAAAAAAATATCCACAGCCGAACATATAACCTCCTCGTTTTTTGGAAGTCGGTTAAAAATAAAATAAAAAATTTAGAATAAGTATATGATTTTCAAGCAACGAAAACGCCGTTGACAGGGTTTAACTAATAAAAAGAGGCTGATAGCCGCATTATTCTGCATGCCAAAGACATGGTGATGAATGGAGCAATAAACATATTAATAATACTAGACGTTCCGTGCGGCTTCGTCCGCGTAAATCTGAAATTTCACGGAAACCGTATATTTTTTTTACATTTTCCTCTGTATCTTTGCTCTTATTGGTCTTAGCGTGATAAAATATAGCTTATAGCCTTCCTCAATAAATAGGCTATCAAACACTAAAAGATTTTTCAAATCGGGCCAGTAGTTATTGAGATTAGCGCGTTCAAACAAACAAACTAACCAACAAACTCTTCAGCTTTATTTTCACATTTTCCTCTGTATTTTTGCTCCTATTGGTCTTAGCGTGATAAAATATAGGCTATAGCCTTCCTCGATAATTAGGCTATCAAACACTGAAAGATTCTTTCAAATCGGATGAGTAGCTCCTGAGATTAGTGCGTTCAAACGAACAAACTCTTCAGCTTTATAATATTACTAGAAGTTCCGCGCTGCTTCGCCCGCGTAAATTAGATATTTCACAGACAAATTAGTCCACAATAAATAGCCTATGATCCTTTACGTTCCTACTTTTCATCTGTGCCAAATAACAGAAAAAATACTCCAGTAGTTCGTAAAATAAGCCCTTTCAAATAATTTCCCCCATTTTTTCCACATTTTCCTCTATTTCTTCGCTAATATTAGTCTTAGCGTAATAAAATATAGCCTATAGCCTTCCTTGATAAATGGGCTATCTAACACTAAGAATTTTTCAAATCGGACCAGTAATTACTGACTCATACTAAGATTAGCGCGTTTAAATAATGCTTCTTCTTCTTCTTCTTTTTACGTTGTTTAACATCTTTATCGTGCAAATATGAGTCCTAAAATGAATTACGCATTCTTAAGTCATCCGAATATGGTACCGAACTTGGAATAGTACCATAATTAATGCCTCTATACAGCTCTTTTTTCCTCCAGAGCAGAAGCTGCTAAAATTAAAAAAAATTAACATCAAAAATCGTGGTGGCTCCACATCTTAAATGCATCCTTGGGCACAGGGATCTACTGAAAAATTCTAATGACTCGTAATTTACCCTAAATAATTAATCATTATTATATATTTTTTTGGATTGTTTCAACTTTCAAGTAAGTTTAGTCAAAAGAAATATTGTGTTCTATTTGGCTTTAAAGATAAAACGAAAGGAATATGATACTTGACACTTGACAGTGACAACAGTCAGCTGTCGGCTGTTGACTTCAACGCGTTCCGTTTGACCGAAATTTGTTTTATAAAATATGTTATAGAGTTATGTGTTTTTTCATTTAATTTAAATGAAAATGAGTTAGGATAATATAAAAATATCAAGATTAATTACTTTTGATAATTTGTGTTATAAATATGTGAGAAAATAAAGATAATATCGCAAAATTTTATTTTATTTATAAAATCGATTTTTAATCGTATAAACGAAACGTAATTCGTATGTGTAGAATAGGCTTATATTATTTAGTTCATATTTAGTTGCTGATTTGGATTGTTAGTTGCTGATTTGGGGTGATTGAGATATCAATATCAACTGAAATGCTTGTGATACTAAACTATTAATTAGCTATCATCCTAAGTTGCTGATCAGAGCTTGAGAGGATATCAACCAAATAGCGTCTTGACATGAATTTCGAGAGCCAACTATTTATACGGGCTAGATTTCACTATATCAATAATGGTTAAAATGACGCCATATTAATTAACGATAAGTGTAATCGCTTAATTTTGGCCGGTTTTAATTTTTATTAATGACAATTGATAAGTTACAAAAATTATTTATTGCTTGACATGTTATAGAAAATATGTGGTTGTATTGAGCAGTTCTTGGATAGATTTTAAAGTAAAAAAGAGGCGCTTAGATATAATAGCATAAGCTATATGCCCTGATAAGACTGATTAATTCGTAAACGTCTTGTTACCATAGTAAAAGGAGGGGAAGTAGGGTAACTCCGGCCCAATCCGCGATTTAATTACCTACTGTCTTAGGATTGTCAATTTTAGACGGCGCCCGGCGGCGGCGCGGCGCGGCGCGGCGGCGTTGTGATGTGTCATGTGGAGCGGCAAGCGGCTGTCCGCGCTTCGTTCGCAACCGCATGAACAGCGGCAACGTCGCGGTCTTCCGACTTTTAACACCTTCACTGCGGCAAGTAAAATCTTAAACCTTCGTCTGGTGCGGCGGCGGGCCAAAGTGTGCCCCCAATGATTTTTCCGCCAGTGCGGGGTAGGCCTTTCTCGACCCATCAGCACAAGGTTAGATTAAATTAGTATAACTTTGCGAAAACATAACGTAGGTGTACAGTTTTTGGACTGTTGGAATAACCTTGAACCCAACTACTTTAGATTTGATTCGCCCCGGGATCTGCCAAACAGGAAATGAGAAATAAACCAGGGAAAGTGGCGGGCCGATATCGACCCGAACCGCACTAGAAAGTATTTTTAGTAGAGATGGGAAAGACAAAAATAAGGGGATATCGAAAATATATATTTTTATTAATATATTTAAATTCCTGTCTTTATAACACAAAGCTCGTTTTTGTTTGCACATTCTAGTGTTTTTTTAGATTTCTTTTTTGATTCGACACTCTTCATGGTTTCTCCCAGTTTTTCATATCACCCTGCACAATTTCGCCGTTTAACGCTCATCTCAAGGACATGATTTTTTGTTTCCTGCTATCGTGCGTTGTTAATTTTATAAAATGAATAATTATTGTATTTTAATTATTATTTTTTAACAAAAAATTAAAACCGACTTCCAAGGTAAAAACAAAAGTAATACTTACCTACTTATTCTTAATCTAAAAAGAATCAAATAATTCTTATTCCTTAATACAGTGGCGTCTTCAGACTTCGCCTGAACCTCAACTATTTCTGTACTCAATCTTCGTACTTTTGAAGTCGGTACCAGCCCGGAAAAGTTCTGAGATCCTTGACATAGCAATTACGCTAAGGTAAGCTGGTACCGACTTCAAAAGTATGAAGATTGAGTACAGAAATAGTTGAGGTTTAGGCGAAGTCTGAAGACGCCACTGTAATAAGGAATAAGAATTATTTGATTCTTTTTAGATTAAGAATAAGTAGGTAAGTATTACTTTTGTTTTTACCTTGGAAGTCGGTTTTAATTTTTTGTTAAAAAATAATAATTTTACCCTTTTTAGTTACATAATATGAGACGACAAGGCTATAATATTATAGCTTGTTGTCTTAGAGTTGTACATATTACTAGCGGTCGCCCGCGGCTCCGCCCGCGTGGATGTCGGTTACGGCTGCAAAAAGCCTACCCAGGAAAGACTCGGTCAGCAAAATGATTCCCAGGTCAATTCACAGACTCCAACACTGATATCGACGACGCAGACGCAGTCATTATCCGAAGGGTGTACAGTGCACACTGCACAGATTGCCTTCCTCCCGTAAGCGCATCTCGCTTGGTGACGCCCACTATCGTAATATTTTAATTTCGCCATAATTTCAAAACCAAACGTCCAATTTTAATCATTCAAAGACCAAATTTTATTTACATAAACTGTACTTAGTGATGAAATGATTTATTTTGATAAGGATTAATGGCATGAGTAAAATAAACGCGTTTAAATGTTGTCCAAAAAAATTCAAGATTTTTAAATAAAAAAATGGTTATTGTGCCTCATTCGACATAGATAAGTATAGTGTGTTGCGGATTTTTTTGTAGATATTTATAAGATCTACAATACTTAGAACATTTTATGGTTCTATCTTTTATGGTTTCGGCAGCGTACGCAAAATAAGTAACTTTTCTGGTTGATTTTTTCACCTGGCGTCCGAAAAACCCAAATATCTTACGAAACCCTATTTTTTTCAAAATAAAATTTAGCCTATGTTCGGCAGAAAAAATGTAGGATTTGCTTGGAGTAGTTTAAATAAAGCCAAAATCCTCAAACTTGTATCTATAAGGATTCAAAAGTTCTGTTGGGTACCTTCAGAACCAGGGTATATCCTAGTGCAAAATATTACTTTTTGGTAGTATATATGCCTGAAATACTTCAGAAAAAATCGAAATCACCATATGTTCCTATATAAATTTCAAGGAGTCCCCTTGATTCCTCATGGATCCCATCATCAGATCAACACTTTTGTGAACATGGTACCAACCTCGGATTCAACCTTGTACAACAACAAAAGAATCATGAAAATCGGTCCATAAACGGAAGTTATGGTTGAACATACAAAAAAAATATTTATATATTTTTTTCCAAAAAGGAGGAGGTTATATATTCGTGTTTATACACGAATATATAACCTCCTCCTTTTTGGAAGTCGGTTAAAAAGATAAAACCGATTTTAAAAAACGTACGTAATTGGGAATCAAAATTACCTATTTTAAACACTACTGAACCGATTTTAATTTAACTTTAATCGGACTAGTAGTTCCGAAGATGTGCGAACACAAACATAAAAATATACATGAATATGTATGTCACTTTAGAAATTTGTCACATTTGTTCAGATGCTGATAATATAGAGTAAAACATATCAAAACTAGGCAGTTCTGAAAATAATACATACAATATACAGGTTGAATTGATAACCTTTTTTTGAAGTCGGTTAAAAAACGCGACGTACGTCAGCTACGACTTACGATAGATTGCACATCACTAACTGGCGAGGCGAACGCTCGGTGCGGTATCGGGTCGCCAACCGTCTGCTTGTACGGCGGGCCGCAATAGGCCCACTGCCGCACTGAGTTGATTTTTGACACCTTCAGTGCGTGGTGGGCCGATAACGACCCACCATAATTTTTTTATATGAAAGACCTATAATTTTAAACACAATCTCGAATATATATTTGCCTCTGTCGTACCTTTACAAGCACCTGAGATAATCGTTCCGCACCGAGTGAGAGAAAATAGTTTTCTTCGTCCGCACCAGCTGAAATTCCGCGGCGGGCCGATTTCGGCCCGCCCCGCAGTGAAGGTGTTAATAATAATAAGTGACTCTTGATTGTCCATATTTCGGCCAATTTTCGTGCATATTTGCATGCATATTTCGGCACTTGGATCGTGCATATAATCCGATGTCTAAATAAAATTATAAAATATATACCCTTTAAAACAACATTAAAAACTAACGCCTGTCTCTTATAGGTACCTATAAACACTGATATGATTCGAACTTTGCTTTAATATGTGTATAATTAATATCTGATTTACAATTTACACACAGCAATATTTATTACTCCTGCGATTATGAACGGACATTTTTGATTCGTTTGGCGCGGCGTGGCGCGATGCGGGCGTGCAGCGTAAAGTGTTAGCCCCGCCTGGTATGGTCCGAAAACGGTCCGAGATTTTAATAAGTGTGCGTGCGGCGACGCATTGATACTATGGCGCACACATACAAGCCGCGCGCGGTGCCTTTGTACGAAGATAACTTACTTCCCCTCTTTATACTATGTTGTTACTTATTAATATACCACTTATTTCTCAGTTCCACCATTTTATAGATTTTTGTGTTCCTTTCAGTGCCAATTATGGACTGATTAATTGTATAATGTAAGTGCTTAGTATTCCTAATTCACTTAAAAATGGTATTTTTTAAAATACAGTACTAGGTATTTACAGTTTTAAGCATCATTTAAAATAACGATATTAACGTACTCAGATAAGATAATGATTGTTAGTTTTTTTATGCAAAAATGCAGATTTTTGCATAAAAAACTAACTTAAAGTTTAAACGAATAAAAATTTTTAGCTTAGGAACGAAGTTCAAATGAAAACGCATCCATTTGATTATTAAAAATAAAATTTTCATAATTAAATTATTATGTTGTTTCATTTGTATGCACTACTGCTTTTATGTCCCAGAACACAAAACTAACTAAAATGCACCTTTTTTACTGCGTTTTAATATGTAATTCTCTCTTTTTTTCTTTGCAGTAAAGGGGCCACAAAAATATTAATGCCTGTAAAAAAATATTCATGGGGTTTTCAGGGCATTCATTACGTTTACGTTATTAAGTTTACGTTATTCCCTTTGAGATAAAGTCGACAAAGATATACATTTTAATATAGGTTTTTTTTTTTACATTTTTAAACTTTAAATGCGTTTTTCTCCGAACCATGATTTTGCACTTACTGCGCTTTAGTGATTGCACGGCAGAATTACTGTCTGCCGTCTCGCTTCGATCGTAAAAACGGGACCCTATTACTAAAACTTCGTTGTCTGTCCGTCTGTCTGTCTCCACTCTCCAGGCTCCAACAAGAACCGCTATAGCTAGACTTCTGATATTTTCACTGATTGTGTATATCTGTTGCCGCTATAGCAACAAATACTGAAAACAAATTAAAATTAATATTTAAGGGGATATAATAGCTTTAGTGGACAGCGGTTCTTGCCTGGAGACAGACAGACAGACATCGAAGTCAGTGGCGGGGCAAGACCTAAATTTGATGTGGGCAAGATACATCTTGCGAGGTCCCTTAAAATATATTTTGTGAGGCCCCCTGATGGATGACGCAAGACCGGATTTTTTGGAAAGAATTTTTTGATACTCAAACTTTTATTTATAAAACTCTTTTAATGAATATTTGAGTATCAAAACTCATAAATCTTTTTAAAAAATCTTATGGTCCAAGGGGCGCGAGGCCGTGGACGGTCGCCCATACCGCCCACGCCTAATACGCCGCATATGATCGAAGTCTCAGTCATAGGGTCTTTTTAGGGTTCCGTAGCCAAAATGGCAAAAAACGGAAACCTTATAGATAAAAACATGTGCCAGTATAAAATATTACGGCGAAAACTCAGTTTGCAGCGTTTAATTTTTCAAAAATAATCATAAGCTCAAACTTGGCCGATTGTTATCCTACTACGGGTACAAAACGCTGCAATATAAAATATTTAATATTTTTGCAAAACGCTGTAAGCCGGGTGGCTTACAGTGTTTTGCAGAAATATTTCACTCACATTTTGGATTACAGCAAAATGATACATGGAATATTGCGGTTAAAAACTTGTTCTCAATTTTTTGGGTTCAATATGGTTCAATTAATACAAAGATTACATCAAGTAGATTTTAGACTTTATTATTAAAAAACGATGTAACCCGGGTTGCATTGTTTTGTCGTAACAGGGCCGTACAGTAAAATACCTATTTGAACTTAAAAAGTAATAGCACAATAAACAGATAAGTAATTAAGATGTTTAAAAAATAAAAACAATATTTGAAAATTAATAATAATTAGGCTGCGTTGCACCAGAGGCGTGGTTAAAGTTAAAGTTAAATATGGCGTCCAAACACCCCATATGCTCACAAGACATCTGTCAATTTTTCCGGTTAAAGTTAAAGTTAAAGTCAAAGTTCGTGCAACCCACTCTTAGTGTATTTTATTTTCACCACCTCGAATTTTTTCCAAAATTTAAATTTTTAATAAAATAAAATATTGCTAAAATATTCATTTTATTATATTCTTAAAAATAACTTACATAATCAGAAAACAAAACATTACTTAATTTTCACATCTTCGATTGATTTTATTTAGTTAAAATATTATAGGCAAATTTCAAAATGTTATAGTTTAAAATGTTTTTAGTCTAAGGCTCAACTCACATTAATAAGTAAGTTGAGTTAGAGTCGTCATTTCATTTTTATTATGAAAATGTAAAAGCGTGTAAACATTTGAAGTGCAAAATATCCGTACAGTTAGTCTTTTTCTGAAAATTATTTTATATAAAGCTTCGACTAAGTGCCAATGTGTGTAACATGATAGGAAATATGTGGCATTAGGCGCTTTGCAGACAACGCGGCGGGGCGGGCCGGTCAATTTCGCCGCGTACGCCCGTCGATGTCTGCGGCTGCCCGACTGACGTAACTTGACTTTTGTAAGATGTCCTACACATCTTACAAAAGTCAAGTTACGTCAAATCTATTTATATATTAAATGTATATAATAATTAATAACTAAAGAAAAATAATATAAGTGTCTTAATTATTATAGTAAAAGCAGACAAAACAGTGAAAGAGTTTATAAAGTTTATGAATAAATAAAGAAAACTATCGAAGAGCGTTAGCAGCGTGATCGTTGTAGAAAAAATAGGATTGCCGAGAGGCAAGAATTATGTAATAAGTTTACTGTACTCTTTTTTTAGATAATTAAACTATACATTTCAACCAAACATAGCCTTTTGCAGATAAATTGTATTATTGCTACAGTCATCCTCGGTCTGGGATCATAGCCGCGACGAAAATTTTATTTACAACTTATCGAGTCGAAGACCACCTGGGTACTTCGTATTTACGTTGGATATGTCACAGCCAACTGGTTAAAATAGCCGTTCAATTAAACAGATAGTTGACGCCATATTGTAAACAAAACGCATCTAGCGCCGCGCCGCAGTGGTGAGCGCTGAACTAATTCAATTAGACGGCGGCTTATAAATCAGCTGTAGTGTTAAATGTTTTGAGCGACTCAAATATGGGCTAGCTGTTTGATTGAACGGCTACTTTAACCAGTTGGCTGCGACAGATACAAAAACAGTGAACGTTTAAATATCAAGAAAAAATATTTGGCAGTTCGATCATATATTATGGCATTGGGTGATGGTTTACAAGACTTCAGAAGTACCACAAGCAGTAATATACTTATTTCCTCGACGGAACGTAAACACTAGATCACCACAGTGTGTCACGAATATTCAATGTCAGTTGTCCCCGTTCCTCTCTGCGAGTATTTTCTTGGCTGTGCTCGGAGCAGGTAGCCTGGATGGCTTCTTGAATGACATAGATCTGTTCACTTGACTGTTCTCCTTGCCCTGCTCGTGTTGTTTCTAAAAAGACCACATTGTTATATTTAAGGCTCAACTGACACTGGGGCAGAGTCGGAGCGACGCGTCACATTTTCGCAAAAGCAAATTCATCTCTGTTGTTCTATTATTTAAATACAATTTTTGCTTTTAAGACATGTTAGCGTGCGTTGACGCGCGCGTTTGCTCATCGACTCTTCCATATTTTCATACCAAAATTATTTGTACCATTAAGTATCTGAGAAGTCGATTCCTAGGCAGATGGCGGACCTAAGTAATTTGGTCGCGTTACGTCAAAACCAGCCAACCGATTACAATAACATTGAATTGACATTTTCCGACCAAATGACGTTGGTCTGCCTAGGAATCAATTTCCTCGGTACAAGCAATAGAACAATAGAAATGAATATTATTACTCGACCAAGCCAACTAGACGAATGTCAAAGCTTGCTCTCTCGCACTTACGCACGTCGCTAGCAATGCATAAGTGCGAAAAAGCATGATTTGACAGTCGTCTAGTTGGCTTTGTCGAGTAGTATATGTATACGCATGTATATTCATATCTATAGTGTCGACACGATCCCGACCGCCCGCATGTTGCCGGCATGACAGAGATAACAATATAATATATGAAATGATAGAATGCGGGCAACTTGCATGCGGACCAGAGCCCGTACCACGAAACTGTCTTGATACTCAAACAATCGTTGCCGCGAACAAGGAATGCCGCGTCCTGCTCTAAAAAACGTGAAATGACGTTGTTAGAGCAGGACGCGGCATTCTCGTCCGATTGTTTGAGTCTCAAAACGGTTTCGTAGTAGGCCTACTGATCCGCGTACGGCAGACAACACGCATGACAGGAAAAGCGCCCCAAGGTTCGTTCGTTTGTTCGACGCGAAAAATATACCATCCTCATCACCTTGATGAGTGGCAGTCTTCCACCGTGCGTTTTTCGCGTAACTTTCTGCCGCGCACTGTAAAACTCAGGAATGAACTGTCACCAGTAGGACTAGTATTGCCAACAGTAGGAATGCGAAAGTATAGACAAACTGTGCAGATAAACTTAATCCGATCCTTTTACGTTCCGGAAAATTCAATTAAAATGCCACTATATGACAGACTATAGTCATAAAAATTCAAATACTATCCTACTGTTACGTGCTAGGGTTCGAGGATTCGGATAGAAAGACCTGCTGACTCACTAACACTAGGTCACACAAATCACCAAGTCCAAAACACTAAGCACTAGATCCAAATCACTGAGCACTAACACTGTCCTAGGTCGTAGACGAGTCGTTCACTATCACAATCACTCACTATTGATCACTTGTTTTCACTTCGAAGTCGCCTTGATGATAGCCCGTATCGAACTGAACTACCGGCTCCTCTACCTGCGGCTATTATATAGGTCGAGGTTAATTCTGGACTGTACGAGAACATTCCTTTCCCGAATGTGCCAAATACGCGTAAACAAGTGTGGAATATTTCGAGAAGCCTAACGCCATCTAGTATCCAATAGCGGATCTACGCTATCTGCGTTTCTCCGATAAGTTGCGCTGGTTTGACGCTAGATCTTACTTTATGACATAGACTATAGTCTGTCATAAAGAGGCATTTTAACTGAATTTTTGTCGGTCGCGATTAGCCGCGGTAAGTTTATGTCCACAGTTTGTCTATACTTTCGCATTTATACTGGTGGCCATGCTAGGGCTACAGTAGTATTTCCGGACCAATACCGCCTGCAAACCTTCAAGAAGAGCGCGTATTCCCTCTTAAAAGGCCGGCAACGCGCTTATAGCTCTTCTAGTGTTGCGAGTGTCCATGGGCGACGGTAGTTGCTTTCCATCAGGTGACCCGTTTGCTCGTTTGTCCCCTTATTTTATATAAAGAAAGGTCCCGACCATAAAGTCAATATACCTAGCGGAATAGAGCAACAATCTCGAGCTGTCAAACGAAACTGAAATTGATTTACGTCTATGTGTAAAAAGTTGTTTACTTACACAAGTATCTTTCTATGAGATTAAATTGTCAACGTGCCGATAAGTGCCGACTGGACGTCAAACAGATGAAAAAAAATTGGTTCTGCTGTCATGTATCACGTCTCTTTTTACCACGCAGTGTTACTGATGGTGACATCTCGATTGCTCAGGCCTTAATTTCTCTGTTCCGCTAGGTATATTAACTTGATGGTCCCTTCACTCACCATACGCAGGTATATATCGGTCTCCGAGTTGCACTTGACTGTAGCGGCGGGCTCGTTCGCGCGCGACCAGGAGGCGGAGTCTTCGGACGCGCACGACGAAGTGTCGCTGTGCCCGTTCGTCGCGTCGTCGTCGAGTATGATTACGTCCTGTGGGCATTTAAAAAATTAAAAAATAAATAATAAAATTTGAGAGGTGTCAAGGGACACCCGGATAAAACGAAGTTATAAAAAAGTCCCGCCATAGAGGAATGGTAGAATTTTTAATTTCCCACAGTTATCGCCACATCAACGCCCTCTGCGCCTACTTCGCAGGTACTATTACATGAGTGTCGGCCAAAAAGTGTCGTTACTACTTTTTCCGTCTAGACTCTACCCTCTTTCGCAACGTATCCGTAACTTCGTTCCAATAATAACTCCCGCACCGATTTCGGTGGCGGTACCCAGTTTCATAGAAACCAGGCCTGTGACGCAGGAGTAATTTTTATAGTGCCCAAGTGTGTGCGCAGTACACAAGAGCACTCTCTAAGCCCAGTTTGTCGGATGACCGACACGACTGGCGAGAGGCGAGAGATTAGGCGCAGGACCGACTTTTTACATGCCCATCCGACGCATGGATCATCTAACTTGTCATACAATCAGATGATCAGCCTGCTTTTTCCCAACCAAACTTGGAAACCAATAGAATCGCTTCATTGACGAGACCTCGCTCGGTGCAGCGATTCTATTGGATCTTAAAAATACATTCCTCGCAAAACATGTCTGGTGAAAACGCAGCCTTACATTGAAAGCAAATCAACCCTAGACGGTCAATAATTGTGATATTGCACAATAAGATTCCTCGTTTAGAGGCCCGCTTAAACACATCATCATGATCACTCACATCCTCGTCAAGTGTGGACGGCAACTTCTTAAGCGGCGACGCGGCGAAGCGGCGCGGGAACGCGTAGCGGCCGCGGGCCGGCGTACCACCTGAAACACATTATGTTTGTTAATTTCAACAAAATCGGTTCAGCGGTTTGGGCGTGAAGAGGTAACAGACAGACTTTGGCATTTATATTAGTACTAGCTGACCCGACAAACGTTGTTTTTTCATATACATTATTCCTATAGTCAGGACAATTTAAGGAGGCACCAGCGGTCATTGACCTTTCTAGTCTAGGAGCTATGTGAAAAATACTCGCACTTCATTCTGTTAACTTAACCCCTCAAGCCCCACAAGGACACCGGTGACCGTGACAACAATAGAATAACAATAGATGTTCAAGAATCGAATTCTTAGTCCTTCGATCGCGGAGATCGAAGGATTAAGAATAAAACTGAATTCTTGTAAATAAATAGACTGTTACCGTCTTCGTATATAAATCTCCAACTATATATAAGTTTCAAGTGATGTAATTGATACTGTGTTCATATCGTGTATGCAAAACACGATATCACCCTAGACTAGAAACATCTGTCAGTTCATTGTCAATGGGCATTGTCCAAAAAAAAATCACATGTACTTTTTATATTTTTTTTTTCGTTAAAATAGGGTATTTTATATAAGAATATAAATTCAATATTTTTTAATTAATTGGCTAGTTTTTTTTATTTTTAAAGTTTTCGGATCTATGACGTCATCATCGGCGGCCGGCAGCATTGAATACATAAAAATTAAAAAAAAGAGCATTGTTAAGTATCAACAAGGTGTTAGGAATGCAAGTTCTCTTATTTATGTTAAAAATTATTCGAGAAGCATACCAAAAGTTCAAAACGTAATGTTGGTCGAGTTTATTGCTAACGTGTAACGTGACGAGTATGACGTGGGAGAGCCATGCTTCGGCACGAATGGGCCGGCTCGACCGGAGAAATACCACGTCCTCACAGAAAACCGGCGTGAAACAGCGCTTGCGCTGTGTTTCGTAGAGTGAGTGAGTTTACCGGAGGCCCAATCCCCTACCCTTCCCTATTTCCTTCCCTACCCTCCCCTATTACCCCTTAAAAGGCCGGCAACGCACCTGCAGCTCTTCTGATGCTGCGAGTGTCCATGGGCGACGGAAGTTGCTTTCCATCAGGTGACCCGTTTGCTCGTTTGCGTTTAACGTACGGCTTCCAGTGATGACGTCATTGAAGGTCAAACTAAGGTTAAACATATTTGTTAAAAAATATAAGTAACTAATGAATATTTTTTGAATTTATATACAGAATAACGATCACTGACCTTATTCCTCGAAATGTTTTTGTAATGAGCACAATTGAAAAGAAATGGACAATCCCCATTGCGGTTCGTATAGAAAATGTCAAGTTTTTTGACAGGGAGTCAATTACCGCTACAGACAGGATTCCGCGATTTGAGAATAGTATCAATAAAAAAGTAGAAAAAAATTAAAAACCTTTTCTCAGGCCTTACGAATGTACTATCAGAAAAGTTGATTCCTATGCAGATGGGGGAGGTCCCCCATCTTAACGTAGTTTTGTTAAGGGTTGGACCTCATCTGGCAGCACGGAATCGCCTTTTTCCGTCGCTCTTTCTCTTTCTGTCGCTTAGAACTGCCATTTGCTAGACCGAGACAGAAAGCATAATGTGATAGCACGCGGCGGAATCCTCGAGGGGAAAGACTCCTCTCCTTTACAGAAAGATAAAGGGCGACAGAAATTCCGTGCTGCCAGATGAGGTCCAACCCTAAATTGACATGATCCGACCAAATGAAGTAAAAAAAAATATAAAAAAAATATTTTATTTCTGAGTGAATCATATTTTTTCAGAATGCTTACCTGATGCCTACACCGGTTCGGGAGCTACCCCGGCGATAAGAATCGGCGTAAAAATCTCGCACGGGTCCCACTTTTTACCAAAAAAGTGAGAGAAAAATTGTTCTTTTTAAAATAAAGTTTACTATTCTTTAACTTAATATTATGTACAACATCAACATCAAGTTGGTCTGTCAACTGCCTAGGAATTAATTTCCTCGATAGTACATTCGTTAGGCCTGTCTGAAATAATTTATATGGCAAAATAACATTTGCCGGGTCGTGTGTAACTAACCTGACGGCGTGTAGACGGTGTATTCGTCGTGCAAGCAGCGCTCCTCCAGCTGCTGCAGCGCTGTCAGCTCATTCTGCAGCGCCGCATGGAGCTGTTCCACGTCGGCCCTCATGCTGCCCAGGGCGGAGGCCTGTTATGTTGGGATAAAGTCATAGAATTACTCGGGTAAAGATCGATAAAAAACGTTGAAATTAAGGATGAAAGGAGGGGCATTTCGTACCCACTAATGTAGCACGTTGAGACATATACCAAATGAAAGGGCTTGAAAAGTTGAACATTTTATTGTACGACGAAAAATCTTTAAACCATGGGGGAAAAAGTTACTGAGGGTAGATGGTAAGAAAAAATCACAAAAAAAAACCATCCTGTATTACTGAATCAATTCTAGAAAGTAATCGTATATGACAAACTTGAGGAAACTGTTGTATTTTAGTATAATATTGTTTCACATTTTTTAGAAATGATGGGAAAACAATAAAACCTTAAAAATCTAACATTTCCTGAATAGGCTACTTGACCTATTTTTTTTCTTCATGCTAATCGCTTCTTAATCATTCATTTTCACAAAAAAAAACTAATATTTTAATATTTTACACAGTAGAAACTCATAAAAATGTTGATTGAAAAACATGCCTTTTAAATGGCGCCGAAAACACTGTCCGCCTTGTGTCCGCCATAGTGTGACGTCATACGTTTTTAATTTAACCTCTCTTTATTGCAATTTTTTTATGTGCCAAATGTACGAGTCTAAAAGTGCCCAAAAATTATAAAATAATTAAATAAGAAATTAGAAATCATTTGTAATGTTGAAAACTTTTGGAGAAAAGTTTTGGCCATTTCATTTCCCGTCTACAATAAATGGAGATAATATATAAAACTGATGTTTTATTTGAATTATTTAAGAAAATATATTTTACAAATCTTTCTAGGCTTATTCTTAATATTTATGTACAAATAAACTTAGATATAACGAGTGCGATAAATAAAAGATATTAAATTACTATGAGGATGACGTCACATCCAAATCGGAAGTACCGCAAAAGCGTTTTCGTCGGTACAAATCCTATTTTCATAAAATCATATTTTCAAATCGACTTTATTTATCAATCATAAGCTTTTATTTGATGATAAGGGTGAAATACGGTTTCCTAGGCCAAGTTCTACTAGAAATATGCATTTGTTCAATGAAATTGAATATAGTTCAAGTAGCCTATTTCACCGTATAATGTTATTTATAGTTATGACGATTTTGATAGCACGTGTAATAGCGGCAACATAGGAGTTGTAGCACCAAGAAGACGCATTTTAAATACACAAGAAAAATACAAAATAGGTCTAAGAAAGTGCGAAAAAGTTGCTTCAATTATAAGTAATTTTAATAGCCACGACTTTGACGAGCGAAAATCATTACAATAACAGTATTCCACTAATACATAACAGCTTTGATCGTCAGCCACTTCATAATGGGTGGAATAAAAATTGAGAGCATCTCAAAGTTGTTGTTGGGAATCGTATTGAATTGACATTAAAAAGATCCCAATTCGCACCCAATAAAGGTTCATATCTAGATTATACACGTTTAGGTTCGGTAGGTGTTATTTTAGTTTTAGTATATAACAACAGATGGCGCTTTTAAAGTAAAATGTATACAATTCTTCTTCACAAATATCGACTATCGAATTAATTACTTAAAATTGCTATGTGAGATAATTTTATGGTTAATTCAAACGAAAATCGCCGTCAGCTGAATGTTTGCAGGTGTAAATGTCGTCTACGCGACGCCCTAGGATACATTGAGCGCGAAGTATAGGGCTATATTGGTCATAACTTATATCGCTGGCTGACGGTTTTTCCACCATTGTAAGAAAACCGTCAGTCGCTAGTTCGCTACTGACGGTTTTCTTTAATATTTACAAAGTTGAAACATTCACCTGTATACATTTTGTACGGTATAAAATGACTTTATATTCAAAAAATTTTTACATGTTCAGTAACGCGACTGACGTTGAATCCCCCGTCTGCAATACGGCTTACGGTGATTTTTTGGTTTAACATGACCTCAATAATCATCCATCAAAGTTTCATTCGGTATAAAATCACTTTTCGCAACTTTTTTTTTTACAACTTTGAAATACTCTCAGTTAACATTCCACCACGGGTGCGGCGACTGACGCTGATTATATTGATTGATAAATATTAAGCTACCGCTGGACAACAATTTGTTCGGTATGAAATGACTTAGCAAACGCTAGCACTACCTCCCCTACTATAATAGATTATTGGAGTCAGCGCCGTGAAACTAAAATATTAGTTACAATAATTTACAGCTTGAAGAAATGGAAGCACAAGAAGTAGAAATTCAGGAAATGGAAATATGTATAAGGAATAGAAATGCAAGAAGTTGATATGCAGGAAAATGAAACACAGGAAGTAGAAGTGCAGGAAAATCAAGCGCAGAACGTAACAGCGCAGGAAAGTCAAGCGGAGGGAGAAGAAATAGAAATGCAGGACAGTGAAATACATAAAGTAGAAGAACGGTAAAGTCGATCGCAGGAAGTAGAAATGCAGGATAAGAAACTCAATAATATTTCACTAAAAGAATAAAATTACCAACTATTAGGAAACGAAGAGGTCGTCCGAAAGGTCATTTATTAACCACCATAGGCCTTAAATGCAAAAAAAAATCTATGAACAATGAACAAAGAAGAAAACGCACGCTAAGCCGAAGCACCTAGATATTTTATATTGTTTTTAGGAAGCAGGAAGTAGAAATGCAGGATAAGAAACTCAATAATATTGGTGTCACTAAAAGAATAAAATTACCAACTATTAGGAAACGAAGAGGTCGTCCGAAAAGTCATTTATTAACCGACATAGGCCTTAAATGTAAAAAAAATCTATGAACAATGAACAAAGTAGAAAACGCACGCTAAGCCGAAGCACCTAGATATTTTATATTGTTTTTAGGAAGTTACTGATCTGTATGTTAAATAAAAAAATATCTGGGGTTATATTTTGTTGTTTTATTTTTTTACTAATTCATTCTTAAAATATACATGCAAAACTACAATAATCTATCTTAAATAATAGTATTTTAAACCTAATACCTTATACACAGTACCTACAACAAAAAAAAAGAACTACTGAAATCGGACTTGTAGTTCCGAACACAAACAAAAACATACATAAGTACCTACATATTACATACACTTTTAAAATTTGGCACATTTGTTCAGACGCTGATGTAGATCATGGGCGTAGCCAGGATTCTATATAGGGGGGGGATTACTAACTTCGAATTCGTGGTTTTTAACAATATATGGGCGAAAGAACGTGAGCATTAACGACCGATCGCTCTTCTTTTGGTCGAATTGATAACCTCCTTTTTTTGAAGTCGGTTAAAAATATTGTGATGCTAAGCCTGAGTGGCTACAGCGGCAGACTAGACACTATGCTTTATTTTACCGCCGTCGGTTTGTTAGCGCACATTACTAAAACACCACTAGCGGCATACTAGCGATTTCCTGCTTATTATGCCGATAACGGTACTTTAGTGGGCATCGCTAAACGACTAGTGGCACGCTAGACACTTCCATAAAGGATGAGGTCCAAATTGGGCTAATTTTAAAAGTGCCGGCCAACGCAAATAAATCCATTATTTTAATAGAACATAATCTGAGGAATAATTTTTATTATTACACCAAAGTTCTAAGTCAAGTCTCCGAGTTGTTATTCAAGATCAAACTTTTTTTATAACATGTAATAAAACTTATTTTATTAATTAAAAGCAATAAGTAATCAATCCCAACGTCCCTATCCGAGTCATAGAACAGATTAGGGGCTAAATACCTACAAATGATTTGGAAAAATTCAATTTAATGTCACGTTTAGAGTTTATAGTCCGCGCGGAACTAGTTGGCCGCGCCTTAGGTAGGGACAAGGGTGAGGGGGTGGGTTGCTTGCTGCTCGCAACGCACATGAGATTAGACAGTGACGACCAATCTCGCGATATCGTGAACAATAATATTATTTAATTATTGAAAAGAATAAATTAAAGACAATTGATCAGTTTTATTATATTCTAAATTATTGACATCGGTTTTCCGTTTTTTAAAAACCTATGCACTTTAAATATTATTTCCTTAAATTGTCTTTTTATCGCCGGACTTATCTTGCTATTACAATCTCTTGTGCGTTTTGTCTAAACTAACCGGAACTGTCAAAATCAAGCGCTCCCGCCTCTCCGTCCCACCGCTCACACACCTAAGGCGCGGCCAACTAGTTCGGGCGCATTTTCATTAGTCGTTAACTCGTGCGGTATACAGCATACGGGGAGCTTATGACAACTAATGGCGCATTTTGATTGGTCGTGGCATGCATTTTAGAAATCTCCGCACCCCGCATGCGGGCCCTATCGACCAGTGAAAATGCGCCACCGCGCGGACTATAGACACCATAAAGTTAATATACCTATCGGAATAGAGAAACAAAGGCCTGAAGAAACAAAGAGAAGCGTGATTTGAGGTTGCATAGCTTTTTTTTCATCTGTTTGACAGTCTGTCTGACCCTGTGCCGATCGTTGTCAATTTGGACTCTCAGAAAAATTGTGATTTTGAGTTAAATAGTGAATATTTTTTAGAAATACTGCTCTAGAAACGTCGTTACATGTTAGAGGATTAACTGTGGTGCCACACATCGAAGAAACCCGGACAAATATTCATTTCACAGGTGAATTATTCTACACCGACAGGACCTAGTTTTAAGTTTATTTATGCCAATTCCCTACGAGTAATTGGTATTGATTTTATTTTATTCACTTCTATATTGAAAACATAACTTGACTAGCCATGGTGCACAATTGAAGGATATTTTGTTTAAACAATTTTCATCTATTTTACACTAGGGCTGCATCAAGTTATCGATAAGTAGTATCAATATGAAAACATTATTTTTTTAGTTAAGTATACTAATTATTTAGGAATGTTGAAATGATAACATACTCGTCTGTAGTTTATAATTAGTATAAGTATATTAATATACTATCATACATAATTTATCGTTTTTAAGTTTCCGCACCCAAAGGGTAAGAAGTCCTAGTAGTGGGGTCCCGCTCTACTACTAAGACTTTGTTGCCTGTCCGTCTGTCCATCCGTCCGTCCATCTGTCTGTCTCCAGGCTGTATAACAAGAACCGCTATAGTAATAGACTTGAAATTTCCACAGATGTAATGTCATTCTACATCCAATATGGCTGCTCATCCAAGATAGGGGAATAGTTAAAAGCACTTCTGCAAGATGGGCATCAAATAAAAGGGCTCATTGAGAGTGAATTGAAAATTAATAGGGTCTAGTGAAGTTGTGTCGTGTACTGATGTGTCGTGACGTAACGTGTCGTGTCGAATCGTGCCGGGTTTTAGAAAATGCCCGGTTGAAACCGGTCACCCTTCACGCGCGAGTCTGACTCACATCTCCTGCTGACCTGGATACCAGAAATTCATGGCTTAAAATAATTAACCGTCCAAACTAAATTCCGAAGAAAAATTCATGGATACTTAATTATTATGCAGCAAGCATTTTGAAGAAAAGTCATATTTTTACTTCAAAATTACAATTTTACTATAATATATCTATGCAGTTTTATTTTATCCCATTTGATTATTTTTACAATCTTACAATTACTTTCCATGATCGATATTTTGTCGAATTACAAGATGTTTGTACATCACTGACACGCACACGTAAACATAATTGTATACACAGATGTAAATCAAATTTTGGTTAAGCTTGACAGCTCGGGATTGTTTCTCTATTCCGATAGGTATATTACCTTTATGATAGACACAAAGGCTGCCTTCACATTAAGTCGCGAGTAGTGTGGCAGCAGCGCGACTTGTATACTCGTTTTAGTATACAAGTCAATGTGAAGGCAGTCTAATTGTAGCGCTTTCGGTAAAAATATCCCTATATAAAATAAACCCTACCTGTGCGTCACGGAGGGTGCTCAGCAGCTCTGCACAGCGGGAAGTCGATGATGATAATGCTGATAGCTCCTGCGCAGTAGATGATGACTGCCGCTGAAATTTAACAAGTTTTTTAACAGGGTAATTTTTACCTCAAATATTTTCAATTTATGTAAAAAGAAAAATTATTAAACAAACAAGGGCCAAAATGCAAGTTTGCAAAAACGTTTTAACTTAATTGTGCTCAAAGATTCCGTTACATACAGCCCATTACATATTATTTTAAGCGTATTAAAAATCAGTTGTCTGTAAAGTCGGTTTACGGACGTTTGACATGACAACTACGGACTAAGCGGATCGCTCGAGCCGATCATGCCTCTCTCTCGTTCGTGCCGCGCTCTCGTTTGCGGAACGGGACAATAACGTCATCTTTTTCATGCATGCAGCTCGGGTTATTAGACGTTGTCACGTCAATAAAAATCTCACTCACGTCAAGTTCGCTCAGTAGGCCGTCTACCGCGTGTCTACAGCCGGCGGACACGGTCTGCAGAGCGGCGGTGACGCCGGCCGCTTGCGCCTGCGCCGCCGCCGATGACGATGAAAGTAGCCGCGATGATTCAGACTGCAAACATTTTTAATAATAATAATTTCAAAAAAAATCGACACATACACATTACAACAGACATATTTTGTACATCGCGGCATAGTACGGAGTACCTATACCGCGATCCCTGGTATTCTGTGAGGCTGTGTTTTAGGCGTTGGCACACTATTTTGGCTACATAAGTAACCAGCCACATTATTATGTAACTTTGATGAACATGAACTTCATTGCTCATGGTCACAATTTTTTTTAAACAATTTAAAAAAGTCGTATTGTTAATTGTCAATATTTTGAAGTTTATATTGTCTAAGATAGGTAAGTTACAAGGTTCCTTTAAAATAGGTACTTAGGGAAAATATGAGTAATTTCCCTTATGTTATATAAAATTAACTTTTATTAGCCTCACATAAGCCTTTTAATAAGTACGATATGTCAGTTATAAAATAAACTTAAGCCTTACCTTGATATTGTGCTCAGATCGCTGCAGCTCGGCCAACAGGCGCTCCTTGAGCTGCTCGGCCACATTCAACACGCGCCCGCTTAGCTCGCTCACACTACACTCCACTTCACCACTCTCTGAAATTAAATAAAAAAGGTTTTATATCTGAATCTATCCTTCCATACTAATATTATAAATGCGAAAGTGTGTCTGTCTGTATCTATATACCAAATTTCAGCAAAATCGGTTCGGCGGTTTGGGCGTGAAGAGGTAATTAAGACAAACGGACAGACACACTTTCGCATTTATAATAATAGTATGGACTAGTTGAAACCCGCATCTCCTTTGAGCCGAACAACGTTTATCACACGGCCCACGGGAACCGTCCATTTCTCCGGAATAAAAACTATCCTATGTCCTTTCCCGGGACTCAAAGTATATTTATGCCAATTTTTACCAAAATCGGTTCTGCGGTATAATAGGAATGATGACTTTTTTTTTATTGGTAATTGAAAGACCCTTAAGAAATAGAAACATCGCTGAAAGAATGACTCTGATAGCTTAAAAATTCACCAAGATATGACAATTCAAACATCTCATAAAATAAACCTGCTCGAAACGCTCCATACAAAGTGCTACGAAAGACTGACGTCACTCTTTCGTAGTTTGTACGGATCGGGAGAGAATTTTGTTCGGTAGGTATATTAAATATTGCGTTTATGAAAGTGGTTTTATAACAAAAGTTGCTTTTAATTGCATGAGTTATCGAATGGTATACAAATATTAAGAAATTTAATTGAAAAAAAATCGACTTGATTATCTAACTTTGAAGGCGCATAACAAAAAAAATACAAATGCTATCAAGCTGAAATTTTGGGAACACTTATTTTTTAACCGTCATTTCTTTATTTTATTAACAAAATTCGCTAATCTTGGACCTTGTCATGATCCCTATTGTGAAGATGTAACAGACCGAAAGATAGACACTTTTTAGTTTTTTGACAGGGTTTTATGGCACTATGACGCAGTAGGGTCTATTCTGGCACTCGCTTCGGCCCATATAAATAGCCGCAGTCAGGCGGGCCAGTGATACAGTTCAATTTGAGCGATCTTCAATGCGATTCAGAGTGAAAACGAGTGGCCAAGAGTGATCGAAAACCCTCATTATAATATTACTATGGATAACTTACCTTGTTTATATTTCTCAGCCAGTCCATTCAGTTCACTGACACATTTTTCCATCTCCGTCTCGCTCTTATGGTACTCCTCTTCCGATATCTGCATCTCTCTCTCACTTTCTGTCAGCAACTCCATCAACATTTGCACATTCCTTGATGTACTAGCTTCGAAGGTCTGCTTCTGTTCTGCTATACTCCTTCTGTGGCTCTCCATGACCGTTTGTAGATATTCCCTCTCCGTCGTAATTAGTTCTTCTATTTCTTGTTCGACCGCTGTCTTTCTTTTCTCCATTTCCTCTTGCAGAAGAATCCTCTTCCTTGCAATATACTCCTCTAGAAGAGCTTCTTTCTGCTCTATTTCCTCTTGCAGAAGATTTCTCTTCCTCTTCATCTGCTGCTCAAGGATAGATTCCCTCTGCTCTCTTTCTTTCTCTATTTTCGCCATGTTGTCTGCGAGCATTTTCTTATTTTGCTCCTCGTCTGCTTTAATAGCCTGAAAATACACAATAACATATATAAGGAGGGTCAAATCAGACTGCAACGCGACGCGCAGATGCATTTCTAAATTTGTATGGATTTAACAGATTTTCAAGACGTCTCACGCAATTGAAATCTGTCAATTCAGTACAAATTTAGAAAAGCATCTGCGCGTCGCGTTGCGTTCTGATTTGACCCTAAGGGTCAATTTATATTAGCGCAGAGTCAGAGCCCATCGAATAAAGTATCAAAACTGAACACAGCAAATCCAACCTTAACACCTTCACTGCGTAAGCTAATTTGTAAGATCTGCCACAATGGCATTACGAGACCGAAAAGTATTCGTATCTTTCCTTTCGCAATGACGCACCGAGACTCTTTAGATAACGTACGAGTGGCTTTCTTAAAACCTTAATATTTTTCTGAAAACTGACTGATTTCGTGTTTTATTTATATGAAACGATAAACAGTGAATGTATCTTGTAGTTTGTGGTCCCGCTCGGAGATAGCAGTAAAAATGATTGAGAAAAACTCAAAAGAAAACGAGAACTTAAGGACCTCGTAATTGCACAATTTAACAAAAATATACGAGTTCATTTGGATCTCGTAATTTATATTTTGGTTAAATATCGATAAATCAGTGATGGGAAATTAAACAATTTAAAAATATCGATAGTATTTATTGAAAAAAAAGTAGCAAGTAACAAAATATTCAATGTTTTTCATTAAAACATGACGAACATAAAGTTTTCTTGCATTTACTACAAAACCCTTTTACTTGTTTTGTTTTTTTGTCGGCCTCTCTGCTTGTCATTGTTTGTCTGGCCTTCTCATAACAACCAACACAGCGTCTTTTTTTACTATATTTTATTGTGTATTTATGTTCGGATACTACTGTTTCACTATTATCAATTTTTTTTATCAAAAGGCTCCCCTTGAATTTCTGAATTAAACTTTCAATAAATAACTTTTTCCATAGCACAACATAGACACAACACTAATTAATTTGCCTAAAATACCTACCCGGAAATCTGATCACCCGATACGGTTTACTGCGAAAGAAGTGTCTAACACGATACGCACTATGACGAAGGGTAAATCCCCAGGTCATGATGGAATTAGCATCGAGCATCTGAGATACGCTGGCTCACACTTACCAAGGGTTCTGTCTTTGTTTTACACACTTTGCATAAAGCACACTTATTTACCTGGCGATTGTATGAAGACGGTTGTTGTACCAATAATCAAAAATAACTGGAGATTCAACCAGTAAAGCTATTATAGGCCCATATCGCTAGCCACAACAATCGCAAAGGTCCTAGACAGTCTGCTTGATCAATATCTAGACAAGCATCTTAAGTTGCACGATGTCCAGTTTGGTTTCAGAGCAGGACTTTCTACAGAAACTGCAATTCTGTCTCTCAAGCAGACTGTCAAATACTACACCGATAGAAGCACTCCAGTTTATGCATGCTTTCTGGACCTTTCAAGGCTTTCGATATGGTGTCTTACGAGATGCTACGCAACAAGTTGCTGGATGAGACGGATCTTCCAATTGAGGTAATTAATATTTTTGATTATTGGTACAAGAATCAGGAGAATGTTGTAAAGTGGTCTGGGGCTCTCTCTAACGTGTACAAATTAAGGTGTGGAGTTAGACAAGGTGGATTAACTTCTCCTCGTCTGTTCAACCCTTACATAAATAAGCTGATCGTGGAGCTGAGCAGCACTAATGTCGGTTGTTCCATAGGAGGAGTGATGCTAAACAACATTAGTTATGCTGATGACATGGTGCTGCTCAGTCCCTCGGTCAGTGGCCTCAGAAAACTGCTAGATAAGTGTCAAGCGTATGCAGAGGCCCAAGGACTCAGGTATAACTCTAAGAAAAGTGAACTACTTGTTTTCCAACCCCGTGAACATAAAGTTAGCACAATACCACCAGTGTTTCTAAATAAAGTTCCACTTGCTAGAGTTCACAAATTTAAATACCTGGGTCATTGGGTAACTGACACGCTTGCCGATGATGTAGACATTGAGAGGGAGCGAAGAGCGTTGGCCGTGCGTGGGAACATGTTAGCTCGTAGATTTGCAAGATGCTCTGATGAGGTAAAAGTGACTTTATTTAAAGCTTACTGCCAGTCCTTTTACACATGCAATCTATGGGCGAGCTACACCCAGCGCGCGATAAATGCTCTTCGTGTTCAGTACAATAATATCTTTAGAGTGCTGTTAGGACTACCAAGGTACTGTAGTGCCTCAGGCATGTTTGCCGAAATGCGCACTGACGGCTTTAACGCCATAATAAGGAAAAGAGTGGCGTCATTGATGCAGCGTGTCAGAAATAGTAATAACAGCATTCTAAGGGTATTAAGTGATAATTTTGATGGTTTGGTAAGGCATTGGATATAGGTTCACGTAAAAGTTCCAGTGCCTCACCATTCCTAATACACAATTTGTTACTATTGTTATTTGATAATATTGTGATGTACTAACATAGTTTTAAGTCTCAATTATATTTACTAACACTATGGATGTTTATTGTGATCCGAAATAAAAAGTTATTATTATTATTATTAATTTCCGGGTGCGCGTCGTACGAGAGTTTATGTATCTCGTAACGCACTAGATGTAGATTTTTACTATATTGTCGCTACGAGACGCATTCGGTCTCGTACGATTTTATTGATAAAAATATTACTATCAATATACCTAATCATCATAAGTTCAGTTATCTCACTCTAACTTGAAAAAATCGTACTTATAGAAAACTAATGTGCCGGAACGAGTAAAACATACAAATTCACCTCCCCACCGGATGAAAGTCACAAACGAGATTCATAAGGTCTCGTACCGCAGCGAACGTGTTAACTCCAAAGCGTTAAATTACGCACACTTTACATCTGAGAATTTTAAAAGGCGCTCGCGCGTCGGTTGCATCTACGCGAATTCGCGCGCATGCGCCCAACCAACGCTGGTTAATCTCGCAGAAGTAATGTGTGCGTTACGTTCCGGAGTTAAGGTTGAATTTTCTGAGTACAGTTTTTGGGAATTCGTTTCGCTGTGCTTCGATTCTGCTCTATTATAAATTGACCCTTAGAGTATTAGGACGCTGTTCCTATCATGTGTATCATGGCCCGCGCGCGGATCTAGTCAACTTGCATGCGGGCTGGATCCGCGCGCTGGTGATGACACTCATGAGTCATGACTGTAAAAGGGTAAGTTTTGTCCCATTTCTATTGTAGTGTCCTATTAGAACTAATTAATATTTATTTATTTAATAACTCACCAATAACACCCTCTGTACGTCTCTGGCGCGCGTGTCGGCAGTACGGGCGGCGGCGTCGCGAAAGGCGCGCGCGGCTGCAGCCTGGGACAGCACCGTGCGAGTTGCGAGCGCGTACGACGACACGTGCGTGTTGCGCGTGGCTTGTAGCTGGACACGCGTGTTGTATGCCTGTGTGACTCACCTGTAACACCCTCTGTACGTGTCTGGCGCGTGTGTCGGCAGTACGGGCGGCGGCGTCGCGAGCGGCGCGCGCGGCTGCGGCCTGGGACAGCGCCGTGCGAGTCGCGAGCGCGTGCGACGACCCGTGCGTGTTGCGCGTGGCTTGTAGTTGGACACCCGTGTTTGATACCTGGGAAACGACAGCATAAATGTTATAAGTCAGTGTCTCCCAACCTTTTCCAGTCCAACCCCTAGAAAATCAAGCACAGTTTTTACAGATGCTCATAATAAAGTAAACAGCAAAAAATCGGATTCGCCGTGCTAAGTAAGCGTAGCGATACGAGATATTTGCATATGTATGGTTCAGAGATGACACCGCGGAACCCCATACATGTATTCGCGGACCCCCAGAGGTCCTCAGACCGCAGGTTGGGAAACACTGGTACAAGTAGAAAAACCTGGAAAGGGAAAAAAACTCTTCAAACGGCCTGCTAAGCGTCCACGCTTAGCATGCCGTTTCAAAGTAAAATATAAGTTTGTAGATTTGTCGTCAATGTAACTTAATTTAAACAGTCTTTTACTAAAAAGCAGAAAGATCTAAACACTTAATAACGGCAGCTACTCTTTTTAGTGCTGCTACTTTCACAATACTCTTTATTAGGGACATCACACCCTAAACTCTCAAGTATTATCACTTTATTTCATTACACCCTGTATAAAATACATACCCATTTCTCGAGCAGCGTTGTCAGTTGTGTACACACATCCATCTGGCCAGAATTCTGGAGACACTGAGCCACAGCCTCGGTGAACTCTGAGAGTGCTGTCTTCGTGGTCTGATGGGAATTCTGCACCAGGTTGGTTAGAGTCGAATGCTGCTCCGTCAGTGTCATATTCATGGATGAGTATAGATTCTCTTTCTCTTGGGTCATCTGGAATTTATTTATTATTTTTACTTAATTGTTGAAAGAAATAATACAATTAAACATAACGTCATATTAACGAAGACATAGGAATGAACCGGGTTAGTAACATTTTACAACATTAGAGAAATTACTTTTTTTTCTTATAATTTGAATAGACCTTTGTAACTTACCTACTTCATCTGGCTGATATATCCAGATATGCCTTCAAATATGATATTATTTACTACAGTTCCAATTTATAAAATACTAGCTGTTGCCCGCGACTTCGTCCGCGTGGACTTCAGTTTATAGCGCGCGGTGTCAATAAAATTGGTGTCAAATTTATAGCTTTGAAAACCCTGGTATCAGTGGTACCCCTTAAATCAAAAAACCCAAAACAGCTGTGCAGTGTGCACATAATATTTCATTTTTTTAAATTAAACTTTATACCAAATGTTAAAGCTTATATTTTAGCCCCCATTTCACAACTTTAGCATTACCCATAAACTATTTATCATTAGTAGGTTTAAGGTTTCGTCACTGCATAGATTAGAGTTGTGAGTTATTTAATAACGTGTATAACAATCGAATGAATCGAAAAACGCAACTAAGCACCTCTTATAGAAAGACGCATGAGCAAGCGATAGCGAGATGTAGGCGACTCTTAGCGCCATCTGTTATGATTTTTTGGAACTAATTTAATTTGAACAAATTTACGCATAAACACCCCCTTACAACCCCTTTTTTCAGTTAAAAAGCAGCCTATGTCCATTCTTAGGCTTTATACTATCTGTGTACAAAATTTCATTACAATCAGTTTAGTAGTTTTGGCGTGAAAGCGAGACAGACAGACAGACAGACAGAGATACTTTCGCATTTATAATATTAGTATAGATTGGATGAAATTATAAATAAACCTACAATTAACCAGTTAAAGGAATTAAATATGCTAAAGCTAATACGTACCATTTGAAAATTATTAACTATTTGTTTAACTAAAGCATCCATCTTTGTTTTGTTGTCAGAAAGAATTCCAGTACCTTCCATAGTGTGGCTCTCTGTAGACAAAAATAATGCTGAAAAAACTTTCTTTTGCAGGTATGCTAAGCTTTTCTTTTTCGGCAGCAAAAGAAGACTATGTGTTAGAGATAAACTATGATAACACGGCGCGCCCCTCCAAAATTCAAAACGTTTGAAGTGCGATGTCTTGTACGGTCGGTTAGTTATGATTAGTTGACCGACAAATCTTGGTAATAAGTGACAATTACGAGTACTGGTTGATTGGTCGAATACTTACTAGATACAAACTCTTTCATAAGGATGTGACTACACACACTGAAACAGTAATTTGGAGGGGCGCGCCATGTTATCTTAGTCTATCTCTAACAATTTATCTGAAACCTATCGCGCCACATTGGAACACAATACGTTTAGTAGTATAGATGATAATAGGCTACTTGACCTATTTTTTTTCTTCATGCTAATCGCTTTTTAATCATTCATTTTCACAAAAAAAAAACTAATATTTTAATATTTTACACAGTAGAAACCCATAAAAATGTTGATTGAAAAACATGCCTTTTAAGTGGCGCCGATAACACTGTCCGCCATAGTGTGACGTCATACGGTTTGTATTTTAAACTCTCTTTATTGAAAAAAAAATTATGTGCTAGATGTACGAGTCTAAAAGTGCCCAAAAATAATTAAATAAGAAATTAGAAATCATTAGTAATGTTGAAAACTTTTGGAAAAAAGTTTTGGCCATTTCATTTCCCGTCTACAATAAATGGAGATAATACATAAAACTGATGTTTTATTTGAATTATTTAAAAATATATATTTTACAAATCTTTCTAGGCTTATTCTTAATATTTATGTACAAATAAACTTACATATAACGAGCGCGATAAATAAAAGATATTAGATTACTATGAGGATGACGTCACATCCAAATCGGAAGTACCGCAAAAGCGTTTTCATCAGTACAATTCATATTTTCATAAAATCATATTTTCAAATCGACTTTATTTATCAATCATAAGCTTTTATTTGATGATAAGGGTGAAATACGGTTTCCTAGGCCAAGTTCTACTAGAAATATGTATTTATTCAATGAAATTGAATATAGGTCAAGTAGCTTATTTATCACCCTTAGGCTGGCCGCATTCACGTACTTTTGATTTCCGAATTCATTTTCCGCAATCAGAAATCTAAATGCATAGAATCAGTAGATTCATTAACTGACAGAGAAATACATTAACTGGCGCACACGTTCGCTTTTTTCCGAAACGGAACGAATTCCGCACGTACGTTTCAAGTGCAAGCCGGAGCCAGAGTTCGGACGTGAAAAAAAACGAACGTTTGCGCTAGTCTCACGGAATTCCAAATAGTAATTCAGCATTAGTGGGCCCCTAGACAAGCAATTTTATTGCGCAATATCATGTATTGCGTAATATTATTGACCATCTAGCGCACAGTGTTTTAGAAACGCCAAAAATCGGACATGACTAAGTTAATGCAATAGTCGATGGCGTCTTATATTTCAAATGCAAGAGTAGAACTCCCGAGTGCGCATTTTACTTGGTTTTTGAGAAAATTAATTTTGAAATTGCTCATTTTTGAACTCCCTAAAAACGAAATTATTTTATTTAAATTAATTACGATGGTTTGTAAACTTGCTACCCAGCTGATTAGATTAATCATTAAGAGACACACATTTTGTACTTTATTTCATTCCTACAGTTCAAGTAGTTCCTGAGATTTTAATGTTTTAAAATATTTAGACTTTATTTTTTTTTCTCCTTTCCTATATGATTTCCGCACTTTCTGTCCATACTGAAAAATACTTTGGTTTGGTATTTACACTACAATATTTTTATTTTTTGTGAATCGCGTCTCGTACCAGAGATTTACGAATTTCTAATTTTTATTCGCGCCTTAAAATTTTAAGAGCAAAGTTTCATCAAATACTATTTTTTTTAAAAAACATTTTCAATTTTATTTTTTAAATAATTAGTCAAATAATAATCACTCAAGTAATAATAATAATAAATTTATAGTGTCGCTAATATTATTAACGACTTCATCCTCCTCCATTTGGCACGAGAGGACAGCATTTTTTAAGACCAAGGTGATGAAGAATAAAATGTTTCATTATTTGAATGATTAATTATTTGAGTGATTATTACATATTTGACTAATTATTTAAATTTTTTAAATTGTACTTAGTTCTGTTTGCTCTGGCTTTACCACAGACATAGATCAAGATAGATACCGCATGTCCCTCCATTTGTATGAAAACGAGCGTGCCACTTTTCCTACCTACTGTGACGTACCGATGATAAGAACCGTGTCCATTATCTAGGCCAACGTTTCTATTCAAATTACTACAGCTCAATACGGTACATTTAGGCATTTTTGAAATTCCGATTGACGTCCGATTCCGATAGCAGACTAAAGAACAGACTTTCGAAAGACGAGCATTGCTCGTCGTTTGGGAACGTGATATAGCACGCGAAGTACATACACATGCGGTATCTATCTTTATCTGTCTGTGGGCTTTACCTAGGTGTTGGCCGGCCGCGGCGACTTGCGAGGCGACGTCTTGTAGTACGCGGTCGGCAGCCGCGCGCATGTTATGTCGCATCTGCGCCGACACGCCACGGTAGCGCTGCGTCGTCTCGAGGTTGCGGCTCTCTACTGTGCTGTAAGTGTTAAGCTAATTAATAATAATAATAATAACCATTTATTTCGGATCATAGAAAATCCATAGTGTTTTAATTTTATGACTGTTATTAAATTAATGACTGTATAATAATAATAATATCTATGGACGCTTCACACCACGTCAGTCTGGCCCCGTGGTAAGTACCTGAAGGACTTGTGTTACAGGTACCAGACAACGGAAATATATTCAACGTTTATACTATACATACATTTAAGATTCTTATTATATTATACATATATTTAATACACATCCAAGACCCAGGAACATTGAACACTTTTTGTTCTGTCGGCGGGATTCGAACCCGCGAACCCTGGCTTGAGCTACAACTCGCTCACCAACTGAGCCACAGAGGTCGTCGGATCGCTATGGTTATACACGGTCGTTGGTCAACCTGGCATCAGTTCAGTCCATCAATCTGTGATTGACGCCAGACTGATGACCGAGAAGTACATAATAAAAAAAATATCAGTCCATCAATCAGTGGGTTAAACGATCAGTTTTGCGTCAATCTTTACCAGATTGATGGACTGAACTGATGAGAAACTGAGCGTATACGTATACGTCTATAAGTACGATCGAAGAAATTGATCACAGGCAGTTCACAGACCTACGATAATTGGTCAGATTATGTCAATTCAATGTTAACTGTGAATTGTGATCTGTCGGATGGGTTTGACATAACGCGACCAAATTAGGGCCCCCGCGCATTAGGCGGCCAGGTCATGCGGCCAGGTCGCTGCGACCACCCCGCGCACTTTGCGGCCACGTCTGCGACCACACTCGTATGAGTAGTGATTTGATGAGTAAACTTTGACAATTATTTTGTTTTCTGTATACAAAAAACGTGTGGCCGCTGCGACCAGTGTGCGCACACTGAATAATTTCACACAAATTCCCGTATCTCGTTGGCCGCGCGACCAGAGCGTGACAGATGGCCGCTGGTCGCGTAATTCGCGCACCTACATATATCGTACAAGAATTGGTTGGCCGCAGCGACCTGGCCGCCTAATGCGCGGGGAGTCTAAGAGCCAGTCTACACGGCGCGTTGCGTCGTAGATGCATTTCTAAATTTGTATGGATTCGGCAGATTTGCAAGACGTCTCATCACTCTCACGCAATTAAAATCTGTCAATTCAGTACAAATGTGGACAGGCTCATAAGGCCCGTATTCACTTTCATTAGTAATAATGGCCCGTATTCACTTTCATTAGTAATAAGTGCAAGTGATTAGGGCAAGTGATTAGTTATTAGGAAAAAGTAAGTGTGGACAGCGACTGTTTAGTGCAAGTGATTTGCCGGCTGCGTAGTAACGTGATTAGTTCTGTATTCACTTTGATTAGTGATTAAGTGCAGGTGACTAGTACAGGTGATGAGTGATTAGTAGAAAGTAAGTGTGGACAGCGACTGATTAGTGCAAGTGACTAGTCGGCTGCGTAGTAACGTGATTAAAAGCGTGTTCTATTTTTCGCGAGCGCAAGTGTAAGTGCGTGACAGACGAAAACCAATTTTGGTTTTGTGTGACAGCTCGAGATTGTTACTATTATTCCGCTAGGTATATTAACTTTATGGGCCAGACTGACGTGGTGTGCCGTGTGAAGCGTCCATAGATATAGTACATCATTATTATATTATATACCTATTAAAAGTACAAAAGGACACCCTTTCAATTACTTCCATACTAATCCATACTTATTACTTACTAATATACTAATAATATTATAAATGCGAATGTGTGTCTGTCTGTCTGTTACCTCTTCACGTTTATGCCTCAGAAGTCAGAACCGATTTTGCTGAAATTTGGCATAGAGATACTTTGAGTCCTGGGAAAGGACATATAAAAATACTTCATGGTCAAATAGTTTTTAATAAAACGGCAGTCTTATTTTTGAAACTTGGACGCTCGTGTTGACAGCTACTACTGAATTTACTAAATTAAATTACTAAAGAACCACTAAACAAGAATTGGACACTACTTGCACTACACACCTGCACTCCACTGCCTCAATTGCTAGTCACTTGCACTTGCACTAATCAAAGTGAATACAGGCCTTTACGCGGGCCCGCCATGTGCCTATGAATCAACTTCTCTGCAGTGACGCAACAGAAGAGGAGCACTTGCGGCAGTGTGTTTGTATAGGATATTTAATTAATTGTTAATCATAGTAATTATAAGTAACGATGGGGCGGGCATGTCATGTATGGCAAAAGCCCTTTATTTAAATAAAGATATTAAAAAAAAGAGAAGTACTGCTGCTCGGTGCGGACGTTTGTGCGTGCGTGTATATATCTCCGTCTCTCTCTGTGTGTGTGCATGTCAGGGCTTCATAACGTTATCAATTACCAGAAAAAATAACGTTACGTACCGTTATTTTCATAATGGTAGCCAGATATCGCTATTTTTTAAGGATATCTAGTAACAACATTTGAATATAGTTATAAAAATAACGTTATTATTACCGGTAAGTATATTGTTATTTTCTGGTATGCGAAGTTGCCAGTTCGACGCGACACATTTCGTAGAAGTAATATCCACAACCGAACGTATAACCTACTCTTTAGAAGTCAGTTAAAAAGCAAAATACTGTTAATAGATACTTCGATTTAATTCGCAATAAGTTCTTGTAGTAACGTTAACAAAAAACATATATTTACCGTTATAAAACCTATTAACCGTTAATAACATTTACCGTTATTAATTTAAACTTTTTATCGTTATTTATAGTATCGGGGGAATTTTCATAACGTTATCTATGCCCTTGAAGCAGTAACATTATGAAAAAACGATATTTGAAGCCCTGGTGCATGTGGGTGTGTGCTACCTGCGTCTGTCGACGGCGTCGTGCAGCCTGTCAACATCGGCGACGGCTGCCTCGACGAGGCTGCGCTGCACGGAGCACTGCTGCTCGGTGCGGACCAATTTCTAGAATATAATAATAATATATTACTAACTGACCCGGCAAACGTTGTATTGCCATATAAATTATTATTTCTAGTATCAATATAAAAAGTTGATTAAAACCTATAATCAGGCCTAATGAATGTAACATCGAGGAAATTGAACCCTAGGCAGTAGACGGACCCACGTCATGTGGTTGGCTTATGTCAATTCAATGTTAGCTGTGATCGGTCAGATGGGTTTGACCATGGAGCTTATATAGAGAGGAGCTGGCCTAACCAACTGTGCACTGTGATTTTCAACTAGGTCCTGACGTCATCATTGTGGGCGGGGCTTAAGTCAGTATACTTTCGGCGTTTGTCAGGTGCACAAGTAACGAGAATCCCAATAAATTGGTGTTTTCTGCGTTTTTAACAAGGAAAGGATGAAGTATTGTGTTTTACAATGTCAAAGTTACTCAGACAGACTGTCTGATAATATAAATAACATCACATTTCATTCGTAAATAATTTTAAACGTAATAAAACTGTAGTTTAAATATAAAAGTTCTAGAACATTTCAGCTTTCAGCGTTAATTATACTACTTGACACTAGATGGCCAAACCTTTGAAAGATAATACAGACGTAAATGCGTTTAATTTTGCATAAGTTTATTGCAATTATCATACTTGAATACTTTTAGAATTCAATTATTTTTAAGGGTAGGTTGCACCAGAGGCGTGGCGACGAAAGTTGCTTTCCACCAGGTGACCCGTTTACTCGTTTGTCCCCTTATTTTACATTAAAAAATCGGTGAAAATGCTAACCCTAATTTTATTGATATTATAATAAGGTTATTTATAATTCATAATCTTATATATAAAATTCTCGTGTCACAATGTTAGTCCACGAACTCCTCCGAACTGGCTTTACTGGTTTTTACCAAATTTTATATGCATATTCAGTAGGTCTGAGAATCGGCTACTGGGTACTTTATATATTGATAAGTGCATTTGTTGAATAAATAATAGTAAATTATTACAACTCGAGACTGAGGGCGACCATTGTTTGTGCGACGGGATAGCGATAGACGTTGCTATGGTAACATATTTATTTAGTCACTTCAAAAAAGTAATATGGGTACTTTATATTATGGCAAAGCAACGTTTGCCGGGACAGCTAGTAATATTATACATTTTTTAAAGTTCTGAGTACGTCCCATAATATTCAAGACAAAATGACATCTAGTGTAAGATAGCTGAACTACGTAGTAACATCAACATCGACCTAAGCTAGTAGTTTTGCTTTTAGCCGATAGAGGAAATATTGAAAAGTGGGCGGAGCTTGACACCCCCTCACCCCGCAAATCGCCACGCGTCGTTTCATAAGGAAAATTGATTACGACAGCTCCTCTCTATAAAAGCTCCATGGGTTTGACTTAGCGCGACCAAATTAAAACTTAAGCTTAGGTCCACCATCTGTCTACAAATCAACTTCTTTATAGTACTATCAAACTTTACAATACTAAACTTACAGTAGTAGTCTTCTCCAGTATAGTCTGCGTAGTATTCAGTTTGCTGATCGTCTCTGTCAGTTGACCTTCGGAGTTCTGCAGCTTGCTCCTGAGTTCTTCGAAGACATTCTCCATTCTGTCTCTCTCCTCCTCCATGGCTCTCTTCTTGAGGAGCAGTTCTTGTATCTCTTTCTTCTGTTCCTCCTGTTTAAATGTCATCTCAGCATATGTCTCGTTGGCCAAGTATATACCTGAAAAATTTATGAAAATTATAAACTATTTAAACTGTCACCTAAGAATTAAGATGTTACGTAAAGGTACAATTTGGAACCGAGCGACACGCGTCAACTGCAGACGACGTGTCGTCGCGACATTACTGGTTTCTATGTTTGACGACCTCCGTGGCGCAGTGGTGAGCGCGTTGGTAGCTCAAGCCGGAGGTCGCGGGTTCGAGTCCCGCCGACGGAACAAAAAGTTTATGAAGTTCCTGGGTCATGGATGTGTATTAAATATGTGTATCATATAATAAAAATCTTAAATATATGTATAGTATAAAAGTATTAAATATATTTCCGTTGTCTGGTACCTGTAACACAAGTCCTTCAGGTACTTAGCACGGGGCCAGACTGACGTGGTGTGAAGTGTCCAAAGATATTATTATTATTATATTATTATTATGTATTTGAAATATCCCCCGCAGCTAGCGACACGAAGCTAGTGATACTTATTCATAGAAATACATAGAAACCAGTAATGTCGTGACGACACGTCGTCTGCTGCCGCTTCATGTCCGCTACATGAAGCGGCAGCAGACGACGCTTCCAACTTGTACTTTTATAGGCACTACATATTAAGTGCACACAAATTTTCCTATAATAGAAATAGAAGTATGAGGGACATAGCTTTGGTCACCCATATGTTGTTTACTTTTAAGCAGATATCAAATATTTTGTCGTCAGTACTTCAGGTTACATCTTCAGAACTAATTCTATACAAAGGAGAAATATTCTAATTATTCTAATTTTCCTTGTATTTTTATAATTTTTCCTCCGGTATTAACAAACCCATTAAAAAATAATAGAATATAGAGGATTTTCTACTTATTTGAAAATATCTACTGACCATTCTTATCTCTAGCCGCTTGCAAGTCCTTCTTCAATTTGTCAATTTCCTCGGCATACTCTTTGAGTATAGCCTTCTTGGTCATCTTCTGGTTAATTTCTGGCTTGTTCTGGATGTTCTTGGCCCGGTTGGCGTACTCCAGGGTGCTTAATGTCTCCTCTAAGTCTTTGTGTCCCGGAGATATGGTCGCTATGATGGACGTCTTTGTGCGACCACCGAGTGACTCTTGTAGTATACGTGTGAGTTTTGACTCTCTGTAATTTTAGTTTATTGATATGAATAGTGTATTGTAAACAGAGTTACACTATAACAGTGTTTCCCAACCTTCAGACACGGACCCCTAGGATATGAAGTAGTTTTCCTACCAACCAAGTAGGACCAAGTAGGACAACAAAAATAAACAGCAAAAATGGATTACGTATGGTCCAAAGATGACACCGCGGACCCCCATACATATACTCGTGGACCCCCAGGGGTCCTCAGACCACAGATTGGGAAACACTGAACTATAACATAAGTCTTAGGGTCAGTTCACATTGCAACTTGTATAGCTAGTGCCTCACGCAAGTCATAACACCTGTGAGGCTGAAGTCTCGAAACCAGCGGGCAGCGGAGCGAGAGCGGCGACGCGTGATTATGTATAGATTTATATGGACAGGGCCCGAAAACTTATCCATGTAAATCGGATTAGCGCCCTTAGCTGGCCCCTAGACGAGCAATTTTATTGCGCAATATTACGTATTGGGTAATATTATTAACCGTCTAGGGTTGATATTGTACATCGCGCGCCTTCTATCTTAATTGTCAAATAAACTGTTCAATAAAATTCAAGCATGATATTGCACAATACTATTGATCGTCTAAGGGCCGGCTTGCAGACGAACAGCACTTGTCGAAAGCTTAAGCCTGATGCGACATCGTAAGAATCATACGCTCACCTGTACGGTATATGCGGGTGTCTCTCGACCAGTGCGGTGATGACTCTGCCCAACGTCAGTAAACTCTGGTTGATATTCACACACTCGCGCGCCCGCTCGCGCTTGGCCGGGTTATCGGAGCCCGCCTTGCTGATGTTCTCCGAGCCTGCCAGGTCTACCAGGTTCAGTTTCCCGATCTTGACTAGTTCCTCGCCTTCGGGGCTGTTTTCCTTCATGTGAACCACGATGGTGAAGACGGTGTGAGAGCGGCTGTGGATTACAGTGTGTTAAAATGACTTTCCGATCTTTGCCGCGACTAGCCGACGAAAATTCAAATAAAATGCGACTTTATAAGATAGGTTATAGGTTTCATTTTCTACTGACATTTGTTATGCGACTGATTTTTGGTATGAAGATACTTTGATATCCGCGAATACGCTGAAACGGGGGAAATTATCGATAAAATATTGAAGTCGGTACCAGTCCCAATATTCTGACATTGACTGAACTCACTATTAAATTAGCTGGTACCGACTTCAAAATAGTAAAGACATTCAAAATAGTGTGTACTGAAATAGTTAAGATTTGGACGAATTCTGAAAAAGGCAAACTCAAACTCAATTTTTTTATTCAGAATAAATTTTTCTAATATTCTCTGAACGTCACTACTAAAGAGTATTTACGGTACTATTAAGAGTAAGAATTATTTAATACTTTTTAGTTAATATTCTTATTGTACCCTGGAAGTCGGTTTCAATTATTTGTTAAAAATTACTATTATACCTGGACTGCGCGTTCATGAGTGTAGACGCGACTTTCTTCCTTTCCTGTCCTTGAGCCATAATTCTGTACACTTCGTTTTTATTGTACACCTGAAGAAAGAATAAGAATGTAAAATTAGTTTACAGTAAAAATAAAGCAGTGGCTTAAATGTTTTCGGGACTAAAAACAGTATAAAATTATAAAGAACATTGAGTGTGACATTATATCATTATTCATTATCATATAAAGCTGAAGAGTTTGTTAATGTTAGTTTTTTTAATAGGTGCTAATCTCAGAAACTACTGGTTAGAATTGGAAAATTCTATTTGTGTTGACTAGTTCATTTATCGAGGAAGATCTTAGGCTATAATAAATCACGCTGCGACCAATAGGAGCGAAGAATCAATCGAAAATGTGGAGAAAGCGTGGAAAAATCATTCATCTTTATTATTATACTAGATGTTTCGCGCGGCTTCGCCCGCGTAATTTACGAATGTCACGGAAACCGTACATTTTTCCGCAATAAAGAAACCTATGTCATTTCACGTGGTCTGTTCTTTATGTGTGCCAAATAACATAAAAATTGAACGTGGTTCGTGAGATAGGCCCTATCAAATAATTTCCCCCGTTTTTTTCACATTTTCCTCTATTTCTTCTCTACTATTAGGTTTAGCGTGATAAAATATAGTCTATAGCCTTTCTCGATAAACGGGCTATCTAACACTAAAATATTTTTTTCAAATCGGACCAGTAGTTCCTGAGATTAGCGCGTTCAAATAGGTCCTTTGAAATAATTTAGCCCGTTTTTTAACATCACCTCTATTTCTTCGTTGCTATTAGTCTTAGCGTAATAAAATATAGCCTATAGCCTTCCTCAATAAATAAAGTGTTAGAACACTGCAATCATTTTTTAAATTGGACCAGTAATTCCTGAGATTAGCGCGTTCAAATAAGCCCTTTCAAATAATTTTCCCCGTTTTTTCCACATTTTCCTCTATTTCTTCGCTCCTATTAGTCTAAGGGCTGATTTTTCAATCCTGAGATAAAAGATCGGATAGTTAACGGAAGAATTTTAACCGTCGAATAACTTTGGTGGCTCCGGTTTGAAAAATTCTTTCAGTGTTAGATAGCCCATATATTGATGAAGGCTATAGGCTATATTTTATCACGCTAAGACTAAGGCTGCGTCCCCATCAGACACGACGCGGCGCCGTCACCGTGTTACGGCACGACGCCGCTACCGTAACACGGTACGGCGCACAGTGGATCGAAAATCGAGTTTCATGGACATAGGAACTTAAGTTTCCAGATGTCATTTTTTTGGGCTGAATTATGTTCTTCTAGTTGTTATTACATAACAAAATGTAAAAAGACTCAGCTACGTGTCATAATAAGGGAGTTATAATTTTTTTAAGAAATTTTTGTATGGAGCCGACAGGAAAAATGAGCATATCTCTGGAATCGCATGGTTGGCCGTTAGGGCCGGGACACAAAAACACGGCACGGCGCCGTACGGTGCCGCGCCGTGAGTATTCACGGCGCGCGTCGTAAAAAACTACGGTACGGCGCCGTGCGGCGTCGTACGATGTCGTGCCGTAGAAACTCACATAGAAATTCAAGATGAGTTTCTACGGCACGACGTCGTACGACGCCGCACGGCGCCGTGCCGTAGTTTTTTACGACGCGCGCCGTGAATTCTCACGGGCACCGTACGGCGCCGTACGACGCCGTGCCGTAGTTTTTTACGACGCGCGCCGTGAATTCTCACGGGCACCGTACGGCGCCGTACGACGCCGTGCCGTGTTTTTGTGTCCCGGCCCTTATATCCTCACACACTATTATAATACTAATTATTACTCACATTTTGGCATATTTTGTATTACGGCACCATTTGCGATTTTTTTTCTAAAATTCATCAAAGTTAAAAATATTTATTCTATTTGTATTTGTTACAAAAGTTTATGTTGTGGTTAAATGAGGTCTTTTTCATAATATTTTAATACCATAGGATCACATAATTGGCCAAGTGCGAGTCGGACTCGCGCACGAAGGGTTCCGTACCAGTATAAAGCAAAATTAGGCCATAAATTGTGTTTTTTCTATGAGAGTTCCACTTAATTGTATATTTTAGTGTACTATTATAATTAAATATTAAAGTACACACATAACTAAGGATTGTGTAAAAATTCAAGAATCTATCTGTTGCCATTATTGATATGTAAGAGCAAAAAAGCCCAAAAAATCACGTTTGTTGTATGGGAGCCTCCCTATATTAATTTTATTTTGTTTTCAGGGTTCCGTACTCAACAAAGAAGGAGATCGCTTTTCAACAGGCAAATTGCATAAATAATAATTGATGACACGAAAACCGCTAAAACTAGTACAAAATAGACGTTTTTGGACCTCGCGCGACACTAGCGCCTCTAGCGGAAAATTCATACGCGGTAGCCCCCATTTGGCATGAATGCACATATTAATGTTATCAGTATTTATTATATTACTTCAGTCGGAATTTCCAGGAATTGCTATTGTATTCTATTGTTGTCGCGATCACAGGTGCTCGCGCGGGGCCTGAAGGAATATATATATTTTATTATTTATTTCTCGAATGTCTGTTATTTTTCTAAATAGAAAGCACCTGTGTTTTTTTAGTTTTGTCTCTGCTACCTACCCAATGGTTAACTGGTAGAAAATGCCCTATGGCATTAAGTCCGCCATTGTACATTGTACATAGAGTGTAAAATAAATAAATAAAATAATGATGCCGACAAAATGGTACATGACATCTTAAAAAAAAATATGGTACCTTCAATACACATCAAGTGGGGATGAATTTTTTTTTCGCGTCGACTTCATTGTGTGGAGTGTCGTTGGATAGGTTTTTTAAAAATATAATGAATATTCAATTATTCATAGATCATTATCCGATTTAGGGATCCGTTTGTGAAATATTAAGTTTTAAAATAGAAAAAAAAACGTTAGGGTCTTGTGTCCCCCCCTTGGAAATATACTGAATTTAAAAGTAAAACTATCAAGGCTAAAAAGATTTCATGTAAGTTATTGAGTAATAGTCAATTACTAAGAAAAATGTATTCGGCGAAGTATAAATGAACTACCCTATTGTGGTGAAACTTTCGAACAAAAATTGTGTCCAAACTTAAACGAGGCATATCAAAATACATATCAAAGTCGCGTAATGCAAATATTGTCATATATACCGAGGAAATTTTAGCGCTGCATATTTCCTTCTGAAATCTCTTCCGTCTGGGATCATTGTATAAATATACGGATTTACCCAAAATTTCCTCTGTTTCTGTTTCTTTTTCAATCTTCGTCTTAGTAACAACAAGAGAATAATTCTTTCGCGATGCAAATCCAGACACTCTCGTTCGAGCGCAAATATTGACTGAATAGAGACGCGTCGTACGCGACACCGTGACACGGTGCGGCGCCGTACCGTATCACGGTGGCGGCGTCGTGTCGTAACACGGTGCCGGCGCCGCGCCGTGTCTGATGGGGTCGCGGCCTATCGGTTGTAAATATTGGTATAGAGCAAAAAATTGCAAATATAAATGTCCTCTGTTTCTGTTTCTTTTTAATCTTCGTCTTAGTAACAACAAGAGAAGAATTATTTCGCGAACCATATCCAGATAAGCATTTTCGTTCGAGCGTAAATATTAACTGAATAGGAACACGGGTCGACGCACCGTACGCGACACCGTGACACGGTGCGGCGCCGTACCGTATCACGGTGACAGCGTCGTGCCGTAACACGGTGGCGGCGCCGCGCCGTGTCTGATGGGGACGCGGCCTAATAGGAGAATGTGGAAAAAGCGGGGGAAATCATTTGAAAGGGCTTATCTCGCGAACTATTGGAGCAATTTTTATGTTATTTTGCATAAATAAGAAGTAGACCACGTGAAGGATCATAGGCTATCGATTTTAATCATTTTTTCAGTGGCTATATATTTTATACCCGTGCGACGCCGGGGCGGGTTGCTAGTACATAATATTGCATGGTCTCTGTTAAGTGTCGTTTACATTCAGCCACTGCTGCTGCTCCATGCGTTACTGGCGATATTTCCCTAAAAACTTCTGCGGCAGTAACGGCACGAGTGAGCGTTTACACTTAGCCCTACATACAGCGTCGTGCAGCGGCAGCGGCCTGATCCAGTCCACATGGCGCATTGCGTCGACGCAGCGCTGCCGTTTGAGGCATAACCACCGGGCGCATCCCAGCGTTATTACGAAGCAGTCTTAACTTAAACCTCCCGCTTCGTCTCGGCGGCTGCTGTTCGTTACATGTACGTTGCGCCGACGCAGCGTGCCCTGTGTTATTTGTATGTAAAAAAACGCAACGGCAACGCTGCGTCGACGCAACGCTGACGCAACGCGCCGTGTGGACTGGCTCTGACGAGTGGCAGCACGAGTGACTATTAACATTCTCGCGCTGCCCACTTCCCTGCCCAACAGAGCTAAATATAAATGGCCCATTACTCACCGTAATCTCTTCTAAGCCGTTGACAATATTCGCTCCTTTCCTCGTCACATCCTCGTATATCCTCAACTTAGAGTTGTCATCAGAACTGGAGAGTAAGTCAAAAAGCTCCTCGTTGTATAGCTCGAGGTATGACACTCGGACCGTGTACTCGGTGTTGGAGAGTCGGAGCTCATCGAACAGCTGGCTCAGGGCTCGAGGTATGATGCCAGCTAGGGGGTCCTGGAAGAGAGAGCAGTTGATAACACATAATATATTAGTATTTTAAAAATAATGAAACCGACTTCAAAATTGTACAAGAATGCACACAAGTATTTTTCACATAGCTCCTAGACTAGACAGGTCAATGACGGCTGGTGCCACTTTAAATTGTCCTATATTATATGTATAAAATCACCATTGGAAATGTATGGAACTGCTATGTAAAGCGTATGAGTGCAGTGTTACATGTTTATGCATAAATAGACTTTGAGACTTTGTATGTAAAAAAACTTTCAGACTTTGTATATATGTTGCCGTGCTCAGAAACATCGATAGCCCAATGATTGTGATGCTTGATTGGGGGTACAGCCAGTGTACGCGGACCCCTAGACTAGTAATATTGCGTAATATTATTGACCATCTAGGTTTGATATTGAACATCGCGCGCCTTCAATGTAATTGTCAAACTGTTCAATAATATTTGAACCATGATGTTAACAATAAAATTGCTCGTCTAAGGGCCGGCTAATACTCATGCTCTGCCAAGTGGTCTCGTCGGCGGCGGCCTTACCCACCATGGATATATTATTTCGCCATGCTCAGAAACTTCAATAGTGCGATGCAGCATTTTGGCGTTAATGGGTACATACACAGTGTATACTCACTAGCCATGGATTTATGTACAGGCAGTATAGGCCATGCTCAAAAACTTTGATAGCGCGATGCAGGATTAGGTACAGTATTTGGGTGATGGGGAGAACGGCGGCAGAGTTCGTACATAGGGGTGGCAAAACTAAAGTGAACTTTTGTAAAAATATTAATCCAGCGCTTATACCATCTAATACTCACGCTCTGCCAAGTGGTCTCGTCAGCGGCGGCCTCCCCCACCATGGTGTGAGTCTTGCCTGTGCCGGTCTGTCCGTACGCGAACACTGTGCAGTTGTAACCTGCAAGCACCTCCTCGATCAACGGAGACACAACCTGCTGGTACACTTCCACCTGAAACGTGAGTTAAATTGTAAAGTGGATGGATGGCAGGGTATTTGCCCATGATATTAATGCCTGATACAACTTATTGTAATAACAGTTATGATATTTGTAATAATAAATTACTGAGTTATGCAATTTACTGTTTATAATCACCTAATACAATTAAGATTAATTTTAACCTCTCAAGCCTCAAGCGGTCGCATGCGACCGCAACAAGAATCTGCTATTGAGGGTTTATGGGGGTCACCCCCATAAACCCTCAATAGCAGATTCTAAAAGAAAATAGATGACCATATAATTCTAAAGCAAAATAAATGACCATATAATTCATTTCTGTACTTGATAATAAGCTACGAATTGGTTAAGATTTTTTAAACATAAATACTACAGTATATTTGCAAAGGTCTACAGTAGCGAAAACTAAAAAAAAATTCTCGATACAAAAAAAAAACAGAAAGATGCTTCTAAATTACACGAATATTTCATTTCAAAACTGTGCATTCAAATGAGTCAATATTTTAATGACTAAACTAACTTGGCGCTGACTCCGCGTCTTCCTTTTTCACCTGTTATATGAATATATTCTTCAAATTGTTTTAATCGTAACAAGAGTGACTAATCTAAAATATTAGGTACATACCTGATGATGCAGAAATTTGTTTATCGTGCAAGAACCATACATTTTTCCGGGATAAAGAGTATCCTTTGTACTTTCCAGTGACTTAAACGAGAACCGATTTGGTTAATTTTATTCTTAAAATGTGGAAGCCCAGGAAAGGTTTTAAATAAAAAGGTTCACAGGTCTTTTGGAATCTATAGAGGAAAAGACAGCTTACCTGTTTAGAATACGGTGGGAATGCTCGGTCAAAGGTGAACTTCTTAGTGTGCAGCGTCTGGTTCGACGGACGTACCACCACCTCCCGTCCATTGACCACTTCAACCACTCCCAGAGATCTGATATCCTTCTCTCGCTGGTTTAGAGGTCTAAAATATTGGTAACAAATTGTATACAAAAAACTGATTTCAAAATTGTACTTAAAATTCCCCACCTCAAAAACTACAACCGATACAAATTTATGTCAATTCAATGTTAGCTGTGATCGGTCGGATGGGTTTGAGTTAACGCAACCAAAATTACTTAGTTGAACCAAACCAAACCAAAATCAGCTTCTCTGATAGCACTTTTGATTTAAGATATACATACATCAACAAAGTCTTGGGATATTTGTATTTTATACATGTATATTTGCCAGATTGCAATTCTGGAATAGAAGACAGTTTAGCATGTAAAGGACCAACTTAGATGGAATCTCTTATGTGAGTTATGCATTTTTTGGCCAGTTTCTAGTGGCTGGTTGCTCTCTTATAGCCTTAATTCGAATGGTTGACAAATTTTTCAGCTCTTGGACTGGTCTACATACAATTTTCCTATGGCCAAAAAAATATATTACTTGTTCTTTACAAAAAAGTTCTTCTTTATTATTTAAAGACCGTAAAACATGGTACTATTTTTCCATTTACTCTCTTCAAAAATTCATAATAGACTTTTAGATATGTCTTACATTACACTTAGGCTTAAATTCATGGATATATTCAGATAAATGCACACACAACAAAGTCAAGAGATATTTGTATTTTACAAACACACACAACAAAGTCAAGAGATATTTGTATTTTACAAATATCTCTTGACTTTGTTGTGTGTGCATTTATCTGAATATATCCATGAATTTAAGCCTAAGTGTAATGTAAGACAATGCTTATTACTTTAGGTTAATGTGATTGTTTATGTTTATATAATTGTTTATGTAACTCATATATAAAGCTTGAGATTTTGTTTGTTAGATCGCGCTAATCTCAAGACCTACTGGTTCCAATTTGAAAACGTAGGTATTTTTGTGTTGGATAGTCCACCCAGGTTTTAGGCTATTTTACATCACTGTACGACTAATAGGAGCGAAGAACCAGTGGAAGAAAGAAAGAAACCAATTAATAGAAACATCTAGTATTAGTATTACCTACGAATAACAAAATGTATATAATTACCTAAGCCTCACAAACACTTGAATGTTCTGGTTTTCTTTTCTCTCCTTTCGGTTAGCTTTTTCCGACGTCATTTTGAAGGAATACACATAAAACACCTATGATAGGTAAATTTTAAAACAGTAACAAAGTTTCTCCAGTAAATAATTACGAAATCACTCCCATACAATTATTATCAATGCAAGCAGCAAGCGTTGGATTTTGTTCGTTACAAATTTGAGTCATTCAAATTCAAATCAAATTTGACGTTTGAAGTTTGACAGTTGCAGCTTGGCGTCGAGAAAAGTGTTGCCAGCCTCAATAGCAAATACGAAATACGAATAGCCATGTGAAGTGCCTCCATAATGAGAGGTTTTCTTAATTTTAATCTCCACCAGACGGCGCGACGATAGATATTTCTAGATTTTCTATGAGGGATTTTCCTAACTTTTGAATTTGATATTCAAACAGTTTCCATTTTATTAACTAGATGGCATGGCGTATGGATAGACAACTATCGGTAATACCAGGGTATATCATCAATAATTGCTACAAAACTGGGCAAAAGAATGTAAAACTTGATACATTTCAATGAGAGGTTTCTCCCAAACTCATGAAAAAGCAACCTTCCGCATTTTCCAGATCGGGATGCTGAAAAACAAAATGTTTTGATGTTATATGAACCATCTTAGTGGGAACCCTTCAGCACGGTTTGGTCGATTTCTAGAGACTCATTGCTCTCCTGGAGCCTTTTTACTGATCGCATCGGCTTAATTTTTGGCTGATTTAACCACATTTTTCTGGTTTTGAACTGGTCTACAGGCTGTTCTGACAAAAATTCGGTCTATTGTGATTAGAACAGGCATTTAAAAGATTTTTTAGTAACTTAGAATACCATTGGCAATAAAAATGTTGAAGATTTTTTCTCATTAGAATGAAATATAATATACGTGTAAATATAATAACGTATCTATAGCGCTCGTGTAGGATTGCGCGCTCACACTAATAAACGTCACCATCAGCATCACACGTGACATACGCCTCCGTGGTCTAGTGGTTTAGTGCGTGGCTCTTGACTCGAAGGTCGTGAGTTCGATTCCCGCGTTGGAAGCGTATTATTTCCAAGTTTGGTTAGGACAATGCACTATGCAGGTTGATCACCTTTGATCAAGATTAAATTGAAATTAAAATTTAAAGGGGGCTCCCATACAAAAACCTAATTTCGAGTCCGACTCGCACTTGGCTAATTTTATGGTTTTCTCTATAAATGGCCATTGAACCCTAAACTCTGTGCTGAATTTCAGCTCTCTGAGTTTATGGGAAGTACTAGTTCTATTTTGATGATCTTGAGTGAGTGAGTGAGTATCATAAATGAGAAACTTTGCTTTAGCTTAACTTCGGAACTTAATGACCTCTAGAGGTTCTCAAATAGGGGCCTAAAATGCGGTGAAATGGTTCCTGTAAATGATGGTACTACAGTGTTTGCTTCGCGCTCTACTTGGCGGGGGCACGGCACGTGCCCCCAGATATTCTAATCAATCTTACCGATTTTCAGCTTGTTGCCAATTACTAGTTGTCTAACAGTAGATACCGTGCAGAAAAAAAGCCGCAATCGACTTTCGACTGCAGCACCGACAATAAGGTCCCTTTTTTACTAAACTTTAAGATATATTTTAACCTATAAAAAAACGTTTTTAAGACCTGTGTCTTTGTCATATCAAAATTTGGAGTTCGTTTATTAATATGGAGCAAAAAAAGAAAAAATGATTTTTTTCGACACTTTACTTTAAATGCGATTATCTCGGAAACTAGAACCCTCCATAAGGTCCCTTTTCCCAGATAACGTCACATATTAGCCATGAAATACCCGTTATCTTGCATAAGTGCAGGTAAGATGTTGTCAAAACCAAAATGTATAATTCCTGTGACATTTGGTGTGAATATCGGTAAATAGGGCTATTTCTTCCGTGAGTTTTAACTAAAACATCGTTGTAGAAATCAACTACGTTATCATGGCGCGCCCCTCCAAAGTTCAAAACGTTTGAAGTGCGTTGTCAAAACGTTTGAGGTGCGTTGTCTTGCGCGGTAGGCTAGTTATGATTAGTCGACCAACAAATCTTGGTAATAAGTGACATATTACGTGTGCTGTGATTGTTTGAATACTTACTACATACAAACTCTTTCATAAGGATGTGACTACACACATAGAAACAGTCATTTGGAGGGGCGCGCCATATTATCGTAGTTGATCTCTAATAACTTTGTTATCCTAGTCATTGGAATATCATGGCGTCTTCTTCAAATCGAAATGTATCAAGTTTCACATTCTTTTGCCCAGTTTTGTAGCAATTATTGATGGTATTCCCTGGTATTACCGATAGTTGTCTACCCATACGCCATCTAGTTACTAAAATGGAAACTGTTTGACAGTCAAATTAAAAAGTTATGAAAATCCCTGAACCTGATATTTTGAATTTTTGACCTCCGCGAGTAATTTGTATTCTGTGGACTGTGCACTGTGCACAGTGCAGCACGACGCCCAACGAAGAAGAAGAAGTAATTACTTTCATAATTTGTGTATGAGATTTACATAATTTCATAACCAAAACACCTCAATAAAATTATATTCCGTACCAAATGTAAATAGCGACAATCAAAACGTTGATAAAGTGCGACAACCGACAATCTAGCGATACGAAGAAAAATCGAAATGAATTCATTGAAGGTTAGTTTCAAATTGAACCTATTTCTTTTACTCTTGTTGATTGTGAATAATTAACATTTATTTTCAGAGTCTTTGGCGTACCAGCCCTTTAATACGAAATGTATTCAACACCAGCCAATATTCAGCAGTCAGGTTTTTACCTACAACAAGTACAACCCCCATCGTGCAAGCCGCGATACCAACGACGGTAGAATTGGACAAATTATTTAAAAGAGTGGAATTGGAAATGCGTGGAATAGACCCCGCTGTGCTCCTGAGCTATTCGTGGTTTTGTATTGCTGCTGCCTCTCATTTAGGCATTGAAGTTACAAGGAGGTAAAAAAAAAATCCTTTAAAAAAAGATACACGTATACTTATCTTCTACTGTATGTGTGTTATGTAAAGTGTATTGCATACAATCATCCCATAACATTATTTTTTAGTTGGGCCTTGCGGAAAGCTGAAAAGGAACGCCACACACTGTTAAGGTGTGTCCACATCTATAAGAAGCACAGAGTACAATATGAAATAAGGACATACTTCAGATTCATACATTTACAGAGGTTAACGGGATCAACATGCGACACATACTTGGAATATATCGAAAGAAATCTCCCCGAAGGTTGTGCATTGAAAGTTACAAAAGTAGAATGCCAAAAATTAGCAGACCACATCACTCCTCCCACGGAACAATAAAATCAAACCTACAAGAACTAAAACAAGGAATCCAAAGACTGGAGAATTTTAATCTTGGGTTTGAACTTTGAAGTAAAAATTGTTACGTAGATAATAAATAAACAAAATAGCTGTTAAAAAACTTTATTCTGTAATAATTTCCTGTAAACTAAAATAGATTTCCTTGAAAAATTTTAAGTAAATCACAATATTTTAGAGTAAAAAAGTATAATAAAATTAAGTACCTAACTTAGAATGGTGTAATTGACTAAAATTATTTCATTGTCATTCTTTTAATAGTAGGAAAATGAATAGTACAAGTCTTGTACATAGATGTAACCAAGGAATAAAGATTATTAGCTAACTTACATTATATCCATCTTAATGCAGCTACATAATATTATATTATCATAATATTTTTGTATGCAATATGTTAGAGAAGTCTAATATAAACTAGTCATACTGCATATGCTCATGTAGTATAAGTCTGTATCTACCTTAGGAATGCTTTTACTAAAGATTAAAATTGTTTGCAATAACACTTAAAACAGCCTTATAAACTGGAGTAACTCTAGTTACTAGACCATATTATTATCATTATATATTATCATTATTTATAGCCGTTATAGGAATGCTTAGTCTTAACACTAAGGCTCAATAATTTGTGTATCCATGCGAACATACAGTTTGGCCGCTACACTATAAGTTTACAACTACAAGTGTAAGTATTGTTTTTTACTTGTGACCTCGAGGAGTAGTGGCCAAACGTTTGCGTAGACACATAAATCTAGGCCTAATAATACTGAACACAGTGACTAGACAGATTAATATAAGATTCAAACTTTGTTTGAATCTGGTAATATCTTAAAAATTCTCCGTATTATGGTAAATTTGAAATTTTTAAGTTTCAAACCAAATCATAGTTTGAAGCATAATCATCACATTCTTAGTAGTATAATAGAAATTTTTTACTGCTTTGTACCTAATTAACCCATCAACCCCCAAGCAGCACCCGGCTGTCGCATAACAATTTAAAATCTAGTGTGTCTGCAATACCCATGAGTATTAAAAACATTTCATTTCACAATTTAGTACCACTTACACATTTAAGGAAACAGTATAGTGGAAAGTCTTTCACACAAGTACACCCCTATAGAAACAGAATTTGGCAATTAATATTTCTTTGGCAAGGAGGTACTTTTAAACCGGTTCTATTCATACTGTTGGTTTTTACATATCGTGAGAATGAACAGAATCGCAAACGTGAGCTCCAAAGCGTGAAACATCAACATGACAGCACACCAAATGTATTCCAGACGTAAAATGTAAGTTTGGTAGATAAGGAAGTAGCATACTCCCACAGCACTCGGTATAGTTAGTAGCACTGAGAAGAACACTGGCACTTCTGAAAAAAAAATTGCAAGTTTAAAGAGAGAATTATAAGGAAAGAACATACAACAATCAGCTGGCCGATTCTGTATCATACATTTGTGAGTTATACACTGAGTTAGTAACAAAACAGAGGAGTGAGTAACAAAAAGTCTCACTTTTGTATGCAAGTGAATACAAAAGTGACACTTTCCGTTACTCACTCCTCCGTTTCGTTACTAACTCAGTGATTAACTCACAAATGTATGATACAGAATCGGCCTGCAGGGCCAGTTTTAGCACTACTAGCACTCTGATTTGACAAAAATTAGCGGCAAAATTTGACACCCCTTTTGTTTGCCTTCAGCGCCCCTTTTTATCCGGCGCCCTGGGCGGTCACCCAGCATCGCCCCTCCCCCACCTAACGCCGCAACTGACAACAATAATACATCAAACAGTACAGTAGCTAATCCATTTTATTAAATCAAAGTTTGATGGATATTACTTTATAAACTACTTGCTTTTAGTTTTTACTTTGCTACTCTTAAGTTATTTGAAGTCACACTTTTACCATACATTAGCGTGACTTCAGATAACTTGCAGATGGTTTATTGTAATTTGTTTTTTATCTTTAAACGAGCAATTCTTGTATAAATTTGGAATCTTGGAATTGGCTCCAACGATTTTCATGAAATTTAGTTTAAAGGGGGTTTCGGGGCGATAAATCGATCTAGCTAGGAATCATTTTTATAAAATGTCATTTTATTCGTGTTTTATCGAATACCGAGCAAAGCTCGGTCAAATAGCTAGTATGTATTAAAACTCTTTCCTACTTTTGCTGGCTAGGTTTCCTCTTCTTCCTAAAATGATACGGACCACTTCGACCAGACACATCGCACAGAAGATACCGGCTTCCGTCATCAGCGAATTTTCAGGGTAAGATACGTTAATCGCTTTCAAAATACCCATGGCAACTTCACACACGAAAAACATGCCCAAATAAAACGAATTGAGATAAAGCAATATTTCGTACGCTAGACTTGAATTAACGTTAGTCATTTTTGTCATAATATTTAATGTAATTTGGGTTTTACTTGTTTCTTTTGAATAATAACACAGTTTTCGTTTTATTATTTAATTTTCTAAAACAATTTTAAAATATTTAACTCTGTTTACTTTGGTCTTTGACTTTTTGTGCCAGGTGGACGAAATTCCCGAACAAAAAAAAATTTGGGTTCCAAATTTAAACGTAGCAACTGTACCCAATCAGATAATCTGTGCAAGGTCGACTGTGATTGGCTGATAAAAAAGACCATAGAGAATATAAACTACATGAGAAAAAAGACGAAGAAGGAGTTTAAAATTCAAAGTTCGATTTTCATTTTGTGAAAATTATTTTGTAGCAACTCATACAAAAATTGTGAATTAAGTGGATTAATTAATGAAAAACGAAAGGTAAGCCATTGTAAAATGTAAATGTAACCGTAAATTGATAAATTGAAGCAAAACATAACTATGTTATACCATGTTCTAATACAAAGTATGTCGTAGTATTATTTGCATATTTGTACAACAATTTACAACATAAACTATATTAATATGAAAAAGATAGATTATTATTTCATAGAAACTATTATAATGTATATCAGTATGCAGTTAATTTGGAAAATGTTAAAATGTGTATATTGTTTTATTGTAATAATACATAAGGTTGATAAGTATACTTAATAATTTATGTAAACTGTATGGAAATGTAGTAAATGAAAAATGTTTCATTAATTTCAGATTTTTAGGTCCCTATACTAGTTTGCAACATTTTAGTCTGCAAGCAATAGCTGGAGAAGGAAGGTATGGGATTATGAGTGGTACGGCCACCAAGGAAAAATCCTCTGATCAAGACGTGAGGTGGTATGCAGCTGGCCTGAGCCCACGCGATAGATTTCAGCTGTCGTATACAGGGTGTAACAAAACAAAGTAATGATACTTAAGTGTGTTACATGTATGAAGGTGCGCGTCTACTGGATCGGGATCGGAGCATACTGCGTAGGTATGCAGCGGACGGATTTGTTGCTTTGTATGTATGGTACTGACTACTGTGAACTGCACTAGAAGTACTGGAACGTCATTCTGCGCCTAACAAAATATATATTATGACGACACGACGCGCAGTCCGCACCGTACGCCCCGATTCTGACCTGGTGGACGCGCAGCTTTAATCCCCTCCCTATATAGAGTTTACTGTGTAAGCCAATCAAGTAGTTAGTAGAGTAGCATAGACAGCTATTCTATTATATTTATAAATAAAATACATAAAACTGTACTGTAATATTATAATATTAAGTAATAGAAATCAACAAAAGCTTGTGGATTAAATCTGTTTTATTGTTTAATTTACCTTATTAGCCTATTTATTTAGCTGTGTACAATAATTTTTATTGAAATGAAACATTTATTTGGGCTTATTTATTTTTTATTTTATTTTTTTAATTTTTGGTATGTTTAGAGTGAAAGGTTTTGCACTTAAAAAATTTAACTTCAGTTTCAAATTAAAAAAATAACGGATGTTTATTTTTTTTTCTTCTAAGTCCGACCTCTTGTTACGTAGTATACAGTTTACATCCTCTTTGTTTTGTGCTTATAATGTCTTTTTTTTTTTATTGGGAGCTGGAAACGAGTCCTTTGCTCCAAAAAAGGTACAATATATTATACATCAAAATAAAATTAAAGAAAAATGTCCTTCTTCTTTCTTCTTACTAAGCACTATTTACAAAACAAAAAAAAAACACGTTACACACTATTTACAATTTTTACAGTTTTTCCATCGTTGAACATATGTATCGGTACAAACATTTGAAGAAATCGTAGTTAGACAGTAGTTCTTCTGGGCGGCGGGGTACACTTATGTCTTTGTCTTTACAAATATTATCTATTTCCGAGCAGAGTAAAATTCTGTCTAGACCTAGTTTATAATGTCAAAGAACTAGTGTGACCACGTTTTTATCACACGATCTACCAGAAATATCTGTGAATTCTACCAAAATCTACCAAACCCTGTTTTAAATTCTACTTAAAATCTACTTAGATGTAAGATAAAACATATTTTTGCGAAATTTATCAATTTTTATTTATTCTCGTCATTATCATCATCTTTTTTGATATTTTTATACAATTTTTTATATAATAAAGAAATCTATTGATACATTTACTGAATGTTGATTTAAATTACAAAATAAGTTGAAGGCTTGGCTTGAATGTGATCTGAAAACTTTTTACGACAGAAGTATAGAATTGAATAGCTATGCAATATTTCGTTTGGTTCCTTTTACATTTCATGTTTTGGTGGGATTTCATTTCTTTTTTGAAGGTTTTTTTCTTTTCTTTTCAGGTCACGTTATATAACTTTTCTGTACTTAGCTTAGCACCCATTCCCTATCTCCTTTATATTTTTTCTTTGAGGCTTCGTTAGTTTTATAGGTGGACAACGTAACGTAAATACTTCTGAGTTCTGAGTTCATAATTAGTGGAGGCAGTGAAGTTTTTCACCTCCGATTTCGTTGAACCTCCACGGATTTTCATGAAAATTGGTAAGTAGGTGGAGAATATCCTAAGAAACAAAAGTGACATAGTACCAACTTGCGCCTTTGCCCTGGGGGTGGATACCAACCCTTCTCGGGGGGTGAATTTTTTTAAATAAAAATAACCCCAGAAAGCCTATTGCTTTCTGGGGTTATTTTTATTCACACAAATTCTTAGCGACGACCTCCGTAGCGCAATGGTGAGCGCGTTGGTAGCTCAAGCCGGAGGTCGAGGGTTCGAGTCCCGCCGACAGAACAAAAAGTTTATGAAGTTCCTGGGTCATGGATGTGTATTAAATATATGTATCATATAATAAAAATCTTAAATATATGTATAGAATAAAAGTATTAAATATATTTCCGTTGTCTGGTACCTGTAACACAAGTCCTTCAGGTACTTAGCACGGGGCCAGACTGACGTGGTGTGAAGCGTCCATAGATATTATTATTATTATTATTATTATTACAAATTCTTAGCAAAATTTGTTATATAAAGTTTTTTGAATAAATCAATACTTTCGGAGTTATTAAAGATCAAAGATGGTTTTATAAATGAACCCGATAGCATAAAAATTAACAGAGCTATTGTAATAAAACAAAAAATTTTTTTTTGAAAACAATTTTGAAGCAGAGATTTGGGATGCAAATATTGTAGGAAAACCTGTCAATGGGTACATCTATACTAATATTATAAATGCTAAAGTGTTTTTGTCTATCTGTTACCTCTTAACAACTAAACGGTTCAACCGATTTTTCTAAAATTTAGTATGAAAATACTATGAGTCTTGGGAATGGATATGGACATAGAATACTTTTTATCCCGAAAAAATGTACGGTTCCAGCGCGATTGCAGGCGTCATATAGTCCTTACTCCTTACTAAATATACGTTAATTTTTTCAAGTCCTACAATATTCAGAAAGTAAACAAAACGGTAAATGTCGACTCGATAAGAGAGGGGCTTTCTATAATGATGTGCGACAATTAAATATTTCAGTCTAGCAGATTCAGCCTTTGCGTCAATTTTTTGCACAGAGGGTAGTTTGGAATCGTTGTTTGAATATTTTGGACTAAATTATATCAATGTTTGAAATATATTAATAATACTTCAGTCGGAATTTCCAGGAATTGCTATTGTATTCTATTGTTGTCGCGATCACCGGTGCTCGCGCGGGGCCTGAAGGATTAATTTATCTTAACTATGAAAAAATATTCGAACTCATTAAAGCTGATTAAGAACTTAAAATAAAAACTTAAAGCTTATTTTTCAGACATTGGATAGTTTTTTTAAAGGGTGTCCAGCGGGTAATGGCGTTGCGAATGATCCGTGGCTATCGCACAATAGCTGGTGATGCAGCACTCGCTCTTGCGGGGACCCCGCCTTGGGACATCGAGGCACAAGGGCTGGCGGAGATTTATTTCCGAACAGCGGAGATTAAACGGAGCGGGGAACGGGTGTCACCCGAGCTTATAGCTCGATGGCGCCGCCAGACGCGCATAATCACAATGCGTACCTGGGAAGACAGGCTGGCGTCTCCAATATACGGACGACGAGTCGTAGAGGCGATTCGGCCTCACATACGACAGTGGGTGACAAACCAGAGGGGTTCTCTCACATACCGGATGGTGCAGATGTTGACCGGGCATGGCTGCTTTGGTCATTACCTGCACCATACGGCCAGACGAGAACCGACCCCCCGGTGCCACCACTGTTTTCACGACGACGACACCGCACAGCACACGCTCCTGGAATGCCCAGCCTGGGTAGAACAGCGAGCGGTGCTTGTTGCGACCACCGGATTAGACCTCACACTCCCGGCCATAGTTACAACTATGGTCCGGTCGAGACAGGGCTGGGACGCTGTGGCTACCTTCTGTGAAGATGTTATCTCACAAAAGGAGGCCGCCAAACGGGTAAGAGAGGCGGATGTGGCCGCAGACCCGGTTCGAAGACGGCGCGGAGGGCGCAGGCGCGCCAAACACGAACGCCAGCTCCCGCCGTAGATAGGACTCGGGCGACGGAATGGGGAACCCGCCGCCCATTGCACGAGTCTTTCCGGTTACAGAGCGCCCAGTGCCTTGGGCAGCTCTCCCGGAGTAAGCGGCAACAGAATGTCGCGCGGAGGAGCTGCGCTGGAAGCAGACGCCGCTGACTGGGCCGCTGCAGTTTTCGTCTCAGACGGATCCAGCGGCCCAGCACAAAGCGGAGGAGAAGGCACGGACGGGTTTTAGTGGGTAGAGCTGCGGCCAACTTACCATCTTCTCGGCCGTAGCGAGTCCCACATACCCCGGTGGTCCTTCCCCAGTGCCGCCGGGCATGCTTAAGCGCATTTCCCGTCTTGAAACATTGGATAGTTTACAGGGGTGAAAAAATTTCGCAAAAAAACTAAATAAGAAATTAATACTTAGTAAATAAACTGAAAAAATTGGGTTCAAAAACATAAACCTATTATGTTTTTGAACCCAATTTTACCGTGATTCCGCAATAAAGGGATACTTTTAGGGGTTTATATTTCAGTCTTATCCAAAAATGATATCATAAATATTAAACAAACTGTTTATTATACAATGTAATTTATGTGCGATTTTAAAAGTTTGGAAATAAAAAAGTGTTTTCACGATTAAAGGAATGGTTGCCATAAGGGCTGAAAAATTATTTAAATAATCGTAAAATATCATGAAAAGAATCATTAAAACATTTATTTTATCGAATTAAACCCAATTAGTTAAGCCGGAATAGTTAAATCTGCATTTTTTCTATTTTCAACAAAAGGGGTGGATTTCACCCCTAAAATAAAAAAAGCGCAATACGAGCGTATGTCACTTTTAAAATGAGAGGGCTTAATGTACTTAACCCCAAATTTTCATCCAAATCGATAGAGGTTCAACGAAATCGGAGGTGGCACCTAATTTTTGCCTTCATTTACTGTATTAAATATGTAATTGACTCTTAAGCTAACTTGAAGGTGGTCATTTTTAGCATTACCGTTGAATACATAGCAGCACTGTTGTAAGCGTCTTGACGTTCTTCGCAGAAAGGAGCACACCTTATTTCATGCGATAACTTAAAACTCCCATATTATATCGAGCAAGTAAGGAGTGTATACTGTATACCTCAGTACTGATTAGTGATTACATTTATAATATTTAAATCGAATTTAATTATTGTTTCATTATTAACGTTGTTAATATTATTTTTTATTTATGTAGGGGCGAAGCCCTACGACGTGTCGAGTTGAGCTGATTGGGGAGAAGGATATAATGAAGGAAGATACCTGGTGAGCTGAGATGCTGGCGGCCGGCTGAGATGAGATGAGCTGATAGTCACACTGTCACCGTGGTCTATAATCACTATCACTGAGCTTAGTTCATGAGGATAAATTACGGATAGTTATTGGATTAATCGCGAAGTTTGGGCCGATCGGCTAACCGAGAGGAGATTTTCGTATGTTTAACGAACGCGCGCCGGTAACAGTTCAAAGCGGAATGTGTGTGTTGCGTATGACAGTTGACAGCGCAGAGTGCAGACTCACGCGCTGCAGTGCTGCCAACGTCGCGCTAGAGTTTGGCGCGAACAATTTAATAAGTACCATTTCATTAAGTTCATAACTAACTTAAAGCCTTTTGTACGTCAAAAATATGCAGTCGAAACTCATACTGTTCTTACAAAGTTACAAACATAAAAATATTTTATTTTATTTAATACTTAAAGTATTATACTATTATTTTTCAATTTCAGTTTTTAGGTTTCCCTGCCCAAAGGATGAAAACGGGGCCCTATTATTAATAAGTCTTCGCTGTCTGTCCGTCGTACATCCGTATGTCACCACTCACCAGGCTGGAACTCGAGAACCGCAATAGCTAGATAGTTGCGATTTTCACAAATTATGTATTTCTGGTGTCGTTATAAAAGCGTAAAATAGTGTAATCAAAATAAAATAAATTATTAAAGGGGCGCCTCATACAACATACACGATTCTTTTCCCTATTTTTGCGCTATGTCCATAATGGTAAGACTACGGTTTTTGAAAATTTCAGGAAACGCTCAATTTTACGTTAACTTTAATAATTAATAATAAAAATTAAATAAACTTATTATTAAAGGGGGGCTCCCATACAAATTTACGGTACGGAACCCTATGTACGCCAGTCCGACTCGCACTTGGCCGGTTTCATAATTTTTCCTTTCATTGTGAATAAAGACCTATCCGGGTACCAAATTTCAAGGTTCTATGTCTGCTAGAAGTACCTTAGAATTTTGATGATCTATATGTCAGTGAGTGACAAAATGTAGTAACTTTGACCATCCGTAACTATTAAACTATTTATCGAAGTTTCATGTAATTTGGAGGTTAAGCTAGTTTTAATACTTGCTCCTAGTGACCAAAATTTGAAATCCCTAGCTTTGTAACATCGAAGATAAAGAAGGTGTGAAATAGCCGCGAACCGCTTCGAGAAAAGTATGGTACGGCCGTGCCTTTGCTAAAGAGCTTGGCTGGGGCACTGCCGTGCCCCCAGATGAGCAGTTTGTTCAAACATGTTGCCTTCGGTCGAGCACTCGCACATGGTTTATGCTACTAGTTTAAATCCGTAAAGTTTGGCCTTAAAATTTCCATGACCGGTCAGGAATTGAGAAACGCAGTGATCAATATCCATCCAATGTTTGGATAGCCGTTCACGAATATTAGGGAAAAAATTATAAAGATGTCGCCCTTTGGTGGAACAGTCCCATCGCGACTGCCATTCGGAGATTAGGCTTATGGAAACGCTTTATGCGTGCCTCGAGTTGGTGATATGCCTCAGTTAAGTTAAAAAACCTCCACGATCGGCTGGATTACCTCTTATGGGACCGGACTTCCACCAAGGTTGGGGTCAACCTCAATAATTCAGCGATTGAAATAATTATACTGGACCGTTCACACACATAATTTAAGATAATAATATAGATTTATGGCTCGGAAACGTGTTAACGAACGTGGTATGTTACATAATAATATGCTAATATATAACACATAATATAATCATAATCGGATTTTAAGGCGAATAACCAGCGGGGAGAAAGTAGAAAACAGTTCTGGTAGGGCGATGCAGGCTATCATTGAGCGGTGCGATTCGTGAAGCTCAACACGCTCGACAAAAATTAAAATAAAAATAATTTTTTAAATTACAAAATGAAGACCAAACCGAATATAACGTTTTCGAAAATCACCGATGAGGCCGGCGAACTTTTGGACAAGATGTTCGGGAAGAAGGATTGTATGGTTGAAATTAATCCAGGAAGAGTGATCTTGCCAGCTGATTTCATCTCCATCGGGAACGCTATTCTGGACGCCGAGGTATACGATGATGACGTCTGGATGTACTCTTACCCGAGAACTGGTATGTGTGTCATTTTTAACTGACTTATAAAAAATAATTTGGTTGTGGATCTTCTTACTTTATTGTGTGGTAGCACTTCAGAAAGCGACTCGAGATTTTTTCAGTGCTGTAGTTTTGGAAGTATTTAAAATTGCTATGTGATTTTTAAGGCGCTTATTCCTCATGGAAAACATATTTTTTAGGGTTCCGTTACCAAAATGGCAAAAAACGGAACCCTTATAGATTCGTCATGTATGTCTGTCTGTCTGTCTGTCTGACTGTCTGTCTGTCTGTCTGTCCGTCTGTCTGTCTGTCCGTCCGTATGTCACATCCACTTTTCTCCGAAATTATAAGAGCTATACTATTGAAACTTGGTAAGTAAATGTAATCTGTGAACTGCATTAAGATTTTTATACAAAAATAGAAAAATTATTAAAAATTTTAGGGGTCCCCATAGGTACAACTGAAATAAAAAAAAAATTTTTTCGTCTAACCTATGCGTATGATAATTCTAAAAAAAATTTATGATGTACATTATTATAAAAACTACCAACGAAAATTGGTTTGAACGAGATCTAACAAGTAGTTTTTTTTATACGTCATAAATGGTAAACCTTAATTTAACTTTCATTAAATCAACTAAAATATAAAAATAAATCAAAAACTTTATAGAAAAATTTTATAGAAATTAACCTTATTGCTGCTGCGGAACCCTTCATGGGCGAGTCCAACTCGCACTTGGCCGGTTTTTTTACGTAGACTTTTTGTGTTATTAATTATTGTGCTCAATTTGAATTATTTTTCATGGTCCAGGTTCAACTTGGTGCCAGGAAATGGTCTGGCTTATTGGCCACGATTTGGACTACGAAGGAGCTAAATCGTTGCAGCAGGTAAGTTTATACTCATATACATCCATACTTCCATACTAATATTATAAATGCGAAAGTGTGTCTGTCTGTCTGTTACCTCTTCACGCCCAAACCGCTGAACCGATTTTGCTGAAATTTAGTATGGAGATACTTTGAGTCCCGAGAAAGGACATAGGATACTTTTTATCACGGAACAAAATTAGTTTATCGCGCGTTCCCGCGCGATAAACTGATTTTGGCGCAACGGAGTTGCGGGCGTCATCTAGTTATACATAATATTATTTGACTATGAAATATTTATATTTCATGTCCTAAAGTATATATCATCAAATAAATTGATTTATTATAGTCTTGATGTGATGGCTGATTTACATTATCTGACAAAATTTCGTCATAAATCAATTTCTCTGATAGTACATTAAAATGACCCCCCCCCCCCCCCAAGTCATGGTTACCAATACGATATTTTACTAATTTCCTGTTAACTTAATAATAAATAACGTTAATTAATTAAGGATTGCTAGTATTTTTATCTTTTTACCACTAATTACAATAATTTTACTACTTGTTAGTATTGGTTACGTGATTGAAAATGTAAAAATATCCATTAGGAAATGTGTACACGGAAACATTTCGCCCGACGCTTCAGTACACACACGCGAGCTGGTCCATAGCTAAGTCCGTGACTAGAGTCCAGTCAGAGGCGTAACTACTACCCTATTAATTATACCCCCTGGGCCCCTTGTTTGTATTCGATATAGTATTTTAAAATCAGTCTTGTATACAGGGTGTAACAAAACTAAGTGATAATACTTTAGGGTGTGTATGTGTTCTTTGTAGAGAGTTTATTGAGAAAGTAGCAGCGCTGAAAGACCATTTTTTTTCACTTTTGTATAGGGAAATTCGTGACGCTGGGGCTTGCTCATACAAAAGTGAAAAAAAAAAATTCCGTCTTTCAGCGCTGCTTATATTTTCACAGTGAACTCTCACAAGTCACAAGGAACACGCACATACCCTAAAGTATTATCATCAGCGTTGCCAGACGTCGCCATTTTGGCGGGACGTCCCGATTTTTTCATCAAAATTAAATTTCCCGCGCGGAACAGGCTCAGTCCCGCTTTTCGGGGAAAACCCGAACGTATGTGCTGAGAAAGATAAAGGTGCGTAATGAAGATAAGAGTATGGGAGGTAGAGGGGTGGATTTTCTTTGGCTACTTTTGCTAACTATTGTCACGTAAACGTTATTTTAACGCAAATAAAAATATAAAAATTAAAAAAACTTTTGATTTTATACTTTTTTTTACTTTGTCCCGCTTTTGACTGAAAAATTCCGCTTTTTCACTCAAAAAGTTCCAAAGTTGGCACAAAAAAAAATCTGGCAACGCTGATTATCACTTAGTTTCACCCCGTAATCCGTATAATATTAAAATCACTCTTTTATACCAATTAGATTCGATTGATTTTTTTCAGATTCGTTGTCCTCTCATTGAGCTCTCATGTATAATGGTGGATGGTCACGCGGAGTGGTACAGCGAGTCTGTGAAGGGTACTTCGGTGGACCTCGTCAGCAGAATACCCCGGCCACGGTACATCCGCTCCCATCTCTCCTGGGACCTCTTGCCGACTAACATGACCAATGAGGATGGAACCGTTAAACCTAAGGTTGGTGGGATTAGGTGGTTTAATTATGCTATTATAAGTGTGTTACTATTAGAAGTGCAAAATAGTAGCGCTAAAGGAAGCGTAAGAGCATCATCACCTTTTGCGATGTTTTTAACCGACTTCCAAAAAACGAGGAGGTTATATGTTCGGCTGTGGATATTTTTTTTTTTTTTTTTTTTTTTTTTTTTTTTTTTTTTTTTTGTATGTTCAACGATTACTCCGCCGTTTGTGAACCGATTTTCGAAATTTTTGTTTTGTTGTATTAGGTTTCACTCCAATTTGGTACCATGTTCACAAAAGTGGTGACCTGATGATGGGATCCAGGAGTAATCGAGGGAACTCCTCGAAATTTATATGGAAACATATGGTGATTTTGGTTTTATGTGAAGTGTACTAAGAATATGCTACCAAAAAGTCAAATATTGGGTCAAGGTATACCATGGTTTCGAAGATGCTGAGAGAACTCCTGACTCTTTATAGATACACGTTTGGGAGTTTCGGCATTGTTTTAAGAACAGAAAGCATATGCTACCATGCAATTCAAATTCATCATCATCATCATTGTCATCATCATCATTACCACGTCGTGTTAAGGTCACCAATGTCTCATGGCACAAAATAGATAATAGTACAAGGCATAGGTATGGATACAATAATAATAATTATGTACATAACAACACCAATTATTATAGGCTGTTTAATATACACGGCGGTCGGCGCCGCAGAGGCAACGGCGTCACCGCGCGGCGCGCGGCGGCGCGCGGCGACGCGTACGCAAACATCGTATTCAAGTTCTAACTGGAATGTCAGGGCATGCGGCATGCCGCCAGAGTAGACAGAATGATAGAGTATGCCGACTTAGAACTGATGTAATTTTTTTAAGTTTGACGTATTATGACAAAAGTCGTCGCTAGGGTCGTAACCTACAAATTTAGTTGTTTATATTTTGGCACATGCAAAGAAAACTGTCAGAATTCAATTTCAAAATCTTATTTTTAAAATTAAATTATACCAGCCAGCGCGCCAGCCTTTAACTTATCCTGGCGAAACACGAAAGAAACGACAGATATTAATACTCGTCAGTCTCATAGCAGTCGAAGTACTTGTAGTTATGTCTATTGTGATGCCGCGCTGCGAGCATTTGCACGTGTTCACTTAGATCTTTTTAAATGTATTGTTTAAATTTATCTATCTACCTGATATTTGGGCCTTGCCGTATGACTCATATCAGTCTTAACAAATTGTAATAAGATACGTAGAATATACGCAGTACCACCGACGACCACTTATAAATTCGCGGACTATGACGGAGGTCAACTTAAGGTGAACGCAGATTTGGCCGCACCGCACGCACCGCAGTCGCCGCATTCGGAATTCTTTATATGAAGTTATAGGCAAGCTCGCATACCTACCTACCCGCGCCGCAGTCTTCGCAACTTTATAATAATATGAAGAATTGCGAATGCGGCGACTGCGGTGCGTGCGGTGCGGCCAAATCTGCGTTCACCTTTAATAACAATTATACGAGATCAATTACCACTCAATATTATGATTTATGTTGTCAATTCAATGCTCACTGCTCACACCAAGCTCACTGTTGAGTTGTCAGACGTCAGTTGCTTACAAACTTTCAACAACACAACGAAAATCTGTTACAAGTTACAACTACCTATATAAAACTTCTACGTACAAGCGATAGCGCGACACAGGAGCGCCTCAGTGACATCTAGTGAAGACAATATGAAACTATTTTTTATACAATTTGAATTGGCACTAACAGTTTACCTACTAGGTAACTAAAAAGAGTGAAATTATTATTTTTAACAAAAAATTAAAACCGACTTCCAAGGTAAAAACAATATTAATAGCATCCTTATAATATGAACTAAAAAGTATTAAATAATTTTTCCTATCTAATATGTAGTGCCTTTTCCCGAATTCGGCTAAACTTCAACTATTTCTGTACTCAATCTTCATAATTTTGAAGTCGGTGCCAGTTCCAAAAGTTTCAAATTTTCTGTCAAAGAAATAAAGATTCAGCTATATCTGGTACCGACTTCAAAATGATGAAGATTGAGTACAGAAATAGTTGAAGTTTAGCCGAATTCGGGAAAAGGCACTACATATTAGATAGGAAAAATTATTTAATACTTTTTAGTTCATATTATAAGGATGCTATTAATATTGTTTTTACCTTGGAAGTCGGTTTTAATTTTTTGTTAAAAATAATAATATAATTCACGGAAGTATCATCGCTGGATGCTTTCGTGAATTCGAAATTCTAAATTCTAATGCTGAAATATTCAGAAAAATATTCAAAATATATCCCAAATCTTTCTTATATATAAAATTCTCGTGTCACAATGTTAGTCCACGAACTCCTCCGAAACGGCTTTACTGATTTTTACCAAATTTTATATGCATATTCAGTAGGTCTGAGAATCGGCTACTGGGTACTTTATATATTGATAAGGGCATTTGTTGAATAAATAACAGTAAATTATTACAACCTGAGACTGACGGCGACCATTGTTTGTGCGACGGGATAGCGATCGACGTTGCCATGGCGACATACTTATTTATATATACTTCAATAAAATAATATGGGCGAAATACTAATTTATATTATGGCAAAGCAACATTTGCCGGGACAGCTAGTAATATATAAATATCCCAAAATATCCAAACAAGCTTTTTTGAATATTTTGGGACATGTCGAAAGGCAGCTTGAAAGTTTATTGTATGTGCAGTTTAGGCATTACATAAATAATGTTATTTATTTGCATGAATCATATTTAGTTAAAAATCGGTCCTTTCGTTCATTTCTTTTGCCTCATTTTAGAATAAGTACAAATGTTTTTTAGAGCTCTAGCAATTTTTTCTTCCCAGGTGATCTACACTGCCCGCAATCCCAAGGACATGGTGGTGTCATACTACCACTACTGCAAGCTGGTCCATGGGCTGAAGGGATCCTTCGAAGACTTCTGCGATCTCTTCATGAGAGACAGAGCACCTTTCGGGCCCGTCTGGAATCATATTCTTGGTTCGTACTGAAAATTATATAATAGTTTTGTTGGTCCTTACTTGGTTCGTGTTTAAAAATTTGCATTTATGGAGAGTATTTGATTAATTATTATTTGTGCGTAAATATTCTAATATGAGAAATTTTAGCTGTTGTCTACTATAAGTCTATATTTTCCTATCGAAATTGAAACAAGATAATATCAAAACATTTTTTCAGGTTTCTGGAACCGACGAAACGATCCCAATGTACTTTTCATCAAGTTTGAAGAAATGAAGCGTGATTTACCCGAAGTCGTTAGGAAGACAGCCAAGTTTCTCAACAAGGAGATGAGCGATGAACAAGTGGACAAGCTCTGCGACTATCTATCGTTCAAAAACATGAAGACCAACCGTGCCGTCAATTTAGAGGCTATTCTGGAGAAATCATTCGGCAAAAGCTACTTGGAGCAAACCGACCTGAGGTTCATACGTAAGGGAGAAATCGGTGACTGGAAGAATTACATGTCAGACGATCTGTCCAGGAAATTCGACGACTGGGCTGAGAAACACCTAAAAGGCACCGAGTTGAGCTTTGAATAAATGGGACGTAGCAGATACAAATGTAAATAGTATTAACTTCCTCTCTAACTTATATTTTTGTATCCACAAATTACGTGAGGTGTTTAGGGGGGGAGGGGGTCGAGTCAAATCTCATCTAATCTCACGTTGGGGAGAGGGGGGGTCTCGGCAAATCTCTCGTAATTTTTTTCTCAACAAAATAATACTATTTTGGTCCATTTCATCCAGATTGTACGTATGCTTAAAATTTAATCGTAAGGGCGCATTTTCACTGGTCGATAGGGCCCGCATGCGGGGTGCGGGAGATTTACGACTTAAAGACTAATAAAAAGGCGCCCTTGAGTAATCGTTATACGATTAAGATCATTCACAAATTCGTTCAAAAGAACATCTACTGACTGTCAAACCAAACGTTTACGTAAGATACCCATATTTTGAAAAATCTGATGTGAGATTTGTTTTCAATAAAATCTCACGAAATCTCAACAGGAGGGGGGGAGTGTCAAAAAATTAAAAAAAAAAAACACCTCACGTAATTTGCGGACGCCCCCTAATAAGTTCGTATAAATTGATTCCACCAAAAATTTCCGATATAAATTATTCATCATATAAGTTGTTAGCGGTTGTGAAACCACAAATTTCTCAGTTAATACGGTAGGAAATAGGAAGCAAGTTTACTTTTACTTTTGCAAAAGGAGGCTTATGTAATAGATTTCTAAATGATTATTTATATTGTTGTTAAGTTTTTCTTAGGATATTAAACGGTTGACTTTTACTGTTGTTTTTTTATAGCCGTATTTATTTTGTTGTTAAAATAATTACTCAACTCGCTCGACTGGTTGTTCGGCGGGTTGCAACTGCATAACTGTTTATACGTAAGTCAAGTTTCACTTTTACGTAATTTTCTCTCCCAATATTTCCTATAGCCATGTGGAATGTTTCTCAGCATAACCTAAGTTTTGAAGATTGTTATGAATATCCTTTTTAGACATACTAGATTCAATACAAAAAAAATATTATTGCACTTTTTCACGCATTTGCGATTGCTCTTGTTTTTTTAATCTTTATATTTTTCGACATCTTGCCGAAAAATACACAAATTAAACAAAATTAACTAAGTAACTATGTAACGCCTTCAAAAAATTAATTAAACCCTTGATTTTTTTAAAAAAATTGGTTTCTATTTCGTATCTAATAAAATAACTCTTGTTGAACTTGAATTAAAATTAAACTTGTAAAACGAAGTAAGAGTTTAAAGAATTAGTAATAAGAGAAAAAATATAATTTAACACTTTATTTTCACATAAAAACTGTGAAGAATTCTCGTCATATGCCAGAAGGCCTAATGATATTTCCAATTACACATAATATCGTCGCTTAACAATATAAGAAAATATATTATCTACTGATTCGGAATTACAATAAACACCTATCTACGAACAGCATTGTACTATCGAGGAAGTTGATTCCAAGGCAGTTGGGGGACCTACGTGGTTTAGTCGCGTTACCTCAAACCCAGCCAACAGATCACAATTAACATTAAATTGACATGATCCGACCAAATGAAGTTGGTCTGTAAACTGCCTAGGAATCAATTTCCTCGATGGTACATTAAATTTTTTTAGAAAAAAAAATACAAAATTAAATACAATAATCTCAAAGACTAGAATATTTTCTAACGATAACAGTTATTATATTTACTTATGTGAAATGAAAATAAATCTTTTACATAGTAGGTACTTACAGTAATTTTTATGAATTACTAGCTGTCCAAGTGAACTTCGTGTCACTTTAAAACCTTCCCTAGACTTCTACGAATAGTTTAAGTCATCAGCCCAATCCGTTCAGCCGTTTTCCAGTTTTAACGCGACTAACACATTTGAAAATCCATTTTTATATATAAGATTAATAACATAATATTAAGATATGAAAAGCCGTAGTGGGCGCTATTGTGGTAGCTACGCCTCTGGTTTTTTTTTTGTTGCGACGACGTAAATTTTATCTTTGATACTAAAATTTGTGAATTTGCTAAAAAAGTACCTATCACAGTACCACTAGATAAAAAGTTGCGAGGTAAATTAATTAACGAAGCAATTGGTGCTTTACAGTCAAAGCCATCTTTTCATAACAGAAAAAAAAATCGATCTAATTTATTTTGTGAGGATAACATGTAATAATTTCTACTAAGTATATTTTCTTATGCCTATAATTATAGTTAGTAGTTTGTAACATGTATAATATTATGTTTCTATTGTCATGATATAAAGCTCGCTTTCAAAGTCGGCGTATGCTAGTAACAAGGATTTTATTTTTACTATTCAGTAAATTTATTTATTTAGAATTTTATACAGAATTTCTTGCTTAAATTAACTATACTTGAAGTGTATGACATAGTTTTAGGGTTCGCAATAATTTTACTAGTACTCACAAAGAGCGTTTATATAAATTATACTTTTAATAAATATTTACTTAAATTAAAGTAGACTATTCAAGGTTTTTATGACACGTAAGCAAAAAAAAAAATAATAAAAAAATACTCAAATGCACCAACAACTCTACTTGCAAGTTTGAGCTATTATCAGTACGGGCAGTACCTAATAATATCTATGTATGTATTTCTGAATGTATGAGTTAAACATAACTTATCTAGAAAGCCAATAATTGCCAATTTGTGATCAGGCGCAAAAAATATGTCGCCACTGGACATCGCAACAATATATTTTGCTTGATTGTTGATTGAAGTACCTACATTTTTTAATAAAATTTATATTATTAATTAAGAGAGTACAATATTTTCCATTGTACGCTTTTACTTGTGTTGCACACAAAATTATGATTTTAATGACAGCTTACTACAAAATTCAAATTGGTTGAAAATTTTTCATTGGATCAGACCTAGTCGCCTACGTATAATATTTTAATTGATAAGAGATATCAGAGAATTTCTATATCATTAAGAAAATATAAGTAAGTATATTTATTTCAAATATATTTTTAAAATTATTAAATAATAGTGAAAATATATTAAAACTAATAATTTCTAAAATATATTTGAATGTAAAAAAAGCTTTTAAAATAAACGTTTAACCTATAATTCAAATTATACTTGCATTTAAGTACTCAAATTTTTATAATTATAATACTTTTTATAATCTTTTAAAGTATAACAACACTCAACATCAATATTTAAATGGCCTTTGAGACCGAATATCTAGAATTATATAAGCGTCTTTCTAATAAATAATTAACTTTTTATTTAAAACACTGGAGATTATAAAACAATTTCTTTTAAACTAGGTATTGATTCTATTTTTACAATACTTAGATTTTATAATTGCCAGATACTATCTATGATAAATTCAGTTTTAGGAAAAGGGTGCTAAAAACATCAATGCTAGGTTCTTCTAGATAAAATTATGCAAATTAAGTAGTACTCGTATTTGAAGGTTTGATACCTTTTTAGTTATGCAGGAGCTGCCATCTACATAATATAATATAGGCTGGTTTTAAGAGTCACGCTGACCGCACGCTGACCGTCAGCGCTGACAGCCAAAATGTATGAACTTCTAGGAAGCGTTTTAAAATAACGCGTAGCTCTGAAACCAGCCTAAGTCATACAAAATTCTGATTTTTTCGAAAGCCTCCCCTATGCTCCCCTAGGACAAACTTTTTTGAATACCTTTGTATTAAAAAAGCACAATATTATGTTGTATATTGTCACCGTAATATGACGATCCTAGCTATGCCATCCATACTTATAACACAAAAATACTTAAAGCTTGCTTAATTAATTCAAAATAATTTTTTAATGAATTAAGTAAAATTAAGCTAAAAAATACATATTATGCATTTTTACCCAGTACTTTCCTTCGATGCATTAATATTTCTTTGGTATTGTTGATGGCACCATAATATCCACTTTCATTTGTTTGCAAGTTTCCCAATTTAAAAAAATCAGAGCACAAAAATGCCTGTGGCGCCCTTTTTTATTAGGCGCACGGGGCGGTCGCCCAGCGTCGCCCCTCTGACGCCGCTACTGCCCCAAAAAACTTAAGATGCGCTTACACGGGTAATAATTACGGCAATAATTGCTCGGCGACACGAATGGAGCGATCTGGAGCAATTAGTGGAGCAATATGGAGCAATATATTTCATATCGCTCAATGTCATATGGCTCAAATATTCAATGGCCACATCACTCAATATTGTATTGCGCGATATTGCTGCTTGTTGCCGCAAATTGCTTGATGTAGTCGTGACGTCAAAGTTGACGAGAATTGACTGGAGTTGAGCAATTTTAGTTGCCCGTATAAGCGCACCATTACATAATATTCCCCTACTTTATATATCTCAACTCTCAAGTCTCAATTATGCTTTCTATGACCCATTTAGTCTATCCAATCATATTTTTTTGATCGGAACCCATTTTCAAGAATTACTCATACCTAAATTAATCGACAGCTGGAATTTCCTACTTTATGCCTCACATGAGGATTACCGAAAGCGCCGCAGCACTGGTGATGGTTGACATTCTTGGTGTGGTGATGGCCGTGGGGAACAGGGTTCTTGTCTTTGAGGGAGTTCTTCTTGAGAGCTGTACAGGACTTGTGGTGTCCCGGTGCTATTTTCGCACGGAACCTCCCCACTCGGCCCTGCTTGGGGGGGTCCACGTTTTCGGAGATCGTGCACACGTGCTCCATACGTGCGTCTTGGTATTCTGTGTCCGTTTCTGGAAGAAAATGGAGGGGTAAGTTTTCTGGTTTTGGTGATATCAAGACGTTAGGCAATTTTGACTTTTGGGCTACGAAGTACGAATAATAAAAACTAGTTTTTGTTATTCGTAGCTTTTGAGGTTAAAATATTGTATGACAAGTGCAATATTATACGTATAGAAAAAATCAACTATGGTTAATCCCATGAATGATCCAAAATTCATGTAGTACCGGTCTACCTAAATCATCCATCCCGTCATGATTTAGGTAGACCGGTACTACATGAATTTTGGATGAGTTAGGAATTGGGATGGATACCAATAGATACCAATTACCAAACTAACAATTTAGCGATAAAATAAGCTCTATAACAGCCGGATAATAGTTCAATTAAACACCAATAGCGATAATACTTACTAAAATTTGCGATATAGCGCGCTATAACTCTCTTAAACAACGTGATATTTTAGTGGTTGTATCCCCGCAGCAGAACGATTTACCTACCTACGTATCGAATCATGCATGCTATTTTTTGAAAATCAAAAAATATATTTTGTATGACGTACTATGGCAACTTTATGCCGATAAGCGCGAGCGGCTATGACCCGGCCGAATTTTATTTATGATTAAAATAAAAAATAACTTCACAAATCTATTGTACTACTAAGAAAGAATAATTTTACTGCGGGGAAACAACGCAACACAGAGAGGAACATGTAATACTTGATGACACTTACAACTCCGTTGCTCCAAAATTCGCTTATCGCACAGGAACCGTACCTTTTTCTGGGATAAAAACTATCCAATGTCCTTTCCCAGGAGTCAAAGCAACCCCAAAGACAATTCCCATAAATATATGGTATCCCGTACCATTTTGCGTCAAAACCAGCAAAATCGGTGGTTTAGGCATAACAGACAGACAGACAGACAGACACACTTTCGCATTTATAATAATTTATAAGTTACATGGGTTATGGGATAGAACTTACCCATATCATCCACGCAGTTCCTCGGCTCTTCTAGTACCGGGAGTCCAGGAGGTTCAGGAGTGTACGCGGGTAACGCGGGGGCGGTCGGCGCGGGGGGCGGCGCGGGGGCGGTCACCGCCGGCGGCGCAGAGTGAGACGGAGACATGGCCTTTACACACTGAGGAATAGGACATGTTAGAATTGGTAGATATGTCTTAGTGAACTGTACGAGAATTAGAGCTTAACAGTCCTACAAGCAGTGGCGGCCTTACTATTGCGAGGCCTGATTGCCCTGTTCGTAACCCCTACGCCACTGGGCTACAAGGATCTTTTGGCATATGACATTATCATGGCGGTATTGCGTAACTGCTGTGAACTGTCACACAAAATGTGATTGTCTTTCATTTTGTCCAGATGCCAAAATATTATGATACTTTGATAACATTGTCATTGGGCGTGAGTATGAAAATGTCTTTTAAGAAACCCTTCTCAAGATGCTGGCTTTAGTTCTCATTTATGCCACGCCATAAAATATACTTGTAGCATGTATTTCTAAGCAAATTTTACATTAAAAGTCACTAAACAGGCATTTTTATAATCAAGCAAAGGCTCAAAAGAATAGTTTACCGTAGCTTCTGGGAAGTGGTCCTGGTTGCGGTCTTTGGGCTGCGGCGCTGTGCCGACTCTGCAAGGGGACGTTGAACTGTAACTTAAGGGAAATGGACCGCTTGAAAATAATGACAATCCTCACTGGCTTATAGGTAGATAGATCGAAGCAACATTGCTCCGTTGCGACTGGCATAAACAGCTAGTAAGTCACATTGCTCCATTGCGACTGGCATATTATACCGCTAGTAAGTCACATTGCTCCATTGCGACTGGCATAAACAGCTCTAGTAAAAGCTTACTTCGTTACGTGGCGTCGTTTTCGCGGTGCGACGACGTTTATCATATTTTAAGTTACTATAAGATAAAGTTAAAGGTGGGTGGCGACTAACACGATGCACTGTAACGCTTTTAAGGCGTTTAAGGCACTATCAGTGAAGCTGATTTCTAGGCAGATGGCGAACCTACATAATTTGGTCGCCTTACGGTGCGTCCACATTTGTATCATTTGCGTGATCAGATCTCCGTCGCGATCATCGCGCCGTATCAAGTATGCGTACCACAGTGCATGGACGCCTATAAAGGTGCGTCCACATTTGTATCATTTGCGTGATCAGATCTCCGATCAGATCTCCGTCGCGATCATCGCGCCGTATCAAGTATGCGTACCACAGTGCATGGACGCCTATAAAGGTGTGTCCACATTTGTATCATTTGCGTGATCAGATCTCCGATCAGATCTCCGTCGCGATCATCGCGCCGTATCAAGTATGCGTAACATAGTGTGGACGCCTATGAGATCATTCTGCCAATCATACGCGTATTTGATACGACACGTACTACATCGTTACTAGCGATCGATACGCGTATCATTTTGACACGCTTCGATGATACGCGACGGAGATCTGATCGGAGATCTGATCGCGCAAATGATACAAACGTGGACGCATCGTCAGATCATTCTGCCGATCATGCGTGTATTTGATATGACACGTATCAGATACGCGGTTAATAGCGATCGGGGCGTATCATTTTGACATTCGATACGCGACGGAGATCTGATCGGAGATCTGATCGGAGATCTGATCGGAGATCTGATCGGAGATCTGATCGTGCAAATGATACAAATGTGGACGCACCCTTACGTCAAACACAGCCAATCACAATAATTAACATTAAATTGACATAATCCGACCAAATGACAATGGTCTGTCAACTGCTTGTGAATCAATTTCTCAGATAGTGCAAAACACTGATTATGCAACATGAAAATGTAATCGAATTGGTTGCCATTGTCATTGGTCAAGTCAGTTGGTATGGTTTAGTAGTATGTAGTGTGAATACGCATCAGCAGTTTACCAGAAGGAGGAGTCCAGGCTGTCCAGTGTCCGTTGCGGGTCGAGCGACTCCGCGTCCGTCCACGCGCCGCCAGCGCTTATAGACGTGGAACGGGACTCGGGGACCAAACGCCGATCTAAGTTACAACGAAATTTTTTTATTACGTCATTATGGTGCCATTTTGACGCCATTATTTTACTATTATGTTGTTGACACGATGTTGTCTTTATGGTGGCAATATGACGACATTAACGTGCCACAATAATGGTATTATAGTGCCACTATAGTAGCATTTTGATGTCATTACGTTGCTTTTTCGAGGCCGTTATGATGGCATTCTGACTCAATTATTATGACGCTATTTTAGTGTCATTTTAACGATAGTATGGCGCCATTACAAAACAGTTCTACCAATTGCCATGCTGATATCAATACGTCGCCATTTCGAGGCCATTATGACGCCATTATGCCACGATAATTATTATAATATCACAATAACGTAAGCTGCACGGGCGTATATATAGCTTTGATAAGGGGGGGAGGGGATCCCTAACGTAAAAAGCGGACAAGTGTGAGTTGAAATCGCCCATGCAGGGCTCCACAGCAGCAAATAGGAAACGTGTTTAGGAATAGCCTAGTACAGGGGTCACCAAATGGCGGACCGCGGTCCGCATCCGGACCGCCGACCCATTGTCCCCAAATATTTTAGGGGGGCTCTCATACAACAAACTTGATCTTTTTTGCAATTTTTTGCTCGATATCTATCATGGCATAAGGTAGGCTGAAATGTTCACAAAATACTCAGTCATAATTTATACTTTAACAATTAAAAATAAATAAAATAAAAATTAATAATTATTTTTTTAAAGAAGGAATCTCCTTTAAAAATTAATTATTAATTATTTATTTTATTTAAAACTAGCGACCCGCCCGGCTTCGCACGGTATAAAATATATAGCCACTGAAAAAATGATCAAAATCGATAGCCTATGATCCTTCACGTGGTCTACTTCTTAGGGAACATATACAACATAGGGACACATTTTACCACTTTGGAAGAGTCTCTCTCGCAAACTATTTAGATTAGAAAAAAATGATATAAGAAACCTCAATATGATTTTTGAAGACCTATCCATAGATACCCTACACGCGTAGGTTAGACGAAAAAAAATTTTTTTTTGTTTCAGTTATACCTATACCCCTAAAATTTTTCATAATTTTTCCATTTTTGTATCAAAATCTTAATGCGGTTCACAGACTACATCTACTTACCAAGTTTTAATAGTATAGCTCTTATAGTTTCGGAGAAAAGTGGCTGTGACATACGGACGGACAGACAGACAGACGACAAATCTATAAGGGTTCCGTTTTTTGCCATTTTGGCTACGGAACCCTAAAAACAGGCACTGTTATCACTTGTCAGGCATTTCGAATTTTGGTGAAGCTTGGTGACCATTTACTATATTTGGTGTTCGATTACAATTTGAACTACAGTCGTGACTAAAATAGCTAGTATGTACTATCGAGGAAATTGATTCCTAGGTAGTTGACATACCAACGTCATCTAGTCGGATCATGCCACTTCAATGTTAATTGTGATCTGTCGGTTGGGTTTAACTTTAAACCATAAAGCTTTAAACGCGATCAAATTACTTAGGTCCGCCATCTGCCTAGAAATTTATTTCTCTGACTGTACTATTGTAATTTTAGACTATTATTATATGTATTATACATAAATCTAAGTGATAATACTTAAGGGTGTGTATGTGTTCCTTACATAGAGTTCACTGTGAAAGTAGTAGCGCTGAAAGACTATTAAGACTATGGAGCAACTCGTTACACTGGGGCGCTTGCCCATACAAAAGTGAAAAAAATTTTGCTTATTCAGCTACTTTCACAGTTAACTCACTATAAGGAACACGTACACATCCTAAAGTATTATCATCTAGTTTTGTTACACCTTGTATAATATATCTTAAATATTGGTGTCAAGTATTTCTTTTTGGCAAACTATTGGGTATCAAAGTATTTTTGGTGATCGTTATTTTTATTCCCATTGTTGCAATTCCGCTTGTTGTAATAGGTGAATGAAAGAAAAGAAATAATTTTGTAGACTAGAACATTATAATATTCATTAATTTCTGTGAGAGAATGACGAACAAAATCTAAAAAACATCATGTAGACGACAATCAAGTTTTTAATATTTAGAACCAATCCGACCTTCAGTAAAAAGGTTCTAAACACCCATATTTAATTAATTAGTAATTATTATAAACATGCAAAGAGTCTTTTGTGCTAAATAACTTAATAAACACAAATATAAGTCAAATTATTTTCATTTGCTATCTACTCTTTCTACTTACAAAATGATTAAAAATTATTCTTGTCAATACCACGTGAGCAATTAAAGGGGGGGGGGGGGTGTCTTGGCATATACTACGCGTGGTCACCAGGGGGAGGGGGAGAGTCAAAAAATCTTAAAAATGAGTCACGTAGTATGGATAGATGTATTTTTAATTATTAAAGTATAAATATAACTAAGTATTTAGTGAACATTTCAGCCTTCATTATGCCATGATAGATATCGAGCAAAAAATTGCAAAGAAATCAAGTTTGTTGTATGAGAACCCCCCTAAAATATTTAATTTATTTTGTTTTTAGTATTTATTGTTATAGCGGTAACAGAAATACATAGTCTACGAAAATTTCAACTCTCTAGCTATTATCGTTCTTAAGTTACAGCCTGGAGACAGACAGACGGACAGACAGAAGGACAGACAGACGAACATACCGTCGAACAAACAGACGGACAAACATATGGACAGACAGACAGGTCAGGAAGACAGACAGACATTAAAGTCTCAGTAATAGGGTACCTTTGGGTACGAAACCCTAAAAAACACTTTTGAAAATTGGCCAAGTTTAGAAGCTCATAGCGAGGTAATAATTGGAGATAGATACAAAGTGTAAAGGACAAAGTTGTAGAGAATTTAATTAGCTTTTATTATGTAGTACAAGAGAATTTCGTACAAAGCACAGTTTTTGATGAGTAAGCAAAAAACCAAAAAACGGGACCTTCTTTGAACCCCTCGGGCTCACCTCGGAGGGGTCAGGACTTTTAGTATGTTTATCTCCTAACTACTCTAAACAAAGTATCAAAGTCAAAATTTCTGTTTTCGACTTTTTCAAGCAGAATCATTCGTTTACTAGGCTAGAAAACAAAAATATTTTTTAAAATACATGTACTGCACCGATTTTAATCGGCGAAGTATATATATTACTAGCTGTTGCCCGCGACTTCGTCCGCGTTAGCATAGTATATTATCGGATATGGGTTTCATGTTCCTAACTTAAGAAATGACGGACTTTCATTCAAACTTTCAACCCCTATTTCGGACCCCTAACCTCTAACCCCTGGGGTAAAATTTCCGAAATTCCTTCCTTAGTGGGTGTCTATTTAATAAAACAACCCTACTAACCAAATTTCGTGGCAGTAACTTTAACAGTTTTTGCTCAGCGATGATGAATCAATCAGTCAGTCAGTCAGGACATGTAATTTTATAAGTATAGATTGTCGTTTGGACAAGTAAGATAAATAGTAATGGGGGGGGGGGGGGGCCTGGACCCCCAGGACACCCCCGTTATATACGCCCATGGTAAGCTGAATTCATTACGCCATTACACCAGCTAGTACGGATTACCTTACCTTTATCAGTTCTATTGGGCGAATTTGCGATGCTCCGCCTTGCAACATCTTGAAAGGTCACCGGGGAGTACATCCTCCTCTCCTCCGTCGGTGACGTCACCGTGGGCGGCGTCGGCACCGTCTTCGGCAGCAGCTGCAGGTTGCCAGTGCTGCTCCTGGCGACTGGCACGGAGTTTGGCAGGTGGAAACTGCCAGAGTTGAACTCCTTGTAGTTGAACTGCTGCGCGGAGTGTTCCGCTATGCTCTCCCTCACGTCAGCAGCTCGCTCCCATTCCAGTTCGGCACCGGGTTGGAATTGGGAGGTTATTAGTTTTGTGAGCGATGGCCTGGATTCTCGGCCTTCTAGCCAGTATGTTTTCATTACACCTGGAAATTCAAAAATTTACCATCTGTCAATATACCTAGAGTTTTGTTTTTAATTAATAATATCATAAATAACTGAGTTAATGCCTGCCAATCTGGCTGAAAAGCTATGTCCACATTACGCGCTTTCGTCCCCTCCTTATACTATGCTTTCGTCTTCAATTTTCATTATCTTCTTTCATTCAATTTCGTTTTGGCGCAATCAATAATGGAATGCATCAAAGAACGCAACGCCAACTGTCATTTTTAATAACAAAGCGAAAGTTTTGGAAATTGGACGGTCAGAGGGCACGCGTCGCGGCCATGCCTCACGTCCGCTGTTGACTGCGCTATAACGCATGCCCTTGACGAACAGAAAAAGGCACAGTGTGGACAAAGCTAATGTTAATCATGAAGAGAATACATAATGTTTGGAGACAATAAATTAATCTAAGTCTTAATCAATTTTAAATATTTTACTCTATTTCCTTTCTCTATCTAAATGTATAACTTCTCATTTCTCTATTCACTCTTTCATTCTTCCTTCTCCTTCCTCGTCTTCTTTATCTATTTCTTTCCACCACTCACCTTTCCCTTGACCTGTATTTCCCCCCTCCTTCTTACTTACACCCTCTATCTCTTTCTACCACTTACTTTTCCCTTTCATTTGTATTTCCCCCTCTTCCTATTTACATTCTTTATCTCTTTCTACCACTCACCTTTCCCTTTCACCTGTATCTCCCCTCTCTCTGACATCCGGTAGCATGGCGATAGCAGCTCCTGTGTCGTCTGCGATATGTGGATCCTCATCGCCTCTGAGGTGGACTCCATACGAGAGGCGGTGTTGACGGAGTCCCCGAAGAGGCAGTACCGCGGCATCTTCAGGCCAACTATACCAGCGACCACCGCGCCGGAGTGGACTCCCACGCGGATGGATAGATGGGAGCCTAGAAAATATATTTACTTAGGTTAGCACGGTCACCACGGTGTAACCCGTGTAACATCTATCTAAGATCTTTAGCCAATGCACAGTGTACAAGTGTTCGATCATATTACTCGGCAAAAGTTTAAAAAGTGGAAATAATCAGTAAAGATTGCATAAAGAGATCAGATCAAAGTTCCTATATTTCTATTTTTCGTTTGTATAGGTATACTAGCTGTCCCGGCAAACGTTTCTTTGTCATATTATAAAGTATATCATCCGTATTATTTTATTGAAGTATGTCACCATGGCAACGTCCATCGCTATCCCGTCGCACGAACAATGGTCGTCGTGAGCCGTCAGTCTCGAGTTGTAATAATTTACTATTATTTATTCAACAAATGCACTTATCAATATAATAAGTACCCAGTAGCCGATTCTCAGACCTACTGAATATGCATATAAAATATGGTAAAAATCAATAAAGCCGTTTCGGAGGAGTTCGTGGACTAACATTGTGACACGAGAATTTTATATGTAAGACTAGCTGTCCCGGCAAACGTTGCTTTGCCATAATATAAAGTACCTAGATTTCGCCTATATTATTTTTTGAAGTGACTAAATAAGTATGATACCATAGCAACGTCTATCGCTACCCCGTCGCTCAAACAATGGTCGTCCTCAGTCTCGAGTTATAATTATTTACGATTATTTATTAAACAAATGCACTTATCAATATATAAAGTACACAGTAGCCGATTCTCAGACCTACTGAATATGCATATAAAATTTGATAGAAATTAGTAAAGCCGTTTCGGAGGAGTTCGTGGACTAACATTGTGACACGAGAATTTTATATATAAGAAGATATCTTCTTTTCCTGGTTCTTATGCAAGGATATTTGAATCAGTTTCTTCAATATCATTGATCCAATGCTTATTGTCAAATGCATAAAAAATGCGTAAGAAATTCTACATAGACACGTATGTCATTAATTACAAAGCATGAATTGATTACAAGTATTACCTGTGCTAGGATCCTTAAGGTCCTTTATAGCGTCGACCATATCCAGTGCCATGTCACACACCTTCTCCGCGTGATTATCTTCCTTCTCTGGTGCTCCAGATACCACCATGTACGCGTCACCAATAGTTTCCACCTGGAGGAAAACCTTGATTTACTACTTAAATAATATTTAGCCAAAACTCCTCATTCACAATCTCTACATTTTAAATCGAAATTTTGTTACTGCTCGAGCCTTGGAAAACTTTTTAAAATTAGCTATATTTAATTATCAAACTAATTATATACATAAGTACGTGAATTATGAAAAGAAATCTAACGTGTTAATTACTATAATCATCGCTACTCTCTTTCATCACAAATGTTACCATCTCGTTTCATTGCGCAATAACAAAAAATTAAAACCGACTTCCAAGGTAAAAACAATATTAATAGCATCCTTATAATATGAACTAAAAAGTATTAAATAATATTTCTTATCTAATATGTAGTGCCTTTTCCCGAAATCGGCTAAACCTCAACTACTTTTGTACTCAATCTTCATAATTTTAAAGTCGGTACCAGATAGCTGAATCTTTATTTCTTTGACAGGTTTCTGGAAAGCTGAAATAACAATTTACAGTATATTATGGTCTTTACCTTGTAAACTCTGTTCCTCTCTGTGAGGGTGTCGAATATAGAGTACATAGCGTTGAGCATGGACACCACCTCCATGGGTGTGATCCTCGAGCATATCTCCGTGAAGGTCACCACGTCGGAAAACAGAATCGACACGCTGTCGAACATCTGAAATAAACGCGGTCTAAGAATGAATCCTTGTGGTACTACTTAAATTTTTATCATGGATTGATCCAAACAACTTTGTAGTCTGAATATAAAGAAACAGTGTAATAATTTGTGTACACAATTCGAAGACAGATGGCGGACCATTAATAAGTCAAAAGCTAGTCGTGAATCCTGATAATTTTATGTAAGGGTAGGCTTGCTTACGCAACCTTCGTAGGTCCCTAAAACCTATCCATTAATTAATTTCTCTGATATGCTGCATGTACTACTTTTTTTAGTAATCTATAGTCTATATCTTTACCTCGCAAGTGTCAATCGGGTTTTCTCCGTTCCTCAGTCTGTCGGCCACCTGTTTCGGTATCATCTGGTACAGCAGTTCATCAGTCCTCTTCATCTCCTCGTCCAACTTCCTCATCGACTCCTCTAACTTCTTACTCTTCTGTTGCTCCTGGTCCAGGGCCAGTTTTAGCTCCACTGACTGCTGGGTACCGGCCAGCATCAGGTCTCTAAAATATGCGAAAATGTGAAAGCGTACAGTGTCTGTTACTTCTTCACGCTCAAGCCGCTGAACCTTTTTGAATGATATTTGGTATAGAGTTACTTTGAGTCTCGGTAAAGGACTTTTTTACTTTTTATCCCGGGAAAAATGTAGTTCCCGCGCGACAAATCGCATCAACAAGTCTTTAATAAGTATTATTAAAGTTTCATTAGATATGCACTTTTCGTTTATGCAATCTTTAATATTAATTTTATAATTATTAAATGCGCTTTCCGTTCTTACATTTTAGAGTTCCGTACCCAAAGGGTAACAACGGGGCCCTACTACTGAGACTTCGATGTCTGTCTGTCCGTCTGTCTGTCACCAGGCTGTATCTCAAGAACCGCTATAGCTTGATTTCTGAAATTTTTACAGAATGTGTATATGTGTTGCCGCTATAACAACAAATACTAAAAAAGTAAAAACAAAATAAAATTAATATTTAAGGGGGGCTTCCATACAACAAATGTGATTTTTTGCTATTTTTTGCTCGATATCAATAATGGCTATAGCTAGGCACTTGAAATTTTTACAAAATCTTTAATTATATTTGTACTTTATAGTTGCGTGTGTACGGTAAATTATACGGCTATTGCTGAACCAAAGATTTCCTTTGGTAGGATTGGTCCTTATGGCCCAAGGATGGATTTAAGATGTGGAGCCACCGCGATTTTTGATGTATTTTTTTTAATTTTCAACATTCAACAGCTTCTGCTCTGGAGGAAAATAGAGTCTCAATCTGTATAGAGGCATTAATTATGGTAATATTCCAAGTTCGGTACCATATTCGGATGACTTAAGAATGCTTAATTCATTTTAGGACTCATATTTTTACGATAAAGATGTTATACAACGTAAAAAGAAGAAGAAGAAGAAGAAGCATTATTTAAACGCGCTAATCTTGGTATAAGTCAGTAATTACTGGTCCGATTTGAAAAATTCTTTCCGTGTTAGATAGCCCCTTTATCAAGGAAGGCTATAGGCTATATTTTATTACGCTAAGACTAATATAAGCGAAGAAATAGAGGAAAATGTGGAAAAAACGGGGGAAATTATTTGAAAGGGCTTATTTCACGAACTACTGCAGTAATTTTTCTGTTATTTGGCACAGATAAAAAGTAGGAACGAGCTATTTATTGTGGACTAATTTGTCTGTGAAATATCTAATTTACGCGGGCGAAGCAGCGCGGAATGTCTAGTAATATTATAAAGCTGAAGAGTTTGTTTGTTTGAACTATTTATGCTCTATATTATAGAGTATAAATAGCGCAAAAAAATGTGATGAATGTCTAACGGTACGGAACCCTTCGTACGCGATTTTTGTTTTACTTTCAGTTTACGCTCTGTAAGTTGTGATTTGAATGATAAGATCTTATTATAACCCGTTACCTGACTAAGTGCGCAAATGATTATTATTAAATAGACGCTGTTAAGATCATCCCAAAAAATTGCGTACCTATCATCCCAAAAACAACCTTCTTAAGTTATGAACGCAATTATGTTCCTGAATCCTTCCTGCACGAGTCTGACTCGGACTTGGCCTATCAACTCACCTGCTGAAGTCATGCATGGACAGATCATTGATGTACAACCCTGTGGAGACCAGTGCTGCGAGATCCGGCATCACCGGCGTACCCAGGTACATCATCATCCGCCAGTTGTCCATGTAGATCATCTGACCTGGAATTATGTCCTGTAGGCTTAGGTTCACCGCAGATATACAGTTCAAGTTGGCCGTACACAATCGTACAACTAAATTGCGTAGTTTCACAATTTAATTGGACAACTTATTAATTGTAATCGGAAAGGAATTGTGGTTCTGATACGATTGCTGTCCAATTATTTAGTTGTACAATTTAGTTGAAAAAATGTGCAAGCTCTCATAAGTCGCTATATAGCTATTGGTATACTATGCGATTTAGTTGGCCAACTTGCAACTTGAAATTATGAGTCTGCGGTCGCTCTTAGCATGGTCCTTGATCACCATAGAAGCGGTTTCTTTCTACGGAAGAATAGACAAAGTTGCAGATTGACAAAGGTGATCCGCCATTTTATCACTAAAATCTGTCAGTAAGTCGATTCTTTCCCGTTTCTAATGTTGTTATGCTAAGCCTGCTGGTGGGTTATGCGAGCCTACATGCCTGGCGAATATAGGTAAGATGTCAAAGATTTGTGGGATGAGCACGAGAGATGAATAGAGGTCGCGTACCTACATCTTTATGATCGCTAGGTATTCATGATGTGAAGTGGTAAACTGATAAAACTGGTGAGTGGTGACATTATAAAAGTGACAGATAGTTGCCACAGGCAATCCTTTGTCCTAGTGTGAAGACCAGTACTTTTTTGTCAAAATAAGGAGTCAATCGATCTACGTGCAGGCATGCATGACCACAATAGAAAGATTTGTTCTTACGGTAAAGTAGACAAAGCAAAGGAAATCTGTCAGTTTGTCCGCAAAAACTGTCAGCGTTTCTGTTCTTTCGCATTTCTACTGTGAGTTGTGATTATCATGCTAAGCCTGCTAGTACTTACAGTCAAAATCTGTGCTTTGGGTTCTATTCCAAATAATTTAAAATTAGAATCTAATTTCATAAAATACTGTGCAAAAGTGATTGCTACTGTTTAAAATGTGTAAAATTGTTTTGTATTAAGTATATCTGGTGAACGTAGTCTCAAAAATATTTTACATAGGTACAGTTTATGGCATGAAAGCGTTTTGTACAGCATACTGATTATTATACTTACATAATGTTACGTGCTAGGGTTCGTTGGATTCGGAGAGAAAGACCTGGTGACTCTCTTGAAGACTTTATTCACAAACACTTGCTCACACAAATCACTAAGTCCAAACACTAAGCACTAAGTCCAAACACTAAGCACTATCACTGTCACTCACTATTGATCACTTGTTCTCACTTCGAAGTCGCCTTGATGATCGCTTGTATCAAACTGAATTGCCGGCTGCAGTCTGCGACTATTTATACGGGCCGGATCGAATCTCAGAAAATTCCGGAACATCCCAGAGTAAGCCCGATATGCGTAAACAAGTATGAGATATTTCTAGAAATTACTCGTAGGTACTTACTCCTAGCGCCATCTAGTATCGAGTAGGGGATTTATGTTGCCTGTGTTCCCTTGGTCAGTTTGCTGGTCTGACGCTAGATGGCACCACGTGTCCGTATCCGCAACACTACTCCCCTCCTATCGATGCTCGTCCCGAGCATCGTTGTTACTGCCATGGTAACGCGCCAGACGGTCTATGTGTACCACTTTGAATGTCCCTCTTGGTTGCTTTTGAATCCTGTAAGTCACATCATTCAATCGGGTAATCACTTTGTATGGGCCGTCCCACTTGGTCTGCAACTTTGGAGATTTTCCTTTTCGGCGAGTTAGGTTATGCAGCCACACCAGTGTCCCTTCTTCGAAGCCGCTCGTGTTCGATTTCCCGTCGTATCTGGTCATGTTCTCACTTGACTGTAACCCATTTTTCCGAACCATGGCGTGTATATAGCGCATTTTTTCCCTTAAATCGCAGACATAGTCTTGTACGGTTTTCGGTTCCTCCGGTGACCCTCCTGTTAAGAGGTCCACTGGTACTGGCAGTTCTCTACCGTAATTGACATACGCCGGGGTAGCTTTATGCTCTCATGCTCGGCGGTACGGTACGACAGAAGGAAGAGCGGTATATACTTGTCCCAATACTTTTGATTGTCATCTACCAATTTCGCCAAATGCCTCTCAAGGGTCTGGTTAAATCTCTCAATCATTCCATCAGACTGTGGATGGTACGCGGTGGTCCTCGTTTTATGCATTCCCAAAATTCTGCACACTTCCTGGAAGACCTGCGATTCGAAATTCCTGCCCTGATCGGAATGGATTTCTAGAGGCACACCAAAGCGAGATGTCACTTCCTCGACCAGCTTAGAAGCAGCTGTTGTAGCTTCCTGGTTTGGTATGGCGAACACTTCGGGCCATTTGGTGAAGTAATCCATGACAACCATAAAATACTTGTTCCCCGTTTCCGTTACAGGAAATGGCCCAGCTACGTCAACTGCAATTCGTTCCCACGGTGCGCCAACGTTATACAAGCGTAGGTTCCCACTGCTCCTTGTTTGAGGTCCCTTCACTGCAGCGCAAGTAGTACATTTGCGGCACCAATCCTGCACATCATCTCGACAATGCAACCAGTAGAATCGTTCTCGCACTTTTGTTAACGTCCTCTTGACACCTAGATGACCTCCTGATACGCCATCGTGTATTTCACGGAGAACATCCGGTACTCTCGTTCTTGGGACAACTATCTGAAGATGGAACTCTCTGCCGTTAGTCTTCTCCCATTTCCGGTAAAGTATTCCATTTTGAAGTATCAGACTGTCCAATTGCGCCAAGTACGCCTTAGTGACAGCGCCAGTGGGTGCAACCACACTCCAGATTGGTTTTACGTCACCGCGTTTCTTCCATATGATGATGTGCCGAAGGTCGTCATCTCTTTCTTGAGCCTCCCTCATAGCATCATTCTCCCAGAGACCCAAGGGACTTGTTCTCGTTAACTTTAATGTTACTTCATTAGATTCCTGCTTAACACAATGTTTAAAGTCTTCTGAACACGGCCTTCGTGAAAGTGCGTCGGCATTCCCATGCGCCTTTCCGCTGCGGTGTTCCGTCTTGAAGTCATACTCCTGGAGTTGTTCAATCCATCGAGCTACTTGGCCTTCTGGGTTCTTGAATTGCAGTAGCCACTTCAAGGCTGCGTGATCAGTTCGCAGTAAAAACTGTCTGCCGATGAGATATTTGCTGAAATGTTGTAGCGTCTTTACAACAGCCAAGAGTTCTCTTCTTGTCACACAGTAGTTTCTCTCGGGCTTAGATAAAGATTTGTTGAAATATGCAATTACAACTTCTCTTTCACCCTGTTTTTGAGATAGCACCCCTCCAATGGCCGTGTTGCTTGCGTCCGTGTCGACTATAAACTGACCTTCAGGTTGTGGATACCCCAGGATTGGTGTTTCACACAGATGTTTCTTCAGTTTCTGAAAAGAATTTTCAGAAGTCTCGTCCCAAATAAACTGTCGTTTATCTTCTGTCAGCCGATGTAATGGCTTGGCTATCTCCGAGAATCCCTTAGCAAAACGCCTGTAGTAGGAGCATAGGCCGAGAAATGCCCGCACTTCAGTTTTGTTCTTAGGGGTTGGCCAATTTTGAACTGCTTCCAGTTTCTCCGGGTCCGTCTGGATTCCATCACTGGAGATAACATGGCCGAGATAATTGACCTTACTCCTGAATAAGCGACACTTTTTCGGATTCAACTTTAACTTGCACCTTTAATTTGCTGGTCCGACGCTAGATGGCACCACGTGTCCGTATCCGCAACAATAATATTATGTATTATCTAGCTAATTAATTATTCTTAACTTATAAAATTTTTACGTAATTTTAATATTCCTATTTCCTAACAGAAATTGGTTAATAACTAGACAAACTTTACAGCATAATTACAAAATATATTTTCTAAAAATAAACATTTTTATAAGAAAGATATTATACTTAATACACACTTTGTAATGTAAGTACACGTATCAATATTTTTGTAAGATATAGATAGGTAAGTACAAGTAGATAAGTTAAAGATATCGTGCTATACAGCATATTATATTTTGGTGATCCATGCTAGAATCTAACATTTCAAAATACCTTTTAAATGTAAATTAATAGTATCTGGCAAGGGCCTCCCATCATAGGCAACTCGTTTTTTCACCACCCTTGGACCTACGTTTAGCGGCGTGCAAGTAGACAATAAACTTTACTGATGAAATGATAATAAAAAGAACACTGTACAAATTCAATGTTTTTGTTCCTGTTGGCTGTTTGATGACAGACAGGTAACTTTTTTATTAATAAGTGAAGATGGAAGTTTATAATAACGCGAAATTATTTGAAATTTTATATTATTCTATTCCCTTTCGATGTCAGTGGCTAGTTTTAGCGCCATCTAGTGAAGAAAGTTTAAACGAGACCAAACTACAAATTAATAACAATGGGACGTCACATACAAATATATACATACATAAATAATATGTTATGAAGTTAAAATATTTTAAATTACAACTTTAATTTTAAAATTAAGTAAGTTTTTATTTATTAAGTTAGTTTCCAAAGTTAGATTACGGTACAGATCGTACTACTAGCGCCATCTACATTTGATTTTTCGTACTATCGTAATGTTGTACTCTATAATAGCTTCATGGTACGTACCATCAAGGAAATTTATTCAGGCAATAGACGGGTTCAGACTTGAGGGTTCTATAATATTATAAGTATTACTTTTTGTTATATATCCTCTGATTATAATAAATTACCTTTAAGCCGTAAATTCTTCTCAGTAGCGCAGTCAGACTCGTCTGATAGTCTCAAAAGTTCATTCCTCTTGTCAGTTGCTCGCTCATGTATAACTGCCTCCACAGTGACTAGTTCGAAAATGTTATTTGTGCGATTTAAAATCTGAAATAAAATAAAAACAGTGTTAGTACTCAGCCACTTTATTAACTGTGGTACCAGCCAGCACTGCAGTGGACAGCTGTGGAGTAACTTAGCAGTGGCTCGTGCCCAAAATCAAACTCACTTCTAAGTTCTAACCGTAGTTCTAACCAAGTACCTATTATGAATTATCTTAAAAAAGTCACCTGACAGTGACATTACGCTACATAAGTCATAACACGGTGCGTGAGACCTATTCAGGCCATCTCTAGAATAAAAATAGTCTACTCAGTAGACCATTGCATGTTCTTAAAGCTTGCTGGCTGGGTCTGGTCCGGCTGTACACATTGGGTCAACGCATGGAACCATAGTATTCGGCCAAAGTGCCTATTTGGCCATAAGTTGAAAGTGTCATTCCGTACTCTACACGTTGGCCCAATGCACTGGCTCAATGCGTCGTTGGCCCAATAAGTACAGCGGGCGTTTACAGTGCAGAAAGGCCCTCAACTATGTGGCCCATTCAAAAAGTTAAAATGAACTTACAGTTTGGAATTTAAATGCAATTAACGGTCGCACTAGGTCAAACCAGTTGGTTATCTTCTTCCCGACCAAATCCGGTAGAATCACCATCAGAGAATTACCAATGCTGCGTACTACCATGTCGGAACTGAAAAGAGGATATTATTAAAACAAAATGCACCATTGAAGAAATGAATACATAGGCAGATGCGATACCTACGTCATTTGGTCGGGTTACATCAAAACAATGTTCTCGTGACTTGTCGGCTGGGTTTGACATAACTCGACCAAATTACATAGGAATGCCATTTGCCTGTGAATCAACTTCTCTGATAATTAAATTTTTTAAGCTGTCTATTTTTATATAAAGTGTCGTTTTGTTCAAGTTCTTACCTACATGACTTACCCAAAAACAATACAGAAAGGAAATATTTCAAATAAAACCGAAGCGCTGATTGGCAGATGTTTTTCTTCTCTCGTCATCGCCAAAGACGCCAATGTGAATGCCCGATTGTCAAAAGTCAGTTGAAAAGTGACATGGACTGTGTCGAATAGCAGTTCCTCTCGTAGTAACTCTATGCGCATCTCCTTATGATAAAAGTGTCGGGCTACCTAAAAATATCACGAGTTTAAGGGCCTGTTTCACCACTTCCTGATAGGTGCGGGATATTCACCACTTTAACTTGACAGATAGAGTATGGAGAATCCGTCAAAAAAGTTGTGGATAGCCTATCTGGCACTTAATCAGGAAGTGGTGAAACAGGTCCTTAATAAATTAAATTAAAAATATTTTATTTATCAAAACCAAAATCTATGATCAAAACATACGTGAAAGCGCCATCTAGTGTCCAACATAGTAAAACAGAATGGTTAATTAACACTGCTATTGTTACAGGGAATTGTAAATTATTATTATTACTTGCATAAGAAACTGTGTGTTGACTGTTGAGTTATTGTGCAAGTAAGCGTATTGAACCAAATTGAACGAGTTTAAAAGCAAATTGAATATTATGTAAGTTGATTTATATGACTGGTATTTTCCACGTGCAACTCAAAAGGGGGCGTAGCTCAGATGGTAGAGCGCTCGCTTAGCATGCGAGAGGTACCGGGATCGATACCCGGCGCCTCCAATTTTTTTTTCTTAGTTTTTTTAGTAGTGCGAGTGTTTTTTTTTATAATAAAAAATAACCTCTCTTATCTGTCCCATGGCGTAGTAAACGAATCCTCTTCTTTTAGACCTATAATGCAATGTCAATCCGTGTCTAGTTTCGTTCTCGCATATGAAACTTGGCGCCCGCATTCGTGGGTAACTAAACTTGAGATACTCGTGCAGATTGTCCAATCCGTTGAGGAAATCCCGCATGTGTCGGCCGAGAACTGACAGAACTCTGTCGTATCCGTACTGAGAGACGAATCCGACGAAATATACGCCCATTTGGTCCATAAACTGCCTTTCTGTTATTCCTAGTACCTGAAAAATTGAACGCAGTTTATAGTACATACAAAGTTATAAGGTTTTTTAGTTTATAGCTGTTGTATAAAGTTATAAATTTTATTGGTTTAGATAAATATTATCTAATACTAGCTGTCCCGGCAAACGTTGCTTTGCCATAATAAGGGAAAAGACCTAATGCTAGACACGGAACTAATAGATGACACTTACGAAAAAAATACCAAAAAAATAAGAATTACTCTACTTATTTCTCAACACTGTAAATTTTATAAGCTTCTCAAGCTATCTGTTGATGTGACAAAATATATTAGGGACGCCTTCGGGAACAAAATTTTAAAATGGGACCAGTTTTCGTAAACAATGTGACCGCGTCGACACGTGCTCGGCAATTTCTTAGCAAATAGGTTAAGGAAGGCGAAATTTTGCACGTAAGTTTTGAATATATTTATTAGATTTTTTGTCATTTCTATTGATTTCATTGGATCAATGGTCACGTTGTAAACACTAATTAATGTTTATTTATGATTTTTATCCATTTTCCCTAACAATATAAACAGTGTCTACTATTAGTTCTTGAAAATGTAAAAAAACCTAATAGATGACATGAATCTCATCTTTTAGTTTTGCAATACTTACTAAAGTTATTTTGTAGTTTATTCTACTGCAAATATCATCACTATTCTCTGAAAATATAATTCTAATAACAAACTAACAACTTAGAACTATTGTACCGAAAAATGGACATGGTGTCAAATATTAGACCTTGCACTGATATAAAAATCGATTGATTTTTCAGCAGTAAAAAGAAGAAAAAGGAGAGCTGAGAAAAGAAAGAATAAAAAAGAAGAGGCAAGAGAAGCATGGAGACTAAAGACTGAAAATAAATTTGCTAGGAAAAAAATATGAAAAAAAAAGATGGGTTGCACTCCGTGAGTGCCGGCAGAAGTGAAAACTTGATTATTAACGTTGTGCATTATTTTTTCAACCCATTTTTTATGAAAATCGATTTAAAAAAAAATAATAAAAAAACGATCGTTTTAAGTAATTAATCGAAACCCTTACAATCGATTAAAAAATATCGACAATCGTAAAGAAAAGCTGCTGTCAGACGGACTGTCAGACACTTCTCGCGACAGTTGTCTTGCAGGTTGCGCGGCCTTAATCAGCGCATCTGCTAAAGAAATCATTTCCCCGACTGTACATTTCTGCTAAACAACTCATTTCCCCGACTGTACATTTCTGCTAAACAACTCATTTCCCCGACTGTACATTTCTGCTAAACAACTCATTTCCCTGACTGTACATTTCTGCTAAACAACTCATTTCCCCGACTGTACATTTCTGCTTAGCACAATTTTCCCCGACTGTACAATTCTGCTAAACAACTCATTTCCCCGACTGTACATTTCTGCTAAATAACTCATTTCCCCGACTGTACATTTCTGCTAAACAACTCATTTCCCCGACTGTACATTTCTGCTTAGCACAATTTTCCCCGACTGTACATTTTTGCTAAAGAACTCATTTCCCTGACTGTACATTTCTGCTAAACAACTCATTTCCCCGACTGTACATTTCGTTCGAGTTCGAGTTCGAGTTCGACACAAAACACTGCTCTCCAATCGTCTTACGCGTTTTGTATGGTTTTTCGATCAACACGAAAATCTGGCGCGAGTTTCACAGTTTTTACCCATCCCACAAAAGTGCTCAACGCCGCTAAAGAAGTTTTCACTTCAAAAAAAAAAATAAGAGGAAAGATAGTTTCAGCATGGAAGAAGAATGGATAGAATCTGGAGACAACGTGGATAATATTTCTGATGCATGTAGTTGCTATGATGAAGTAAATGAAATCTTTTGAAAAACGGCAAATAAAGACCTAAATAATAGGTAAAATGTAAAAAGTAATGTAATGTTCTATGTCAACTATTAGTTCATATTGGTGTCTACTATTAGTGATGTTCATTTTTTGTGATGTCATCCATTAGGGTTTATGACTAAGTTTACAAAAAGATCAATAATATATTTTTTATTGATTTATCAGAGAATAACTATAATAGTTTTAATTTGTTAAAGTTACAGAAGACATAAAATGAGTTATCAATCTTTTATTTTCATAAATATACATTTTATTACATTCAAATGTTTTATTTTTCCTTATAGTGTCTACTATTAGTGCTTTTCCCTTATATTTGCCATATTATTTTATTGAAGTGACTAAATAAGTATGTCACCATGGCAACGTCCATCGCTATCCCGTCGCACAAACAATGGTCGCCGTCAGTCTCAGGTTGTAATAATTTACTATTATTTATTCAACAAATGCACTTATCAATATATAAAGTACCGAGTAGCCGATTCTCAGACCTACTGAATATGTATATAAAATTTGGTAAAAATCAATAAAGCCGTTTCGAAGGAGTTCGTGGACTAACATTGTGACACAAGAATTTTATATATAAGATAAGATATAAAATTCTCGTGTCACAGTTTTCGTTGCCATACTCCTCCGAAACGGCTTGACCGATTCTCATGAAATTTTGTGAGCATATTGAGTAGGTCTGAGAATCGGCCAACATCTATTTTTCATACCAAAAATTATTTATATGGCAAAACAACGTTTGCCGGGACAGCTACTTATAAATAAAATTAAAACAATCTGATAAATGAAAGAACATTTTAATAAAGCAACATAAGCGAACCAACATTGCTTTTAATTTTTTTTAGGAATTCTACTTCACTTTGGCACTTGGCAATTAAAAAGTTTAAAATAGAGGTTTAAAGTTCAAAGGTAGGTCAAAGCCTTTATTAAATAAAGGAATAAAAAGCTGAATTCCAAAAGTGTACCATTAATGAATGATGGTATCATTAGCAGCCATTGGTGCCACTGATCACGGTCCACGTGATATCGTATGCGCTGATAGAGTTATTTCATTGTTGGTTACATTTCTAGGTAAATAAGGTTTGAAATACGATTATGGATAATGGTACATATTATTATTATTATTATGGCTATGGCGACCGTACTACATTTTTATACATTTGAATTACTATTTCGCCAGTCCAAGCATCGGGGGTGTAACTCAGTGGTAGAGTGTCTGCTTCGCATGCTGAAAGTCCTGGGTTCAAATCCCAGCACCTCCAAAGTTAAGTTTTGATTTTATTTAAACATTTTTTGATCTATAATAATAATTAATAATCATTACTATTTTTATTTAATATTTTTAATAATTTTCATCATTTCATTAATTTGTGATTTTGTTTGAGTTTGCTCTAAAAAATTAAGAAAATCTCTGAAGAATCTGAGAATTATAATCATATTGTAACTTGTGATTAAAACAATTTATTAACATCATTTAATTATTAATAAAATAATAAGAATAATAGTTATACAATTATAGATCCATGCGAGAATCAAAAAGCATATGTGGCCCATGAGGGGATCGAACCCGCGACCTTCGCGTTATTAGCACGACGCTCTAACCAACTGAGCTAATGGGCCGTTGATCTACAATGTAAAATAGCTGTTGAGGTCTTAGGAATTTAATTAAAAAGGCAACACCAAAGCCGGCGGACTGCACGGCCAGAGCAGACAGAATGTTCCAATCAAATTAAGCTTAAATTAGGTAGGAACCTCGGAATTCGAGATACCCAGCTGGAAGTCTGTAAATATTTGTATATTGGCACCCTAAATGTTGTCTCAAAACCTACATAATATGGCAGGGTGTGCGCAACTATTAAATTTCAAGGTCAAAAGGTCACCAAAATCGGTTATTGCACTTTTTTGTAAATATTTCATTTCCTATGGGTTTTTTGGTATTTGTTTTTATAACTAAAGCTTCTGTTCAAAAAAAAAATTATACGGTGACCGTTTCCGATAAAGAGGGCGGAGAGCGCGCGGTTAAAGTATCACTTCAGGTTAACTGGTGCCTCCGGTCGAAAACTCGCCATAATCAATGTGTCGCGATACCAGTGTCCGAGCCATTAATGTCGTAAGACATTAAAGGAAATACAAACAATACAAATAGCAAAAAACCCATAGGAAATGAAATATTTACAAAAAAAAAGTACAAAAACCGATTTTTGTGACCTTTTGACCTTGAAATTTAATAGTTGCGCACACCCTGTCATATTATGTAGGTTTTGAGACAACATTTAGGATGCCAATATACAAATATTTACAGACTTACAGCTGGGTATCTCGAATTCCGAGGTGAACTTATTATACTAATTGGACTAGAAACACGGCGGACTGCATTGAATGGGCCTTTTTAGACAATCATGATTTGGGGGCACGGCAGTGCCCCAGCCAAGCTTTTTAGCAAAGGCACGGCCGTACCATACTTTTCTCGAAGCGGTTCGCGGCTATTTCACACCCCCTTTATCTTCGATGTTAACAAAGCTAGGGATTTAAAATTTCGGTCACTAGGAGCAAGTATTAAAACTATCTGAACCTCCAAATTACATGAAATTTTGATAAATAGTTTAGTAGTTACGGATGGTCAAAGTTACTACGTTTTGTCACTGACTGACAGATCATCAAAATTTTATGGTACTTCTAGCAGACTTAGAACCTTGAAATTTGGTACCCGGATAGGTCTTTATTCACAATGAAAGGAAAAATTATGAAACCGGCCAAGTGCGAGTCGGACTGGCGTGCATAGGGTTCCGTGCCGTAAATTTGTATGGGAGCCCCCCTTTAATAATAAGTTTATTTAATTTTTATTATGAATTATTAAAGTTAACGTAAAATGGAGCGTTTCCTGAAATTTTCAAAAACTGTAGTCTTACCATTATGGACAAAGCGCAAAAATAGGGAAAAGAATCGTGTTTGTTGTATGAGGCGACCCTTTAATAATTTATTTTATTTTGATTACACTATTAGCTTTTATAACGACACCAGAAATACATAATTTGTGAAAGTCGCAACTATATAGCTATTGCGGTTCTCGAGATCTAGCCTGGTGAGTGGTGACATACGGATGTACGACGGACAGACAGCGAAGACTTATTAATAATAGGGCCCCGTTTTCATCCTTTGGGCAGGGAAACCTAAAAACTGAAATTGAAAAATAATATAATAATAATGTAGTTTACTTAAATAAAATAAAATATTTTTATGTTTGTAACTTTGCAAGAACATTATGAGTTTCGACTGCATATTTATTTGACGTACAAAAGGCTTTAAGTTAGTTATGAACTTAATGAAATGGTATTAATTAAATAAAAAATAATATTAACAACGTTAATAATTAAATAATAGTTAAATTCGATTTAAATATTATAAATGTAATCACTAATCACTAACCAGTACTGAGATATACACTCTTTACTTGCTCGATATAATATGGGAGTTTTAAGTTATCGCATGAAATAAGGTGTGCTTCTTTCCTGCGAAGAACGTTGAGAGGCTTACAACAGTGCTGCTATATGTATTCAACGGTAATGCTAAAAATGACCACCTTCAAGTATTAGCTTAAGAGTCAATTATATATTATGAACATAATAATCGACTCAGAACTCAGAAGTATTTACGTTACGTTGTCCACCTATAGAACTAACGAAGCCTCAAAGAAAAAATAATATATTAAAGGAGATAGGGAATGGGTGCCAAGCCAAGTACAGAAAAGTTATAACGTGAACTGAAAAAAAAAGAAAAAACCTTCAAAAAAGAAATGAATCCCAGTAAAACATGAAATGTAAAAGGAGCCAAGCAAAATATTGCATAGCTATTCAATACTTCTGTCGTAAAAAGTTTTCAGATCACATTCAAGCCAAGCCTTCAACTTATTTTGTAATTTAAATCAACATTCAGTAAATTTATCAATGGATTTCTTTATTTTATAATTATTATAGTGGCTTGGCAATGAGCACAATAGAAACAAATATAAAACTGCATATTAGGAGGAGTTCATACTTACACAGACGGCAAGCGTAAAGTGTTTTAATATGTAACGACACATGTGGCTGATGGTACCCAATAAATCCAATTAGTAGCTGATTATTTCTCTTGTGTTCATTGCTAAGCCACTATAATAATTATAAAATAAAGAAATCTATTAATACATTTACTGAATGTTGATTTAAATTACAAAATAAGTTGAAGGCTTGGCTTGAATGTGATCTGAAAACTTTTTACGACAGAAGTATTGAATAGCTATGCAATATTTTGCTTGGCTCCTTTTACATTTCATGTTTTGGTGGGATAAATTAGTTTCAAGTTCAACCAGTGTCTCAACGTAACTCGTAAGACGACGTATTATGTACTAGCTGTTGCCCACGACTTCGTCCGCGTGGACTATAGTTTATAGTTGTTCCCGTGCATCGATTGAAATTTGAATAGTTAACGCGCAAATCATAAAAAGTATATAGTGTGGGACAATATACTTTTACGGTATGATAGATGTTCCGCGCGGCTTCGCCCGCGTAATTTAGGAATGTCATGGAAACCGTAAATTTTTCCGCAAAAAAAGAAACCTATGTCCTTTCACGTGGTCTATTCTTCATGTGAGTGTGTGCCAAATAACATAACAATTGCTCCAGTAGTTTCTTAAGATAATAAGCAATTTTAAATAATTTCCTCCGTTTTTTTCCATATTTTCCTCTATTTCTTTGCTCTTATAAGTCTTAGCGTGACAAAATATAGCCTATAGGCTTCCTCGATAAATGGGCTATCTAAAACTGAAATAATTTTTCAAATCGGACCAGTAGTTCCTGAGATTAGTGCGTTCAAACTGTTACTAAATAAGCAATTTCATATAATTTTCCCCGTTTCTTCTATATTTTACTCTATTTCTTTGCTCCTATAAGTCTTAGTGTGACAAAATATAGCTTATAGGCTTCCTCAATAAATGGGCTATCTAACACTGAAATAATGTTTTAAATCGGACCAGTAGTTCCTGAGATTAGCGCGTTCAAATAAGCCCTTTCAAATAATTTCCCCCATTTTTTCCACACTTTCCTCTATTTCTTCGTTCCTATTAGTTTTAACGCGATAAAATATAGCCTATAGCCTTTTCCGATACAGGGGCTATCTAACACTGAAACATTTTTTTCAAATCGGACCAATAGTTCCTGAGATTCGCGCGATCAAATAAGCCCTTCCACATAATTTCCCCCGTTTTTTCCACATTTTCGTCTATTTCTTCGCTCTTATAAGTCTTAGCGTGATAAAATATAGCCTATAGCCTTCCTCGATAAATGAGTTATCTAACACTGAAATAATTTTTCAAATCGGACCAGTAGTTCCTGAGATTAGCGCGTTCAAACTATTACTAAATAAGCAATTTCATATAATTTTCCCCGTTTTTCCACATTTTCCTCAATTTATTCACTCCTATTAGTTTTAGTGTGATAAAATATAGCCTATAGCCTTCCTCAATAAATGGGCTATCTCACACTGAAGAAATTAGCGCGTTCAAAGTATTACTAAATAAACAATCTATATATATAAAAGAAAGTGGTGTTAGTTACACTACTTATAACTCAAGAACGAATGAACCGAATTGGCTGAAAACTGGTGGAGAGATACTTTGAGTCCCGGAAAAGAACATAGGATACATTTTGTCCCGGAAAAATGTACGGTTACTGCACAATATACTTTTGTGATTTGCGCGTAAGCTATTCAATAGATTTTGATAAAATTTGGTATGGAGATACTTTGAGTCTCGGGAAAGGACGGGATACTTTTTGTCCCGGAAAATATATGGTTGCCGCGAAATAAACTTTTATGATTTTCGCCTAAGCTATTCAATATATTTGGATGAAATTTGGTATAGAGATACTTTGAGTCTATGGAAAGAACAAGGGATACTTTTTGTCCCGGACACTTCCTGCACAATAAACTTTTGCGATTTTCGCCTAAGCTATTCTCGGGAAAGGACAAGCGATACTTTTTGTTCCGGAAAATGTACGGTTCCCGCACAATAAACTTTTATGATTTTTCGTCTAAACTATTCAGTCTATTTTTATGAAATTTGGTATGGAGATACTTTGAGTCTCGGGAAAGGACAAGGGATACTTTTTGTCCCGGAAAATGTACGGTTCCCGCACAATAAACTGATTTTCGCTTAAACTATTTAATCTATTTTGATGAAAGGCATGGAGATACTACATTTTAATCTATTGTTCTCTTAATTATACCAATTCGAATTTAATAATCATCGCTAAGACAGGACAACGTCTGTCGGGTCAGCTAGTTTCATATAATTTTCCCCGTTTTTTCCACATTTGCCTCTATTTATTCGCTTCTATTAGTCTTAGCATGATAAAATATAGCCTATAGCATATTTTTATGCGGGCCACAAACATGTTTTGGTCTTGATGTCGCGGGCCGCAACAAAAAATTTTAAGGGTGAAAAAATAACATTCTTCAAAATTAACGATTTTAAAGTGGAAAAAATTTAACGACTATCACGTAGACTTTACGTTATTTTGCCGGTGGGCGTGAATTTCAAAATTGGCAACGGGCCACAAATAAAATCCCGGCGGGCCGCGGGTTGGGGATAGCGGGCCTATAGCCTTCCTCGATAAATGGGCTAAAGATTTTTTCAAATAGGACCAGTAGTTCCTGAGATTAGCGCGTTCAAACAAACAAACTAACAAATTCTTCCGCTTTATAATTATTATAATATTATAATATATAATATTATAATATATAATATTATAATGTTAGTAATAAGTATTACAAAATACTACGTATTAATAGTGTGTATTCATTTATTCTAGGACGTCATTTTTTATGTAGCTACCAGAAGGTAGCTATGTCCACTTCTGATGCAAAAAAAAAAAATATATAATATAGGAATGGGAAGGATTATTTTAGGTATTTTACGTAGCTACGCATTGAGTCTAGACTCTAGAGTCTAGTCAGTAGTCAGTCTAAATTTTTCGTTTTCTGTTCATTGTTTTCTAATTTAAGGCTTATGCAGCGATATAAGTCTTCGGCACTCTAACAACCTTAACCGGCGTAAATTTTAATCTCCACTTTACGATCCATTGCATTTTACGGCGACACTCTGCGGGTTGTTTTCGGAAAAACGTAACTCTTCATTACGCGTAATAGGTAAAGCTGGGGAGAGCTTAAGGGATTTATTATGATGTTACAAAATACTGCCATGCTGTCCTTTCGTCCGCGAAGAGAAAGTACTACAGGGCACTTAGTAAGGTTGCATTCGATAATTTATATCAGGAAACTTGGAAATGAAGACTTTTTAAAGGCAATTATTTTTAACAAAAAATTAAACCGACTTCCAAGGTAAAACAATAATAACATCCTTATAATATGAACTAAACAGTATTAAATAATTATTCCTATCTAATAGTGCCTTTTTACGAATTCGGCTAAAACTCAACTATTTCTGTACTCAATCTTCATCATTTTGAAGTCGGTACCAGATGAATCTTCTGTTCTCTGACAGAATATTTGAAACTTTTGGAACTGGCAAAAAAATATCGAAGTGAACACGTGTGACGTGCTAAGTAGCCGGTCACCGGACTAGTTTCAATAGGCTGGCACTCGTTCGACATGTGCGACAAGCACACGCAGCGCACATAGTACCTCCGTGAGTAATTTGTGTTCTGTGCATAGTACCCGGCCCGCGCCCGCGCCGCCGCGCCGCTTGCTTGACAGCCCTGGCAGATATGCGATGCGATGCGTTATTATACTATGAACGCTAAACGCAATGCAAAAGGTGGAAATTAGGTTGTTTTCCAGAATATCTCGGCGAAGTGGAACAGAATGTTACATTATCGAAGCAACTTTAACTTCTCAGGAGTAATGTCAAATGTGTGCCTTATGCTCTGGAGATAAGGTTGAATTTGGTGACATTGGTGACCCTGACGTGGTAATGATGATGATGATGAATGTAATTTGCATAGTAGCATATGCTTTCAGTTCTTAAAACAGCGCCTAAACTCCCAAACTTGTATCTATAAGGAATCCGGAGTTCTCTTAGTAGCTTCGGAACCATAGTATACCTCGGTGCAAAATCTTGCGTTTTGGTAGCATATGCTTAGGATGCTTCTCATAAAACCAAAATCACCATATGTTTCCATATAAATTTCGAGGAGTTCCCTCGATTACTCATGGATCCCATCATCAGGTCACCACTTTTGTGAACATGGTACCAAATTGGAGTGAAACCTAATACAACACAACAAAAATTTCGAAAATCGGTTGCAAACGGCGGAGTAATCGTTGAAAACAAAAAAAATAAAAAATATATCCACAGCCGAACATATAACCTCCTCGTTTTTTGGAAGTCGGTTAAAAATAAAATGTCCACTGTGGTCCACAGGGACAACTCTCAAACAATTCCGTTTCGCAGAAATTCGTTTATCACGCGGGAACCGTACATTTTCGGAGATAAATTAATGACCTATCCCGAAAGGTGGAAAGTCGGTTCAGCGGTTTAAGGCGATATATCGAAAATAAATTATACCGCAAGGGCAATTTTATACTTAACTAGCTGTCCCGGTGAACTTCGTGTCACAGGTCACTTTAAAACCTTCCCTGGACTTCTACGAATATTTTAAGACTAAAATCAGCCCAATCAGTACAGCTGTTTTCGAGTTTTAGCGCGACTAACACATTTTAAAATCCATTTTTATATATAAGAGATTTGTATGACTATAAAGTCGTGAATACGCTGCGGCCAGAAGCTATCGGCTCGCTTGGGAAACACGCGACAAAACGTAATTATAATTATTTGGGAGTGCCTCCGCTGCCGGCGCCGGCTCCCAAAAATATCAGTAAGTAATGGGAACCGGCCATGGAGCTATTATAATAGCTCCACAGAACCGGCGGTAAGTATACTGCCGGCAGCCGAGATATAAAACAACGGCTGCCGGTGCTGGCACTCAAAATGGGAGCTGGTGATAATGCGTAAAGCGCTAGGTCCCAGTGCCGATACACAAATTTTAAGAAGAAATAATTATAATCTCAATTAATATAATATTCGACTTTACCGACTTCCAAAGGTGAAGGTTAGGTACTTACCTATTTGTTCAGCTGTGGCCTGTGGATATTTTAGTTTTTTGTGATGCATTTTCCTTGCATTTTCTTAGCTTAGCTTTACCTTAGCTACCTTTTTTCAGCTACCAAATGCTGTCAGTGCAAATATCGACGTAAAGAATATTAAAATAACATTAATATCAGCGCGCCTTGTACTGCAGTGGAGGTTACGACGCTCGCCGCTTGATAGGGCGAAATAGGAGCAAAACATACATTTTATTTCATTAATGACCGGAGCTTAAGAGCCCGGGTTACCCTCGAAATTCTCATACATACGTAATACCAAAATCATTTTCTCATACGAAAATATTTAACATGTTTGAGTTATTTTTCAGCATAAAATAGTAATTACCTAGGTTCTTGAACAAAAATTAACTTCAAAATATTTAAACACTAAAAATTTTTTTTTTGTGTAAAATTTTTTTTACTAAATTTACTACTAAATATTTAATCACTAAAAATAGAGTAAAACACTAAAAAATATATAAATAAATAGTAAATTTACTACAAAATATTTCAACTCTAAAAAATATTTTTTAGTATTAAAATATTTTGTAGTAAATTTACTAATTATTTAAAATTTTTTGAGTGTTTTACTCTATTTTTTAGTGTTTAAATATTTAGTAGTAAATTTAGTAAAAAAAATTTATACACAAAAAAAAATTTTTTAGTGTTTAAATATTTTGAAGTTAATTTTTGTTCAGGAACCTAGGTAATTACTATTTTATGCTGAAAAATAACTCAAACATGTTAAATATTTTCGTATGACAAAATGATTTTGGTATTACGTATGTATGAGAATTTCGAGGGTTACCCGGGCTCTTAAGAAAGCTTTCCTTTTTGTACAAAATATTATATCATTGTCATTGAAAATTACGAGATGTTCGAATTTTTATGGTAATATTCAAGATCTTTTTACAGAATTACCATAAGGTCAACTTGGGTAAGACTGGCATACTTTATTTGAAGTTGGCTTTGAGCTGCCTCTATTTCTTTTGTAATGACTCTAGAAAGACGGAGTTCACAGTAGATGACAAAGTAATCTTTTATATTAAACCTAATACAGACGTTAGATGTCCCCACGCATTAATTGTGTGGAAAATATAGTTGATATTTCAAAAAAACATCATGTAGACGGACTTTCCCCGTCTTTGGGGCAAGTCCGTCTAAAGGCGATTTTCGACATCGTATGTATACTAAACAGACTAAAAACAAGATAGTGACATATATAAGTAGGAGGTGTTGAAGAAGAAACTATGCTCTTATAATCTTAAAGCCTCATTCAGTTTTTATTGAGTAAAAAAAATAATTGGGGCATGTGTTTGGGTTCAGGGCTATCAAACATTTTTTTGACATGGGTGATCCGTAATAAAACAACGTTATAAAAGAACACATTTACTTGTAAAGTTATGAGACCAAAATCATAATTTTTGGTGGTGAAGGTCAAGTTTCGAGGGCACTTATGACTTGAACACTTTATGAGCAATGCTATGTAGTAGGTTTGAAAAGGTTGACAATGTCTGATTGGAGGTAAGACCGGCATATGACGGCCTTTCCTTATGCAAGCTAGACGGACTTCCCCACTATTGCACTTTAAGGTAAGAAATATTTTGCAGGTGATAATGACCAAATTAAACCGATATTAACGGATTAAACACCAGCCCCCCCCCTGCCCCCCCCCCCCCCCCCCCCTCGGTACGCCCATGCATGTTAGAGAGTTTCAGCGTTGTTTAAAGTAGCAAAGATATTGTATTATGCATTATGCAGATCACATATTTTATCAGCATCATCATCACCGCCATTAACCCATCAAGATTCAAGCCTTATACGAGCACCGGTGATCGCGACAACAATAGAATAAAATAGCATTTCCAAGAATCTCCGATCGATGGATTCAAATATTCATCCTTACAATACGACTATTTATGACCTTAATATTTGTACTTTTCATAGTCCTTTAGCTCAAGCTGATGTTTTTGATCATTATTCTGTCATTTTATAAGCGATGTTTGCCGAATAGGCGCCGGCAGCGGCTCGGCAAACATCGCGTGACTTCGGCAAATTTCGGAGTTCGGAAAACGGCGCCGGCAGCCATTTCGGCAACCGGCGTCGGCAGCGAAGGCACTCCCTAATTATTTAAAAAATAACTAGGAGCATTTAAGCAAAATGTTTCTATATGATTTTGAGTTGCAAAATTAGTTAGACTAATTTCCTATAATACATCTATTTTCGTATAAAAATAATCTTCAAATTTCGTATTTTTAAGAGGTCATTTTGAAAATTAAATGTATCGAGGCAAAATACATTAATCGTGTCTCTAGTTCTTCTCAAACCTAGATGAGGCTATGAAGATATGTATATCTCATTATCAGATTTGTAACATTTCTGAGGGTCCTATAGTATTACGTCAAAAAGGACAGTTTTTCAATACAGCGCCTTAAGGCCCTATAGACCCTAAAATTAGCAGGTCGATGTCTGTCAGTATGAATATCGACGTAAAGGACATTAAAATAACATTCAAATCAGCGCGCCTTGTACAGTGGCGGTTACGACGCTCGCCGCGTACTTGATAGGGCGAAATAGGAGAAAAAAACCCTTTTTCTTTGATAATTAAACCAAAATGCAAAATATGACCACTCATAACATAAAGAAGAATAATTTCTTCTTTAAGTTATGAGCTTTTCGTAGATTGATTTTTGAAAGTAAAACTATCATAAGCTTCATGAAAAATAAGAAAAATATCACAAAATATTCGAATTTAGCCTCCTCTTCGGAGTTATTTTTGATCGAGTGAAGTTTTCAATATTATGTTTCGAACCATAAATTGTCAAAGTACATTAAGAAAACAACAATGTGTATTTTTTTTTTTGGCTTTTAAAAGTCACTATTTGTTTGTTTATTATTGATTCAAAGTCATGTAAAATTGGGTCTATAGGGCCTTAAGCGTGAAGAGGTAACAGACAGACACACATTTCGCATAAATTATAACATTACTTAGTATGGAATTATGGATATGGATAGAAAGGGGGATAGTGGATATTTTTTGTATGTTATGTGGTCCTAATTCGTTTTGTATATTATTTTGTCCCTTAAGTAACATTTTTATACGCTACATTAACTTGTCATATTATTTTAAGATGGCCATCTAGAGTTGACGAGGGATAGAGAAACCATCATTTCTGTCCCTAGAGTAGTATTACTTCAAAGATAAAATCCCTTTGTCCTCTCCTGTGTCCCTAGTACTTGTATAGAATATCATTATGATAAAACGGTTTATTTTATGATGCTTTTTGATCCCAAGCGTCAACCTAATATGTAGAGAACAGTATAACATGATAATTTAACCAAGTTATTAAGGGCCTTCCCCTACGGAGATTTCGTAATTTAAATAATTTAGAACCTTATAAACTCATAATTGGAAAGCTACAAAGTTATAATAAAAATACAGCAATAATCTTCAGTATATCAACATTCCTTGCCCCGTTTTAAATTTTCTATTTTTGTTTATTATACTCATGATATTAGCTTCTAAAGTAATACCAATTTATTAAAATTGAAGCATACTTTCAGCATCTCCCTAGCATATTTTACAAATTAATAATCATGTTTATTTGAAACACACGACAATAGATAGACAATTTCATATACTTACTACATATTCCCCGTTTTAATTTTTTTAAGATCAGTTTTGAACTAAGATAAGTATAAATTTTTTGTGCGATCTCGGCAAATGTTACATGGTCAAGGTCGTTTGCTCGGGTGATGGCCTTAATATAAAAATATAAAAAAAATATGTTATTTTTCTAATTTTTTTTAGACCTACCGCCTACGTTTTGCTTACTATTCTATCATGTAGTACGAAGTCGTCACTTCAAACATAAGCATGCACATGACGTCATCACATGAAAGTATGAAAAGATTTTACATTGACTTGCAAAGATTCGTTACAGTAGACTGCAGAAGTCAGAACATACATAAGACTAAAATTGCCTTATTAATATTATATATTCTTCTACATACTCGCAAAAACATATTCTGTAGCGCTCTGTTATACCGTCGTACCAAAGTCTCTAAGTGCAGAAAGTACTTTAGTAAAAATTGTACTTACTTACTTTTCGTTTCTTTGCAATTTCCGTCTTGCTTGGATCCTGATATCATTATTTTGAATATTTTCTATACTAACATTTAAAAATTTTAAGTTTTTGGTCACCTCTTCACAGGTTTTATAGTTACATATAAATTATAATAGTTTAGTTATAATTTAAAAATTGCTATAAAACAACCGACTCGACTAGCAAGCAAAACCTGTATTGATAATTTTATACATGATTTTAAAAAATCATGTAGATCGGAAGTGAGAGAAATTGGTTAGTCTGATCACACAGCTCAAATAATCACACTACCAGTAAAGAAAATTCCTCAAATAAAATACTGGCGCAAAGAAGTGCGAGATTATTCAACTGAAAATATTTTAAAATTTAAGGCATGTATTAAAGAGCTATCATTTTCTGAGCTATACAATGTAACAAATGATGCTTCAAAAGCATATCATTCTTTTATCGAAGAATTTAAATTATTTTACGAGCTATGTTTCCCAAAAAAGTATGTTACAATAAATATTCTTCGCAAACCAAAGTGGATATCACGAGGGATAAAAATTTGCAGTCGTAAAAAAAGAAAAATGTTTTTGAGTCTTAGAAACGTAGTCCTGAAAATGTTTCAAAATATAGAAAATACTGTCAGTTATTTAAGGAAATCATTTCATTAACAAAAAGAGTACAAAGTAATTATAAAATTTTAACATCAAAAAATAAATGTAAAACAATATGGGAACTTATCAATGAATCACGTTTGAACTTGCCAAATGAGACGATACTAAGAATTAAAAATAATAATAATGAATATATTACTGATACCCAAGAAATTGCAAACGAATTTAATGACTTCTTTATAGACAAAGTTAAACCAATAATAAACGACACTTTAATTTCAAATAATACATGTACATCATATAATAATTCAATGTTTTTAGCTCCATGTATTTCTCAAGATGTTTATAAAATAATAAAATCGCTGAAAAATACGCATAGTGTTGGGTTTGACGGTATTTCAACGAAAATTATTAAAGCTGTTAACGAATACATTTGTCCTCACATTTGCTTTTTAATTAATCAGTGTATAATGACTAAGATTTTTCCTGATGATCTTAAATTAACGATCATTAAATCGCTTTTTAAAAAGGAAAACCCGGGAGTTAAAAGCGTTTTACAGGCCAATAGCACTTGTTTCAGTGTTTTCAAATTTTTTTGAGAAGTATTTGTATAACCAAATTTATAACTTTTTAGAAAAGAATAATATCTTATATGACGAACAAAAAGGGTTTCGAAAAAATTAAAATATTAAGCTGGCTATATACGACTTTTTAAAAAACATAATGCATGAAATTGATAAAAGGACTCCAGTTTGTGCTATTTTTTGCGATATGACACAAGCATTTGACTATGTACATCACAAAATATTGCTTAGGAAACTTGAATCCTATGGAATAAGAGGTAACGTTTTACAATTGATATGCTCTTACTTACATAACAGACCTCAATGTACAGAAATTTGCCGCATAAATAATAAATAAAGAATTGAGGTTAAATATAGATCTCCACAGCGAATTATTGAGTTTGGAGTACCTCAAGGGACTGTATTGGGTCCATTTTTTTCATTATTTATATTTATGACTTACCAAAAGCGGTTAACCAACCCACAAGTTTATTTGTAGATGACAGAACAATTACAGTAAACTGCAAAGATATTATTTTGTATGAAAGTGACATTAATAACTCATTACGATCTTTAATTGAATGGTTAAATAAAAATAATTTAATAATTAATTTAAATAAAACAAAAATAGTACATTTTAGCCAAAGAAACTCAAATTCATTAAATATTAATCTACTTTATAATAACAACAAAATAGAAGAAGTAGATACAACACGATTCTTAGGTCTAGAAATAGACAAACAATTAAATTGGAAGAAACATATAAGTATAAGAACTAGGTAAAAAATAAGTAGGTTTGCATATGTGCTAAGTAAGCTATCCTTATCAGTCAACTTTAAAACACTTATTACAGCTTATCATGGTTTAGTCGAGTCAGTCATGAGGTACGGCATAATTTTTTGGGGAAATGCCACAGATAAGGAATTTATATTTAAGATGCAAAAACGTTGTATAAGAGCCATGTTTCAATTAAAAAGTACTGATAGCTGTCAACCAATTTTTAAACAATACCAACTTCTCACATTTCCATCGTTATATTATATACTTGAGGTTGCATTATTAATTGTAAAACGTAATTTACATCTCTAGCCACGACTGTCAAATAATGTAATAAGAAATAGACGCCACGGTGACAAACTATGTGTGCATACCTGTAGAAAAGAGATAATGGCAAAGAGTGTTTTCTGCATGGGCCCGAAAATTTACAATAAAATCCCTAAGAGTATTAGTGACACTAATGTAAATCTTTAAAAAGAAATTGAAAAAATTGTTGCTCACGAAATGCTATTACTCTATTTAAAATGATTTTTTATCTGATGACCACCATAATGTACCTTAGAATTTTAATGAATTGGATTTGACTGATAGATTTGTGATATTAATAATTATTAACTTATTTTTAAATTTTATTGTTTTGATTGTATTGTGGGATAATATCTGGAGGCCAAAGGAAGATCTTCCGACCGAGCGAGGTGTTATGATCGGTCAGGCCGAAGCCCACGTGATACATTTCAGCTGTCGTATATATACTGACGCGCTTAGAAAACTTCGATAGCGCGATGCAGGAATGTTAGGCGAATTGTGGGTACCGCCACATCACTCCCCCCCGAAGACCGGAGGTCGAATCTTAAAATCTTGTTCGCTTGAGTCGCCAGTGCCAGAGAGTTCCAGTGAGTCGGAACTGTAAGCAGTGAGTCCCAGTGAGTCGGAACTGTAAGCTGCTGCACGGGATCCAGTGAGTCGGATGGCTGCCGTGCGGGGCCGATGCTACATGCTGACCAGGAGAGATGTGCTCTGCTTGCTGACCGGTCGGTGTAGTGAGAAAGCCCGATGATGCCGATGCGGAGTCGCCCAGGCCGCGGTACATTGCGGCTAGTGGACGATGCACCCGATGAGGCGGTGCTGGCTGGCGCGGTGCGGAGGGGCGGGGAGTGATGATGATGAAGGAGGCATGTTCTGTCGAGGGTCACCAATGTGGGAATAATGTGTGGAGGCCAAAGGAAGATCTTCCGACCGAGCGAGGTGTTATGCTCGGTCAGGCCGAAGCCCACGTGATACATTTCAGCTGTCGTATATATACTGACGCGCTTAGAAAACTTCGATAGCGCGATGCAGGAATGTTAGGCGAATTGTGGGTACGCCACAGTATGTATTTTTTATTTTAATGGATTTTACTGATATATTTGTAATATTATTTATTGACTTACTTTTAAATTTTATTGTTTTGATAGCATGTATTTTTTATTTTATTTTATTTATTGGATTTGACTGATGGAGTTGTGGTATTAATTGTTATTTACTCATTTTTAAATTTTATTGCTTTGATAAATTTTGCAACTAATTAGCACTTAAGATCGCTAATTAGAACTCTACAAGGCGCAGGTTCGGCCTCATATGGAATATTGTTCTCATCTCTGGGCAGGGGCGCCAAAATACCAACTGCTCCCTCTGGATCGTATCCAACGAAGGGCCGCTCGAATTGTTGACTGCCATAGTGTTTCAAACAGCTTGGACCCCTTGGAATTACGCCGAGATGTAGCTTCACTCTGCATCCTCTATCGGTTGTATCACGGGGAGTGCTCTGAGGAATTGTTCGGAATCATACCACCTGCAACTTTTCGCCATCGTCCCACGCGAAAAACATACCATCCTCATCACCTTGATGAGTGGCAGTCTTCCACAGTGCGTTTTTCGCGTAACTTTCTGCCGCGCACTGTAAAACTCTGGAATGAACTGTCACCAGCAGTTTTTCCGGACCTATACGACCTGCAAACCTTCAAGAAAAGAGCGTATTCCCTCTTAAAAGGCCGGCAACGCACCTGCAGCTCTTCTGATGTTGCGAGTGTCCATGGGCGACGGTAGTTGCTTACCATCAGGTTACCCGTTTGCTCGTTTGCCCCCCTATTTAATAAAATAATAAAAAAAAGATATAAAAATTTGCATGCTTTTAGCAGAATAATTATGTGTTCTCTAATATTTAATGCCAAGATCAATTTGTTACCATATCAAGCAAATAAAATTATGATTATGATTAGTACCAAGGGTTCCCAAACTTATTTTGTCTACTGCCCACTTTGAGAACAAATTATGTTTTAGCGCCCCCTTAGTTTTAATTTAAAATTAACCCAAAGGCCAGATGAAATAAGTCATCACTCTTCCCCTTACTCAATTCAAAATGAATACACAACGCCTCCATTTTTTTTCTAGGTCCCACACCGCCCCCCTGTAGACCTTAAGTGCCCAAAAAGGGACCTTACCGCCCACTTTGGGAAATACTGGTTTAGTACAATTTTCGCACGCTAAACGAATTTCTCACTATTAAATTACAATTATTATTATAATATTATGTGTGAAATGGAAGAGACCCATTTCATGGTTATCCCCAAATTGTGATGGATAGGGTCTCCCCGCAATCCCTAAAGTTATAATAATTACTTAATCCACAGTCCAAGTTATAATGGTTTGTAGAGTTGTAACTTGTAATCATTTGTAACCAAAGATTTGCATTGATAATTAGCTCAGTAGGCCAATTCTGCTGTCTGTCTGTCTGTCTGTCACTTCTTTATGCTTGCACCGCTGAACAAGTTTGTATGAAAGGTATGGACTTTGAGTCCCGGGTAAGTACGTAGGCTTTTTATCTCGGGATGTGCACGGTTCTTGCGTTTATCAAAAAATAAGGTTAAGTATATTAGTCTAAACACACTAGGCTGAAAATACGTTGCCGAAGTTCGGCATGATTACGCAATGCGTTATGCGCTACGCATATGTTACGCTCAAATACCGAAATAGGTCAGTGAGCGAAAAAATAGCTCACAACGCGTTGTGGTCACAGTGAAAACGGCCACGACGCGTTCTGACAATCACAAAAAGGCCATAACGCGAAATTCGTGTCGTGGCAGATATGCTTTTCGTTTTTCTTGATTTGTTCTTGATTGATTAATCATCCATAGGTATGGAAGATTATATTTGAATTACCACGCGTACTACAAAAATTTTTTTCTTTATTAAATCACTGCATAACGTGTTTATCATTATTATTTATAAAATATTCATGGTTTTATACTATCGGTACTAATAATAATTATTATTAATATCTGTCTCTCTGAATAGCATATTAGCCACGACACGAATTTCGCGTTATGGCCTTTTTGTGATTGCCAGAACGCGTCGTGGCCGTTTTCACTGTGACCACAACTCGTTGTGAGCTATTTTTTCGCTCACTGAGCCATTTCGGTCTTTGAGCGTAACACATACAATATAACGCGAACGTGACGTAATTTCGGCATAGACCATGGTGCATCAGCAATTTAAAATATATTATTGCAGGCGTAATCATGCCGAACTGCGGCCGCGTGTTTTAGGCCTAGTGTGTTTAGACATTTAGGCTAGTATAAATAGTCAGTACTTGAGATGCGACCCGGTCTCAAGACGCAGTTCGGCTGCGATTGGTCCAAATTTTGACAGCCAACCAATCACAGAGCCTGAACCGTGTCTTGAGACCGAGATGCATCTTGAGTACTGACCAAAAATACGGGCAGTGCCAACTGCACTTCAAGGGGTGAAGAGACTATACAGAGAACTTAGATATTAAGAGGGCGACTAATGCAAAAAATCAAACATTGTCCTTCTCTCTTCACACTCACGCCCGTCTTTCATATGCCAGGCGAAAAAGGACGACGCGAATTCATCGCCAAATAAGTTTTTTTCTCAATTACTCGATAAATATACAACGTTTTGATAATCCGCTAGGTCGATGTCTCAATGATAGAATTTTATACAATGTGTTGAAATATCAACTTAGTTCAATGCACGGTTATGGCAATAAATGAAAAATTCGTGAAAATTAGATGAATCTTTGCGATTTTTTTCTATCGAGAAAATTTTAAGAAATCGTGTTTTTGCTCAGATTGAACTCTTGGAAATATAATGTAATATCTAATTTTAGAAAATGAAACAATTTGGGGCTTATTTTCAAGTGTAAAAATGAATTATAAAATCAACAGTTTTGGGCTAGACGCCCACTTAATACAAAGTTATATATTTTTACTAGATGACGCAAGCAACTCCGTTGCGCCAAAATTCGTTTATCGCGCAGGAACCGTACATTTTTCCTAAATAAAAAAGTATCCTATGTCCTTTCCCGGGACTCAAAGTATCTTCATATCAAATTTCAGCAAAATCGGTTCAGCGGTTTGGGCGTGAAGAGGTAACAGACAGGCAGAGCCAGACAGACAGACAGACGAACTTTCGCATTTATACTATTAGTATGGAAGTATGGATGATGCACTAATATTAAATCCAAACAAAAACATTTTCATGTTAAGTTACGGATATGTAGAAAGTGTTGGAGTTAGGTTAGGTTAGGTTAGGCCGCGTCGATTGAGAAGCTTGGCTCTACATTAGATCTGATGTCTTTTTCACAGAGGCCAGGGCAAAGCCTTTGTGGTCGTCGAGGTAACTTTTACATGAAATGTTTTTGGTGGGATTTAATTCTACTCCTCGAAAACCAGACAAAATAAAAAAAAAACTTCATAGAAGCACCATAATATTTTTATTAAAAAATTACGTACTTATAGTAACCATGTTTAAAATTTGGATGGCATTAGTACAAGCCCGGAAAGCCGACTCGAACTTGCGGCGAGTAATATAATGTGAGATTTAGGTTGTTTTGAATCGTGTTTTTTAGGCACAATTAGTTTATGTTATTTTATGGAAGTGACTAAATGAGTATGTCGCCATGGCAACGTCGATCGCTATCCCGTCGCACAAACAATGGTCGCCGTCAGTCTCAGGTTGTAACAATTTACTATTATTTATTCAACAAATGCCCTTATCAATATATAAAGTACCCAGTAGCCGATTCTCAGACCTACTGAATATGCACATAAAATATGGTAAAAATCAATAAAGCCGTTTCGGAGCAATTCGTGGACTAACATTGTGACACGAGAATTTTATATATAAGATTATTTCTGTCGTTTTCTTTTTATGAATTACAGCTCCAAGTTGCCGAAATTAACAGCAATTCTTTGCCCATTTTCTCTAAAATTTTGCCGAATTACATATTTTTTTACTCAACTATTTCATATTAAAGTGGTAAAAAGTAATTCCAACATTTTATAGACGACTTTCTCAACAGCACATTGTATTTTTTTCATACCGTTAAGACGACAATACAATCCATAAACAGGTGATATTCTAAACCTTTTACAGCAAAAATCACAAAACTGTCGCGGGTTTGAGTTGGATTATTTAAAAATACTTAAAAAAATAAAAAATCTAGCTCCAACACTAGATTATAATTGAAATGATCTTACATGTTGAGCATTAAAACTTATACTGTATTTTAACTGTTAAATCACGTCTGTAAAATCAGCGAAATCGTCAAATTTCGTATACGGACTCTTAACCATAACCGCTCATACGTATATCAAAATTTTTCGTGAAAATTTACTATGTTTTACAGTGTTAGCCTGTTAGGTATATTTTTCCTGTCGATTTTTACGGATAAGTAATTAAATTTTTTATACCCTCAATCCCGTTACCTGTAGCTTCAATAAAAAAATAAACGCAACAGATATCTGTTAAGGTTAATGTTAAAGCTAAAGGACGCCATATTTAACTATAACCGCGGGAAGCAGTGACGTAACTATAACATCCCTGGACCGGGGCCCGTGGATAATTGATGGGGCCCTATCAGTAAATATCATCACGTTAATAATAAAACAAAGTATAAAAAAATTCTGACCTCACGGCCTTTTGGGTCGGGGGCCCGAGGCATTTTGCCAGCCCTGCCGCCCTATAGTTACGCCACTGGCTGGAAGAGCAAATTTTTTTCGTGATTTGTCCACACATAAACTTTTCCTAACAAAAGACAAATTTTTTCAGGAAAATGTAGGATTCCCGCGGAATTCTTTATTCATGGGAGTGGATCCGCGTAACGTCTGTGAGTTGAAATACTTTGCGAAATCATTAGAATCAGTTAAAAGTCATAATCGGCATACTTACGACTTATAATAAAAATATGACCCCAATAGCTGAATTTAGAATCGCCATATTATATAGATGGACAGACGCGTTTTATATTTATATTCCAGAGAGATCCATCAAAACAATAAATAAATCAACGCGAATAGATCATAGATACTTAAATAGATCTAGGTATGAAGTGATATAAATATCACTCGTGAATAGTGATTTCCTTAATAGTTTGTTGATCTGATAAAGCTCGTCTTATAAAAATTGTACGAAATCGACATCTTTGCTTAACTCATTTTTAGGGTTCCGTAGTCAACAAGGAACCCTTATAGTTTCGGTCTGTCCGTCTGTCTGTCCGCGGTTTTGCTCAGAGACCATAAGGCGTACAAAGCTGTAATGAGTTTTTATTTGGTCTGAGGCTGTAATACCGAATTCGGCATAAATGCACATATTAATGAGATGCCAATAAAATGGTTTATAAAATCTTAAAAAAAAATTACGATACGTCCCCTACACATCAAACGGGGGTGATTTTTTTTCGCGTCCACCCCACCGTGTGGGATGGGTGTCGTTCGATAGGTTTTAAAAAAAATATTACGCGTTTTCAAGGATAATTTTCCGATTGGGGGATCCATTTGTGTAATAAAAAGTTTTAAAGTGGAAAAAATCGTTAGAGTCCAATGTCCCCCCCTTCTACCAGCTAAACGGTTGCTTCTGGAAATGTGAAAAAAATCACAGGAGTAGGAAATATGCTGAATTTAAAAGGAAAATTATCACGGCTAAGAAAACTTCATAAGTTATTGAGTAATAGTCGATCAACTAAAAACAATGTACCTATTCGTTGAAGTACAAAGGAACTTTTCGTTCAAAATCCATTGAACGTAACTGAGATGATGTTGTTAGTAGTGTAAATACACGTTAGTTATAAATGTGAATTCATTTATGTGATAAATTATCAAAAACAAGCGGTACTACGGAACCCTGTATTTCGCGTGGTACGACACGCACTTGGCCGGTTTTTACGATAAAAACAGTTTTCGAAACAGTTTTCGAAAACGGTTTTTATCGTAAAACGGGTGTACCAGATTTTAGGCTTCCGTACCCAAACGATAAAACCGGGACCCTATTACTAAGAGTTCGTTGTCTGTCCGTCTGTTGATATACAGCCTAGAGACATCTCTAGGCTGTATATCAAGATCCACAATAGTTCGTGCCCGAGTCCGATTCGAATTTGGCTGAATTTTAACCTTCTTGGCAATACTTGGGTGAAAAGTTTTTATTGTTTTTGTTTGATATAATTTGTAAACATTTCCCAGTATCCGTTCCCGTTGGTGGGTAAAATGTTTCTTTTCTGAAAATTTCATTTCCGCAACCAACAAAAGGGAGAAAAGGAAAACACGAAAATAAATTACGAAAATGCTGCGTTTGTAATATTTCGGTTTTGTGACATTCCGTCTGTAAAATGTAATAATCGGCCAAGTGTGAGTCGGACTCGCGCACGAAGGGTTCCGTACCGTTATAGAGCAAACATAGATAAAAAATTGTGTTTTTTGTGTGGGAGCCCCCCTTAATTTTTAATTTTATTTAAATATTATTATGAATTATTAAATAACACATATATTTAAGGGCTTCGTGAAAGTTTCAAGTGCCTACCTCTTATCATTATTGATTACGAGCAAAAAAGGCCAAAAAAATCACGTTTGTTGTATGGGAGCTCCCCTTAAATATAATTTTTATTTTTATTTTAGTATTTGTTGTTATAGCGGGACCGGAAATACACAATCTGTGAAAATTTCAGAACTCTAGCTACAGCGGTTCTTGAGATACAGCCTGGAGACAGACAGACAGACGGACAGACAGACGGACAGACATCGAAGTCTCATGAATAGGGTCCCGTTTTTACCCTTTGGGTACGGAACCCTAAAAATGTAATTTGTTTTCCAATTATTGCGGTGGCTTTTGTGACATTTTCGCAATTTACAATTTACAGTAAAATTGTTCATATTTGGTTTGTCCGCCTACTCCTTTAGTTTTACGTTCATTTCGCAGACATAATATAGTACTAACCTAATTTTAAGTAATTTAGCATGAAATATTAAAATTTATAAGAGTATGATTACTCTGAATACGAAGACGAAGCGCAATTTTAAAATTGCCAACCAAAATTGTCACCAACTTTATTTTTGACACAATAAAATATTAAAATACGTAGGTACTTAGTTCATTGCAAAAGTTTTCTCTGTCGCTCTTCTTGTCCAGTATCAGGAAGCGGTGAAACAGGCCCTAAAAGTAGCATTAATTTATATTATACTGGACAAGAATAGCTCATGCCGTTTACCAACTAGCAACAGACTAGTTATAGCCACGATTAAACTACCATGGTCTTAACCAGACCAGTAGCTTAGACCCCTTCTAAAAAAAAAAAAAAAAAAAAAAAAAAATCATGCCGTTTGTACGATTTCTAATTTTCAGCCATTTACCTGATCATTTTTTTTTTTGGTCACAATATTAAGTCACGTTTGAACGCTCGTTGCTTCATATCGCAACCGAATATTTGGTCAGTTTTTACGCTACTGATATGAGAACAACTAGTACTTACCTAATATAACTAACTCAGCCATTTACCTTATCATTTTTTTTTTGGTCATGATAACTGGGTTTTCAGGCGCCCTATACAGAGAACGTAACTACTTTACGCAGGCAGACCGACATATTTGGCATCAGAGAGTTGCTCTTTATCTTGTCAATCTAAAATAAGTCATTTTGGATATCGTTACCAAAAATGTCGTGACCTCCTAATCTAATACTAATATTATAAATGCGAAAGTGTGTCTGTCTGTCTGTCCGTCTGTCCGTCTGTCCGTCTGTCCGTCTGTCCGTCTGTCTGTCTGTCTGCCTGTCTGTCTGTCTGTCTGTTACCTATTCACGCCCAAACGACTGAACTGATTTTGCTGAAATTTGGTATGGAGATACTTTGAGTCCCGGGAAAGGATAACCGGACTGTTTATACCGGAAAAATGTATGGTTACCGCACGATAAACTAATTTTGGCGCAACGGAGTTGCGGGGGTCATCTTGTTAACAATAAAATATTACAACATTTTAAACGACAATGCGGGTAGATTTAAATTTTCTTTAAGAAGCGAATGTCATTGCTATACATCTTGGGCGGTTTGGTTATACTTGAATTTTATTTTTGTTACGGGCTTTAACTTACCTCCTGCGAAGACTTAGCGAGCCGCGCTATGAGGTTCTCCGGGTAGACCTGGTGCACGGAGAAGGAGGGCTGCTCGACGCCCGCCTGCCGCCGAATGTCCTCCCACCGCTCCTCGCCGTACGTCTGTCGGATGTACTCCGCCATGTTCTCTAGCAGCAGCCCGTACATCGTGCCTGGGAGAAGAAGTCAGGTGGTCAGGGTATTATTTTTAAACGGGCTTTGGCCCACCACACATTCCCACCACTGTATCTCCTGTGTCGCCAGGATCGACAACGGTATCCAACCACGAAAACCCTTTGATATGATCTCAGGGAGCCCGAGGGACATGCTAAAGCTGTCTTGGGACCCGCAACGAATTTAATCAGAAGAAGATAGGAGGAGTAGGAAGTGTACAGTTTCCCTCCCCATAAATAGCGGGAGACAGCACAAAGTTGCAATGACCGAAAGTCAAAGAACTAAAGGGATAGCACCACGGGAATAATTAATATTAATTATGACTACTAAGCTAGATCTAAGTTAATGTTGGGATTTGTTGTGTTACACTGTTTCCAGTAATAATTATGACAAAAACGCTTAAAGGCACGGAAGTTCCTTGCGTTGTCCACGAGATCATCGTAATATGGGACTCCAGATTTGCAAAGTATGTTGTTAAGCATTATAGATCTTTCGTTTTGCCAGAGGTTACACTCCCAGAGAACATGATGGGCGGTTTGTTCGAATATGTTGCCTTCGGTCGAGCACTCGCACATGGGTGATTCTACTAGTTTAAATCCATAGAGTTTGGCTTTAAAATTACCATGACCGGTCAGGAATTGAGATACGCAATGATCAATATCCATCCAGTGTTTGGATAGCCGTTGACGTATATCTGGAAAAAAGTTATAAAGGTGGCGACCTTTTGTGGAGTTATCCCAACGAGTTTGCCATTCGGACATTAGGTAACGTACTGAATCATCTAAGGGTTCAAACAATCTAGCTATTTTTGGTTTATCGCGAGCGTTTAAAAAGTCCGGGCTAGTAATGTTTTTGTTGTGGTAGTACATAGTCGCACGACGCTGTATTTCAAGGTCTACGGGTAAAACTCCGGCTAGTACGGGTAAAGCTTCGGTACTTGTGGTTCTGTAAGCTTTACACAGGAAAATGAGAGCAAGACGTTGGCTTTGTAATAATTTGCGACGAGCCGCACCAATAGTTGCTCGGTCGGCCCACACGGGAGCCCCGTAGCATAAAGTACCTAGGAATGTCGCTGAGTAAATTAGTTGGAGAGTTTTAAATGAGAGACCCCATGTTGAAGTGGAAATTTTGGTAAATGAATAAAAGTTACGTTTAGCTTTTTCACCGGTCTGAATTATATGATCTAAAAACGAAAATTTATTTTCTAAGTAAAGCCCGAGATAACAGAGCGACTGCTTGCGTTTAACGTTAACATTATTAAGTTTAATGCTGGGTGTCGACAAGAGCCTTCAAAAGTATTTGGTAGGTTTTATGCGCGGCAAAATTTAAGCGGTTGCGGTGGCCCCAGTCCGAAATTAAGTTTAAACTTTGGTTTGCTTTTGTTTCAATTTCGGAACGTGAGTTAGCCTGAATAATGAGAAAACCATCATCGGCATAGCCAACTAGTATGCAAAGCGGTGGGAGGGGGAGGCATAGCAGATCATCGAAGCCTACGTTCCACAATTTAGGCGAGAGTACGGAACCCTGTGGACAGCTGCACGTCAGGGTTTTAGCGTGAATGCAGTGACCAAGTTGAAGCTTAGTTAAACTGTTATAAAAGTAAGAACGTATCAAGTAGTAAATGTTTGAGTAGCACCCTCTATTTTTTAATTTTAATAGCAGCATGGGCCACCACGCATTATCAAAAGCACCCGATATATCTAATGAGATGGCAACAACGTATTTTGTTTCTGATAGATTAACTATTTTTCTGACTTCTAGGGCCGCATCTATAGTCGATTTCCCGGCGGTGAAACCATACTGCTGACTATGAAATTTAGGGCCACCGGGAAGCAGGCGCGGTACGATAAGGCGTTCTAACAGTTTACCTAAACACGGTAAAAGCGTGATCGGACGGTAGGATTTTGGATCGTCTGAAGGCTTATTACCGGCTTTGGGAATCAATTTTATACTACCGATACGCCAGACCTTTGGAAAAATACCTTCCGCGATACATTTATTATAAACGAGTAAAATTGAAGAGTTCGCCGCTATACAGGCTTGTTTTATCATTAGGTTTGAAATTTTATCCTCGCCTGCAGATTTTTTAATAGGCAAAAGATTTACTATTTTAATAAACTCATCGGATGAAGGCAAGTCGGAAGGCGGTGTATTGATGGGGTCTAAAATTGTACTTCTAATGGCGCGATGGTATTCGTCGTCTAAAGTGGGCTCGTCGTCTGGAATCAAGATGTTCAGATATGATTTAACCGTATCCTCTAGGCTACAAGTATAAGTGTTGTTTATTTTAATGTTTGAAATAAAATTAGACGCAGAGCTATTATTGGGTTTAAGTTCGTGGTACAAAGAGGACCAGGGGCCCTCCTTATCCAGTCTATTCGCGGCATTTTTTAACATATTACTTTTCGCTAGAGTAACGGCGGCGCGGTATCGTGACCTTGAAATACGAAGGTTAATTAAACTTAATATATAAGTGTCATCCGAACGGTCGATTCCCGATTTACGAAGGTTATTAATTTTACGTCTAGCTTTTCTAAACTCTCGCCGAAGGTTTAAAAGATTGTTGTTCCACCATTTACAATTTTGATCTTTTTTCAGGGGCCTACGACCCAAGGCAACATCGGCACAGTAAATAAAGGTGTTTGTCATAATTTCGGCGCACTCGTTGGCGTTCAGTTCCGGGCGAGTGAAATCTCCGGCATGAGCGGTCATAAGGGAACGGAATAATTTCCAATCACCACTTTTAATATTGTATTTATAGTCGTTAGAATTAATTACGGAATCACTCGGGACCGCACGAGAAAACTCGTACGCCAGTAAGCGGTGATCACTACATGACGCATCGGGAAGGACACGCCAATGCCTAATCTGGACGTACGCGCTAGATAGCGTGACGTCAATTGACGATTCGCCCGTTGGGCTACTATAGGTAGGTGGTGCATCGGGGGTGTTGTGAATTTGGAGGTTAAACTCCGCAATAAAGTCTTCAACGGCGCAACGTCGGTCGCGATCTGTGTACCTTAGCTGGCCGTGCCATAAGGGCGAGGATGCATTAACGTCGGCGCCAATAATAATTTTATTACCCGCGAGAGATTGTAATACGCGGCGAAGTTGATGTAAATGGGGTCCTACCGGATCCGCGTACTGAAAGTAGCAGCTTACAACGTATAGTCTAAACTGAGGACACGATACCTCGGCTACTGCACAGTGCGACGTCGAAAGGTTAGTTAAGGCCGTGACTGAAAATCTAGACTGAGGTGTGTATATACCCGCGCGAGCTAAGTTATTAATTTGTATCATTTTCGACCGCAACGACGCGAGTTGATATTGTTCTTGAACAAGTACTAAGTCTAAATTGTAATCAGAAACTAACTTTTCTAATTCTGAAGTCGCGTGCTTGTTATTATGGAGGTTTAACTGTCCTATGCTTAAACTATCCATACCTCGTAGTTAAAATAAGTTGCTCCATTTTGCTTTTATATGTTGGACAGTCTGGGGAGCCCGTGGAGTGGTCGGAGGGTTTTTTGTAACGTTGGCAACTACCACAAACCGATTTAAAATTGCCTTTATCTTTATTGGGGCACGATAACGAACTATGGTTTCCGGCACAGTGATAGCAGCACGGATTAGGATCGCGACAGAATTTAGCGACGTGCCCGTACTGTTGGCAGTTGCCGCAGCGGACGAGCTCAATGTCATCCACGAAGCGGCACATCGCCCAATCGATGAACAGTTTTTCTTTTGAATCGATCAGGTGTTTACGCACTACAGGGTCTAATTCAATGCCTATCCATTTCCTATTGTTATAATCTTTATTTAAGATACGACGCCTTACTATTTTTGTTGTGCGCAAAAATTGTTCTTGTGACATATTAATTTCGCCGTTTATATTTTGGTTGTATAGTGCGAGTAAGAAATTATCGTCCGTCATATGTTGCGGTACATCTTTTACTAGAATACGCGGATTACGTCCTTTAGGAGACTCGAGTCGCAGACCGGCCGATTTGAGCGCTTCCACCGATTTTAGTTTATTGACTTGCGACTCGCTAGTTAGTCGCAGTATTACACCCGAATTGGCGGTTTTTTTGACGCCGTGAAATTGGAAACCGTCGGCCGGGTTGATAACTTTCATCAGAGCTTGTTTAGTCTCCGATGACGATTTTAATTCCGCCGATTTTTCCTGTGTCGGATATGCAATAACGCAAGGTAGTGGTTTTCGCGTCTCGACTGGCGGCACTGACTTCGCTAGTTTAAGTTTAAGCGCGTCCGAGTATGAGGCAGAAGGCGCGGCGGAGACTGGATGTGCGACAGGATTAGTTTTAGCGGCCAGCAATTCGCGTTCCATATTGGCTACCTTGGTTTCCAAGGACGAGTTCTTAATAGCGAGGAGTGAGACGATTGTAGTTATTTTTTGTGTCATACTCATAATTTCTGACTTATTGGCAAAATTATTGCGACGAGATACGGTATCGTTTGCGAACTCATTAATCTTTGCTAAGTATGAGCTGGCTTCGCGGACAAGCTCGTAATAATTGCAAGCATCGTCGGATGCGCGGCTTGTATCTAATAACGAGGTTACGGGGGACAGCTGCGACTCTTCCCTAGTGGGTTGGTGACGCTTCTCCACAGGTGACAAGGAGGAAGGAGATAATTCCGACAACAAACGTTTACCGGACGAGAATGTTGGAGAACGAGGAGTTTTGTCGCTTCTAGTAAACGGGTTTGTATCTTTATCCGGCGGTATATTATTATGACTCGACATTGTGACTTAATTATAAAATCAGGTACCGCAAATAACACTATACGTAATTGAAATTAGATACCTAATATAATAAAAGTTAAACTGAAAGTCACAGTCAGCTGATCGCAAGGCCGGCCGGCGCCGCGCGAGCGGTACCGACACACACAATATTTTACCTACCTACAATTCCCTACTGATAAAAGTGAACAAAGAAATTACTTACCGAGTTAAATCCAATAAAATACGGGCAAATGTGTTTAAAAAACTTACAGTACACGTAGATTACACCGTTACCTAGCTATTTACACACACTCAGCACGAATTTATCGATTTTAAACCACTGAAAATAATTTTTATTCCCGGAGCGCACGTCAGACGATGTTAACCGTACGGAGGCCGCGGGGGGAGGGCAGTGGTCAGGGTATTAGTCAAAATAATACGTAACGTGGTGTCTGGTCAGTAGGTGCTGGGAGACGAATGGTTGTTGTTAAGAAAAATAAGTTCAAGGTGGCACCAGTGGTTGTAGACCTTTCTAGTCTAGGATAACGTGACCATACGTTCCGCTTCGGGCGGGACAGTCCCGCTTTCAGGCAGTCTGTCCCGCTGTCCCCCGCGAGGCCGAAATTGTCCCGCTTTTGCAAACAGACCAAACGACAATTTAAAAGTAGGTAGGTACATATTTTTATGTTTGAAATGCCTGGAAGTAACGCACTCCCATTCAACAAATGTGGTTATTCTGCCATGCTTACAGATAGGCACTAGAGTCTAGGCATTCACAAAATACTCAATTGTATTTACCTCTATACTTTCATAATAATTATGAATAAAATAAAAATAAAATTTACTTTGGGGTTAAGTCGTGGTGTGCCAAAATGTTTTCGTTTTCGCTTCGTTAAAGAATCGCCGATGAAAATGTATGGAATTGACATAAGCGTTCGTTATATTACGGGAGGTCACCACATTTTTGGTAACGATATTCAAAATGACTTACATTGTTCTCATATCAGTAGCGTAAAAACTGACCAAATATTCGGTTGCGTTATGAAGCAACGAGCGTTCAAACGTGACTTAATATTGTGACCAAAAAAAATGATCAGGTACCTAAATGGCTGAAAATTACAAATCGTAAACTGTCAGTACGTACTAGCTTATTGGCACCAAAACTGACCAAATATTTGGTTGCAATTCATAGTTATCGGCGACCTATGTCTGAACGTATATTCTGATATTATGATGGTGTCGTGGTGGGCAATATAACTCTTCCATGGCTGTTGCGAAACCCCTTGAGCTTGGGCTCATTTGTTTTCTACTGATGACCTGATTCGCTACACTTGGTTGGTAGTGAGAGTCTGATGAACGCTCCTTGCTTCATAACGCAACCGAATATTTGGTCAGTTTTTACGCTACTGATATGAGAACAACTAGTACTTACCTAATATAACTTACTCAGCCAGAGAGTTGCTCTTTATCTTGTCAATCTAAAATAAGTCATTTTGGATATCGTTACCAAAAATGTCGTGACCTCCTAATCTAATTTAATAGCAGAAACAGAGTGCTGACCTTAGTTATAACAAAGTTTCGAAAGTAATCCTAATTCGTATAACGAGGCTGTTTATCTACGTGGTGTTTGTGTCTACAACCTACGAGTTCTAGACAGATACAAACAACAAAATCTACAGTCTAATAACTAATTAGTAATGACTAAACAACATTTAAGGTCTAATTAGTAAGGATGGGTTGCACTAACTTACTTTAACTGTAACTATAACCACAGACTACAGTGCAAAATGTTAAATCTTTGGTTAAGGTTATCGTTAAATATGGCGTATATTTAACGATAACTTACATCGAAATTTTTTCGTGAACTGTGTTGTTATAAGAAATATTTTTCCTGACGATTTTTACGGATAATTCAATTTTTTATATTCTCAATCCCATTACCTGTAGCTTTAATAAAAAAAATAAACGCAACAGACATCTGGTAAATTCTGTGGTCAAAGTCCAGGTTAAAGTTAAGGTTAAAGCTAAGTTAGCCTTAACTATAACCATTTTAACCACGCCTCTGGTCTAACCTACTCTAATTAGTAAGATTGTTGGCTTACTAACATTCACGGACCTTGTAATAATTATTGGAAAAAATTACGTAGAGATGGGCTGAAGTTGTCATAAAAATAAGCGCTTATAGGTAATAAGTTTTGTTTTGTGGCAACAAAATCATTTTATTGTTCACTAGTCGACACCTGCAACTTTGTTGCGCCAAAATTCGCATATCGCGCGGGAACCGTACATTTTTTCGGGATAAAAAGTATCCTATGTCATTTAGAGTATGTCCGTACCCAGCAAAATTAGTTTAGCGGTTTGGGCGTGGAAACTGAAGAAGTAACAGCAAGCGAAGTGAGCCCTAGTATATCCCACAACCTGAGCCCTTTTGTGGTACACTTTACGGAAAAACTATCACGCCTATTGATTTGTGCTTTAACATAGTAATTTTTATTTATATGTAGATGTGTAAATATCGGTCAGTCAAGGTTTGGCTACTATTAAAATTTAAAAAAGCTACCTCAAAGATTATTACCATGCTGAAAAACGACGCGAGCCCTCACAAAGATCGGATTTTAGCTAGTAATATTATATTGATATTGGATATTCTCAATATTTTACACGAACCAAGTCGCAGATACAAGCCTAGTCCGTAGACAGTTCTTCAAAGACAGACGCAAAGATTAAGGAGTCTCTAATCCCGCGAGTCAAGTCTAAGCCAAGCCAACAAATTTAATCAACACTCAAATTGAAGGGGTTTTGTAGCAAATTATATTTACCAAACATCGACGTCCTATATCTGAAGATGTCGCAACACACATAAATTAAGAAATAAAAAAAATAGTAAATAAGCTAATGATTACGCCAACTATTGCTAACAACACTCTTTATCATGTCAGCTTTAAAAAATGCCCATCCGACGTATGATCGCATCAGGTGATCAGCCTGCATTGCAGCATTGTCCTAATCAAACTCTGAAATAACATGTTTTCAACGCCGGAATCGAACCCACGACCTCGGAGTAAAGAGCCACATGCTCTACACCACTGGACCACGGAGGCGTCACAGTCAAACAGGCACGTGAAACTTATAACATATGCAGATTTCGTCGATTAAAAGAAATAGGGCAAAAGTGTCAATTAATATTAAACCAATTTAAGCCATCCATACTAATATTATAAATACGAAAGTGTGTCTGTCTGTCTATCTGTTACCTCTTCACGCTCAAACCGCTGAACCGATTTTGCTGAAATTTAGCATGGAGATACTTGTCCCGGGAAAGGACATAGAATACTTTTCATCCCGGAAAAATGTACGGTACCCGCGCGATAAACGAATTTTGGCGCAACGGAGTTGCGGGCGTCATCTAGTTCAATATAAACAATTTCTTCCTAAGTTCAAACAGTAAACTCTATTAGTCGCTCAAACAAAATTTAGCATTTCTTAACTCCACTGACTGACTTAAAATCTTATTATTTTAATCTAAGATCAAAGTTACTGTAAAAATACTTAAATATAATTTAATTATGCTTAAGTTTCAGTTTTCTAACTTTTAAACAATCGATGAAAACATATAAAATAGAAAAACATATAAAAATACATAAATTATTATTATTATCAAATAGAAGAAAATTTTCAGTATTCAAAAAATTTAAATATCTAGATTTTCAACTCAGTTTTTAGCTATGAATTAATTAAATTAATCTATCTTACATTTCTTAAGCTTTCTGCTCTAATAATAGACTGTCTACAAAAGTTCTTTCTTGTCATATTCCCATTGTTCCAAGGATTAACAAAGGATGAAATTATCAAATTAGACTTTCAACTTAATTCGTCTTCAGCCTTCAATTATTTAAATTTCCAAATATATTGGTGAATTGAACTGACAAAAACGAAGCTGATCAACGAAGACTTCCAGACATTTTATTAGATGTCTAAATTGATATTTCTTTTGTTTAATGTCTAGGTAAAGATTTATATTTGTAAGTTTCATTTGCATTTGTATTTATATCTATAGTCCATGCTAATATTATTTTGAGAAAAATTACTAGTATTTCATAGGTGTTTAATTTATACTGTTAATAGATCCAATTTTTACCTGTTGTTACTGGTATTTGGTATTGACTATTCTTTCTTATATATAAAATTCTCGTGTCACAATGTTAGGCCGCGTAGGTACTCCTCCGAAACGGCTTTACTGACTTGAACCAAATTTTATATATGTTACGGGTAATGCTAGGTGAAGTATTAGTAAACCTAGGTTTACCCGGGTTGACTTAGTATTACCCAAGTCTTTTGGGTAAAGTCCGAATAGTAAGAAAAATAAATTTTAATTCGGGGTTTACCCATACTCACCTAGGTCTACCCAATTCTGGCTGGGTAATGTTAAATGTTGCGTAATTTTTTAGCTTGTGGCATAAAACTCGGGGGCCCGCGTTCCCCCGTTACTATTGAGGAAATGTTCTAAAGGAATCAGTTTTCCGTTTCACGTTTGTCGTGATAAACTGATTGATATAGAAAATATATATCACCCGAAAAAAAAAGTTTACGTTAGCTTGCAATTAATGACAGTCGCTTTCAGGAGGCCAGGGTTTTAAAAGGTGTAATAATTGTAAAACAAAATGTGCTACAAAGAAGTGTTCATGCAAAGCTGCAGAAAACTTGTGCAATTCAAAATTTCACAGCAGTTTATCTTGCTCAAATAAATAATTTCAATTTTAATTACAATAACCACTAATTAGTTTTTGCCATTGAAGCTATTAAGTTTATGTTCATCGAAAAATTACGTTCGCCTTTGTATGTCTTTTAAATAATAAATGTTTAAAATACCCTTGGATATTCATTTTAGTAGTTAATTGGACAAATTTTTAACATTACCCAGCCAGAGTTGGGTAGACCTAGGTGAGTATGGGTAAACCCCGAATTAAAATTTATTTTTCTTATTATTCGGACTTTACCCAAAAGACTTGGGTAATACTAAGTCAACCCGGGTAAACCTAGGTTTATTCCACCTTCTAGCATTACCCGTAACATATACATATTCAGTGGGTCTGAGAATCGGCTACTGGGTACTTTATATATTGATAAGTGCATTTGTTGAATAAATAATAGTAAATTATTACAACTCGAGACTGACGGCGACCATTGTTTGTGCGACGGGACGGGACGGGACGTTACCATGGTAACATACTTATTTAGTCACTTCAATAAAATAGTAATATACTCGAAATACTTTTAAATATTATTATGGCAAAGCAACGCTTGCCGGGACAGTTAGTATTGTAATAAAATAAAGCGATAATACTTTAGCGTATGTATGCGTCCCTTGTATAATTAATGTAGATGTAGAGTTCACTGTGAAAGTGTAGCAGTCTAGCAGACCGGGCCATTTAGCCGAAACTTTTTCGTTTTCGCTTCGTTATAGAATCGCCGATCAAAATGTATGGAATTGACATAATACGAGTCGAACGTCAACGTCATATTAATAAATCAGCTTCTAGCAAATCTGTCAAATCCATATAGCCCAGTAGAGTTAGTTCAGCCGTGTATGGGAATCTGAAATTAATTATAGTCAGAATTTTTTTTGCACCAATGTTTAGAGGAGATCACAAATAGCTTAAATAAAAAAACTCAACCATCTCCGACGTGTGCGTTAGCCGCCATATTGGTTTGAAGATCAAATCAGATCATTTTGACGTGGGACAGCCATGCTTCAGCACGAATGGGCCGGCTCGATCGGAGAAATACCACGTCCTCACAGAAAACCGGCGTGAAATAGCGCTTGCGCTGTGTTTCGTCGACTGAGTGAGTTTACCGGAGGCCCAATCCCCTGCCCTTTTCCCTTCCCTACCCTTCCCTATTTCCTTCCCTACCCTCCCCTATTACCCCTTAAAAGGCCGGCAACGCATCTGCAGCTCTTCTGATGCTGCGAGTGTCCTTGGGCGACGGAAGTTGCTTTCCATCAGGTGACCCGTTTGCTCGTTTGCCTCCTTATTGCATAAAAAAATAAAAAATAAAAAAAATATTTTTGTACACATATCTCCTTTATTTTATGTTTTTACGAAAATGCTAAGGACTAAATTTGTTGTAAATTTAATTTTCTACATTTTTAGTTCTTATAATTTTCATTGTAAAATCAATATTTACGGAGATAAATGCAAAAAACAAGTCAAAGTATAACTTCGCTTGTATGTCAATTATTGTCGAATTTAGCGAAAATAATTGTAGAAACAAAGTTGTAGGTGATAGATCACATGGGCGCCGGCAGAAATAATTTCCAAGGGGTGCAGATTTTACTTTTCTTTCTTTTCTTTTCTTTTTACTTTTTACGAACAACAGTGACTATCAATTTACGTCAACAGAATACATTTAGTGCCGAAACATTACGAACTATCCTTGTACGGCATGGTAATAGGGTTACAAAATGCTTTTTATTTCAATAATTCCTGTTGATCCCGAGATTCCCAAGGGGTGCAAGTACACCCCCTGGCACCCCCCTGCCGGCGCCCATGATAGATCATTAAATTTCTTACAAATTTGATCCTGATGACTTTTTTTAGAAATCAATATTTAAGCTCCTACAGACCTACACCTATGGTAAATGTACCGGGACCCAAGCGACTGGATAAAACTGAATATTTCTGATCATGACTTAGATCTTAGACTTAGATAACAATAATATTACGGCACAACCTAGAATCATTATTAAAAATTTGGCCAAGTGCGAGTCGGACTCGTTCTGTACCATTATGAGGCAAAAATAGACAACAATTTGTGCTTTTTGTATGGGAGCCCCCCCTAATATGTATTTTATTATTAAATATTAAAGTACCAATACAATTAAATATTTTATGCATATTTTAACTGCCTTAGTGATGCTATTTTTGATAAAGAGTATTTTTTTTTTTATATATATATTATAGGGGTACCCCATCAAATATTAAATATAATACAGTTTTTAGTATTTCTTGTTATAGAGGGAAACAAAATACATAATATCTGAAGATTTAAAGTCTCTATCTATCACCGTTCTTGAAGCCTGGAGACAGACAGACGGACAGACAGCGAAGTCTTAATTTTTATTGTTGTTAATTTAATGAGCTACAAGTTTATTTCTGTATTTTTTCTGTATTTGACAATAATCGCGATACAAGTCGAACAGGTCGAAATAATTATATTTTGACTTGTTTTTTGCAGTCATTTCCGTAAATATTGATTTCACAGTAAAAATTATAAGAAATAAAGTTATAGAAAATCAAATTGGCGACAAGTTGAACCCTTATCATTTTCTTAAAAAAATAAAATATACAGGAGATATAGCTTAAAAAAGATTGGACCTTCAAACCAATGTGGCGGCTAACGCACTCGTCGGATTTGGTCGAGTTTTTGAATTTAAGCTATTTGTGACATCTTCTAAACACTGGTGCAAAAAAATTTCTGACTATAATTAATTAAAAAAAAATCTAACTACTAGGGTAATACTAGAAATGCATCTACGCGTCGCGTTGCGGTCTGAATTGACCCCTTATGGCTGCCTACACGCTACGGTCTACCGGAGAGGTCCACCTATGTAGGTATGCCTACGCAGGTAGACCGGAATGTGTGTGGGAATGGACCTGTGCAATTTTTTGGACATGCGCAGGCTCAAAAAACTGCACAGGTCTATCCCTACACACACTCCGGTCTACCTGCGCAGGCATACCTGCACTGGTGGACCTCTCCGGTAGACCGTAGTGTGTATGGCATGCATTAGGTAGACATAGCTTCATCTTTTAGTTTTCGAAAAATCAGTTTCGGTCGGGCACTAATTTTTATAACTAGCCTATACATTGCACAAAATTAGCAAGACCTTTGACGTAGTTTTCCATATAAGTTGCTAGTGGAAGCCATACTAGTAACGATCTATAAATACATGACAATACAAAACGATTGTGTCCGAAACAATAAGAACATTTAAAATTAGCCTTGCCATAGCGACTCTATATGGCTTAGTAAACTACTGGCGTCATTGCTAAGATGACTATTGGAAGTCTAAGCAGGCTACTAGCTGACTCTTAAAAAACTCAATATACAAGGTGTAACAAAACTGTTTTATTTGTTAATATTTTAATGCCCGTTTTCACAAACCACCTCTAACGCTAAATGTCCTCTAGCGGCCATTAAGTGTACCTATCTCAAGAATTAATTATTGTTTATGTGTCACCTACGTCCTTAGGGCCTAAGAACATTGGCAAAACATAAGAGTTTTCAAAAACGTGTCTGTGTTAAGAAATACATAACCTTAAATTAAATACCTTATTTTCGGTAAAAATCATTATCATTCAGGCGGCATTCCCACATAGACACCTCCGAAAGTGTTTAGTGATTTTCTATCACTAAAATGATCACGCGCCCGCAACAATGGCGAAAGTCGCAGAATTACAATCAGGCGGAGAAGGTCGGCTATTTATAGTATACTTGTCATACCAATCAAAATGGCAAAACCCAAAATATTTCATGAGTCAGGGGACCGTATTCAGTAAGTGCGGGGCCCCTAGCAGGCTGCTACGAGTTTTGATTTACTCTCGACTTTAAATGAGTTCACTATCTTATGTCTACGTGCATGGGCGCCGGCAGGGGGGTGCCAGGGGGTGCACTTGCACCCCTTGGGAATCTCGAGATCAACAGGAATTATTGAAATAAAAAGCATTTTGTAACCCAAAATACCATGCCGTACAAAGATAGTTCGTAATGTTTCGGCACTAAACGTATTCTGTTGACGTAAATAGACGGTCACTGTTGTTCGTAAAAAGTAAAAAGAAAAGAAAAGAAAGAAAACTAAAATCTGCACCCCTTGGGAAATATTTCTGCCGGCGCCCATGTCTACGTGTAGTTGATCTAACAGAAACCAGAAGTGTAGGTTTAATAAAGGGTCTTTCTTTTTTGTTTTACATTATAAGTTGTGTATTGTGTAATATTTAATGGTGGCAGAATAAAACTTTTATGTATTGAACCAATATTTTTTACAACCAGTGTTCTAGTAATTCATACAACGTTAATAATGCAGCTTTAGGGACAATTTAGACCGCAATACGACGCATAGATGCATATTTTAAAAATTTGTATGGATTTAACAATCTTGCATAACATCTCAGGCAATTGAAGCTGTCAAATCCACACTAGAAATGCATCTACTCGTCGCGTTGCGGTTTGAATTGACCCTAAGTAGGCTTCTGTAAGTACTATTTTTACAATGTATCCAAAAATATAATGATACAGACATGATAATATAATAGACATCATGTTAGGTACCAGACCACAGTTATGCAGACACTTCACATGGCTATTTGTATTTGCTATTGGCCATTTGTTGTATTTGCCAACATTATTGACGAATACGTAAACAAGCAAATAAAGGCAAATACGACCTTCCACACATGGACGTCAAATGCCAAACTTTTACTTGATTTTGTTTACTTGCCTATTTGACTCCTTTGATGTGCGTTAAAAACCGACAAAGGTGCGGATACGTGTATTTGGTATTGGTCATATTTGTCAAATAGGCAAATAAGGCCAAGATTTGTCAAACATACCGTCTACACATGGTGATTGTTTGGCAAATACATCAAATACGCAAATACAAATAGCCATGTGAAGTGCCTCCATTAGATTAGACTTTGCAACCCGAATCGTGATGCAATGAGCGGCGCCAGACCTATAGCACATGCTACAGGTGCAATTTGATTTATCCGGCCCTGATATAAATATGATGATAATATGGATGAGGTGCAGTTACCGAAATGGACAGGACTATTCGGAATACGGGAATATCAAAATATCAAATCAAAATGCAAATTGCTACAGTTGTGGTTAGTTGGGAAATAATAAATATTATTGGATTATACGATTTGCTTTGCTAAACATAATATTATTATGAAAAACTAATTTTAAATAAGATTTTTTCTCATCTCCGGGCGGGAAACGTCAACTTTCTTCCTGCTGCGCTTACCGATGTTGCCGTTTTCCGCCTCCGTCGATGAGAAAAACAGTATACGCACCATGGGCAGTAAATAAGAAAGCCTCAGATCACATGTTTGTTGACTTCGGCTTCCCCTCGGCAAACAATTACATGTGATCCGAGACATTTCTTATTTTCCTGCCCTAGGTGCGTAATGTACTATTCTTATAAAACGCGACACTACGGGGCAGCGACGCGTCGTGACAATCAAGGGTCAATTCTGAATTGAATTGACAGACTTCAATGGCGTGAGACGTCAAGCAAGACTGTCAATTCAATACAAAAGAAATGCATCTGCATCTGCACCTTCAGGCTTCTTATTTACTTAAACGACACTCGTCGACGGCAGACGTCGACAGTTGGCGGCTGCCGTCGACAAGTGTCGTTCGTCTGTAAGTATCTACGAATAATAAAAACTAAGGAAGAGTAACTCCGTCAAAAAACATGCTCCAAAATACTTGTCAAAAAAGTGTACCTTAGGTTCACTTTTCATACATTTGCAATATTTAGGTGACCTTGAGCGGTACAAAGGCTGACGTTACATGACAGTTCGAATGGAACCAAATTTAAAACTGTATTAGTATGGGAGTTACGTTTCCTTAGGTTTTATTATTCGTAAGTAAGTGTCAACATCAGTTCTATGGATCATTAAGGCTTCTTAGGGTCAATTCAGACCGCAACGCGACGCGTAGATGCATTTCTAAATTTGTATGGATTTGACAGATTTGCAAGACGTCTCACACAATTGAATTCTGTCAAATCCATAGTTTAGAAATGCATCTACGCGTCATGTTGCGGTCTGATTTGACCCTAAGAAGCCTTAATGATCCATAGAAGTGATGTTTTACAAACGTAAATCTGAAGTTTTACAAACGTCAGTTCTAAGGAACGAAGTGTCGTGTGGTTTTAGTGCGGCTTGCCTTTATAGTACCCGTCATTTTGTCAAATAGCCGTTTACATGCGACAGAAATAGATTATCTGGTACTTTATCTGCTAATTTTCCACTAAAAAACCGGCCAAGTGCGTGTCGGGCCACGCGCAATATAAGGTTCCGTAGTACTTACCGCTAGTTTTTGAATTTTTTTGTATAGTCAATGAATGTACATTTATAACATGTTTTACACTAGTAACAACATCATCTCAATTCTCAGTTACTTTCAAAGGAATGAAAAGTTCCTTTATACTTCGCCGAATACATTTTTTTTTTTAGTTGATCGACTATTAGAGCTACCGCACACCTAAGACACGACTGTCTTAAGACAGACTATCGCATAATAAAATGCTCTAGATGCGCACATTTGAGACAAAACGTCTATTAGACAAAGTTGTCTAATGCGCCCAGTGACGGATTAAGACTACTTGATGCCCTAAGCAATCCATGCCGTTGTACCCCCCCTCCCCCCTATCCATATGTCAACTAGAATTGGTCTTTAAACTTTTACCACCTAATTATTATTTTTAACAAAAAATTAAAAACGACTTCCAAGGTAAAACAATAATAATATCCTTATAATATGAACTAAAAAGTATTAAATAATTATTCCTATCTAATAGTGCCTTTTTCCGAATTCGGCTAAAACTCAACTATTTCCGTAGGTACTCAATCTTCATCATTTTGAAGTCGATACCAGATAAATCTTCTGTTCTCTGACAGAATATTTGAATCTTTTGGAACTGGCACCGACTTCAAAATTATGAAGATTGAGTACAGAAATAGTCGAGTTTTAGCCGAATTCGGAAAAAGGCACTATTAGATAGGAATAATTATTTAATACTTTTTAGCTCATATTATAAGGATGTTATTATTGTTTTACCTTGGAAGTCGGTTTTAATTTTTTGTTAAAAATAATAATTTCACTCTTTTTAGTTACCTAGTAAGCAAACGCGTACTATACGTAGAATAATACACCTGTATATTATTCTACGTATCTTATTACAGTCACACTTACAAAATATTATAATATCAGCTGCAGCATGCAGATAATTTTAAACAATACATTTAAAAAAATCGAAGTGAACACGTGTGACGTGCTAAGTAGCCGGTCACCGGACTAGTTTCAATAGGCTGGCACTCGCTCGACTTGTCGCACACGCAGCGCACATAGTACCTCCGTGAGTAATTTGTATTCTCTGCATAGTACCCGGCCCGCGCCCGCGCCGCCGCGCCGCTTGCTTGACAGCCCTGGCAGATATGCGATGCGATGCGTTATTATACTATGAACGCTAAACGCAATGCAAAAGGTTGAAACTAGGTTGTTTTCCAGAATATCTCGGCGAAGTGAAACAGAATGTTACATTATCGAAGCAACTTTAACTTCTCAGGAGTAATGTCAAATGTGTGCCTTATGCTCTGGAGATAAGGTTGAATTTGGTGACATTGGTGACCCTGACGTGGTAATGATGATGATGATGATGATGAATGTAATTTGCATAGTAGCATAATATGCTTTCTGTTCTTAAAACAGCGCCTAAACTCCTAAACTTGTATCTATAAGGAATCCGGAGTTCTCTTAGTAGTTTCGGAACCATAGTATACCTCGGTGCAAAATCTTGCGTTTTGGTAGCATATGCTTAGGATGCTTCTCATAAAACCAAAATCACCATATGTTTCCATATAAATTTCGAGGAGTTCCCTCGATTACTCATGGATCCCATCATCAGGTCACCACTTTTGTGAACATGGTACCAAATTGGAGTAAAACCTAATACAACAAAACAAAAATTTCGAAAATCGGTTCACAAACGGCGAAGTAATCGTTGAACATACAAAAATAAAAAAAATAAAAAAATATCCACAGCCGAACATATAACCTCCTCGTTTTTTGGAAGTCGGTTAAAAATATTACTTTTTTCCTAGACACTTTTTTGGTGTGGTTTTTGGTGAGATTGAGACATGATGCCCTAAGGACGGATGTTTTTTGTTCTTCTTCTGGTGCCCCCTCAGACGTGATGCCCTAGGCAATTGCTTAATTTGATTAAGGGTTAATCCGTCACTGAATGCGCCCCGCGACAAGTCTGACTAACGACAGTCGGCTTCAATTTGAAGTGTATGCGAGCGCGCACATCTACGACAAAACTGTCTAGCCACAATAGACATAACTACCAGTAGTTCGACTCAAGGCTCGGAAACCTGGTTAATCTTCGCGATCCTGTTCGTTAGAAATGCCATACATTTCCAAAAGAGCATTTTCATTTCGATTCCGCTCTGAACGGACCGAAATTATTTCTGGTTTTGTTCTAAGAGCAAAATTAAATTGCTCACTGCTCAAAATACCGGTTAGAACCGTTCGCGGTTATGTTCGCCCCGCCCACTTACACACGCCACGACCATCACCCATTGTCCACACATAAACAAGTTATGGCCTATTATTGGCTATTAGATGGTGCACTAGTCGAAAGAGATAGATCATAGAAGATATCACTCCACTAGTTACTTTCCGCGAGAAATTAACCAGGTAATTTCAGAAGCAATACCGCTCGCATCTCTATTTCGCTCCGAACGAACAATTATCCAAAAACCTGGTTATAGAGCGTTTTAACCTGGTTAAAATAATACCGGTTCCGAGAGTTACTTTCCGCGAGAAATTAACTAGGTTTATTTCAGAAGTAATACCGCTCGCATTTCTATTTCGCTCCAAACAAACACTTATCCAAAAACCTGGTTATAGAGCGTTTTAACCTGTTAAAAAAATACCGGTTCCGAGAGTTAATTTCCGCGAGAAATTAACCAGGTTAATTTCAGAAGCAATACCGCTCGCATCTCTATTTCGCTCTGAACGAGCACTTATCCGAAAACCTGGTTATAGAGCGTTTTAACCTGGTTAAAAAAGTACCGGTTCCGAGCTCTGGACTTCGACTGCAAAGAGACAGACAGGTTTGACATATATTATGTCAAATTCGTCGGGGTTCACTAAGATTATGAATGGAATGTGCCTCGCGCTGGCTGTTATAATTTAATTTTAAATACTTATAGATTTCCAAATTAGATCTTGACAATTTTAATCACATGTGCCAAAACATAAACAATAATACGACCAAAAAGAGAAACACGTCCAGCGATCCAAGTACTATCTTTCCCGTCGAGTCTTTCCCGTTTATTTTTAAAGTTATTTTTATCCGAATGAGAACTTTTCTATCTACTTATATCTATAAAATCTTTCAGAACTGCTCGCAATAGACGCAAAATGCACTCGGTTTTAATTTTATTAATATACAACTTGTTATTTGAAATACCTAAGTAGTTTAAAATATAAATTATTTCAAATTGACGTGTTTCACAACCCGTTTTTAACGTGTTTAACATATTTAACATCCCAGAGAAATACAGTAATAGGAAACCCTAATGCCTGTAATATGTCATAGTTTTATGTTCGTAGGGACAAGTTAAGAGCTCGGGTAACCCTCGAAATTCTCATACATACGTAATACCAAAATCATTTTGTCATACGAAAATATTTAACATGTTTGAGTTATTTTTCAGCATAAAATAGTAATTACCTAGGTTCCTGAACAAAAATTAACTTCAAAATATTTAAACACTAAAAAAAAATTTTTTTGCGTATAAATTTTTTTTACTAAATTTACTACTAAATATTTAAACACTAAAAAATAGAGTAAAACACTAAAAAATTTATAAATAATTAGTAAATTTACTACAAAATATTTTAATACTAAAAAATATTTTTTCGATTTGAAATATTTTGTAGTAAATTTGCTATTTTTTTATATAATTTTTAGTGTTTTACTCTATTTTTTAGTGTTTAAATATTTAGTAATGAATTTAGTAAAAAAAAATTTTACATTAAAAAAATTTTTTTAGTGTTTAAATATTTTGAAGTTAATTTTTGTTCAGGAACCTAGGTAATTACTATTTTATGCTGAAAAATAACTCAAACATGTTAAATATTTTCGTATGACAAAATGATTTTGGTATTACGTATGTATGAGAATTTCGAGGGTTACCCGGGCTCTTAACAACCGTAGCGATTTTCGTCATATACCGTACGTCAAATTTACAAATTTCTAACTTCTAAGTCGGCATACTCTATAATAATTCTGTTTAATATGTCCGGGTGTTCTCTACTGTTTAATATTATACAATTGTATGCGTTGCGTCATCGTAGTCACGACAGTTTTGACTTGGTGTGCGCCACACGATAGACACAACTGTTTAATTTGACTTGTCTATGTGAAACAAGACTGTCTAACTACAGTCGTGTCTCCGATGTGCGGTCGCACTTACTCAATAACTTATGAAGTCTTCTTAGCCGTGATAGTTTTCCTTTTAAATTCAGCATATTTCCTACTCCCGTGAATTTTTTCACGGGACGCAACGTTTAGCTGCTAGAGAGGGGAGACACTGGACCCTAACGATATTTTCCACTTTAAGACTTAATATTTTACAAATGGATCCATAAATCGGAAAATGATCTACGAATACTCATAATATTTTTAAAAAAACCTATCCAACGACACCCCACACGATGGGGAGGGCGTGAAAAAAAAATCAACTCCGCTTGATGTGTAGGGCCTCGTACCATAAAAAATATATTTTTTTAATATTTTATTAACCATTTTGTCGGCATCATTAATATGTGTATTCATGCCAAATTACAGCTTTGTAGGTCCTATAGTCTCTGAGCAAAACTGCGGATAGACAGACAGACGGACAGGCGGACGGACAGACCGAAACTAATAAGGGTTCCTTGTTGACTACGGAACCCTAAAAACCATATAAAATCCAGTAATCCAGTAATATCTGCTTTAATGGACATTATAAACCGGATAAAACTGGATTTTATGTGACACTACCAGTAAATCAGTTGAGGGACCATTTGTATTCATGGCGTGAGGGTGCGTGATGCGCGTATAAACACCATTGGACGGTAAATGATTCATTTTGTTCATTTCGCTTGCATCATCATCATCATCGCTATATCATCAATGCTTTTGAAACAGTAGTTGCCAGTGACATCCATTCTAATATCACAGTGCAGCGTTGCCAGTTTTTTTATGCCAAGTCGGGACTTTGGAACTTTTTGAGTAAAAAAGCGGGATTCTTCAGTCAAAAGCGGGACAAAATAAAAAAGTATAAAATCAAAAGTTTTTGAATTTTTATCTTTTTAGTTGCTTTAAAATAACGTTAACGTGATAATAGATAGCTAAATTAGCTAAAGAAAATCCACCCCTCTACCTCCCACACTCTTATCTTACGCACCTTTCTTTTTCAGCACGCTGCACGTACGTTCGGGTTTTCCCCGAAAAGCGGGACTGAGCCTGTCCCGCGCGGGACATTTAATTTTGATGAAAAAATCGGGACGTCCCGCCAAAATCGGGACGTCTGGCAACGCTGTCACAGTGCAGTGTATTATAAAAATAAATGCGAAAGTCTGGTAGGTCTGCCCAGTAAAAATCGTCACGTTAATAATAACACAATGTAAGTATAAAAAATCTTTTGGGTCGGGGATCCATGGCATTTTACCAGCCCTGCCACCCTATAGTTACGCCACTGAGTCTGTCTGTCCGTTCACTGTTACCTTTTCACGCCAAAACCATTAAGCTGATTTTGCTGAAATTTCCTATGGAGATAATTTGAGTCCCGGGAAAGGACATAGTTCATATCCCTTTTATCATACTTTTTCTCCCGGAAAAATCAATTCAACATCATCTATCACTTATCAGTTATCATATTTTTACATCACTGCATTATAATATAATATCTTTCTTTTTTAAGCAATAGTTGTTTTTCCACAAATGCAGTCAATTCAAAAATAATAGTAGCAGTCAAACGCTTCCGTAGACGAAAGATAAATGAAATTCTTGCAACCGTGGGAAAGAGATAGACATACGCGCTAGAGGGAGACAAACAAGGATTACGGATACGAATCCTGAAGGCTGAAACTTTATTAAGTCTTTTCCGCACTAAATTAAAAACGCTTACCTCCTTTGACATTCTGTGAGCCTGGTGAAAAAAGTTCAGTTATTTTCATTTAAGGCAGGGATTAATCTCAATCCAAAACGATAACCTTGCACACAACCAAAGACCAATCTTTGGAAATAAATATTAAGAAACAAAATTGTTCGGTTCAGAAGATTTTAATATAGATTTACTAACAATTTATTGAAATAAAATGTATAATTATCTCAGTTAATACTTATATTTCGATGAATTCGATTTTTGTCGGAGGTGAGTTTGTAAATTAATTACAGCCAAAGTATTACGTTTTATAAAAAAATTATGTTTTATATAAATGCTTTATATCTCATATGTTTACATTTCGTTATTATATTGGAACTAAGTAAACCGGGAGTCACGGAATAACAAATTGGGGTTTATCCTCGCCTTAAGAGTTAATAATGTATGCTTCAGCATGATTGTGCTAGCACATATTATAATTTATAGGCCTCAAAGAAAAGCGACGTGAAATAACGGTGAAGTCGGAGGAGCCCAACAATTTTAAGTTGCTAACACAGCGCAAATTTTCGGTCATAAGCGGCTTACTACCAGGTGGCAGCTGTATATAATCGGTAGAGCGCTCTTATTTGTTCTCTATTCTCTAATGTCAATTTAACTAGGCTGGCTGACGGCTATCTCGCTTACACCCACACATGCTGGGCACGTGTAAATGAGACAAACTATCATTCAAGGTATACGAAAAGTTTTCCGTGGTTATTTGTAATTTCTATCCCATGTTCTTGTTATTTGGTTGTCTCCCGGACTATAGCGCTCTGGACTATAAACATTGAGATTTTATTAAGAATCATATTATCGACGATGCAGAGTTCTGAAATTTATATTCTTATACCCAGCGAATAAGCAGTAATGCAGAGGGTAAAGACTCCCATACTGGGGAAAGCGTTATAAAGTTCAAATGTCAAAGTTACATAATTATTTTAAGCTATTTTTACAGCTATTTTGTATTAGCTTTCACATAAATCCATACTAATACTGTAAATGCGAAGCTGTGTCTGTCTGTCCCCTCATCACGCACAAATCGCTGCGACGATTTTGAAGAAAATTGGTATGGAGATACTTTGAGTCCCGGGAAAGAACATACGATATTTTGTATCCCGGTAAAATGTACGGTTCTTTGCGATAAACGTATTTTTGACGAAACGGAGTTCCGATAGTCATTTAGTTAGTGAATATTTTATACTTTATAAAACCTCATAAACAAGAAGCAAACTTGGAATAAATTCTCAACTCAAAAATATTATGCAACACATTACCAGAATCTGATGGCAAATTTTGACGGCAGATTTCTATTTAAAAATATCCTTGATCATTATTTATATATTCAAACAAAAACAAAGGATCAAAATGTTTTATTCCAATTAGGGGGTATTGCTAGAGTCAATTTACTTTCTCACTTTTTGCCATTAGATTCTGGTAAAATAAGTAAACACATTTTACATAAAGAGCACCAGCCTTTCAAATTACACCCTACAGTATGTTCCACCTTTTTACTCCGAATTTTACGACCTAAAGGAAAGTACAAAATTACGAAGACAAAATTTCACTGGAGAATCGTAATTGATTAAGACAGGCGGAGTTTTAATTTTAAATGATCATGAGTTTAAATATTTCTCTTTAGAATATTAAAGCAGCTTCCTTTCTTTGAATTTTTGCGTTTGTTTTGGTGTCACCACATATTTTGTGGTGTTACGTTGTTTGCATAACGTTTGTTGCGAATTATTAATATTATATAACGTGTTGCTCTATTTTTAATTTTTTTACTTGTAGAAAAAGTACAGGATATAAACAAAAAAAGTCACAAAGTGTTACTGTCAGCAGTATTCTGTTGGTGTAAAAGAGCTTCGCTTTTTCTTCGCTTTGCTCTTTTATATATCGGAAGAGTAGATCTTGTAGCCTCTAAGTGTCTAAACACACTATGCCGAAGTTTTTATATTTATTCCATCTGCAATGTATTTTAAATTACCGATGACACACTATGCCGAAATTCCGTCGCGTCGTATTGTATGCGTTTGACATTGCTGACGTAATCATGCCGAACTTCCGCTCGGGGCTTCAGCATAGTGTGTTAGACACTGTCGCCTGTCACTCTCAGACACGAACATTAATTACTCAACTGTAACTAAGATGCTCCCCCCGCGGAGATTCCGTAATTTATTATTATTATCTCATAATTTGAAAACTACAAAAATATAATTTAAAATACAGCAATAATCTTCAGCATGTGAACATTCCTTTAACCGTTATTAATTTACTATTTTCGTCAATTATACTCATGATATTAGCTTCCAAAGTAATACCAATTTATTAAAATTCAAGCGTACTTTATTAATGAAGATTTTGACATAAGCTATACCTTATTTATTTCTGTCAAACTCTTCATTTAATTACAGTTAAGTAATTATTATTCGCATTACGTACACACACTTACATCTGATATTGTCTACCAATAAGTAATTTTAAACTATGCTTTAGGAGGATTTGACAAAGCATTTCGTCGTAGAATCTTATCGAACTATCTCACGCCATTGTCTTGGGGATAAATGAGTTATATCTAATGTATAGGATATTGCCCCTTAGACCCTTTAATACAGGGTGTAACAAAACAAAGTGTAATATTTTAGGGTGTATAATACAAGGTGTAACAAACCTAAGTGATAATACTTTAGGGAGTGTACGTGTTCCTCCTAGAGCGTTCAATGTTAAAGTTGCAGCGCTGACGACCAAATTTTTTTTTCACTTTTGTATGGGCCATGGGGAAACTCATGGCGCTGGGGCACTTGCCCATACAAAAGTAAAAAAAAAGTTTGGTCTTTCAGCGCTGCTACTTTCACATTGAACTCTCTACAAGGAACACGTATACACCCTAAAGTATTATCACTTATTTTTGTTGCACCCTGTGATGGTGATCTATCAACGCACAGCCTAAACCACTGGACGGATCGGGCATGCAGGTAGATGTTATGACATAGGCATCCGCTAAGAAAGGATTTTGATAAATTCCAACCCCAAAGGGTTAAAATCCCTAATGAAAGTGTGTATATAATAATACTTCTTAACGCGAGCAAAGCCGCGGGCAAAAGCTCGTTCCCTTATTAAGAGTTTACTGTGAGAATAGTAGCGCTAAAAGAATAGTAGTTTCTGTGTTTTGTATAAGCAAGTGTCGTGGACTATGTGGAGTAAATGAATTCGGGCATACAAAACATAAGAAAAGCTTACTCTTTCAGCGTTGTTACTTTTACAGTGCCATACAACTGTACAGTGTACAGTCTACATACCAGACTCATACATGCCCTAAAGTATAGACAGCTATTCTGCCGTCCTTACGAAAACTGTAATGCACAAGTCGAGTTGGAACAAATTGAGTTTTCTCAATGTATGTAAAACAAATTGTGTTTTATAACTTCAACTAGCGACCCGCCCCGGCGTCGCACGGCTAATATATAGCCACTGAAAAATTATTAAAATCGATAGCCTATCATCTTTTACGTGGTCTACTTCTTACCTGTGCCAAATAACATAAAAATTGCTCCAGTAGTTCGCGAGATAAACCCTTTCAAATAATTTCTCCCGTTTTTTTCCACATTCTCTTATGCGTCGTCTTAGCGTGAAAAATATGGCCTATAGCCTTCCTCAATAAAGTAGCTATCTAACACTGAAATAATTTTTCAAATCGGACCAGTAAACCTGAGATTAGCGAGTTCAAGTTAGCCCTTTCAAATAATTTTCCCCGTTTTTCCACATTTTCCTGTATTTCTTCGCTTCTATTAGTCTTAGCGTAATAAAATATAGCCTATAGACATCCTCGTTAAATGGGCTATTTAACACTGAAAGAATCATCAAAATACGTTGCGTAGTTTTAAAGATTAAAAGGAACAAAGGGACATGAGGGAAAAAAGCGACTTTGTTTTATAATATTACTAGCTGTCCCGGCAAACGTTTCTTTGCCATATTATATTAAGTATATCGCCCGTATTATTTTATTAAATTAGTGACTAAAATATAAGTATATCACCATGGCAACGTCCATCGCTATCCCGTGACCCGCGTCGCATAAACAATGGTCGCTCTTTATAGACAAATAATTTGCAATAAAATAAAATTGCGACTATAATTTGAGATTTAAACTATCCTATCTCTCAAGTTGGATCGAACTGCACATGGTGTGCGAATTTTATTATAATCGGTTAAGTGGTTTAGGAGTCCATTGAGGACAAACATTGTGACACGAGATTTATATATATTAAGATGTATAGATAGATAGATATAGTATAAGCCTTTAGTTTACTTATAACAACACCCCTACGTCCAGAGCACCATATTTTATACCTCCGATATCGATCCGATTCTCATGATATCGCTTCCGATTCGTTATTCGAATAACGAGAATAGATCCCTCTCACGGTCCAGCGGAACTAATATCGGTGGACATCGCGACAGTCGACTGTTTACCCTGGCACTGCCGCCGGGATATTACTGGACTGAATACGTCATCATTATCGTCAGAATCATCGTCACCATTATCATCGTTTTTGTTACATCATGTAGTGTCATGGAAAAGAAATGCCTTTTGCAGTTTTAGGGTTCAGTACACAAAGGGTAAAAACGGGACCCTATTACTGAGACTTCGATGTCTGTCCGTCTGTCTATCCATCTGTCTGTCCGTCTGTCTGTCCGCCTATCTGTCTGTCTGTCTCCAGGCTGTATCTCAAGAACCGCTATAGCTAAACTTCTGAAATATTCGCAGATTGTGTATTTCTGTTGCCGCTACAACAACAAATTATACTAGTCAGAGAGCCCTAGAACAATTTTTTTTTATTACTATATTAACAAGCGAATTTTTTGTGAGTAGCATCATTTTGATAAGACAAACAACTTTTTTATCTGTGAAAAATCTTGAAAGTAGTATCTAACAGAGATAGAAAGGATTTCATACTTTGATTTGATGGTCCTAAAATATGGATTGTTCTGTTTGTTACTCTTAAATTATATAACTATTATCCTACCAATATACTTGCATCCCATTTTGACAGGGAAGTTGGATAAATATAAAAACGTCTGTTCTTGATTGGCTAATTGTTTTAACGTCAATAAAAAAGTCTAATCTTTTTGGTTTCTTATTGGCGTCAAGATTAGCATATAAAAAATGTAATAATAAATAATTAATATTATAACTCAATCAAAGAACTAAGAAATCGGGTATTAGGCGGAAGCGAACGAGGGCGAAACAATGCAGCGTTAAGACGCATGCGCGTACAACTCTGTGTTGTTCCATTTTGATTTGAAAGGCATGCCCGAGAAACTATTTTTTTAAATACGGGTCAAACGAGCAAACAGGACACTAGAAAGCAACTTCCGTCGCCCATGGACACTCGCAACATCAGAAGAGCTGCAGGTGTGTTGCCGGCCTTTTAAGAGAATAGGGTAATAGGGGAGGAGGGGAGGGTAGGGAAGGGAATAGGGTAGACGATTGAGCCCTGCGGCGAAACACAGCGCAAGCTTTCACGCCGGTTTTATGTGAGCCCGTGGTATTTTTCCGGTCGAGCCCATCCATTCGTGTCAAAGCATGGCTCTCCCACGGTTTAATTATATCGTGGCTATAAAGTACAAAATTCTCAGCCTATTTAAAAAATATGGAAAATAAACGTAGCAAAAGAAAATTGTCGAGACAGAAAGCTTTTCAACTTGGCGACAAGCAATAATTATAGCTGGTACGAACAGACAAAGGATTTAACGGCAATTTATATTGATTTATCTTAGAAGTACTTAATATTTCAAATTCTGATGAGAATTTATAAGGGTTGTCTGTCTAGATAGAGCGCTAACTCTATGCGAAAAAACCTTTTAATGTACTGACAAAGGAATTTATGTGTAGGGGGTTCTCCCTACATACATTTCTTTAACAATATAACCTACTACACATACATTTTAATTTGGTCGGGCCATAATAAGCCTATGGTCACGGGTTATGACTAACTTATTAATATGACTATCCCCGAAGGTATGATCAACTTTTACTCGATTAAATCAGAAGGAATATTATGATTTTTAGGGTTCCGTACCCAAAGGGTAAAAACGGGACCCTATTACTGAGACTTCGATGTCTGTCCGTCTGTCTCCAGGCTGTAACTCAAGAACGGTAATTATGTATTTCTGTTGCCGTTATAACAACAAATACTAAAAACAAAATAAATTAAATATTTAAGGGGGGCTCCCATACAACAAAAGTGATTTTTCAAACATTTTTTGCTCGGTATCAATGATGACAACAAGTAGGCACTTGAAATTTTCACAAAAGCCTTAGTTATATGTGTACTTTAATAAATAATAATAATATTTAAATAAAATAAACATTTAAGATCCTATACAAAAAACACAATTTTTGGCCTATTTTTGCTCTATAACGGTACGGAACCCTTCGTGCGCGAGTCCGACTCGCACTTGGCTGATTATTGTGTTATATTTCTTTGACATGCTCCGAACTCCCAAGCTATCTAAGCTTGTCGCGTTGGAAGCTTAAAAGGTTATATTTTAGAAATTTATAACTCCTGTCGCTACGTGTAGCACTTTTTCAGGATGTGTTAAAATTTTAAACTAGCTTCACACGTGACCTGATCGGACATTCGTAAGGCGAAGAGGAAGTAGACCGCTGGTGCAACATAGAAAATGAATTAATACTCCCTCCCATTGTGCCAAAGGGTGTGCCTACTGCCTGTCTGCTGTTTCGCATTCATTCTGGAACTGGAACATTAAACTCTGGAATGAACTGTTACCAGCAGTATTTCCGAACCTATTACGTCCTGAAACCCTTCAATAAGAGAGCGTATTCCCTCTTGAAAGGCCGGCATCGCACCTGCAGTTCTTCTAATATTACGAGTGTCCATGAGCGACGGTAGTTTCCACCGTGACCCGTTTGCTCCCTTATTTTATAAAAAAAATCTGCTGGAGACCCGTTGTTTTTTTCTCAATACCTATTAGAAGCAGTCGAGGGCACTACACTACTAGAAGTAATCGAGAACGCATTTATATTGGACTCTTTGAAAGTTCTAGAGGTGCTTCGTTTATATAGCTCGTATTAAGTTCGTGTTGTGGAACAAGGAAAGAAACAGAAGTGGCATAAAGCCTTATTCAAAACCTGAAAACTGCTATGAACAATAAAAAATTCTAGAATAGAACAGGAGAAGCAGAAGAATAGAAGAAAGAAGAAGAATAAGAATGATTAAAATAACCTAATATTGAAAGTGTGTTTTTCTGTTACTTCTTCACGCTCAAACCATTTTAAACAGATTTCCTGAAAGGTACGGAGATACTGTGAGTCCCAGGAAAGGACATAGGATCCTTTTAATCCCGGAAAAATGTACGGTTTCCGCGCGACAATACGAATTTTGGCACAACAGAGTTGCAGCCGCGTCATCTATACTGTACGCAGTGAAACATGGCGGTAGCGGTCATTGACTCCCTGTAAAAACAAACCCGCGATTGACAACATCTGACACTTCACGTTTATATAGAAGATGACAAGTTTTTGACAGGGAGTCAATGACCGCTACCGCCATGTTTCGCCGAGTACAGTATAGTAATAAACATAATTCAATCCCAATTTACTAAATGAATATAGAAATCGCTCTACGTATCTACATCTTCGAAACTCTTTCCTTTGTGCAGAAAAATCCTTACCGAAGCCATTTTTAAAGATAAGTACGGACAAACTTTATACACTCTGTATAGAAAAGTTAGCACAATAGAGTTAAGCAGATGAATTCTGTCAGGGCCGGATCGACCGCATGGCTGCACAGGGACCTGTGGATTTAAGGAGCCCCCAGCTAAGTCATGTCGTAAAAATAATTATTAAGTAAACAGATCGTGTGGTTTGCAGTCCTGTGAATCCTACGATTAATTGAATAAATTATCATTTATCACTATTAAACCAATTAAATTAATTTAATTCAAGTCTACGTTTAGATATTGGTTCTTGGAATTGACCCTAAGTAGTAGCCCAGGGCTCCCCTAAACTCACGTTCCGGCCCTGGTTTAGTCCTCTCAATGACGTATTTTAGGGCTAAGGACATCTTAGGACTAAGGGATGAGATGAAAGTCGTTTTAGATAAATCTAAAAGATTTATGAACAAAATGCCCGAATATAATCTATGATAGTGAAGTCGTAATAATTGCAAATAATTAAATCCAAATTATGACCAGTGTACACAAATATTATTATGTACCTACTTAGATTGTAAAGTGTGTTTGGACAGTATGTATGTATATTGTATATATTGTATTATTGATATTATATAACATACAGGGTGTAACAAAAATAAGTGATAATACTTTAGGGTGTGTACGTGTACCTTGTTGAGAGTTCACTGTGAAAGTAGCAGCGTTGAAAGACCAAATTTTTTTTTCACTTTTGTGTGGGGAAACTTGTGACGCTCGGGCCCTTGCCCATACAAAAGTAAAAAAAAAATGTTTTTCAGCGCTGCTACTTTCACAGTGAACTAGAGAGTTCACTGTGAAAGTAGCAACGCTGAAAAACATTTTTTTTTTACTTTTTCTACAAGGCACACGTATACACCCTAAAGTATTATCACTTATTTTTGTTACACATGTCAAAGCGCACGGCCGTGCGCCGCCAAGTTCCAGCAGGCCGCGCGCATGCCGTGCACTATTGACCCCCCTGTAGCTCAGTAACTATTGCAAGTACAAAGATAAAATTATACGTACGTAATCATGTACTAGTGCTTACGCAATATACCAAATTTCATAGATATAGCGTTGTTACATTCTGAAATATGTCCTTGTAAAAATAGCTAATTTTGGCACTCACTCACTGACCGGTAACAAAAAGCCACTTCCAATTGTCCTAGCGCTATGAAATTTGGCACACAGGTTGGGTTTTATATGTAGATTAACAAAAAATTGAGAAATTTAAGAAATCGGTCAAGCGTGAGTCGGCTCATCTACGAATTTTAGGAAAAATTTCTTATGTAACAGTGAATACATGTGGGAGGAGGAGAGAAGGGTTTAAAAATATTGTCATGTATAATGCACACTGTATAGCTTATAAATAAATACTGCTACCTTAAAAATTTCACTCCTATTGATAGGTTAACAAATACCACTAGCGCCATCTATCGAAAATATTGTTTATAAAATACTTTCAATAGATGGCGCTAGCAAAGTTACTTTAAAAACGCAGAATGACTTAGATTAACAATACATGCGGGTGTGGCACAATAAAAATAGACCGTACGATTTCTCGAAAAAAAGTATTGAAATCCCACCAAAAACATACCTGTAAAAATGGGGCCAAGTTCCTATTGGTTAATTATTCGCCTTAAAAAAGAGTTTAAATCCAATCCAATGCCAAGTTTAGATGCACTTCAAAATCGATCATAATCATCATCATTAACAGCCTGATCCTTAATACTTCTAAATTGGAACTTGGCAGGTTTTTATGATATACGTAGCATTTGATTAATTGCATAATTAAATTTAATATTGGTATTTATGTAATCAAATCATGGTGCCAAGTTCAAATTTAGAAGTATTAAGGATCAGGCTGTTGATGATGATGATTATGATCGATTTTGAAGTGCATCTAAACTTGGCATTGGATTGGATTTCAACTCTTTTTTAAGGCGAATAATTAACCAATAGGAACTTGGCCCCATTTTTAACAGGTATGTTTTTGGTGGGATATACAATATACATACATACTGATATAGATTATATGAACATTTTAATCCAGCGATGGGGATTGTCCATTTTTTTTAATTTTGCTCATTACCAAAAATGGGGGTCCACGAAAATTGTAGGCGTGGGTCCATGTAAAATTTGGTTAGCAGTGAAGAACTTTTATGTAGGCTTGATTTCTCTTATTAGAAAGCATAGGCTAAGGTTTAGGTTTTAGGTACTGTTTCCACGCGATGAATGAATTTTGGCGCAACGGAGCAGCGGGTTGTACCTAGTTTTTCATAAGCGGTTCAATATCGGTCTAACAAAGGGTGTATCGTCATAGAATTCCCTTTTCTATATTGACGACTTTTGTATACATTTCTATACATTTTCAGCCTGTATATGTACTATTCTATACACATTCAGCATGTATACAATTCGTGACTACCTTTATACACTCTTTATCTAAGGAATGTAGTAAATTAACAATTAACCCTGTTCAATTTGGCGGCCGCCATTTGCGGTGACATTTTATGTGACAGTTATACACAATATGGCCGACCCTAATTGGATTGGTGATTGAAAAATTTCTCTAATAATTCAAGGTTCATCATCATCACTGCAGGGACATAGAAGGGTTTAGTTAAGGGTTAATTCAAGGAGGAATAGATTAATTCCTGTCGGCAGACTTCAGCATGGTGTTTATGTGCGTGCGACTAGATATTAATTATTATGTAAGTATACCAATTATTATAATTGCATAAGTTGATAAAAAATGTTATGCAATAGATTTACCGCGGCAGTCACCGACTGCTACACTTATTTTTTTCCTAATGAGATGTAGCCTACATAATATTATTATTTATTATAGTCCGCACCACACCGGAATGGCAGCGGCGAGGCGAGCACTTTCAGTGTCATATGATTTTAAACTACATCTCAATGTTTAAACTTTATCAGCCGCGCGAGCGGCCGTAGACTTCTTAAGCGATACTATGTATTACAGTAATGAAGATAAAGTTTAAAATCTTATAACATTGAAAGTGCTCGCCTCGCCGCTGCCCCGGTGTAGCGCGGCCCTTATAATTTTGGGCATATTTAGTACACAGGACCTTTTTCTACACGCGGAGGAGCGGGATCAAAATCGCACCACGTCCTCCGCAGCGCTTGCCGCTTCCGGCACCACATCCCCGCAGTCTTCACCGAGAGGCTCCCCAGGCATCGGGGGAGCCTATCTCCTCGGGGCCTATATTGTGGGTGGTGATCCCCCGATCAACCGCCCACAGGCCTACGCTTCAACCTCCATGGCGCGGGTGACTTCACTCGCCCCGACCTTATCGGTTCCAGGACGCTTCCGCGTCCGAGCCTTGGCTAAGGTGTTAAAAAAGGCTAGGGAGCCTTTTTCTAGGGAGCCTCCCGGCATGAGGCAGAAGCGTAAGGCCCCTGCCTTACGCTTCTGCCTCTTGCCGTCTGTGATACAGCCGTTAGTCCCCAGCACGTGGCAGCTCGCCCTGCTGAGCTCTGCGCAGAAAAAACAGCTAGGTTCCTCCACGCAGTCGGCGGCTTCCCGCAACGGAAGCAATTCCCGCTACGGTCTACCGGGGCCTGGCAGCTCAGTGCCAGGTGGCCGGTGTCCAGACATCCGTAGCACCGCTTTGTCCTCGCGGCCAGCAACACCACCTTTGCCAGGACCCATCCTACCTGCAGCCGCCCAGAAGTTACTAACTTCTTGGCGGCAGCCGTGGGGACATGGAGCCACACGCTTCGTGCGCCCCTGGAGCCCACCGTAATTCTGCACGACCGGATGTCGGTGGCCGGGCAGCCGCCTTCTTTTAATACACAGGACCTAGTCCAACATACCTACCCTCGTACAAAAAAGCTACCCAAGCAATTCGAGCCAACATGATCAACAGTACGACATTATAAAACGAAACCTACGTTAACGAAACCTACATTATAAAAAGAATCCTAAAATTACAATTAAAAAATATCTCTGGAAAATGATTACGAAGCGTTTTCCGGTGAAAAACTCCACTGAGCCTCGCTTTAGCCGTTTAACTGACTTTGTGAAAATTATGATCATATAAATTAACTTGGCATTATGATCAGGGCCGGATTTTTTATGAGGCCACTTTAATTATTAAAAGTATTTTTTTATAAAATTTTCCCTGGCATTGTTTTGAAATTAATAAAAAATGTTTAACACGCGTTTGGACATGTGACCTGATTAAAAATTTGTAAGACGACATCTCAATGTAAGACGACAAGAAATTACACAGGGCGGTGCAGCTTTGGAGAAAGTAATATTATTTGTACCTTTTAACAAAAATGTATGCCTACTTCCACTATTTCGTTTTCTTTTTTGTCGACTACGGCACTGAAGGGCACGAGTTACACTAGGCTACTGTTAAAAATGTTAAAGTTTGTAAGAATGGATGTTTATTACCCTTTCACAGAAAACGGATTTATGGGTCTGACAATGCGAGCTTTCGAGTAAGAAACAGTTTTTTCTCACCTCCGGGCGGAAAACGTCAACTTTCTTCCCGCTGCGCTTACCGATGTTGCCGTTTTCCGCCTCCGTCGATGAGAAAAATAGTATACGCATTACGCACCATGGGCAGTAAATAAGAAAGCCTCAGATCACGTGTTTGACCTCGGCTTTGCCTCGGCCAACAATTACTTACATGTGATCTGAGACAATATTCCTTAATTTCCTGCCCTAGGTGCGTAATGTACTATTCCGATCGCGAAGCAGTATTTTAAATGTAAAATGAACTTCATTTTTAAGTTGAATAAAATTGGGATCAGACGTTAAAGTTCCCTAACTTCAAGACTAGAAACAGCTAGAAACTTCTTTTATTCTTTTCGACATTTTCTTTCACGCTTAGATCCCATTTCACTAACGTCTGTTAAAGTTAATCCATACTAATATTATAAATGTGAAGTGTGTCTGTCTCTTTGTTAACTCTTCACGTAAAAGCCGCTAACCGATTTGGCTGAAATGCGCCAAAATTCGTTTATCGCGCAGGAACCGTACATTTTCCGGGATAAAAAGACGTATCCTATGCGCTTCACCATACCAAACAGCAAAATCGGTTCAGGGATTTGGGCGTGAAGAAGTAACAGACAAAAAGTTTGACAGACAGACACACTTTCGCATTCATAATATTAGTAGGTATGGATTTCGTTCTAAATTAAAGTAATCAAATCTCTAAGATTCCAGTCATTAATCTTCCACGTCCGTCCTTGAAACTTTATAATAATTAATTATTCTAAATACTACACTCTACAGCGGTTACCAAACTTTTTGTAACTGAACCGTACCGTACGTTTATACTGTGTGCATGATTTCGTTTTTTAACCCCCGACAAAAAAGAGGGGTGTTATAAGTTAGACGTGTCTGTCTGTGTGTATGTCCGTGGCATCGTAAGTACACACCAAACCCGCCGGCCCGGCAGCACGAACCCGGCGGGTTAAGGTGACACCGCGTTAAAGTAAAAAACCGTGTTGGATACGTTTTAGATTGCTTGTTTTCAAGCAATGGAACAGCAAAAAATGGAAAGGGCGCAAAAGACAAAATGGTTTTTGTCGCGTAATTTAAAAACCATAAATACATTTCATATAAGCTATGGGCAAATTAAAGTGTATGCTTGAACCGATCTATGTAATGCAAGCTTAAATCACTCTTCTTTGTTGGCAAAATAGGAATCCCTTTTTTACAGAGATCTTTTTGATTAATTATCAATGATATTATATAAAAAAACTCAAAGCAGATATGTTACTACCGCGCGCGTTGTGAAGACTTAAATACGACCCAATTGGGTCGTTTTTTATTTAGTCTGTCTCTTTTATGTAAATGACATTTCGTATCTTTTGTTTCACTTATCTGTCAAAGTCCAATTTTGAATTTGAAAATTATTCGGAAGAGATTTAAGCCGGAAAATAATATTAACGTAACAGATCTGTATAAGTAAAATATCATTGTTAATTATAGTAACTATTTAAAAAGTTGACCAATCGTGTTATGCTATGGGTAATTCAAAGACAAAGACAAATGATGAATGATGACATAATGAAAAACAATGAAGTATAAACTTTAATTTCTTAGCTTTAGTAATTGCTGAGAAAAATCGATATCGCTACAGCCAAATTATCAAGGCGTCACCTTAATGCCGGCGGGCAAACCCAGCGGCTTCTGAATATTGCAATTCGGACGCCAGCCCGGCGGCATGAACTGGTGGCTTCTGAATGATTGACAATTTTGTTTGTATCAAGTTTGTTTAAGCTCCGGCCTTGCCCGGCGGGCGTGTAGACAGCTGTAGCCTCCAAACGAGTGACCGATTTTAATCTAGTTTTTTTTTTTAAGCTGATATTAGCTAGCGTGTTCTTAGCTATATTTTATCATCATCAGACCGCTCAGTGCTGAAAAATTTCGAGTTTGATCTACATATATTTTTGAATCGCGGGTTGTTTTTAAATTTCATTATTTAACGTTACCCACAAAGCAAGAGGTGATGCAGGACATACAGACAAACACATTCGTAAATAATATGTGATCGAAGCATTCGTATTTAAAATATTAGTATGGATCACAAAGTATAAGATTTGGTATCTCGTCTCAAGCTTTTTACCATAGCTCCTTTAAGTTGTTTTTTTTTGTAGAGCAGACATTCGTGTAGGTGGCATATTAACAGAGTAGATGGAATTGTGATATTAACATCAGTAAATTAACTGTACTTATGCTAAGGATTAGTGCACACTGTGACGCAACGCAAAGCGGCAAATCAAAACTGAAGCTGAATGAAACTAACAATAAAAAAACTTGGTCCACAGAGAAATTAGTTTACCGTGGAAGAACCAAACAATTTTCTAGCATAAAACTATGTACCGTTTATCGAGTTTTAAATTTCATCTTAAGGTCACAGCACACATATAAACTCGGAAAGGGATCGTCACCGTATCGCCTTTCGCCTCGCCGTCAACCAGGCGTCTACCAGGCGTAAACCTAACGTATGCACGTAACCAAAGCGTATCAGTAGCGCCTGCACGTCAACTCGGCTACGGCTAGGCGACGCCTCGCTTACGGCTCGGGGAAGGGGAAAGGGGCAAGGGTGGACGAAGAAACGTAAGCTGCTTGAGTACGGAGAGATGTAAGCACGGCGACGACGAGCCGTACGCGGGTGGATGACGAGCCGTAAGCGGCAAACAATATTGAACGGATCGAGGCGATACGGTGCCGATCCCCTTCCGAGTTGATATGTGTGCTGTGACCTTTAATCGGCTAAGCGGTTTAAGCGCGAAGAAATAAAAGCATGACATAACTTTTGCAATATAATAATATGAATAGTTGCTTTTAGCAATGAGACGTTTTAGTCCAGTTTTTTTTTTCTTTTTTTATGAAACGTTCCAAAGATTTTAATTTTTTAACCATTTGGCTGAAGTGTGAAGAGGTTACAGACAGAGATACTTCACAAAATATAGTTGTAAGAATGGTTATACTTCAGTTACCTTTTTTTATTTATTTCTTTATTTAAATCAGGCATCTTGACCCATCCATACTTCCATATCCATACTAATATTATGTGTCTGTAAGTGACAAGTAAGTAAGTGTAAGTGTGTCTGTCTGTCTGTTACCTCTTCACGCCCAAACGGCTGAACCGATTTTGCTAAAATTTGGCATGGAGATTGGAGATACTTATGCTGAAGTCCCGGGAAGGGACATAGGATACTTTTTGTCCCGGAAAAATGTACGGTTCCCGTGCGATAAACGAGTTTTGGCGCAACGGAGTTGCGGGCGTCATCTAGCATTATACGAGTATATACCTTAATGACTAACATACATTACATAATAATTCGCACCTTTAAAGTAAAACCGTGACAAAACAAAATTATCAAATTTTACAGGGGAGCAAATATTAGAAAATGGTCACTGTTTTTTCTAAATAAAATCTGAGTTCAGGGGTTTTTAAAGATATTTAATGAGTTTATGTGATAGATCTCTTTTAATATTATGACTTGCCATTTTAAAAAGTTTATTATAATATTTACAGCTTTATTTATTTTGATTTATATTTTTATAGTAACACTTTACCACTAATTTTTTGTTAATTATTGTAAGTGCAACTAATGTTACTAAACAAAAAAAAACTATTAAAACTTCATAATTTAACATGAAGTTAAGAAGAAGTATCTTACCGTCTTAACTTTTAACTATTTTATCCTTTTACATTTTAAAACACTTTGACTGAAAGCAGATCAACTGAAAATAGCAATAAAATAAAAATAAAAAACCAATAAACATAGTAACAATCACAGCCTCATTTATATTTCCATGAGAGGTAGCTGTTTACCTACTTTGAGCTAACAAAAGTAATGTTCACTTCTATCACTTAATTTTAGATTAATGAGTCAAATTTATTGACATAATATTAATAATAAAAAAAATGTTACACTCTAGAGATAAACCTTATTGGATTAATCTCTAAAAAAATAAAGGCAAACTGTGACTATACAAATTGTAACATACCATTAATGAAATTGAATTATTTAAATTGCGTAATTTCATAACACGAAAAATGTGTCTAAACAAATTGAAACACTTTACCTATTCAAAAAAGAAAACAACAACTTAGTTTTTTGTGACTTCAAACCGTATTTATCCAAATAACCACACTGTTGTTTAAAACTTCCGTCATCACTTTATCACGATCATGTTCTTATTGGTATAGACACGATATTGTAATTATCGACCCGATCATAACTCGGTTTAGTACCGCTTTGATTTACCGCTAGATGGCGCAAAACACAACATTTTGCAAAAAAAACAAGTTAATCTTGTAGTTTACGTTTATTTTAGATAGATGGCATTGATACCTCAATTTATGAAAAATTTCGTTTAGTAACGGTTTTACTTTAAAGGTGCGAATATGTATATAACATAATTTTTGCAATTAAACGATAAATTCAAAATGCTTTCCAAAGATTTGAAACGCTGATTTGTAAAACGCAGCGTCGCGTCTCTGTGTGTCCTGACCCTGTCACGTCTGTCGATTGACTCACTTATTATAATTGATTGCCTTGTAACTCAACACGCGACGATTTCGGCGCCCTATATTCGCAAACCAATAAAATACGAATGATAACTGAAACAAATAAGTCAGCAGAATAACCCACTAACAAATTTTGTGAGGGCTCACGTCGTCACACCTTGACTGACTGATGATAACATATCTATACGTGGGAGAGCCATGCTTCGGCACGAATGGGCCGGCTCGACCGGAGAAATACCACGTTCTCACAGAAAACCGGCGTGAAACAGCGCTTGCGCTGTGTTTCGCCGAGTGAGTGAGTTTACCGGAGGCCCAATCCCCTACCCTATTCCCTTCCCTACCCTCCCCTATTCCCTTCCCATCCCTACCCTCCCCTATTACCCTATCCCCTTTTAAAAGGCCGGCAACGCACCTGCAGCTCTTCTGATGCTGCAAGTGTCCATGGGCGACGGAAGTTGCTTTCCATCAGGTGACCCGTTTGCTCGTTTGCCTCCTTATTTCATTTAAAAAAACATCTATACATATTATAAAACAAAGTCGCTTTTTCCCTTATGTCCCTTTGTTCCCTTTAATCTTTAAAACTACGCAACGGATTTTAATGATTCTTTCAGTGTTAGATAGCCCATTTATTGAGAAGGCTATAGGCTATATTTTATCACGTTAAGACTAATAGGAGAATTTGGGAAAAACGGGGGAAATTGTTTGAAAGGGCTTATCTCGCGAACTACTGGAGCAATTTTTATTATTTGGCACATATAAGAAGTAGACCACGTGAAGGATCATAGGCTATCGTTTTAATCATTTTTCAGTGGCTAAATATTTTATACCCGTGCGACGCCGGGGCGGGTCGCTAGTATAAATATAGATTACTGTGTTAAAGCACAAATCTTGCTTGCAAAGCTTGAAACTTTTTCCTAAAGTGTACCACAAAATGTACAGGTTGTGCATGGGATATACTAAGCCTCGCTTCGCTCGCACCGATAAGGCGCTCGTAGACAGCTAAAGAGCATAGAGCAGTGCTGTAGGTCCCCCTGGAGGGTTAATAGGTACGAAGCTTCTGTATGGGATCCACAGAGGTCTAAAATTATTTTCAGTAAAAATAAGATTAATATAGTAAGTAGGAGAGTCTTCACAAAATCATTTATTCATACATGTATGAAAAAAATCAAAGTGCCGCGAAATATTTTTTCATACCACACACACAAATAAATTTGGAGAACACTGGCATTGATGTGCAGATACGTGGAGGGAGTCCCGTGTTTGTTAGATCCGGGACATCCCTCCTTTATACGGCTGAAGGCGAACCGCAGGTGGTTTTAGTGAGTAGGAGTCTCACATACCCCCGGGGAGCTTCAGCTAACTGAGGCACATCCCCAACCCGGGGGACCCATGATGGGTTTCCCCTGCGCATCAAAAAGAAAAAGATGTGCAGATACCCAAAATAAATGTTTTGTATTGCCAAATTCTTTTTAAGATAGTTGTCTTGTTGTAGTATGTCTTAAGTGCACGCACACGCAAACGCACACACACACACACACGTAAAATTTATTACACCCCTCTTTTTTCGTTTAGGGTTTCAAAACCCCTATCACTCACGCATTATGACACAAAAATGCTTTTTCCTGTAAAACACCGTTCATGTATTCATAAAAATTGATGGATGAATTCCGTTCAAATTGTATTTCAATTTGAAAGCTTTTTGCAATTTTATTTTAAAACGAAATAGTTTTGGTTGGAGAATAAACGAAAAATAATTTTATGCAGAACTGATGACGCCCGCAACTTTTACAGAATTTGTTTATCAAACGAGAACCGTACATTTTTCTGGGATAAAAGTATCTTATATTCTTTCTCGGAATTCAAAGTATAATACGAAATTTCGACAAAATCGGTTCAGCGGTTTGGGCGTTAAGAGGTAACAGATAGACAGACACACTTTTGTCTTTACCTCTGTCGGACCATTAATGCTGCATATAACCACGATTGTCATGAATCATATGATTGGCACCATGATTGCAAGCATGTTCATTGTACTATCAGAGAAGTTGATTCCTACAGGCATATGGGGGACCTATAACGTACGTTGGTCGCGTTACGTCAAACCCAGCCGACAGATACAAGTAACAGTAGTTTGTCGTCCATCTTTTCTTTCTGCTCTGTATGCAAGCTCACAGATAGCTCGAGAACGACTGAGTTCAGAAAAAGTCTGGCGCAAGAATCGGATGTGTATCGAGTAAATACGATCAGATTATCTGATCAGACTAACGGAAACAAAATCTGACGTGTATTCCCAGCCTAAATTGACATGATCCGACCAAATGACGTTGGTCCGTCAACTATCTAGGAATCAATTTCCTTGATGGTACAATCGTCGTCGATCATCAGCATAGTCGAATGTGCCTTTCTACATGTACCTAATATTGCATTTGTCCATCATGGTCTAACACCGGTCGTTATATGATAACAAAATATCTTTAAACGTGATTAACACGAAAATGGGTATCATTATGTAGTAAATAAAGTTAAATTCTGAATCGCTATTTTAAATGCATGTCAGTGTGAGCTTGACCCTAAAACTTATGTAACCGCTAGCCGGATATCCAGCTTGTTTGCGCGGTTTAACACAAGGAATATATTCTATTTTCAAAATTGTCAGCCAAGCGAACAGTGAACACAGATTTAAATTCTGAAACTTTAGCAGAGAGTAGTTTCAACTCCCTCAGGCGTTTCAACCACTTTCAGCCCCTAATTTTGGTCACGAGCCTATTTACCGAAATATATAATAATTATCTGCATAAATTAACATAATGATCTACCCGAAGCTGGTTCAGAGAGGCTGGGAGATTGTTATTTCACGATAAAGGACCCCAAACGCTTCTCTCCCTAATTAATCTGTGTCCTATTTCAGATCACAATGACGTTTATACTTTTTAAAACCTGTGGAAGTGGTAAGCTGTGACATTTTATAGACCGAATTAAAAATTTATTTCTTACAAATATGGTTTGATTGATTCAAGATTCAAGTGCAGATTTTAGTTTTGATACTGCACCTAAAACGGCCCATTCACTATCATGCATTGCAGTCCGCCGTGCAGGCCTGCAACACCCTGCCTGCACGGCGGACTGCAATACAGGATAGTGAATGGGCCCTTTTACAGAATAAATTAAAAGTAACGAAATCAAACCGCCAAGAAAAAAATATGATGTCCATTCTCGTTTCAATTTATATAATAATATAATAATAAATGCGAAATTTCAATTTATATAATAATAAATGCGAAAGTGTGTCTGTCTGTCTGTCTGCTTGTCTGTTCCCTCTTCACGCCAAAACTGATGAACTGATTTAGCTGAAAGGCAGGGAGATACTTTGAGTCCCGGGAAAGAACAAAGGGTACCTTTTTTCCCGGAAAAATGTACGGTTCCCGCGCGAATAACGAATTTTGGTGCAACGGAGATGCGGGCGTTAACTAGTATATTAAAACGTATAATTTATTAAGATTCCTGAACTGGTACACTTAAATATTGCTGATGATTTCTTGAAAACAAGGTTTCTTTAAGAACAAAAGCAATAAATCCAAACTCAAAATCAATTACTAACACTGCAGTACAATAAACTACCGCCATAACATATTTTTAGAGCTCAGGTCTGGATAACGATGAAATAGGAGTGTACTTAGATGTCCAATCAATATTATTTACGACTGAACCAAATGTATCGACTTGAGATTTGATACACAGTCAATGTTGACGCTGAGTGGCTCGAATGTGTGTGTCAACTTATTGAACGAAAAAAGTTAAGGGACGTGAGTGTAAGAACCAGACATTTAACTACATATTTTAACATCTATGGATAATTCAACTCAATTTGCCTTTAGAATTGGAACTATCCTAACATTTTATAATATAGGGACATTTACTTATTTTTCTCTAATAATTTTAACTAACCTTATAGCTTACCTATTTCATTATCTGGCTAATTTATCTATTTATCTAGCTATACGTATAATCCACATTTTTGTTTGATTTTAAATCGTTTTCCGGATCCTAAGGCCTCCATTTATGCAAAAAAAAAAACCGTACTCAAATTGTTAGTTAACAATTTCATCCACTCATGTCTTCATTAATTATTGATACTGTCAAAGTTGAGGCTGAATATCTCGAAAGTCGAATATGTAGGTCAACTTGTTCAAGAAAAAAGGAACATTCGAAAATGGAATAAAATTGAGAGGAAACTCGGCAAAAAAACCCAAGATCCAGCGACAGCCAGGCTTTCGTCATTTTATAAAAGCTGAAAGTTTACTTTATACGACCCCTGTAGAGGTAAGAACGACCAGCAACTATAGACTTTGGGTTTCGGTTACTTTAAACGGTAACAAATTCAATCAAAACCCTTTCTTCTATTTAGCAAACTAATCAAGAACAATTTTCGAGCACTTATCGTAATAAAAATTCTTCTTTCTTTCTTGACTTTCAGTTGTAATTAATTTATCAAACTTCGCAGACTTTTGCTGGGTGAAATTATAAATTCACTTTGTTTCGAACTTGGAAGCGCCACCTTTAAGTGAAAAAGTTGGTAACGTGAGAGAACTGATGATGCTTCGGCGAAAAATGGTTGATGGTGTTTGTTTTGTTACAGATTCGATTATGATGGTTGATGATATTGGTTTTGATGGATTGTCCCTAAAAGATTAAGGCCTAGCGCGCACCACGATTTTAATTTTTGCGACACGATTTCAAAATCGCGCTGTAAAAAATCGCGCACTGCGATAAATAAATAGTGATCTTTGCTCACTTTCACCATGGATTTCGTACAAGTTGCTTGTCTTTAGTTACTATTTCGGAGGATCAGAAGAAAAAAAAAAAGAAAATTCGTCAATACTGGACTCATCCTTTTAGAGCGGATAGAATTATCAAAGGTTTCTTTTATCAGAAATACCATGATGAAATTCAATACACTCCATTGGAGATACAGGCACCGACATGTTTAACAAAGAGTACGGTGCGTCCACATTTGTATCATTTGCGCGATCAGATCTTCGATCAGATCTCCGTCGCGATCATCGCGCCGTATCAAGTATGTGTATCATAGTGTGGACGCCTGTTAAGATCATTCTGCCGATCATGCGTGTATTTGATACGACACGTATCAGATACGCGGTTAATAGCGATCGGGGCGTATCATGATACGCGTATCATTTTGACACGCTTCGATGATACGCGAAGGAGATCTGATCGGAGATCTGATCGCGCAAATGATACAAATGTGGACGCACCCTATAAACCACTACGATATTTATTGTTGGACAGATGATATGTTATATATCTGTAGAGTGTAGACAGATGAAACACAAATGAAGTGCCGGCCGGCCCGAGTGTGGCGATTTTATTATCGCAGTGCGCGCGGTACTACACAATTTCATACTCTGCATTTTATTTTCGCGACAATCGCGTCGCGAGCAGTCGCAGCAAAATGTGACAATTAATCACAATTTTAAAATCGCTGCGATTATTTACTCGCCTGTGCGCGCACTGTCATACTAACTCATACGTTGTATTTATGCGATAAAATAATCGCGCGGCATAAAATCGTGGTGCGCGCTAGGCCTAAGGGGCCTTGTAGAAAATAAAGTAATAGTCTATGATATCTAAAATGTTATATTATCTGTGAATGTGTAAGTATAATCATAGTATAATGCTATGCTGTGACGACATAATATCGTCTATTGTCTATTCCTGAATAAAAGTTCACTTCCGTGCTCCCGCTACCAAAGGTCGTTTTATTTAGAGGCCTCAGTGCATCAATGCATCAAAGAATGGTAGTCACGTGGTATAGCTCCAAGGCTCCTCCAGCAAGGCTATTCCAGCTTACGTAGTCAAAATGAGAACTAACGCCGGCAGATTGTAAAACAAATATTATAAAGCTTTAAATGAGTTTGTTTGTTTAAGCGAACTTATCTCACAAACTACTGGACCGATTTTTATGTATTTTAGCTCAGATTTTATGTATTTTAGACCAGGGGTTCCCAAACATATTTTGTCTACTGCCCACATTGACAAAAAAATGTTTTGGCGCCCACCATTCTTTAAATTTAAAATGCATCCAGATGAAATAAAATAACAAATCACCCCTCAAGCCTCTATACAACGCCCCCATTTTTTTCTAAGTCCCACAGCGCCCTCCTTTAGATCTTCAGCGCCCACAAGGGTCAAGGGGGCGTTATCGCCCACTTTGTGAAAGGCTGGAATAGACCATGCACGGGGGCTAAGCTACTACAGCGCGGCGGGATATATGAAAAAAAATATACGATTTTATAGGCTTAACTTTTTACTGTCTACGGAAAGAAAAACTATAAATAATCCTTGTCTTATATAAAAAGCCAAATTTATGCAGGGTGGTGTGGAAATGTACCGAAAATAAGTAAATTCCCAGCGAGCCGCGTGACCACCGCCCGTGAAATTCTTGTTTATTTCGACAAAACCTATTTATACTCCGTATTTTATTATAATAGTCATATTATATTATGTGCAAAAAGAGATTATACATATTTATGTTGTCAAATTGTAACGATCAGACAATTCACTCTGTTTAATAATATAACTAACTATAATAGGTATACTTGCTGTATTCGGCGAGACATGGCCGCTACCGCCATGTTTCGCCGGGTACAGTATAGTCAATAGCGCTCTACATTATTGGTTGTGGAAATCTATATCCCACCAAAAACATGACATGTAAAAAAGAGGGAGACCCTATTAATATGCAATATATATAAAGTATAGATGACGCCCGTAACTCCGTCTGTCTATCTGTCTATTACCTCTTCAATCTTAACTGTTAACGCTTAAACGTAAACCATAGGACTGATATTAGTATGGACAAAGGATACTTTTTATCCCGAAAAAAATGTACGGTTCTCGCGCGATATTCGAATTTTGGCGCAACAGAGTTGCGGGCGTCATCTAATATACAAATTACGTGAGGTGTTTACGTTAAACATGTGGTTAAATATGTTACATGTTAAACATGTAACATATATACGTACTGCAAAATAATTGCCCCGTCATCAAAAAGATAAATATTTTGTATAAAAGAAAAGAATCCGCACTAATAACACTTTTTTACGCTGACGAAGCGGCAAAAGATACGTGTGGCACTCGGGGACTGCCGCGGTAAAGCTATTGCATAGCAATTATATCAACTTAATATACAATTATAATTAGCATACGTCTAGTCGCACGCACACAAACACCGAGCCGAAGTCTGGCAACGCCGCACCGCAACAACAGAGCGGGGAATGTTAGGAATTCTCGTTACGGTATTTATTAATTCGGTCGCCGTACTCTAAGCCCGCAATAAAAGTTGTGCAATAGCTTAAAAGTATAATTTACTAAAACTCTAACAAAGAGCATAATAAAAGTATTTGAAAGTCGCGATATATTGTCATTTTGACAGCTGCTCTGTCGTGTGTTTCATACATTAGTTCCATATTATATCATTAACTCGAAACATATTTTATATGCGATAAATATTTAAGAATTTCTTAGCTTTCTAGCCTTAGTTTTGACCTTCTTACTAGCATTAAATACTTTGAAGCTTCACTACTTTCATTAAAATTAATAAAATTATATCTTATTTAATTATAATTCTCGTGTCACAATGTTAGTTACCGTACTCCTCCGAAACGGCTCTACTGATTTTTAGAAAATTTTATATATGTATATTCAGTAGGTCTGGGAATCGGCTACTGGATACTTTTTATATTGATAAGTGCGTTTGTTGAATAAATAATAGTAAATTATTACAACTGAGACTGACGGCGACCATTGTTTATGTGACGGGATAGCGATGGACGTTGCCATGGTGACATACTTATTTAGTCACTTCAATAAAATAATCTATATAATATTAATACGTGAGAGAAAAACTTTGTAACCCTTTTTACGAAAAATGGTAAAAAATTTTATATAAAAATTTTATATAAAAAACGGTGGTGTATGAAATTTCGCACAGTTATCTATATCTATACTAATATTATAAAGAGGTAAACCTTGTATAATTGTAATGAATAGGCTCAAAAACTATTGGACCGATTTTAAAAATTATTTCACCATTCGAAAGCTACATTATCCACGAGTAACATAGGCTACATTTTATTTTGGAAAAAATTGGTTTGAGTTTTTCTGAAATTTTTTTTATTAAAAAGTTACTTATTTTGCGTACGCTGCCTAAACTATAAAAGATAGAAACATAAAGTGTTCTAATTAGTTGTAGATCTTATAAATATCTACAAAAAAGTCCGCGACACACTATACCTATCTATGTCGAGTGAGGCACACTAACCATTTTTTTATTTAAAAAATCTTGAATTTTTTCGGAGTACATTTAAACGCGTTTATTTTACTCATGCTATTAATCCTTATCAAAATAAATTATTTTGTCAATAAGTACAGCTTATGTTGATAATATTTGGTCTTTGAATAACTAAAATTGGACGTTTGGTTTTGAAGTTATGGCGAAATTAAAACATTACGATTTCTACTGCACGTCCCGCGGTTGCGAAGGGGGCATCATCAAGACGGCGCGCGGGGGTGCGCGTGCGAGAGCCGAGAGGGGAGTTTAGATCTATATAGCTATGTCCAGTGTCCACACTCCAAACTGTGCACTTTCATCTTCAATTTTCGTCATCTTCTTTCATTCAACTGTCGTATTGGCGCATTCAATTATTTTCTTATTAAATATTTGAAAATGCATAAGAGAGCCAGGTCGGACGACTATGGACACCATACTTATATTTTAGTCAATTCAATAAAATAATATGGGCAAAACAACGTTTGCCGGGACAGCTAGTAGTTTATATGGAGAAGGAGTGCATCGAGCCAATATTATTTTAAAATTATGCTTTTATCATATATATTTTTAACAAATAAAACGTTACACACACTACGACACTACTACTAAAAAAGATGACAGATTTTTGAGTGATAACGAATTATACTCTTTTATTTATGGTTGAAGTCTGTTGACAACAACTTGACAAATAGAAAATGGTTCTTGTTTTTTTTATTTAATTTTAAATACTATTAGACAATGCTTAAACGGCCAGTCTGAGATCAACCGAGCCCCAGAGACAAGAATTGAAAAAAATCGGCCAAGTGTGAGTCGGACTCGCGCACGAAGGGTTCCGTACCGTTATAGAGCAAACATAGACTAAATATTGTGTTTTTTGTATGGGAGCCCCCCTTAGTTTTTATAATATTTAAATATTATTATGAATTATTAAATAACACATATGTGTAAGGCCTTCGTGAAAGTTTCAAGTGCCTACCTCTTATCATTATTGATTACGAGCAAAAAAGGCCAAAAAAATCACGTTTGTTGTATGGGAGCCCGCCTTAAATATTAATTTTATTTTTATTTTAGTATTTGTTGTTATAGCGGCACCGGAAATATACAATCTGTGAAAATTTCAGAACTCTAGCTATAGCGGTTCTTGAGATACAGCCTGGAGACAGACAGACAGACGGACAGACAGACGGACAGACATCGAAGTCTCATGAATAGGGTCCCGTTTTTACCCTTTGGGTACGGAACCCTAAAAACTATGATGAAGTCAATATTTTTTTACAAAATATAGATAGTAGTCCTAAATTGTCGTTGCAACTTGCAAGTAAGGTCGAATTTCGACCATTGGGCGATCTCTAGTATGGGTAAAATACTTTATATGGCAAAACAACGTTTGCCGGGACAGCTAGTAACTTTATAAAAGTAGTAAAAATAATCAAAACCATGCATAACAATATAGCAAAAATAGCATTTCTTTTGTTAAATCTAGCAATAATTGTAATTTTAGGAAGATAAACAGTTAATATGATCTTGAAAGTGATCACAAATATTGTTTTACCACGCGTTAATAAGGCAAACAGTATTTTAAATTCTATTGTTTACGTTGAGATGAAAAATTTTCTCCACAATACAATTGCCTCAAAATTCGTTTATTACATATTATACATTCCAGGCGTAGAAATTCATTTATCAGTAATTAATTAATATATAAATTCCAAATTTCACCTAAATCGGTTCAGCAGTATAAGCCTGAGGAGGTAACACAAAGACAGACACACAATATAATATTATGTATTAGCTAGGATTGCTGTCGTAGCAGTGCTACGCCGTAGCCCGTAGCGATGCTACGCACGTAGAGGCGCTACGGGGGCAAATCATTTGCTACGATTATGCTAAGACATGGTTTTCCCTTCAACGGTAAACGAATATAGAATATTAAATGGACATTTTAAACACAATTTATTTTCATCTTTTCATCTTGTGACCGCACTCTGAGAGATAAATAAGTGCGTAACTTTAATTAAATTATGTGTTTATCAGAAAATTTATGAAGTTTATATCAAAATTAAGCTGATCCATCAAACGTTGTTTTGCCATATAAATTATTTCTAGTTTCAATATAAAAAGGATATAATAATCTTTTCTCAGGCCTAACGAATGGCCATACAAAATGTCATTAAAATCTGTCATTTTGGAAGAGTTCGCGCACTAGCTAACACTGTGACACGAGAATTTTATATATGAGATCTGCATGTAGTTAATAAAATAAATGTGTTTCATTAATATTATATCAGAACCTTCATTAAATTAAAGTTAATTAACCATTAAATCGCTATGAGTGCAGCCGAGGGTGGAATCATTACTAAACTTATCAAATTACTTCTTACTTAGTAAAGCTTTTGACATAGATACACGCCTAACATTATCTGTCATACCCTTCATCAAATCAAAGTTAATTAATCATTAAAATATGTCTCTTGCCAGCTATCTCTCATACAGTAGGGTAGTCTGAATATGCAAATAAGTAAGCGTCTTAACTAAATCGAGATTTGAGCTCTTAAATCCACACTTTATTCAAATATGTCCTACATGTCGAGTTTATTACTATACTAGATGATGCCCGCAACTCCGTTGCGCCAAAACTCGGTTATCGCGCGGGGACCGTACATTTTTGCGGAACAAAAAGTATCCTATGTCCTTTCCCGTGACTCAGAGTATTTCGGAAAATATTTGCAAAAATTTATTCAGAATAAAAAAAAATGAGTTTAAGTTTGCCAGCTAAAGTTTCGTCTAAATCTCAACTATTTCTGTACATATACTAGAGTCTTCATTACTTTGAAGTGGGTACCAGTCCCAAAAGTTTCAGATGTTCTGACATTACTGAACTCACGATTAAATTAGCTGATACCGACTTCAAAATAATGAAGACTGTAGTATGTACAGGAATAGTTGAGATTTAGGCGAATTCTGAAAAAGGCGTGCCATTAAAGAGTAAGAGTTATTTAATACTTTTTAGTTCATATTACTATTGTTTTTACATTGGAAGTCGGTTTTAATTTTTTGTTAAAAAATAATAATTGTGGACTAATTTGTTTGTGAAATATCTAATTTACGCGAGCGAAGCCGCGCGGAACGTCTAGTTAAGTATAAAATTGCCCCTGCGGTATAATTTATTTTCGATATATCGCCTTAAATGTGCGGTTCCCGCGTGATAAATTTCGTAGCAGCAGAAGTCACTCTGCCCGTAAAGGCAACATTTAGTTTCAGATATTATTTAAGACATAAGGTAAACACTATAACTCTTAAGCACGCTATCGGCATTCGGGTTTTTATTTTTCCTTCTTTAGTTTTCCCCTTTTTCCACCCATTAACGCTCGCAAGAGAAAAATACATTTAATTCATATTTTTATTTATTTATTTAAAATTGATTGTACACAAGACACTATTTACATAAAAAAAGACGACACAAAGGAACTGCTTATTTCAAAAGAAATGTACCATACAGGAAAAAAATTGGCAATACCTGTCCTCGTTTTAATTCTTGTATGCGAACTACGTAGATACGTATGTAGCGTTACTGCACCTTATATCGCTAACTTCAAAGTGAATGTATACACAAAACACATTCTGACTTCTGCGCGCTTCAGAAAATCAAAGACGAAAAATAGCTCTTCTATTTCATGTTACACAAAATAATATTAATAACGATCAGGTTCACACGTCTTTGATGGCTGAAACAAGATCAGCCATAAAGAAACAAACATGATTCACGGAAGGATGAATGTTGTAATTTTGATTTTTGTAAGGCTTGCACAAAGCATGACAAACATTCGACATAAACCTTAAAGTAAAGAAAAACAGCGAAGTAAATTTAAAAGCCTCTGGGCTCTGTAGCTCAGCGGTTAGGATTGACGCTTGACGGAAGTCACGGGTTCGATTCCCGCCAGGGGGATCAGAAGTTTTTGACATTAAATACAATGAAATGTGCAAAATTACTCGAAATAAAAGTTACAATGTAATAGATAAATTGCCCGGTGTTAGTATAGTAACATATTTTTGTCCAGGATAGCACGTAATCAATAACTAAAACCCAATATAAAACTCTAATAGTAAGGATATACGCAAAATATTGCACCAATGAAATCACTGGAAGTCGCCTAATACAACTTTTCCTTATATAGACAAACCGTTTGAAAAAATCAAGCAGACTGATGATGATGAATCAAATTAAGAAAACTCTCGATCTATACTAGCTAGGCTTCTAAAAAATGATCAAAATCGGTCCACCGGGGTGGATGCAACAACGGTACATCAAATTTTTACTTATACACCCTTTTTAGGGTTCCGTAGTCAACAAGGATTATAGTTTCGGTCTGTCCGTCTGTCTATCCGTGTGTCCGTCTGTCTGTCCGCGGTTTTGCTCAGAGGCTATAGGACCTACAAAGCTGTAATTTGGCATGAATACGCATATTAATTATGACGACAAAATGGTACATGAAATCTTAAAAAATATTTTTTTTATGGTACCTTACCCTACACATTAAGCGGGGATGAATTATTTTTTTCGCGTTCACCCCATCGTGTAGGGTGTTGTTGGATAGGTTTTTTAAAAATACTATGAGTATTCATAGATCATTTTCCTATTTGGGGATCCGTTTGTGAAATATTAAGTTTTAAAGTGGAAAAAATCGTTAGAATCCAGTGTGCCCCCTTCTACCAGCTAAACGGTTACTTCTGGAAATGTGAAAAAATTAACGGGAGTAGGAAATAAGCTGAATTTAAAAGGAAAACTATCACGGCTAAGAAGACTTCATAAGTTATTGAGTAATTGTCGACAAACTAAAAAATGTATTTGGCGAAGTATAAAGGAACTTTTCGTTCAAATTCCTTTGAAAGTAACTAAGATGATGTTGTTCTAATAACTACACGTTATAAATGTACATTCATTGACCATACAAAATTAAAAAAAAAAACTAGCGGTACTACGGAACCCTATATTGCGCGTGGCGCGACACGCACTTGGCCGGTTTTTTAAATTAAACATTTCTTTGAGGGAATTTAATTACGCACCAACACAAACACACAACTAATAATAATGAACTTCATACATTCACACATACACATGCAAACACACGCACGTGTAAGGATCTGTAATACGATCACGTACAAAATGGCGAAACTGGCTAATTTCAGTACTTTTATGGCGAAAACAATGACTTCCTTTTTTCCTGTGCCATATGGCTGGCCTCGAAAAATATGGCGTGATGATCTGAAGGTATACACTATACAAGCTAGGTTGCCCTACCGTAGTAACGAGAGAAATAGAAGACCTTGGAGCCTTTGTCCAGCAGTGGGACAGTGGATTGCTTTTTTTATATATAAAAATAAAGGAGAAAATGAGCAAACGGGTCACCTAATACAAAACAACTACCATCGCCCATAGACACTCGCAACATCAGGGTAGCAGGTGCGTTGCCGGTCTTTTAAGAGGGAATACGCTCTCTTCTTGAAGGTTTGCAGATCGTATTGGTCTGGAAATACTGCTGGTGATAGTTCATTCCAGAGTTTTACAGAGTGCGGCAGGAAGGTAAGTGAAAAACGCACGGTGGAAGCCATTCATCAAGGTGATGTTTGTGGGAATGTAAATGGATGAGCCACTATGGAAGGTTCTGACCGATCGTTCAGAATGTTCGGTCGAAACCTTTTATATTCAAGGGTGTAACAAAACTAAGTGATAACACTTTAGGGTGTTTATGTGTCTTGTATAGAGTTCACTGTGAAAGTAGCAGCGCTGAAATCGGGACTACATAGTATTACCACAGTGTAAATAACTACAGTGGTCCAACGCCTTTGAGGTCGCGCGAAATGCCGCTTTTGTGTAGGTATTCGTCGAGTTTTATTATAAAAAATACAAATGCTTATACAAAAGCTCAGGGTTCGTATGATATATATATATATATATCAGATATACCCCCTGTTTTTCGAAAAGAAAATTCCTTGTTTGTTAATATACTATTTTTATACCGTTTATACCATGTGTAAAGTTAATTCAACATGATGAAATTAATACACTTTTTTCTTCTGGTTAAAAAAGCTGTGTTTCGCCGAGTGAGTGAGTTTACCGGAGGCCCAATCCCCTATCCTTTTCCCTATTTCCTTCCCTACCCTTCCCCTGTTTCCTTCTTTACCCTCCCCTATTACCCTATTCCATCTTAAAAGGCCGGCAACGCACCTGCAGCTCTTCTAATGCTGCGAGTGTCCATGGGCGACGGAAGTTGCTTTCCATCAGGTGACCCGTTTGCTCGTTTGCACCCTTATTTCATTTGAAAAAATTGATACTCAAAAGTATCTATCGTTGATTTTTACTTTATTTGAAAACTTTGAATATCAATAATAAATAAATGAGTTTAATTTTACTTCCCTATCTTCAAATTATCAGACATACAAATTATTTCGAATCAACTATTACGAAAAAAACATATCAGAGTATGAAATTTGTACTTATGTAATTTTGAAAATATCAAAAATTTAAAAAAATCATATTTAAATAAGTACATACATACAACTCAAACGAAACACCGACACGCAAACCATTTAAAACAATTAAATTAAAAAGCGTCAACCCCGGCTGACGTGTACCGAACGAGTGTATGGCAGTTCGGTATCGCTACCGCGCCTCTCTTACCCCGCACGCCCCGCACGATTGCTCTGTCTAGACTCTAGACGCGTTTGTTGGACCACTGTAGTTATTTACACTGTGGTATTACGTCTAAATATAATAATATAGTCAGACAAACGAAAACACCTAGCCATTAATATTATATAACTTAGATAGCTCAAAGATTTCCTCAGCACTAAAACTTTTTCCTGCTCCAGAGATTTGTCAAAATCCATTAGATTTAACCACCGAAAAATAGGATCAGTGTATTAAGTCAAGTTGCATTCGGTAATTTCGAAAGCGAAGTAAAAATATCAACAATTTTGTGGGTATTAACATGCATCGCTAATGTCTTGCGATGTCTTATATCAAATCGTAAATCTTTTTCTATATAACTTGGATATCGTTATATCTAATGCTACTTGACTAAGTACCCGTGTTCTCAAAACCCCGCCTGTCTGTTTATTCTTATCTCCACAGACAAATACCATTATCGGTATCCACACCCGTGAAAATAAGGTTTCGAAGGATATTGAATATCGTATGTAACACGTTCCTCTTTCTGAAGATACAATTATTTTCGGCATCACTTTTAGTCATCTTTTAGTCAATGACTTCTATTTAAACTGAGGTAGGTAAATGTTCCGCCGTTCCAATAGAGCTAATTCACACCGTTGCAGTCAGTGTTCACTGGCGCGCTGTACGCGACGGTCGTATGCGAGTGTGTACGGTTAGCAAGGAAATTTTTAAAACAGACTTTGTTTTATTTTCAGATACTAAATGTAATCAAAGGGCAAAATGCAATCCTGTGTTATAAGATTTTGTAAAAATTATATCAAATAAATATTAAATAAATAGATGAATAATTTTTACCTGACTTCAGCAAAGCAAAAAGTAAGGGTTATGTTTCTCACAGGCTATGTATGTATGTATGTAACGTATGTATATTATATTACCGTTATTTTGCGTAATCCAGTTAGAGTGCAGATCTGCAGATTATCTGGGTAAGTCAGTTAAAGTGCAAAAATTTGATTCAGTCAGTTCAGAACCTGGTTTCACAGCTCAGTCATTTAAAACATTGGGTCAAATACACGATAATCTTAAAAAGATATTAATTTGCTGTCTTGTAGAGATCAACTACGATAACATGGCGCGCCCCTCCAAATGACTGTTTCAATGTGTGTAGTCACATCCTTATGAAAGAGTTTGTATCATGTAAGTAGTAAGTATTCAACCAATCACAGTCCACGTAATATTTCTGTTAATGTCACTTATTACCAAGATTTGTTAGTCAACTAATCATAACTAGCCTACTGCGCAAGACAACGCACTTCAAACGTTTTGACAACGCACTTCAAACATTTAGAATTTTGGAGGGGCGTGCCATGTTATCGTAGTTTATCTCTAGTAGACGAGATGGCAATACGTCATCAGTGTATTTGGAATGGACGCAAAACTGAGGGCTTAGTCAACCTTGGACCAGGTTCGGAAGACATAAATGAAGTAGCAACACAGGCATATGTGTTCATGGTAGTAAGCATGGAGGACAGTTGGAAATTGCCAGTAGGCTTTTTTTACCGGAGAAGATCAAAAGATTGATTCACATGTGCTTATCGGAACTGTACTATGTTGGAGTAATCATATAGTAGCTCTAACATTTGATGGGTTTTTGTCGAATATTACTGCAGCTAATCTAATGGGTTGCAAGTTGGAATATGTTTTTGGGCCTTTGCAAGAGCATTCTTTGCAGCAACCAGCTACGTCAAATCACAGACTACATATTTTAATAGCAGTTATTGACAAGTATTTACTTGTAAAAACACACCACCTGCATGCCACAAATTATAAAAAAAATAATACTAGCAAAGGCCATAAGCTCACAAAGTTTATATTATTCGAGGGTAACTAAAGAAGCAACAATAAAATACACTTTATTCCATAGAAAAACTGTACAATTACAAAAATACCTTGAGACTAATAACATTAAGCATAAGTTTAAGTATATTTTAAGTTTACTACATGATTGAAATTTCTGTCGGTCTTTGTAAATTCTTTTAGAAAGAAATACCAGTTAATTGTAAGTTGTAGCTTAAGCTTAATTAATATTATTATTAAAAACATTATACTTAATAACGATTTTTTTTCATAATTTGTAATAGACTTTTTTGCAGTCAGTAAGTACTTGCGGGCGTTTGTTTACGATCTTTCGGGGAGGTACGCTTGCGTTCGGTATAACCGAACATCATAGGCCTGCATCCTTGTCACTCTTGTTACAAAATAATATTGGCATCTTGCCCTTGACTACGTAGATACATTTTTGTTTGTGTGTGTGTAATGTTTTGAGTGTATTGTTTTGGGATTGCTTTTCAAATGACATTTCGTAGAGTACGGCACGTCTACCTCAGTTTAAATAGAAGTTTTTGCCTTTAGTATGCTGATATTGTGTTAGGCTGGAATTATATGCGGCGATGAAAAAGTCCGGTTTGGCCGCTACACCGCCGCTATTTAATACCTCGATCATGGAAATGGCAGACATAATAGATTTTCAATTGTTATGACTTATGAGACAGCCGGGCGCCGCTTGGGGATTGATGGGTTAAATAAATCGTTAGGTACATACATTTTTGCTTGTAATCTCGCAGTTAACCGCGAAGTTCCGTCCGGTCGGGCGCATGTAAATCCAGTCCAATCTAATATATAAAAATAAGTTGGGTTTTCCTTCCTGACGCTATAACTCCAGAACGCACGAACCCATTTCCACGGTTTTGCATTCGCTGGAAAGGTCTCGGGCTCCGTGAGGTCTATAGAAAAAAAAACCAGAAAAAACTTCAAGAGAAAAGCAGGAAAACAGGGAAAATCATTTTTCACATACAGCACCATCTCTGATACATATCATGCACTACAACGGCGCCAGTACGTGGTGTGTGAGCATCCTTCACGAAAATAAGTACGTTTAAATATTCCCAACTTGGGATCAACTAAACTTGGAACAACTTTAACATCCACAGAAAGACAATCTGTACAGCCTGCGGAAAATGACTGGGTCATCGATGTTGATGTGAATTGACCTGGGAATCATTTTGCTGACCGTGTCTTTCCTGGGTAGGCTTTTTGCAGCGGTAACTGACATCCAACGGGGCGGGCGACCGCTAGTTTGTCTATATTTATTAGATTGCAAAACTTGTAAACCCATTTTGATGAAACTTAGCACAGATACAGAGGTAGGGATTGCAAAAAATGGATTTTCAGAAAAATCCGGATTTACGGATTTTTTCTTCCTCAAATCCGGATTATCCCGATAATCCGGATTTTTTGTAATTTTTTAAATATTTTTGATAAACAGCTTTAAATGTGATTAATTTTCTTATTATTTCTTTAATTAACATTAATTTTAAAAGTGCAAAATAAAACGTATTAAAAATTATCATTTTTCTTTAAAAAAAATGCTAAGATCCCACCCGATGGGAAAAAGCAAGAGATTAAAATAACAGTATCTAGTACTTTCAATTTTAAGAAATTATGAGAATTAGTGCTCACTTTGGGTAGGAACCAATTAAGAATCCTTACCAGAAGCCTAATTGGGTACTGCAAGTTCAACAAACACCTAAACAGAATAGGTATTTGTAGCATAACGACTTGCAGATTCTGTGAGGAGGATGATGAAACACCTATTCACCTTCTCCTCGACTGTCCTGCTCTACTACAGAGCAGGAACAGGCACGAATATTCATCCACAGAGGAAAATCGTGGCACCAACCCCAACCACATCGTTCAATTTATGAGCAGTATTGGGTTGGGGATGATTCTCTAGTGCGAAGGAGTCACAATAGATCCTCATGGGTCGCAGTGAAGTCAGGGCTATAGCGACCTGTCTTTTTTAGTTAAAAGAAATAAAAAAAAAAACTTTTAATTTTATGAAGAACTTAAAAATACCCAAATTTTTCAACTACATATTTAAAACTATTTAAAAATGTGAAATTTTTGTTAACAAGACATTCCTAAGCAATCTCCGCTTTATCAATTCCTTTGTCATTTTTACACGTACAGCCGTCAGCCGCACATCATCAAATTATACTCCAAGATCTGTAAGCCTAGAGGTGGAACTTACAAAAATAGGTCAAAGACAAGAACAATTATCAACAGTACGAGACGTAGGGTTGAAGTAGACGAGCAAGGAATTCACTATGTCAACGAGTAGCTGTACTTGGACCAATCAGCTTCTTATGACAACAGAAAGGCAGAAAAACTGGTCCATGAAGAATGGTGAGTACTGACTTACCAATCTCACTGAAGCGCAGACTCACTAAGTATTTCGCTCGTCATAACCAATGATGCGCAAACTGATTAACCGATTTACGATTTACAAAAGTTCCAACTCAGATTCTGCCAGAGAGCAATAGAGCTCAAATCTCAACAAATAAAAAAAAACATAATGTGCTCCCAAACTAGAATCACAGACGTAGAAATCAAGACGGCCAAGTTGAAGTGGCATTAGGCTGGTGACGCTATCCGCATACATGCTAGATATCGACTGAATTTAGGCCTACGAAAAGATAGCGCTATGCTCTGGAGGTATTTTTTCCTGCAGATCACTGTAATCCTGACGTTAAGATGATCTTTGAGGATCTATTGTGACTCCTTCGTATTAGAGTACCGTCCCCAATCTAGTGCTGCTCATAAATTTAACTATGTGATTAAGATTGGTGCCACAAATTTCCTCTTTAGTAAATTAGGAGAGTTTTTGCTCTGTAGTAGAGCAGTACAATGAATCAGTAGGTGAATAGGTATATCACAGAATCTGAAGGTCGTAATGCTATTAACACCTATTATTCTGTAAAGGTGCTTGTTGAGTTTACAATGTACAGTCAGGCCTCTGGCAAGGAGCCTATTTTCTTTTCTTACTAGCCAACTCATTACTTCGTCCAGCAGTTGGATAGTATATTTATATTTAGGCTATTGCACAGAATATTAAACTTTAAATCAACATTTAGTTGTATTATAAACTTACTATATGCCTTTATTTAATAAGACAAAATCACAAATCGGCATTCGTTACATATTTTATAGAGAAAAATGTATTCAATACAAAAATGTTCTAAAATAATTGTAAAAATATTTATCTTCATTTCATTTATATTCTTATTTAAGTATTTAGAAAACATAACAATTAATAAGATAGTAAAATGATAGCTAGGGCTTAAGAAATTAAAATATGTCATTATTTATTTTAAATAAAATTATAAAATATAAAGAAATGTAATTACAACCACCAAACTATCTCTAACATTGCATTGTGTAGTTACAATGCAATGTTAGACATACGAAATTCTGACTTTGTTACGTGTAGACCACGCAAAGTTGTGATAGCGCCTTTAATCAAATTTGAATTTGTATGTTATATCCGACATATATTATATACACGATACATTTAAATTAATTTTATATTACGTAAAAGCTTCTTTTTCATAATTTTATCTACTATTCGAAAAAAACGAAAATCCGGATTTTGTAAAATAAAAATCCGGATTTTTCAAAGGCCCAAAAAATCATTTTTTCAAAATCAAGATTTCAAAGTATCCGGATTGCAATCCCTATACAGAGGCTACGAAGAGGACGCGCTACTATCGGCTTCTTTTAATGCGTTTAATCGTTACGAAAAACGAATGATGTATGAAACAATAGAATACAATGGCAATTCCAAGAATCTCGATCTCCGATCGAAGGATCAAATACGAATAATGTACAACGGGGGTAAAAAGAACGTATAAGGGCCGTCCAATAGGACGTCGTCCTGTATCTGTCCAGATATCGCTGGAGAGATGCTGTTGAGGCTGACTTGCGTGACCTTCAAGTCAGTAACTGGCATGAGGTAGCGCAGGACAGGGCTCAATGGCGGAAGCTCATTCCGGAGGCCAAGATCCACTTCGGGTCGCTGGGCCAGCGGAATTAGTTACAAGAAACGTTAATAGTTGACAGTAGTATAGTATCAAGGTCAACAAGTATGAATAGCAAAGATGAATATTTTTTTCAAATTTTTCACTCATTCTTCGTTTCGATTGGCGCGTAACATATTATATCTAGAACAAAATCTTCGTCGATGAAAGGACACTCCAACACAAAAAGAAATTTTGGCGATTAGCGCGTTTAAACAAACATACTTTTTAGCTTTATATTATATCATTAATAATTAGTATATAATATAGATTCGGTTTGTTATACACAAAATTAAACGCCATATGAATTTTCAAATCAAATTATACAAAATATATGCCAAATGTAATGGAAACCACAATCTATATGAATTAGTACGATCATTGTTATCTCAGCACTCAGTATGTTTACTGTTATGTCAACTGTATTTCGGGAAATCGGAAATGATAAGCTAGATTTTGACTGCGTATGTGAAATCCATACTAATATTATAAATGCGAAAGTGTGTCTGTCTGTCTGTTACAGCTCTTCACCGCTGAACTGATTTTGCTAAAATTTGGTATAGAGTTACCACGAGTCCCAGGAAAGGACATAGGATACTTTTTTACTCGGACAAATGTACGGTTCCCTCGCGATAAACGAATTTTGACGCAACGGAGTTATCATGTAGTAGCAAATAGCAATATAAATCCGCCATTTAAAATTTACGTGACGTGTAATATTTTTGATCATTTTTAGACCTCTCTTCCATTATAGATATCGTGGGATTTGTCTAAGTTTCAATTATGTTTATCACCCTTTGACCCTTGTTTGTATATACTATATTCTATCGCCTCAAGGTCCGTAAATTGAACTGCAAATATTTGGAAATATTATAAACTTAGTCGCCCGCGACTCCGTTGCGCCAAAATTCGTTTATCGCGCGGGAACCGTACATTTTTCCGAGATAAAAGTATCCTATGTCATTTCCCGGGACACAAAGTATCTCAAATTATATACCTAATACCAAGCAAAGTCAGTCCAACGGTTCGCATTTATAACATAAGTATGGATATTAAGTATGGATACTGCTTATTATTGTAACTTTATTGGTTTATAAATAAATAATAAATAAAAACAACTTTATTAAACATACAAGGGACAGAACACAGCCAGAGTTAATAACAACACAAGGCACAAGGAAAATACAAATTCAAATGGTTTCAAACAACATTTTTTTCATCTACAAGAATTTCAGAGTTTTTAGACATTATTTTTATCAATCAACTACCGTAGAGTCCGTAGATAGGTTTAAAACCTTGTGGTGTTATTCAAAGACTTCTATTTAAACTGATTAAGCAATTTACAGTGTGTTTTTACCATGTTTTTACCATAGACTTTATAATATATGGTTTTTACACCAAGAGGGCGACTAACCCAAAAAATCAAACATCGTCCTTCTCTCTTCACACTCACGCCCGTCTTTCACATGCCAGGTGAAAAAGGACGACGCGGATTCATCGCCAAATTAGTTTTTTCTCAATAACTCGACAAATATACAACATTTTCAAAATCCGCTAGGTCGATTTCTCAATAATAGAGTTTTACACAATGTGTAAAAATATTAATTTAGTTCAATGCACGGTTATGGCAATAAATGAAAAATTCGTGAAAGTTAGATGCATCTTTGTGATTTTTTTCTATCGAGAAAATTTTAAGATATCGTGTTTTTGCTCAGATCGAATTCTTGGAAATATAATGTAGTATATAATTTTAGAAAATGAAACAATTTGGGGCTTATTTTCAAAGTATAAAAATGAATTATAAAATCGAAAATTTTGGGTTAGTCGCCCCCTTAAGGCATAAGGCTAATAGAAACATTGATGTCAAAAGTAATTCTTTTAGCGCTGCTACTTTCACAGAAAACTCTATAAACATACCCTAAGAATATTATGTTTGAGTCTCTTTACCCCAAAATAATAATACTTTATCCCCATAAAGTATTATTATTTTGTAAAACCTTGTATAGACGCTGAGGTAAATAATATGGCACCCTAAAGCACCTCGTTGTCAGGAAACTATGTAAGCGGTTGCCAAGCAATGTAACTTCCGTGACATAATATTCCGAGCCAGCATCAAGTTATTACTCGTTATAGTAGGGGAGGGGAGGGTGCTATTTGTGTAATCACTCGAGCGTCGCGTCATGGAGACCTAGAAGGTTTTTTACATTAGGTAAAACTGATAAAAAAATAATAAGAGCGTAGTTTATTTTAACGGTGGGTTCAGAAACTGCAGCCATTTTAAAGTTTTGAAAAAGAAAATATATTCAGAAAATTGTTTATTTAGTTAAATTATAAATATATTTTAAACAACATGGACTAAATCATTTAGTTTATTGCAAAATAAAATATCTTAGTTAGGAAAATATGAAGCTTTATTTTTTTATATTTTAAAATGTCTCTACAGGCTTACCTAACCTTTAAATCGTCAGTGCTTTATATGGATGACGACTTTTCCACTGACATACAGCTAGCTGATTTTTTTAAATGTTTACTAGAGTATTTAAACAATGCTCTGATAAATTTTCAAATGAGAGGAAATGACTAAAAAAAAATTTTTTTCTTCATCTTTGGGAGGCTGCCACTGCCCACCCCACCAACGGAGACGCAGCTGACGGTCGCTAGTATTCATAGTATAAGCCTCTTATTCATTTTACGAAGTTTCGGTTGGGAGAGACTTGGTCATGAAAATCTGTCACTTGCCCCAGGTCTATAAAATCGAATAAATAAGCGCTAAATTGAAAAAGAAGGAAATGTATCAGGAACGTAAAACTCGTATGTTCGCTACTGTAGATCATTTATATAAATTTTACCCCTCATATAATCCTTACTTCAACGATATAAGGTTCAATCTTATATTAATTCAAAGGCAAATAACGTACGCGTCCAGAAATTGCTTTTGCTGGCATCGAATATTAAGCTCCTAGTATTTATGGATGCCTGGTAACTGGTAAGTCGATAAGTAACTAATATATTGTGCTTAAGGTAAGTAATTCAAACTTATTATTATTAATCGTCGGGTCACACTACGGCTTAACGACGTTAGGTTAAAATCGTGATTTTAACCTTACGTCGTTTGGTAACGTACGTTTTGTAAAAGCGGGATCCTATCACCAAGACTTCGCTCTTTGTCCGTTTGTCTGTCTCCAGGCTGTATTTCAATAACCACGATATCATAAATCTTAATATCCAATAATGGCAACAGGTAGGCACTTGAAAGATACACAAAATGATCAATTACATTATAAGAACTTTAATAATTTAAAAAAAAATGCAAAAAAAGTAACTAATGTCCTTCTTCATGGTTTTAGTAGTGGTTAAAAAAATAAACCTTGAAATCTGTATAGTTTTATAACAGACTATGTACATAATACATATCATTATCCTGTAGAGATCAACTACGATAACATGGCGCGCCCCTCCAAAATTCAAAACCTTTGAAGTGCGTTGTCAAAACGTTTGAAGTGCGTTGTCTTGCGCGGTAGGCTAGTTATGATTAGTTGACCAACAAATCTTGGTAATAAGTGACATTAACTGAAATATTACGTGTACTGTGATTGGTTGAATACTTACTACATACAAACTCTTTCATAGGGATGTGACTACACACATTGAAACAGTCATTTGGAGGGGCGCGCCATGTTATCGCAGTTGATCTCAATTATAAATTAATCTATTTTTCCATTATTAAATTCCTATTTAATAATTAAAGCAAAGATGGCTTCGCTAAAGTCGACAGGACAATTTCTCGAAGATAAATATGAGTTTCATGCCCAAGGGAACGCCGGGGGAAACGATACAAAATTATATTGCTTTCGGCAATTCCATTTAAGAAAGTATTTGCCGTAAATTTTGACAGTATATTTGCTGAGCTTGTTGTACTTGTACCTAACAACCTAAGTATGATCTAGATTCTAGACGTTCCACGCCGCTCTGCCCTCGTAAATACGAGAGCCGTACATTTTTCCGCAAAAAGTAGCCTATGGTCCAGTGGTCTCTTACGATGATGGACCAATTTAAGGGATAAGTGAACTATTTCTTATTGATTGCCCATGATTAACGTCGATTGTGCAATAGACAGCTATGAACTACGTGGACTCTTTTCTACGTCACTCGTATATTCTCTAATAAACGTAAAAAATAAGTATAAATAACCACCCCCAATATCTATATCTATATCTATATCTATACATATTATAAAACAAAGTCGCTTTTTTCCCTCATGTCCCTTTGTTCCTTTTAATCTTTAAAACTACGCAACGGATTTTGATGATTTTTTCAGTGTTAGATAGCCCATTTATCGAGGAAGGCTATAAGCTATATTTAATCACGCTAAGACTAATAGGAGCGAAGAAATAGAGGAAAATGCGGAAAAAAACGGGGAAAATTATTTGAAAGGGCTAACTTGAACGCGCTAATCTCAGAAACTACTGGTCCGATTTGAAAAATTCTTTCAGTGTTAGATAGCCCATTTATTGAGGAAGGCTATAGGCTATATTTTGTCACGCTAAGACTAATAGGAGAATGTGGAAAGGCTTATCTCGCGAACTACTGGAGCAATTTTTATGTAATATTTGGCACCTGAGATAAGAAGTAAGCCACGTGAAGGATCATAAGCTATCGATTTAAATCATTTTTTCAGTGGCTATATATTTTATACCCGGGCGACGCCGGGGCGGGTCGCTATATTATATATTTGTTGAACATATTCCATATGAAAACTTGGAATAATATTATTCCATTAATTATAAAATGCAAATGTCAGTATCTCTCATCCGTTACCACTCGTAAATTTAGATTAAATTTCGTATAGCTTTGTCCACACTGTGCCTTTTTCTATTCGTCAATGGCATGCGTTATAGCGCAGTCAACAGCGAACGTGAGGCATGCCCGCGACGCGTGCCCTCTGACCGTCCAAAACTTTCACTTTTTTTATTAAGATGACAGTTAGCATTGCGTTCTTTGACGCATTCAATTATTGAATGCGCCAAAACGAAAGTTGAATGAAAGAAAATGACGAAAATTGAAGACGAAAGCGCATAATGTGGACATAGCTTATGGGGTTCAACGTATCTTACGTTGAACCCCGGAAAAGGGATGTAAAACTTTTTTTTGGAATAATGTACGGTTCCATTAAGATAAATGAATTTATCGCAGAAAATACGCGCAACATCTAGTCAAAAAACAGATGAAAATACAGTTGATATTTTGTATTGTTTGGGCGTATCGAGTGATTCTGTGAATGTAGGTCGGACTTCAAACCTATATCCCGCCAAACAGCTATCCCTGAGGCTGTTGTTCTGTGGAAATAGACTATTTATTACTTTAATAAATGTCAAGACCTAATGTTGGAATTTCAGATGTCAATAATAATATTACCTATACAGGGTACTGTACTATGTAACAAAACTAAGAGAATACATTAGGGCGTGTATGGGTCCTCTATAAAGAGTTCAGTAGCAGCGCTGAAAGAGTAACTTTTTTACTTTTGTATGCAAAAATTGATGAAATGTCATTTTTTCGGGATAACAAGTATCCTATGTCCTGTCCCGGGACTGTATCTCCATACCGATCACTACCATACCGAAAAACTATCGCTCCTATTAATTTGTGCTTTAACATAGTAATTTTAATTTATATTATGTAGATATTGTGTTATCATCAGTCAGTCAAGGCTTTTTTTATACGTAGATGTCAGTCACTCAGGGGACACACTGTGGGACGATGCAACCCCTAACAAAGCTCGGCTTTTAGCTAGTGATATTAGTAAGGAAGGCTAGGTTTCAATATAAAGTCAGTAATAAAAACGCTCAGGAGATTCGGTATCAATATAAAAACCTTTAGAATATTAGGGTCGGGAAGGGATTTCTTTTCACTAAGAAATAGCTTATTTTCCTTACAAGCTTACGCAGGCATCTCGTGACATAAATACTATTTTCCGGACAGTTTAACCTTATCAGAATTTCTGAATTTCAGAAAATGTTATATTATCATGTATTACAGAAAGCACTTTGTGTAGTAAAAAGTTTAATTTTGAATTGCTGTCTCAAAAATAACCACGTCGTGCTATTAATTTCAAAATACTATACAACCCAAGACAGCTAGACTTTAGTCATTTTATAAACCCTGAAAGTTTTCCTGTAAATGATTCCTATAGAGTATAGAGGTAAGAACGACCTGAAACTATAGTGTTTCGATAGGAGTTGCTTTACGAAGTATCATGTTCCATTAAAGGTCTGCCTGACCTTCGATAAAGTATATTAAAGCTAGTAAGCTAATATTAGACTTTCAGGTGACTGGTAGTGGGTAGCAACTCTCAGAAATGTGCAGCAGCGTAAGACGAGATTCCTACAGTTATCCTGAAGAAAATTCAAGATTAAAATTAGGCTTTATTTATTTCATTCATTTATTTATTTACTTTTATATTATGTACTTTATCGAAGGTATAAATGATGCCTTTCTGCAGCTGGCTCCTGGATTAATATAACCGGGATTTTCAATCCGTAAAATGATACTACGATATTACGAATGATATAAGTACTTGATAATGTCTGAAATTTCACTTGCACGTTAATTGGCCTTTAGCGCATGAACCGTATATTTTTCCGTGACAAAAACTATCCTATGTACTTTCCCGGAACTTAGAGTATATCTCTCTTCCAAATTTCATCTAAATCAGTTCAGCGGTTAAAGCGTGAAGATCAATGATGAAAAACTCAAAGCAGATATGTTCCTACCGCGCGCGTTGTGAATATTCAAATACGGCCCAATTGGGTCGTCTGTTATTTGGTCTGCATCGAGCGCAGTCACGATCGTGCCGCGTCTTGTCTTACCTAAATAAATTGAAAATGATATCGTGCGTGTTTCGAAAATCTACCAATTATGACTCAAAAGAAAACAAAACACATGGAATCTCTTACCACATGTCTCGATTACAATAAATACATCGATTATTTACATTTTCAATTATTTTTTCGAACAATCTGGAAAAAATCGAATTTTCGTCATAGCTGAGGCGAAGGAAGAGACAGCGATACGATTCGACGTTTAAAAATAGAACTGTCTCTTTTATGTAAATGGTTTTTCGTATCTTTTGTTTTACTTATCTTTGCAATCTTGAACTTGAAAATTGTTCGGAAGAGATTTAAGCCGGAAAATAGTATGGGCCTAACAGATGTATAAGTAGAATATCATTGGTGAAGATATAACAAACAGACACACCCGCTTTTATATTACGAATTATGACATTGACATTTGTACTTTTTAATAAATAACACTGACTTTTATTACACGGATGTTTCGCCTGTGAAGTTAGCCGCGTATACTTTCATTAATTTTCTACCTTACTACCTTGTAATAAGCATCAAAAGTTTAACAGTACATAATTAGCCAAGTAATGCTTAGTACGTGTGTCACGCTCGCACTTGACCTTCGTCACGTGCGTGTGACGTGATTTGGAGGCGGCTGTCACGCATTTTAATTAATGATGGAACTATCCTTTAATATAATCCTACTAGATATTATTTACATCATGTTTACATCTCGTTACGGTACAGGAACTATTTTCAGTGTCAAGTGTGTCGGACAGCAAAAAAGTTTTTTTTTAATTTGTCATTCTTCTTAACGGAGGTTTGAAGGGAACACAATAAAACCTTTTTATGTTGATGAGTCTGCGAAAAAAATGAAAACTTGTGTGCATTCATTCATTCTATTCTATAATTTTGTCATTTGATTTTATATTATTTTTTTGGAAAATCTCTAAATGAGATTAGCTAGAGGTGGTGGCAAATCTTACGTTAACTTACCATAGGGGTACAAAAAATCAAAAAAGTCTCACGAAATTGGATGACCCCTAAACAAAATGATCAAATATCCATACTTTCATATTCATACTAATACTATACATGAGAAAGTGTGTCTGTCTGTCCGTTTGTCGGCCCGTCTGCCCTTCTGTCCTTCTATCCGTCTCTCCGTCTGTCGGTCAGTCTGTCTGTTACTTCTTCACGCCGAAACCGCTAAACCGATTTTGCTGAAAGGTACGGAGATACTTTAAGTCCCGGGAAAGGACATAGGATACATTTTATTTACGCTGGTTCTTCTCGCCGGGCTAGTTCCCAAACCGGCGGTAGGCACTAGGCACCAGTGCAGTAGTTCAGAGAATATTTGAAAAAAATATGTTCTGCCCCTCTAGCATACGCCAACGAGAAAATGTTGTCTACACGTTTTCTCGATGTTTGATGGCTTTTCTCTTCATCTCTATTGACCCTAACATGACATACATTTTTTCTCGTGTAGATCTGTCATTAAATCTATCGACATAATGTCAAAAAATGATTTTGACATTATGTCGTTATCGACAATATAACTACACACGAAAGCGAGATATCTCGAGATTTTCTCGTTTGCGCATCTTAGGCCCGCTGAATAAAAAAAATATGTTTGAGTTTGGATAGTCGGAGCTATTAACATGCTCTACGAGTGTCGTAACTCGTAACACCTCTACGCGTTTCGTAGAGGTGCTACGCGAAAATAAATATTTTATGTAGCAGCGCACACTATTGTGCGCTTTAATAATTCTGGACGTCACGTTATCGTAAACGCCGACTTCTACGATAAAACTTTTGGTACGTTAAATGCCCTTTTGATTTTACGCACCGCGAACGTTTTGTGCTGTTCAGAAGTCGTGATGTCCTCTAAGTTCTAACGTGCACGTTAAAAAGTTATCATCGACGTAAATTTAAAAGCGTCTTTATATATTTCCATACATTTTCCCTCCCTATGTTATCATTATACCGCGGACGTCCACGATATTACCACCTCGTCCAAAATTATAAAAGCGCACATTGAAAATAATATTGTTGGGTTACGGTGACGGTCACACTCAGAGGCAATTAATGATGATTAAGCTTAAGTTTAGGCAAGAGTTTGATGGATAATGTATGGGGCTTAAGTCAAAATTTTAATTTTTACTACAATTTACAGTTAAGTAATTAAGTGAGACTCAGTTAACATTGATTTAATTAAGTTTACATTAGTATATTAGGACGAGGCGTTTATAAGCCATTTTTTAGGACCAGCGGCAAGTCTTGTTAATGTGTATATCTTCTTGTGTAGTAAATAAAGTTCAGGTTTGAGTAAGAGAATACATCGCATCGCTGCGTCACAACTCACATAGCAATGTGCACTGACCATTATGTATGAAATACCTACCACGATATTGCACGTTAATATTCACAAAGTAATTTCAAAATCGATTTTAATATTACTGAAAACCAAATAATCCATCCAGTTTGTTTCCTCAGTAAAATAATTTGAGGTTTTATTTTAATTTTAGCTTTTATTAAAAACTTTCGTATGTATTCCTATCTATACTAATATTATAAAGCGGAAGAGTTTGTTAGTTAGTTTGTTTGTTTGTTCAAACGCGCTAATCTCAGGAACTACTGGTCTGATTTAAAAAATTATTTCAGTGTTAGATAGCCCATTTATCGAGGAAGGCTATAGGCTATATTTTATCACGCTAAGGCTAAAAGGAGCGAAGAAATAGATGAAAATGTGGAAAAAACGCGTTAATCTCAGGAACTACTGGTCCGATTCGAAAAATTCTTTCAGTGTTAGATAGCCCATTTATCGAGAAAGGTTATAGGCTATATTTTGTCATAATATTAAGACTAATAGGAGCGAAGAAATAGAGCAAAATTTGGAATAAACGGGGAAAATTATTTGGAAGGGCTAACTTGAACGCGCTAATCTCAGGAACTACTGGTCCGATTTGATTCTTCAGTGTTAGATAGCCCGTTTGTTGTGAAAGGCTATTGGCTATATTTTATCACGCTAAGACTAATAGGAACGAAGGAATAGATGAAAGTGTGGAAAAAACGGGGGAAATTATTTAAAAGGGCTTATTTGAACGCGCTAATCTCAGGAACTACTGGTGCGATTTGAAAAATTATTTCAGTGTTAGATAGTACATTTATCGAGGAAGGCTATAGGTTATATTTTACTACGCGAAAACGGAGAAAATCATTTAAAATTGCACTTTTTAAGTTATTTGGCACACATGAAGAACAGACCACGTGAAAGGACATAGGTTTCTTTTTTGCGGAAAAATGTACGGTTTCCGTGACATTCCCAAATTACGCTGGCGAAGCCGCGCGGAACATCTCGTTTCGTATATGTACCTATTGCCTTTCACAAAGGTAATAATATGTAATATTGTTTTATGATACAGAATGTAACAAAACTAAGTGATAATACATACTTTAGGGTGTGTATGGATCCTCCTATAAAGAGTTTAATGTGTAAGTAGCAGCGCTGAAAGAGTAACTTTTTTTAACTTTTGTATGGGAAAATTCCTGACACAGGGTCGCTTGCCCATACAAAAATCACAAAAAATGCTTTTTCAGCGTTGCTACTTTCACAGTGAACTCTAATAAAGGACACTCACACATTTATACAGAGCACATTCAATAACTATTGATGGTCCCCTGTTTTTGTCTGTTACGTGACATGCCGATTTACCTACCAGATAAAGACAAGTACAGTTTTAATATTTTGTTGTGTAAATATTTTTATTAGAAAAGGATAAAGAAGATAAAATAATACAACTTTTAGCTACACACATAAAACCTTTTACAGTTTGTTATTATGATAAGAAAATTGCTCTAACGATATTTACAAAATGTATTATTCTCATGAATAATGATTTTCAAGTAAAGTTAAATAAATTAAGAAAGAGCAAAAGTTCACTTGTTTTTTTTGGGTCATAATATCTTGGAACTGATTTCATTAATAACTAACTTACCCAGCAAACATTGTTTTCGCCATTTACGTTATTAAATAAGGGGTCGATCGTAGAGAGAAAATTTTGAATTGCATTTATTTTTTAATGTTCAGTGCTAAATAATTCTAGGATAATAAAAATACATGCTAGCCGATTAAGCCTACCCGATGAACGCTCAAAAATATCACCAAAACCGATCTAGCCGTTTAGAAGGAAATCGGCAACAAACACATATGACACGACAATTTTATATAGTAGAGATGTTTACATGAAAATCTTTTCTGTAGCGTGAGTCTTTGGGTAGCAACGATTGCTTAAAATCATCAGGTTATCCGTTTGCTCGTTTTCTGGTTCATCGTTTTCATAATAATAATGCTGCCTTTAATCGTATACGCTCTGAAATTACTAGACTGATTTGATGGAAACACAATTATTATATTATTACTTTTTTCACTGTAGTAAAACCCAGGAAAAATTGACACTGCTTCTCATCGCATGATAATGTACGGTTTCTGGGGCAAGTCCCCATCAAACCATCTTTAACACATCTGTATTCCAATAAAATAATGTGAATCGAAATCTCCTGAAATTTCACCTACTTATAACCTATTTATGATTGACCGTAAACAAACCAAGTGCCAAGTAAAATATAACGTTTAGGGAACTCGTTAGAGTGCGGCTCGGAGAAGTTTCGCCTTTGTGCTCCGTTTAAACTTTTAAGCTGCTTGAGTAAGATGAACTTTCATTTTATATGGACGAAGTTCAGATAATCTCAATTTTTGCACGATTTTGTGCATAAACGACGTTCTTGTTTACATCATTTTTAAATATCCGTCTACCCACCATATTACAAATTAAATATCTAAAAAAACTCACCGTTTATCTATGGTCCCGTTCGAAAAAATCAAAATCGCACATCCATCACCGATTTCGAAATTGGAACACAAACTTTTTTGCACAAAACCAACCAGCGGTTTCAATGTTTCCGAACGTCACTGAACGCGCGGGAAAATGGGCGGGAAGGGAAAAGCGACAGGCGCGGGTTAAGGCGGCCGCACTACTGAGGCCTGATGGCACTGAGGGCTTAGGAGAGGACGTTTTCGCAGGCGCGAAATATTTAATGGGAAATTGAATGTCGACGTTAAAATTAATTACAGTCAACTCAATTACTTTTATAGATGGTCAACGTGTGGTTGTGAGAATGAGAAGTAATATTGTTTCTAACCGTTTTTTAACTTCGTGAAGACTTTTTTTTTTGATTATGGACATGACGGATTTTGTTAGATTACGGCGGTGGTACGACATACACAATAATTATATACGTAGGTTAAACGATCATCAATCTGTCAGCTACTGTTATAAAAAGTAAATTAACCTTTAACTGGTGACAAGCGGTCTCACAGGCCGAACGGCATCAGTGAAACGTCTTTTTATCCACTTCCCCACACTCTCAAGGTTTGAACGTCTGTGTAGCTTCGAGTTTGGTTGCCCCCACGCCGTAGAAGGATCAGTTGCGTCGGACTAACCCAAATCCATAAGTTATATGGATGCAAAGTTCGATAGCCGCCTATGAGACCTTACGTCACCAGTAGTGTAACTTTTTTTATGTTACATCGCTTTTTGATTTTTCTCATTTTTTACATCTTTTATTTACGATGGATAATTCTGGTCCTCCAAATAAGAAGCTTAGGGAATCAGGAGTCGGAAATGTATTGTTAAACCTTAGAAAACAGCTTTCATCTGAAATTCATAGAATAGGAGAATGGTAGGCATAAAAAGATCCACTGAACCGGAAGCTAGAAATATTGCCGAAAGTTACATCCCATAGCATAGTGATCATGATTTAGGAACCGAAGAGTACGACCTAGGTTACATCGATCAACAAATCAGGAGCCAACGCAGGAGAATCAGCCTTCAGAATTAGTAAAGTTTGACCACTGTCAATTTTACGAAATGATAGCTGTGATAAAAAGTTTTCTTATTTTTCAGTTACCTAATTATTGTATTAATTTTATGGTAAAAGTTGGTGTTTGATTGAAATATTGATTATTTTGTAAAAAGACATTATTCATCTCACTTCTAATTTTCATGATTGTAAAGACTGTTCTCATTGTAACATCAAAGTTCCGTATAGTAAAATGATTCACAGTGTACAAAATGCTTTTATTTTGTCCTACACTTAGTTATCAAACTATTCTTGAACATGGCTGTAAGCCACTATACTTAATTTCTATGCAATATACCCTTTTTTTATATTTTTTTTATTAAATAAGGGGGCAAACGAGCAAACGGGTCACCTGATGGTAAGCAACTACCGTCGCCCATGGACACTCGCAACATCAGAAGAGCTGCAGGTGCGTTGCCGGCCTTTTAAGAGGGAATACGCTCTTTACTTGATGGTTTGCAGGTCGTATAGGTCCGGAAAAACTGCTGGTGACAGTTCATTCCAGAGTTTTACAGTGCGCGGCAGAAAGTTACGCGAAAAACGCACTGTGGAAGACTGCCACTCATCAAGGTGATGAGGATGGTATGTTTTTCGCGTGGGACGATGGCGAAAAGTTGCAGGTGGTATGATTCCGAACAATTCCTCAGAGCACTCCCCGTTATACAACTGATAGAGGATGCAGAGTGAAGCTACATCTCGGCGTAATTCCAAGGGGTCCAAGCTTTTTAAAACACTATGGCAGTCAACAATTCGAGCGGCCCTTCGTTGGATACGATCCAGAGGGAGCAGTTGATATTTTGGCGCCCCTGCCCAGAGATGAGAACAATATTCCATATGAGGCCGAACCTGCGCCTTGTAGAGTTGTAGGCGTTGGTCCGGTATCCTGGGTCCCTAAAACGGTAGCGGCCTCTCAGACCGCTCGTCACCAGTTACGTTACGCAAAATACATGTCACCAGTCAAAGGTTATATTAAAAAAATTATCAGTCCATCAATCCGTGGGTTAGACAATCAGTTTTTCGTCAATCTCTACCAGATTGGTGGATCAGATTGATGAGAAACTGATCATGTAACCTACGTCATAGGCTTCTTTTTATCGCAAAATGTAGAAATTATGTACGGGTTTGATGCAATTTTTTTAGGCCTGCGAAGTCTTATCCATAGTAATATAATAATCCACGGGGCATATCCAAGTCATATTATCTGGTGTAGTGTTCTACCGTAACGCTTTTTGTGGCTCTTTTTTTCGGAACCTCTTGAAGTCGAGTGAAAATAGTAACAGACATACACATTTTAAAGTTTCACAGTCATTTTATTGTTGAGAATTAAAGTATATTTTATTAGCTCACCTTAAATGCTAATTCATTCTCTAAAAGAGGAGCATTTACTGAAAGGAAGCAATATTTATCTCAAAGTGAATTATTCGAAAGTCTACAAGTCGATTTAAAAAGTGAGCCATCAGAAAATTTAAAAGACTTTCCGGAGAAAATAGAGAAAAACGTCCGTAGGAAATTGGTTCCAGCTCTCTCGGTAGAGCCCTGAAGTTGTGTGGAAACTAACTTCATTTTCTTTAAAGTGATGGTAGCTTTTTTGAATTCTTTTTTTTTAACGAAATAAGGGGGCAAACGAGCAAACGGGTCACCTGATGGAAAGCAACTTCCGTCGCCCATGGACACTCGCAGCATCAGAAGAGCTGCAAGTGCGTTGCCGGCCTTTTAAGAGGGAATAGGGTAATAGGGGAGGGTAGGGATGGGAAGGGAACAGGGGACAGAAGGGAAGGAAATAGGGTAGGGGATTGGGCCTCCGGTAAACTCACTCACTCGGCGAAACACAGCGCAAGCGCTGTTTCACGCCGGTTTTCTGTGAGAACGTGGTATTTCTCCGGTCGAGCCGGCCCATTCGTGCCGAATCATGGCTCTCCCACGTCTAAAATCTTTTGTACGATACAAAGTAAAACTGAATCATTTTCGTGTTAAAATATGCAATAAAAATTAAATTGAAGCGTATTTAACCACAAGCCTGCAGGTTATTTAGAAGTATCAGAAGTGGGAGCGGGAACGGGAGCGATAACGGATGCGGAGGCGGGAGCGGAAGCGGAGGCGCCAGCGGAGGTGGCGAGAGCGGTAGCGAGAACGTTTCGAATAACAGCAGATTTCGGTTGTTTGAAGTGAAAACTTGAGCACTTTTGTGTGATGGGTAAAAACTGTGAAACCCGCGTCAGATTCTCGTGCTGATCGAAAAACCTTGGAAAAACCGTAAGACGGTTGGAGAGTAATGTTTTGTGTCGAACTCGAACTCGAACTCGAATTGATTGTAAGGGTTTCGATTAATTAAAAAAATCGATTTTTATAAAAAATGGGTTAAAAATTTAATCGATTGTAAGGGTTTCGATTAATTAAAAAAAATCGATTTTTTTATAATCGATTTTCATAAAAAATGGGTTAAAAAATGTACAACATTAATAATCAAGTTTTCACTTCTGCCGGCACTCCCGGAGTGCAACTCGACTTTTTTTTAATATGCTATCTATCGTATCTCTTGAATGAAAACTGTCGAATGGACTTTGACTAAGTACCCAGGAAATGTATTTGCAAAGTGTTTGTATAGCCTTATCCTTATGAAATGATTTACCATCGCCTGATCGTTACATCCTTACAAGGTTCTATATAATCTACGATTGTTGTCAGTTTAGGAACGTAATTCAACTAGTCATTCTAATGCGCACGCGTTTGTAAGATAACGTTACGTCATGTAACTTCGCTAGCATCTCAATTTATAACTCCAAAACATTTAGATATGCCCAAGTGTGTGCGCAATACACAAGTTGTGTGCAATACCCAAGGACCAGGTGATTAGCTTGCATTATTTCAACTCTCACCCAAACTTGGAAACAATATTTTTTACAACGCGGTAATCGAAACCACGATTTCCGACTCTCTGTGGCTTGTAAGCCACAGAGAGTCCTGCTGTTTGATTTTCACATCTGACGCACTCCCGCAGTGCAACTTATTGTAAAACTCTGGAACGAACTGTCATCAGCAGTTTCTCCGGACCTATACGACCTGCAAACCTTCAAGAAAAGAGCGTATTCCCTCTTAAAAGGCCGGCAACGCACCTGCAGCTCTTCTGATGTTGTGAGTGTCCATGGGCGACGGTAGTTGCTTACCATCAGATGACCCGTTTGCTCGTTTGCCCCCTTATTTTATTAAAAAAAAAAAAAAAACTTGTTGTTTCTTTATCCATATACTTCTATTTATATACTAATATTACTAGCAAAAAGCCGAGATTTGTGAGGGCTCGCGTCGTTTGTCTGTGTGGTAAAATCTTTAGGGCAGTTTTTTTAATATTCGCGCGGTTTCAGAAAACGGGACAATTTGGCGTCCCAGAAATAATTTCGGGGACACCGGGACACGTAACTATAAAATGGGACAGTCCCGTTCAAAACGGGACATCTGGTCATGTTAGATATACCTACTACCTATATCCATACTTCCATACTAATATTATAAAGTGTGTCTGTCTGTCCTCCCGTCTGTCTGTCTGTCAGTCTGTCTGTCTGTCTGTCTGTCTGTCTGTTACCTCTTCACGCCCAAACGTTTTACAGTGCGCGGCAGAAAGTTACGCGAAAAACGCACTGTGGAAGACTGCCACTCATCAAGGTGATGAGGATGGTAAATTTCAGCAAAATCGGTCCAGCCATTTACGCGTGATGTCATGGAATCATTTTTATGTATGTAGGTACAGTACCCGGCAATAAATATTGCACATCGACCTTTGGAAAGTGACAGTCGGCTAATTTCGGTTTTGTAGAGCGTTATCTCTTACGCACGAAATACAAAAAGTCCGGTATATATTAGGAGCTGTTAAAACAATTAAGGTTTGCTTCTTTTGACAATTTTATTATTCTTTGTATAAAATACACCAAATTTTCTATAAGTTATGGCTTTATATTCGGGTAAAATAAAATAAAAAAGGGTGTTCAAATTATGTTTACGTATTTAAAATTCTTTTGGAAAATTACAGCTGTAGCAAATTTAGGGGTGTTAACAACTCTAGATGGAAGCGACTACACTCTATTGAATTTGAACAACGACTGACATAATGTCAATATAGGTGTGTGCTACAAAGATAACGCTCTATGAAACCGAAATTAGCCGAATGTCTCTTTCCAAAGGTCGATGTGCAATATTTATTGCCGGGTATTGTATACACATAGATTGTAAAGCTGATAGCACATTAATTGTCAGCACCGTACGCGCGCGCCGTACGCACCGCATACAGTGCACGTAAAATGCAGCGCGTATGGTGCGGACGAATGTGAGAGGTTTCACACCATTTCGTGCTACGTGCGTGCTGATAAAATATGTGCGATTACCTTTAATCGTTGATTGAGGAAGTAATTTGGCACAATAAGCCGAATGGTCGAGAGGCCGAGTGGCACAATGCGTGTCGTTTACCCAAAACTATCAACCGTCGCTTCGTTTGCCAACGAAAATTGATGGCTTTCGTGTTACCTATTTAATTACAGTTTATTGATACTAGCTGCTAGTATAACGTTTAAATCCGTTTATTATTAATTCAAAAGTCTGTCTGCCTTAGATCTTCACTCGCTTCGCTTAATCGATTGTGATGGTAGGTACGGGAAAGACTGCAGTTTTCAACCCGGCAACCCTCACGATAAACGAATTTCTGCAATGATGATAGAAATATTTATTCATTTCAAAGCTACTTTCAAAGATATAATTAATATTATCACTTGACGTAATGATAAAGACCAAGTGCAACAAAATAGAAAATTTAAATTTTGAATCTCGAATTCCACATGGATTCCACGTGGATTCGACATTTTCAGAATTTTCTTTTTGAAGTGAAATCTTCTTTAGCGGCGTTGGGCACTTTTGTGGGATGGGTAAAAACTGTGAAACTCGCGTCAGATTCTCGGCTGATCGAAAAACCTTGGAAAAACCGTAAGACGGTTGGAGAGTAGTGTTTTGTGTCGAACTCGAACTCGAACTCGAACTCGAACTCGAACTCGAAAACTCGAAAACTCGAAAACTCGAAAACTTGAAAGCTCGAAAACTCGAAAACTCGAAAACTCAAAAACTGGTAAACTCGAAAACTCGAAAACTCGTAAACTCGAAAACTCGAAAACTCGAACTCCAACTGGAACTCGAATTGATTGTAAGGGTTTCGATAAATTAAAAAAATCGTTTTTTTTTTTAAATCGATTTTCATAAAAAATGGGTTAAAAATTTCATCGATTGTAAGGGTTTCGATTAATTAAAAAAATCGATTTTTAATAATCGATTTTCATAAAAAATGCACAACGTTAATAGTCAAGTTTTCACTTCTGCCGGCACTCCCGGAGTGCAACCCGTCTTTTTTTTACTAATAATTTATGCAGCTATAGAACTTCTCAACACGATTTTGTAGTAAACGATAATGGATTTGTAATGCAACAAGAAAACTCCATCGCACAAAGTGCTCCTGGACGTGATCAACATTTTGTACCTATAATTTTCTATTAATAATTATTCCCGGGACAGATTTACTAAACTGTATCGTATTTTATAAAAATATTCTACCTAGTAACAAATAATTTGCCGTTTCAATTCAGTGGCGTAACTATAGGGTGGCAGGGCTGGCGAAATGCTACGGGCCCCCGACCCAAAAGGGCCCCGGCCCAAGAGGCCGTGAGGTCTGAATTTTTTATACCTACATTGTTTTATTATTAGCGTGACGATTTTTACTGATAGGGCCACATCAATTTGCCACGGGCCCCGGGTGTTATAAACTTACGCCGCGCCACTGCGTTTCATTATTAGAACCTCAGATTGGAACCAATGATTGGAACGAAGTAGCTTGTCGCGCGTTTGGCGAACTAGACAGGCTAGCCGCTACACAGAACGATACAGTTCGACAATCGACAAGGCTTTAAATGAATATGTCAATGATGTCAATGGGCGCTACTGGTAAGGGTACTCCGTCACAAATGACGTTTTATACAAGAGCGTTAGTTCCTTTTCTCGCCACGTTCATAAGCAGCCTTGTCGAACTGTAGGTATTTGACCTCGACACTTTTTTATTAGTATCTGCATGATAGGGGCAGAGGGCGTTGATAGTATTCCCGTGCGTCAACTATACTCGGCGCGGCGAACCTTGGTCCCTATGACACTGACAATTAATAACATTATAGTGGCGTCACCATTAAATTAGGATCATATTGGATGTGTCTAAAAATACTATTTATAAATTTTACGTAGCCTTATGGCATTAAAATTATATTCCGTTGGAACTTAAAACAATTCTTGACACTTACAAGAAATTATCTCAGTCTGAATTTACATTTACGTCCTGCAAAACTTATATCGTCGTTACATGTCACACAACGTAAGTTTTGCAGGACGTAAACGTAAATTCAGATTGAGATAATTTCTTGTAAGTGTTAAAAATTGTTAAAAGTTCCAACGGAATATCATTTTAATGGCATAAAGCTACGTAAAATGTATAAATGGCATTTTTAGACACCTCCAATATGATTCTAATTTAATGGTGACGCCACTACAATGTTATCAACTGTCAGTGTCATAGGGACCAAGGTTTGCCGCGCCGAGTATAGCTGATTGCGTTTTTTTTTGAGAATAAACAGCGACGCGTTCGGCGTTGTTAGTATTCCTGGTCGTCAATAGATGGCGTCTTTTTAATATTTTTTGGTATTATGTTACAGGTTTTTTGAACTTAAGAAATAACTTCGTTCCATTCGGGTGTTCCTTGACACCTCTCAAGTTTTTTTTTACACTATCATACTAATAATATTATTTTAAGGGCGAAAGTTTGTGTTTTTACTTGTTTACGTCTAAGCGGCTGGAGCTCTTTTAATGATATTTGTTATGAAGTTAGTTGGTACCTACCTTGGATTAAGGCGCTATATTAAAAATTCTGTCCTTTTTGACGTAATACTACAGGACCCTCAGAAATGTTACAAATCTGGTAATGAGATATACATATCTTCATAGCCTTATCTAGGTTTGAGAAGAACTAGAAACACGATTAATGTATTTTGCCTAAATACATTTAATTTTAGAAATGACCTCTTAAAAATACGAAATTTGAAGATTATTTTTAAACGAAAATAGATGTATTGTAGGAAATTAGCTAGAAATTAGTCTAATTGATAGACACCTTTGCAACTCAAAATCGTATAGTAGCATTTTGCTTAAATGCTCCTAGTTATTTTTTAAATGATTATAATTACGTTTTTTCGCATGTTTTCCGAGCGAGCCGATAGCTTCTGGCCGCAGCGTATTCACGACTTTATAGTCATACAAATTAAGTATAAAATTGCCCTTGCGGTAAAATTACTTTCGATATAGCGCCTTAACACAATAGGCTACTTTTTACTGAAAATATCACAATTTATTTTCCTAATAAACCGCGGGTAACACCGTGGGGCACAGCTAGTACTAAATAATACTAAATGTACTGTTCTGATTGTTACAATTTTGGTAGGTTCTTAGCCATATTATTGTACTTTAATAAGAATATTTATTTATGTAAGTATATATTACGCTCAAAGACCGAAATCGCTCAGTGAGCGAAAAAATAGCTCAGAACGCGTTGTGGTCACATTGAAGCAATCGTTTTTCTTGATTTGTTCTTGATTGATTAATCATCCATAGATATGGATGATTATATTTAAATTACCACGCGTACTACAAAATATTTTTTCTTTTACTAAATCACTGCATAACGTGCTTATCATTATTATTTATAAAATATCTATAGTTTTATACTATCCGTACTAATAATTATTATTAATATCTGTATCTTTGTCTGTCTGGTGCAACGTAGTAGCGGACATCAACTAGTAGGTAGTATTATATTTAAATTATATTAATTAAAATAAAGCTATATTTTTATTATTTATTGAGATCAGATTACTTTACTTATATTAAAAAAACAACAAACAATAACACGTTGCGCCAGACAGACAGACAGATAATATTAGTACGGATAGTATGGAACTACGGATATTTTATAAATGTTACGCTCAAAGACCGAAATCGCTCAGTAAGCGAAAAAATAGCTCACAACGCGTTGTGGTCACAGTGAAACAGCCACGACGCGAATTCCGCGTCATGACTCTAATGAAAACGGTCACGACGCGTTCTGGCAATCACAAAAAGGCCATAACGCGAAATTCGTGTCGTGGTTGATATGCTATTCATTTTTCTTGATATTTTGTTCTTGATTGATTAATCATCCATAGGTATGAAAGATTATATTTGAATTACCACTTACTACACAATATTTTTTCTTTTACTAAATCACTGCATAATGTGCTTGTCATTAAATTATTTATAAAATATATACTACTGTGTACTGTACTATCCGTACTAATATTATCTGTCTGTCTGTCTGGCGCAACGTGTTGTTGTTTGTTGTATTTTTTTAAATATATTATGTATAAGTAAAGTAATCTGATCTAAATAAATAATAAAAATATAGTTTTATTTCAATTAATATAATTTAAATATAATACTACTAGTTGATGTCCGCTAAGTACGTTGCGCCAGACAGAGAGACAGACATTAATAATAATTAAGAGTACGGATAGTATAAAACTATGGATATTTTATAAATAATAATGATAAACACGTTATGCAGTGATTTAGTAAAAGAAAAAGAAAAGACGGCTTGCACTCCGGGAGTGCCGGCAGAAGTGAAAACTTGATTTTTTTTTTAATGTAATAAGGGGGGGCAAACGAGCAAACGGGTCACCTGATGAAAAGCAACTTCCGTCGCCCATGGACACTTGCAGCATTAGAAGAGCTGCAGGTGCGTTGCCGGCCTTTTAAGAGGGAATAGGGTAATAGGGGAGGGTAGGGATGGTAAGGGAAGGGAATAGGGGAGGGTAGGGAAGGGAATAGGGTAGGGGATTGGGCCTCCGGTAAACTCACTCACTCGGCGAAACACAGCGCAAGTGCAGTTTCACGTCGGTTTTCTGTGAGAACGTGGTATTTCTCCGGTCGAATTATTCGGTTGATTATTAACGTTGTGCATTTTTTTAACCCATTTTTTATGAAAATCGATTATTAAAAAATCGATTTTTTTATTAATCGAAACCCTTACAATCGATTGAATTTTTAACCCTTTTTTTTATCGATTTTTTTTTAATTAATCGAAACCCTTACAATCAATTCGAGTTCGACTTCGAGTTCGAGTTCGAGTTCGACACAAAACACTACTCTCCAACCGTCTTACGGTTTTTCCAAGGTTTTTCGATCAGCACGAGAATCTGACGCCTTAAGGCCTTTTTGTGATTGCCAGAACGCGTCGTGGCTGTTTCACTGTGACCACAACGCGTTGTGACCTATTTTTTCGCTCACTGAGCGATTTCGGTCTTTGAGCGTATTAACATTTATTTATTTATTTATTTCATCATCACACACTTAAACTATCATTACAGGGTTTACCTAATGCGATAGTAGTGTACATAAAATTAAAAGTTTTATAACAAATTTAGTTAAAAAATTAAAATAATAAGTTCATCAGTATCCACAATTAAAACGATAAAATTAATAACAATAAATTATAAAACCATAGCCAGTATATATTATAATATCTAATCCATCAATAATTAATATAAGTAAAAAATTGTAAATAAAATCTATCCTAGGTAAATAAATCTTAATAAATTAGCACAAACCAAACCATTATTACTTTTGTATGCAGTCACTTATCTTCCCATAACTAATGACAAACAGGCAATTAAATGTGAATTCACTGAGAGTGCAATGGAATAGATCCACCCGCTGTACAACTTCGTTAAGAGTACGTAGTGCACGAACAAACGGGGAGTATTTGAGCAAGTTAGTTCTGCAGCACGGCACGTGCAGCAGCGGCGGGCGGCGGCGGCGCCACACGTACTGGTCGGGCACATAAATAATATAATGACAAGCACGTTATGCAGTGATTTAGTAAAATTAAAATATTTTGTAGTACGCGTGGTAATTCAAATATAATCTTCCATAGTACAGTCATTGAAGGCAAAAATCAGGTCTCAATCAGGTACAACCTCCGGTTTCGTTGAACCTCCATCGATTTGGATGAAAATTTGGGATTAAGTACGTTGAACCCTCTACTTTAAAAGTGGCATACGCTCGTATTGCGCTTTTTATATTTTAGGGGTGAAATCCGCACCTTTTGTCAAAAATAGAAAAGTGCAGATTTAACCATTCTGGTTTAACTAATTGTGTTTCATTTGATAAAATAAAATATGTTTTAATGTTTTTATTGATGATTTATGATTATTTAATTAATTTTTCTCCCCTTTTAGCAACCATCCCTTTAATCGTGAAGAAAACATTTTTTGTATTCCTGAACTTTAAAATCGCATATTTTCATTGCATGAACATTTTGATATTTGTGATATAATTTTTGGATAAGAGTAAAATATAAATCCCTAAAAGTACCCCTTAATTGCAGAATCACTGTAAAAATTGGGTTCAAAAGCTTAATAGGTTTAAGTTTTTGAACCCACTTTTTTCTGTTTATTTACTTGCTTAATCCTTCAGGCCCCGCGCGAGCACCGGTAATCGCGACAACAATAGAATACAATAGCAATTCCTGGAAATTCCGACGTAAGTATTAATAATTTATTATTTAGTTTATTTTGCGAAATATTTTCACCCCTGTAAACTACCCAATGTCTGAATAATAAGCTTTAAGTTTTTATTTTAAGTTTTCAGCTTTAATGAGTTGGAAATTTTTTTCATAGTTAAGATAAATTTTATTATTAATATATTTCAAACATTGATATTATTTAGAATGTTATTTTTTAACCCTAAAAAAAATTTATTGCGGCCTGCGACACTAAGACCGAAACATGTTTGTGGCCCGCATGAAAAAAAGGTTGGGGACCACTGATATAAGGCTTCCACGGCGATTTCACATAAAGATTGTTTAAAAATTTGCTTATTTTTGAAAATTATTATTATTTACATAATTTTGAAGTATCCGGTAAACAATTTTGGAAAATATAGATTAATAAAACTAATCTTATTAAGTATTTCCAAACATAAATACTGAAACAAAGACAATAAAAATACAACTATAAATAAATTAATTTATATATATAAACACTATTTATAAATAAAAAATTTAATCTAAATCGGAGGCTGCGGGCAGGGCTTCAACTAATGTTATTTTTTCATAACGTTACTGCTTCAAGGGCATAGATAACGTTATGAAAATTTACCCGATATTAAAAATAACGTTAAAAATTGATATTACTTAATAACGGTTAATGTTATACCGTTATATAGGATTTATAACGGTAAATATATGTTCTTTGATAACGTTATATATATGACGTCAAGAAAGTCATGACAGGCGGGAAAATTTTCTAAATGTAATGACGCTTATAAGGTGTATTTTTTCTTTGTATTTTCACACAAATCTCGCAAAAAAAGTGGGCTGCGAGTGAGATTTAGTGCACCGTGCACGATCGCATACCTGATACTAGACAATAACGTTATATTTACCGTTATTATTATAACGATATTTGTTCGTTTATACATAACGAAAAAATATCGTTATAATAATAACGGTAAATATAACGTTATTCTACTAAATATCGTTAAAAAATAACGTTATCTGGCTACCATTATGAAAATAACGGTACGTAACGATATTTTGTCTGTTATTCGATAACCTTATGAAGCCCTGGCTGCGGGCAAAGTACCAATTAGGCTGGCAGCATTACCTCGCTGAATGGCCAAACTAATACGTTGGCTGAGGTAAGCGCCAGCCCTGGGGTCATTTGATTTTTGAAAAAAAAAAAAGAATGTCAAAGATTGACAGTCTTGACAGCTGACAGATCCTCGAAAAAGTGACATTTCACAAAAAATAAACAACACGAGCGCATTGATCGGTAGCGTTTCTTTGTGTTTTTTATAATAATTAAACGCCGTTAACGCCTACAAAAATGCCCAACAAGAGAAATAAACACGAAGAAGACAGTGAGGAGGAAATAGAATCCGGCAGCGAAAGGGATTCGGATGTTGATTCCGACGGAAACTTTGTCGGCGAAGAGGTAATTATAACCTAAAGACACATGGCGTTTTTGTAACAATGGATTTACTTGTAGAACTACTTCATAATAGTGATATTCATGCTTAAACTTAGTTTTAACATTCAATTGCTCCGCTTATGATACCGTAAATTTTATATAATATTACAAGTTGTTCATGTTTCACAATACAATGAAACTATACAACGTAAGCAAGCTATCTGGTTTCTTGTAAAAACAGATTTGATACATTTCATTCCTATTGTTCTTTTAGTATAGTTATAGTTTTGTCTTCTTTGTTATCTTTGTTATTCCAAGAAAATAAGTCTTAATATAGTTCGCACTGATTTTGTTCTAAATAGTTATTTTTTTCCTTGTTATTTTTAGCAAGTCCAGGCCGATTTTGAAGGACGCAATCCTGAAGAATGTGACTTCCACGGCATCAAGCAGTTACTGAGACAGCTGTTTTTAAAATCCAACGTTGACTTGAGCGCTCTGGCTCAAATTATCATTTGTACGTATTTCAAGTAAACTTAAAGCTTTTCTGTAAAGTTAGACCTAGAAACTTTATATATGTATCCACATCCATTAAGAAAATGTGTCATTGGTACACACCTCTACCTGGGATCGATCCTGCTCCCTCTTGAGTGTGAACCAACTGCCTTCCCACTAGACCACAGACTTTATCCACTAAAAAAGGATTATTAAATACATCGTAATACCTGACCAAAAACTAGCTTTTATACTCACAATATAAAAATTAACATTTATTCTTGTTTAGCCCAGAACTATGTTGGCAGCGTGGTGAAGCAGTGTCTTGATGAGGTGGAGGAAGATGATGATGAGGAAGATGGCAGTGATGGAGTTTTTGGAATCACAACAGTCATTAACTTAACTAAGAGAAAAGTGAGTGCAGTCTTTTCATAAATTGTTTACAATAATTTTAATATAGGAAGAAGGCACTTATTCCCTTATTGCAGCTTGTTTTTCCGCTCTTTTTGTTTTATCTTAAAAAAATTTAAGAGTATTCATTTAAATATTTAAATTAAAATTGCAAATTTATTCTAATTTCGAAATGTTCCAGGATGAGAAATGTATTCAAGAAATTAGACAACTGCTAACCACACTTGCCAATGAAAATGCAGATGAAAAAACAAAATCCCTAGTAAATAAAATATTAGCGGAAAGTTCAAACGTCGGATTAGTTATTAATGAAAGGTAATGTAGTTCAATAATATAAAAGTTAAGAATTATCTTAATTCATGATTAACATAATATTATTTTAGGCTGCTTCAAAGATTATAATTTGTATCAAGAAGTAAGTTTCACAAAGGTTTCAATTGAACTTGGTCAAAATGTTGTTGGTTATTGTGCTGATAACTTAATTTAAACTTAGCACTGTGGCAGTACCCACAATAAGCGCTACATTCCTGCATCGCGCTATCGAAGTTTTCTAAGTGTGTCAGTATTATATACGACAGCTGAAATCAATCATATTATGGGCTTTGGCTTGACCGAGTATAACACCTCACTTGGTCAGAAGATCTTCCTTTGCGGTCTCTTCACGTATTCCCACAACACTATCAGCCTAGTATTTTATGTCAATTGTATTCAATAAATTTTCTTTTCTTGTTTTCAGAATTCTAAACATTCCAGCTGCTATAAGTGTTCCATTGTTTTCGTCTTTACAAAACGAGTTACAGAAGGCTATACAGAAGAATATGCCATACACTTTCCAATACCTCGTGTGGATATGCAAGACATACAAAATTGCAGGTATTTAATAATTATAATTATTAGTAGATGGTCAAAATTCTCTCATAATCATAATTTTATACAAGTGTATCAAAACTAAGTGATAATACTTTAGGGTGTGTATGAGTCTGTGAAAATAGGAGCACTGAAAGAGCAAATTTTTTTGTGACTCGTATGGGCAAAAGTAAAAAAAGTTACTCTTTCAGAGCTACCCTTTCACAGTGAACTCTATACAATATATAGGGGACCCATAGACACCCTAAAGTACTTATTATCATTTAGTTTTGTTACACCCTGTATAATTTTTATTTCAAAAATTAATTTAGGTTGTTTTGCTTCTTATGAATTCCGACATTTTACATATTATTATCCTGATAAATTAATGTAAAATCTTTTTTAAGCTTTAAGTGGCAAATATGTAGTAAGGATTATTCTGTTTCACAGATGACGACTCAGAAGTGTTGTTTGCTAACCAAGAAGAAAAGCCACTTACAGATGAAGCATTGGCCAGCTTTGATGTTGATGTGACAGAGCAGGCAGATCTGTCCCAGTGGGATTACGACGGAGGTGCCATGACGCCGTGTAGAAAAGTAAGTTATCTATTATGAATGAAAAATGTCAGTGATGGTAGACGGTAGTAACATTTACGTTGAAAAGTTTAGGGTGAATTTTGTAGAGATGCAATCGCGATACTATCGCGCGTTGGCATCGATACAATCACGAAGGGGTCGCTAAGTGTCTAAACACACTAGGCCGAAATTACGCGGCGTAATGTATTTTAAATTACCGATGACACACTATTCCGTCGCGTTCCGTCCGTATTTTGTATGCGTTTGACATTGCTGGCGTAATAATGCGGAAATTACGCCGCGTAACTTCGGCCAGCGCGTTTAGACACTAACATGCATCGTTACCGTGGCGCATTGCAATTGCGACTAAGGGTTAATTCAGGCCGTAAAGCGACGCGACGTGTAGATGCATTTCTAAATTTATACTGAATTGACAGACTTCAAGGCTGTCACAGACAGAGCAGGTAATGTAAAGATGTATATTATAGCACGATACATCTCGATACATCTTTATAGAAATCGTCAGGAGACCACACACACAACAGCTATAATGTATATTTTTACATTATAGCTGTAGTGTACGATTTCTATAGAAAGATGTATCGTGCTATAATATACATCTTTGTATTACCTGCTCTGTCTGTGACAGTCTTTAATTGTGTGAGAGTTGAGACGTCATGAAAATCTGTCAAATCCATACAAATATAGAAATGCATCTACGCGTCGCGTTGCGTTCTGAATTGACCCTAACAAGCGTTAGTAGCGATGCCATCGCGTCTTTTGCCAAACGCGCCTTACAAAGTGTCATTTATGGATTACCTCTTTAAAACTTGTGTTAAATTGTACTCCTAAACTATAAATAGGCTACTTGACCTAATTTTTTTTCTTCATGCTTATCGCTTCTTAATCATTCATTTTCACAAAAAAAACTAATATTTTAATATTTTACACAATAGAAACCCATAAAAATGTTGATTGAAAAACATGCCTTTTAAATGGCGCCGTAAACACTGTCCGCCTTGTGTCCGCCATAGTGTGACGTCATACGTTTTGTATTTTAAAATCTCTTTATTGAAATATTTTTTATGTGCTAAATGTACGAGTCTGAAAGTGCCCAAAAATTATAAAATAATTAAATAAGAAATTAGAAATCATTTGTAATGTTGAAAACATTTGGAGAAAAGTTTTGGCCATTTCATTTCCCGTCTACAATAAATGGAGATAATATATTTAAACTGATGTTTTATTTGAATTATTTAAGAAAATATATTTTACAAATCTTTCTAGGCTTATTCTTAATATTTATGTACAAATAAACTTACATATAACGAGCGCGATAAATAAAAGATATTAATTACTATGAGAATGACGTCACGTCCAAATCGGAAGTACCGCAAAAGCGTTTTCGTCAGTACAAATCCTATTTTCATAAAATCATATTTTCAAATCGACTTTATTTATCAATCATAAGCTTTTATTTGATGATAAGGGTGAAATACGGTTTCCTAAGCCAAATTCTACTAGAAATATGCATTTGTTCAATGAAATTGAATATAGGTCAAGTAGCCTATTCCTTCAATCCCCCCGAATCCCCGATTCTCGGAAATGCTATTGTATTCTATTGTTGTCGCGATCACCGGTGCTCGTACGGGGCTTTATGGGTTATTGTGTAAATTTTTCGTAATATCTATTTTATAGACAGTTCCTTAGCAACTTACCATATAGTCCAAAAACTAATTGATTTATATTTTGATACATTGATTGCAATCCCTTTGTATAAAAGGTTATATTACTATCAAGCAAATTTTTTGTGAGTAGCTTCATTTTGATAAGACAAACAACATTTTAATCTGCGAAAAATCTTAAAAGTGTTAGAATTTTATACTTTGATTTGATGGTCCTAAAATATGGATTGTTCTGTTTGTAGGACAATGCTATTCTTAAATTATATAACTATTAACCTACCAATATACAAAAAATCTGCTGGTTAGGGTTCCGTTTTAGGGTTCTGTAATCAACAAAACTTGGCTTATTTCAGGTGCTCATCTTTGATGGCAAGAAATTCGACACATTGGTGAGACTGCTGAAAGAAGAAGTAGAAAGCATCTAATTTCTAAGTGCAAGCTATTTTATGTATTCGCCATACACTTGTATATTAATATATTCGTAATTAAAATATTGTAAGCTTTTAAATTCGTTTTTTTTTTTAAGTTGCTCAAAATAGATTCAGAACAATTTTCAGCATTTTCCCTACCAAGTTCAAGTCAAGTTTGAAAACGTCACTTGTTTATCCTGGGCGCTTATAGACGACCGGCACTTGACGACGGCAGCCGTCGAACCGCCGCGCCGTCGACAAGTGCCGTTCGTCTGTATGAAGCCTAAGGTAATAGCAATAACTTTTCTACATGACGGTCAAAGGGTTAACAGAAAAAAAGGGTCAAATATATCAAAAAAGTGTATTCTTACCTATAACCTTTTGTTTTTGCGATAAACATGAAAAAAAAACTAATTATAACTCTTGTATATAGTGTATGCATCTCTCATCATATAGTCACGGAGGGCACAGAGGCCTTTCAGTATCTTTGTGTTTTGGTCCATTTTCTGGATGTCCGTCTCAGTTAGGCTCTTGTCCTGATGGAGGTAGCCATTTATGGCCTCCTCGGTCATCCAGTGAGCGGGCAGCTTGTGAAGGTTAAAGCTGGTTGGGTCCGGGTTGATGGGCATCGGAGTGAGAGTCTTCTCCCATGGAGTAATATATTTCTGCTCAGAGTGCAGACCCTCAATGTACCTGTATGAAAAATTATAATAAGAGAAGTCTTTACTAGTATTATAAAATATGGGAAAGTGTGTCTCTCTGTCTATTTAAGGGTCAATTTAGACCGAGGCGAAGCGAGGCGCGGCGCGGCATAAATTTGTATGGATTTGACAGATTTCAATTGCGTGAGACGTCTTACGAATCTGTCAAATCCATATAAATTTAGTGTCTAAACACACCATGCCGAAGTTCCGCGGCGGAAGTTGGCATGATTCTGCCTGCAATGTATTTTAAATTACCGATGACACACCATGCCGAAGTGTAAATAAAATAAAAAAATAAAAATCGTTTTATTTCTGAATAAATTTGAATCAAATGTTTTCAGAACGTTGAGCTACATGTTGCCTACCACCGGTTCGGGAACTAACCCGGCGAGAAGAACCGGCGTAAGAAACTCGCACGGGGCCACTTTTTACTAAAAAAGTGGAAAATTTGTCTTTTAAAAAAATAAAATTTACAATGTAAATAACTTAATCTAATACATTATAGAAAGTCAACATGAATACACAATTGTAAGTCACATATAACAAAATATGTTAAAGCAGCAGCCAGCAGCCATCCTACTCCCAAGATGTGCCATCGTTTAGGAAATCATTGACCGTATAGTAGGCTTTGGCACACAAACGTTCTTTAATTACTTTTTTAAATTTATTAATTGATAAATTTTGAACGTTTTCCGGGATTTTATTGTAAAGGCGTATACATTGACCTTTAAAAGATTTGCTTATTTTGCTAAGTCTGATCACTGGTATTTCCAGCTTGTGCCTATTTCTAGTGTTTCTACCGTGACTATCACTTTTAGTTTTAAATTTAGTTAGATTCTTTCTAACATACAACACATTATCCAAAATGTATTGAGAAGCAACAGTTAGAATACCAATTTCTTTAAACTTTTCTCTCAAAGATTCAAAAGCTGACATTTTATAAATTGAGCGTATAGCTCGCTTCTGCAACACAAAAATTGTATTGATGTCGGCAGCGTTTCCCCATAAAAGGATACCGTAAGCCATTCTACTGTGAAAATAACTAAAATAAACTAGTCTTGCCGTGTCTTCATCAGAAATTTCCCTAATTTTTCTGACTGCATATGCTGCAGAACTGAGCTTACCTGAAAGGTTAGCAATATGAGGACCCCACTGTAATTTACTATCTAATGTAATGCCTAAGAATATAGTGGAGTCCACCAAATTCATTTTCTCATCATTTAATAGTAAATTGGTTTGAACTTGCCTAACATTGGGCAAAGTAAATTTTAAACATTTGGTTTTCTTAGAGTTTAAAAGTAAGTTATTAACATTAAACCAATGTACTATTTTTGAGAGAGCACTATTTACCTCGTCGTAATTTGACTGCCGTCGCTTCACTTTAAAAATAAGTGAAGTGTCATCAGCAAAAAGTACTATCTCATTATCCTTAACTAGATAAGGTAAGTCATTAATGTAGATGAGAAAAAGAAATGGTCCTAAAATGGATCCCTGTGGTACACCTAATTCTATTTTGATCCCATTGGATCTTTTACTATTAACTTCAACCCTTTGAGTCCTATTTTTGAGGTAAGAAGTCAAAAGGCTGAGTGCTGAGTCCCTTATGCCATAGTGGTGCAATTTTCTGACTAAAGTAGTATGCTCGACACAGTCAAATGCCTTAGAGAGGTCACAAAAAATACCTAAGGCATCCTGTGACTCCTCCCAAGCTTCAAATATGTTACAAAGAAGACCTATACCAGCATCCGTTGTGGAACGACCCTTAGTAAAACCGTATTGGTTATTGTGTAATAAATTATTTAAATTAAAATGTAACAGTAATTGTTGTAAAATTATTTTTTCAAATATTTTACTAAGAGTCGGTAAAATCGAAATAGGCCGGTAATTAGTCGGATCTGATTTAATTCCCGCTTTGAATAAAGGTACGACCTTACTGTGCTTCATTAAGTCAGGAAAAACACCACTCCTAATGCAGTCATTGAAAATTATTGCTAGATGAGGAGCTATGATGTCAATTATCGATTTAATAATTTTTGTAGACATGCCCCAGAGATCAGTAGTATTTTTAATATTCAACAATTTAAAGGTATCAATAATATCTCTAGGGCTAATTTCCCTAAACTTAAAATTGACATCACATTCCTTTACATTGTCTCTGAGTAGCTTTTCAGCAGCTTCTGGTGAGGAATTTAGATTTTTCGTAGTTGAGACCGGAATGTCAGCAAAAAACTTTTCAAAGACTGTCGCAACTTCAAGATTATTTGTAATCTTTTTATTTTCAAAGTATAATTCAAAATCAGTGTTACGACAGGTGACGTTTCCAGTCTCACCAGATATAACCTTCCATGTAGTTTTAATTTTATTTTTAGAATTTTTTATTTTATTTTTGATATATAGAGCCTTAGCAGCTTTACAAACTTTTCTGAAGGTTTTAGAGTAATTTTTAACATATGATTTAAATGATTCACTGCTGTTACTACACCTTTCATCATATAATTCATATAATCTTTGCCTACTTATTTTAATTCCTTTAGTTTCCCATTCAATAAATCTGGTTTTTTTATTATCGTTTCTAACTGTTTTAGAAGTAAATACAGTATTAAATTGTGTTCTTATTACCTTGAACAAATTATTAAAAGCTTCATCTGAGCTATTTGATCTACCCAATGACTGAATATTTGAATTTAATTTACCTCTAAATTGCTCAATACGTTTTGTAGTCACAGGAACAAACACAAGATTATCCTTTACATTATTATCGCAATTGACATTAAATGATGCTAACTGTCCACAGTGATCAGAGCTTAACTTATTAATTATTTCCTTTTTATCGGGAATGAGATTTGTAAATATGTTATCAATACAAGTAGCTGTAGTCTCACAGACTCTTGTAGGTTCATGAAACAAATTGCAAAGGTTATATGATTTAAATAAAGATGTGAATCTAACAGTTGTGGAATTTAAATCCAGTAAATTAATATTAAAGTCTCCACATATAATAACCCTTTTGTTAGATGCACATATTTTTGACAATATTTGTTCCATAGTTTGTTCAAAGGTATCAAATAACCCCGAAGGAGGCCTGTATACACCCACAATAATAAGATGACTTAGCTCAATGCAGGCTACTTCAATTGTTCGTTCAATAGAGAGACTCACAATATCTTTACGTTCCTTAAATTTTAAATTATTTCTAATTAATATTAAAGAGCCGCCTCTAATGGCATTTTCTCTACTGAACGAACTAGCTATCTGGTGGTTATTGAAATTGAAAGTGAGTTCATATTGTCTGAACCAGTGTTCAGATATACAAATAATATCAATGTTAAATTCCTTTAAAAATAACTCAATTTCAAGTTCTTTACCTACCATACCTTGTAAATTTTGATGCACCAGATTAATTAAATTACATTTATTTTTACTTAATATATTTGAGTCTAACAAATTATTGGTAGGATTTTCAATACTAAATTTATTTTCGCAAGAGATGTCCTCCATTGTCTTATTATCTAATTTAAATAAATATTTGGAACATGTTCCAATTCGTTAATATAATGACTAGTATAATTCTGTTAAATAGAAGCAGTAGTCTCTAAAGCCAAACACTTGGCTGGCTTAAAATTTAAAAAGTTAAATAGCAACCTGGCTATTCGTCTTTTATAAAAATTAGATAAGAAGTACTTATCTCTTGTCATGGTGAATAACTTAAAATCTAAATTATTTATGTCTACAACCTGACATTGCTTATGTGAGTCATCTAAAATGATACAATTATTATTTACAGCAGTATACATTAGGCTGTTCAGTTGATACCTAGAAAAGTTTTCTTTATTATATCTCTTTGGCAACATTTGTATATAAGGAAAAGTAAACAAGATAACATTTTTAATATTTTCAATACTAAATAATTTATCTAGGGATTCGGCCATTTGTTTTTTGTTTAATTTTCCCTTCCTCCCAACTAAAAGTATTATTGTTGTATTCGGACGATAAGTCATAGCTAAAGCCCTGCACATTATTTCACTATAAGTAGCTCCAGGCATACAGAAATTGGAAACTGATTGTCCAATACACATCCTATTTAAATAAATACCTAAGTCCTTACCTAATTCATCACTGAACAAGGCAATTTGTGGGCATTCAGTATGTACCTTCTGACTGGAACATATATCAGTTATACTATTCAAAACATGATTTAAAAATGATTTACTTGGTTTGAGGAACCATTGACTCTCAATAAAGAGTAAACCCGTTCCTCATTATAACGAGTCACTTCAAGTAAATCATTCATCGCTGATATATGCCTCTGTGTTTCTTGTTGTGACAAAGCATATTTTCTGTTTAAATTATCCAAAGAGTCAAGAAGTATCGAAATTTCTTGCTGTAGGTTACATACATCGGCCTCATAGTTACATTTTATTTGCTCTATGTCAAAATTACAGTTTAGTAAGTTATTATTCAAGAGTTTATTTTCATTTATAACTTTTGATAAATGATTTAAACATTTTTTATTTTTCTTTGATAGTTTACAATAATTTTTAATACACTTTTTGATTTTAATATATTTCTTTAATTTCCTCTTACTATTCAAGGTACATATTGGTAAGGTATCATCACTAGTTAAATCAATCGTAGAAATGTTTTGACAAGATTTAGTGTTAGAAACAAAGTTGCTTTTATCACAAATAAGTTCATTATATAAGATTTGGGTTTGGGTGGAATTTTGAGCATGGATTTGTTCTTCTAGTTTTAAGATGTAGTCTTCGGCACTACTCAGCTTGATTTTGAGGTTAGCAGAGGTCTTGAGAAAGTCTTCATATTCCTCTCTGCATTGGTCAAAGCCGTCAACAATATTCTGTAACTCAATGTTTTTCTTAAGAATGTCCTCGTAGTCAAGACTTAATTTATTGAGTTCTAACTTTAAATCCTGATTTTTTTGTATTATTGATTCTATTTCTTTTTCGTTATCATCTCTTTCCCTTAACAGCATTTGGCATTGTTCTTTATATTGCTTTAATTCTATGAGGGTTACTCGAAGTTGCTCCTCGGTGCGACGGGCCACGGCCGAGCGAGTCATCATTTTACTATCCATTCCCGAGCACTGAAATGAGTTATATAATATGTTAGGGCTTTACCAGCTTTAATGTAAATATTGTAAGTCACCTTTTACTTTCAATGCAAAAGCCAGCCTCAATATTTCAGTTTAACTCATGTACAGTCAATTTTAGAGGGGAAAAGGTTAGCAAAAGATTAGAAAGGCAAGATTTAAGATTAATAATAAAGAATAAGCAAAGAACAAAGTATGGAAGACAGTATAGACAGATTAAATAGTAGTTATTGAACCTGAATATTACTGTACAAATCAAGGTTTGAAAACTTTATTTTTGAATATAATTGAGGATGTCCTTTGCTTGTATAATGTATGTATTAATATATTAGTTTTGTGTTTGTCTGGGCTTGTTGTTTTTATCTACAACTTCGCTTCCACTACTCGTCAAGCCAAGAGAGAAATAACCTTTGCCAAGTGTGATTTTGGACGTAGCTCACGGGTGCGAGCGGTGTAAAGTGGATTTGTAGTTGCTGAAATTGTAAAAGGAGACTAATAGATTTGAAAATTAAAAGCAATACTCCCCGGGATTAGGCAGTCCTCGAGAATAATCCAGCTCCAATTTGAACTCGTCCAGTCGTTGACAGTTGCACTTGGCTTGAACTTTAGTTTCCAAAATTACACAGTTTTACACAAATACTGCTAAGGGTTGAAGAGTTACAATAGTTTCTAACACTTTGATTTTTACTTTTAGCGATTTACAGTACAAAATATATCTCAAAACTTATTTATTTTTATTAAAATAGTCGGGAGGTGACAAAAGTACGTGCAGTTACAAATGTTGCCAGCCTATCCTAATATCATGTGTTTAGACAAGTAGAGATAAACTACGATAACATGGCGCGCCCCTCCAATTTACTGTTTTAATGTGTGTAGTCACATCCTTATGAAAGAGTTTGTATGTAGTACGTATTCAATCAATCAACGTACTCGTAATATTTCACTTAATGTGACTTATTACCAAGATTTGTTGGTCAACTAATCATAACTAGCCGACCGCGCAAGACAACGCACTTCAAACGTTTTGAATTTTGGAGGGGCGTGCCATATTATCGTAGTTTATCTCTAGAAATGCATCTACTAGACGCGTCGCGTTGCGGTCTGAATCAATTCAATTTGTTATTAGATACTTTGAAGTCCCGGAAAGGGACGTTGTATCTGAAAAACTTACAGTGCTCGCGCTACAAACTAACATCGTAATGAACTTGCGAGCGAATTATAATAGCGACGAAATACTATAAAATAATAAGTTATCACAATATTAAACATTTTTATACATATTACATAGAGACATGGCGCGACAACGCACTTCAAACGTTTTGAATTTTGGAGAGGCGCGCCATGTTATCGCAGTTGATCTCTACGAATCGTTTATTTAACTTTTGACAGGACTCTTGTACACAGACAACATAAATATTATTCATATAAAAAATTCGAAAAAAACTCAATTTAAAATTAGACATGGTTTCTAAAAGGGCCCATTCACGGCAGTCCGCCGTGCAGGACTGAAAATGGACATAGCTCACTCATTGGTTCACACGATCGGAAACACCGAGTGTAAACCAATCAGTGAGCTATGTCCATTTGCAGTCCTGCACGGCGGACTGCCGTGAATGGGCCCCTTAATTCCTAACTCACCTGATATAAGCCTCTGAGTGCGTGAGTCGCTGCGCGCGCGGCGGTGCGGGCACGAACAGCGGGTCGGGGGCGGGGCGCGCGGGAGCGAGCGCCGCGTCGCCGGGTGACGGCGAGTTGCGGACCGACCCCCCCAACGCGGCCGCTGCGGATGCTGAAGTTGAGTAGATATTTCATTTTTCTTTTATTGACATAAATATTGCTTGGTATTTATTTAATTTTATGCAGTAAACTTCCAGTTTGCCAAAAATTACAGTGAGAATACAATAATTGTAGATAACATAATGTCAAAGGGTAATAAAAGTATGGATATCACAAAGTAATATGAGTCAATAAATATTTCATTCAATTTGCTTGGTGAAGAATAATAACCTGAATAATTGAATTAAAAATATTTTTCATGTAAAATATGTTCATTAATTTATCAAATCTGCGGAATTTTAAAATTTGTATACCAGGGGCCAGGGCTTTAGTCTTAAATCATGTATTTATTTCAAATTATGTATTTATTTTGCACATGTGTGTAAGATTTAGGTCTTAGATAGTTTTGTAATTTAATAAAGGTTACTAACCTCCCGGAGACAAGATGCCGGATCGGAACGCGGGTGTCAACAACTTGGTTGGCTTCTTCGAAGACGGCATAAAGTTACTGCAAACAAATATACATTGCACGTTGTCATTAAGGCTACATTCCACCGCGGCGCACGTTGTGCACGGCCACGCACAGGCGTGGACGTGCACGATTTATTTCTTTGTGTCTAAACACACTAGGCTGAATTACGCCGACGTAAATTCCGCCGCGTTTACACCGCGTATCAAACGCATACAAAATACGGACGGAACGCGACAGACACTCTATGCCGAAATTCCGTCGCGAGCCGAATTTCCGTCGAGCCGAGTCGAGCGTAAAGTTCGGCAGCGATTCGGCGGTAATGTTTTGTATACACACTATACGCGACGGAATTATCAAAACCGAACATAGCAAATCCAACCTTAACTCCAAAGCGTTAACGCACACATTACATCTGAGAATTTTAAATACTCACTTACGCGCGCGTTCCTCAGTGGAAATTACGCCGCGAAATTTCGGCTCTTCGCGTAATTTATAGTGTGTCGCATCAGATATAAGCAGCTGAACGTAATTTCGGCCACGTAAATTACGCCGGCGTAATTCAGCCTAGTGTGTTTAGACCCTTTGACTTGATTCAATTCGTGCGTAGCGTGTCCGTGGGTTGCAGTGGACACAGTCACATATATTTTCTTACAAAGCGAAGTTTGACGCACGTGCGTAGTCTCTCCGTGCGCCGCGGTGGAATGGAGCCCTAACTGACATTGACGTACGTTTACGTTAGCTCGCACGCATTGGCGCCTATGTCTCTCTGTCTCACTCATTGCGAGTAAAATCAGCGATGTGTTTGTCAAGCTTAACACGCTCGTAACATCTGTTGATGTGTAATATGCACATGCGTTATGTCTATCTCTATCACACACACTCATTTGGCTATCCGTCTCACTCACCGCGAGCGCTCGTGCAACGCCATCATGCGGCCGTTGCCCTTGTTGACGTGCAGGTCTCTGACGTGGCGCAGCAGGCGCGGCAGGTTGGGGAAGGGCGCCTGGCCCTTGCGCACGCGGGCGCAGTTGCGCCACAGACACGGGTACTCTTTCGTGTCGGCGGCAACAGTACGGTAGTACTGCTGCACGTGACCAGTAGATGATGAGCCTGAGAGATAGATCGGTTAGTTTTGAACCAAAGAGGTTTTTTGATATTTTATTTACCACCAGGTACCGCTATGTAGCCTTAGGGTCTATTGTGTGAAACTGCTGTCATATGTCACGATATATCTGTCATGTGTCACAATATAGCTGTCACGTGTCACCATAATATGCCTATTGGATCACCTAGTGGCAAATATAATATCAAAAAACCTCATTGAAATTTAAAAATAAAGAAAAAGCACACTGATGATTTTAATCGAAACTGGTCGTGTATTAAGTTAAAAAGTGTTATGATTTAGTAAATATAATGCAAAAAAAATGTGTTTTATTCATGTCAAGCGTGAATTTACCCATAGACCCACCTGTACACCAAGAACATATTGTATAAACAATAGCATTATAATATTATAAAGAAGAAAAAAAACAATAAAACTGTCAGCACATACAGACAATTTATTTAAATGTAAGTAAAAATAGATTATTACACAACATAATTCTATAGTCTTGTTACGGAGCTCGTAAAAATTAGTTGACTTACACATACTTGTCACAAACATTACTATCGCGTTCGTGCAGTATTTTCGTGCGAAAAAGAGACAAACAATGATTAGTCAATAACGAATTTCTACATGCATCCGTACAGGATCAAAGCTGCTGCCTTACTCCCGACAGAATCAGAATCGAATTGAGAATCGAATCAGGTCGATCTCAAATCATTTGCTACTTCCGACATATATACTAGCGCACGATCGTGCTGCGGCTCAATTTGGGACTAATTCGATCTTAACGGCTTTTCCCATTCCTGACAGCTATACTAGCGCACGATCGTGCAGGGGCTCAATTTAGAACTAATCAGACTCGTAATCTGTAGGCCTACTACGAAACAGTTTTGAGACTCAAACAATCGGACGAGAATGTTGCGTCCTCCTCTAACAAACGTTATTTCACGTTTGTTAGAGTAGGACGCGACATTCTCGTCCGATTGTTTGGTTTGAGTCTCAAAACAGTTTCATGGTACAAGGCCAGTTTCGGGAGTAAGACTGCTGTATTAATATTGGATTATAGCAGTTTTGAGGTTAGTACGTAGTTTAAAATACTGACTGTTACCACCGTCCCCGATGCAGTGCTCCATGCAGTCGCCGATGTCCTCGAACTGGAAGTCGCAGTTCTCCCACGCGCACTCGAACGTGTTCTCCATCGCCGTCTGGGACGTCAATGGCATGTTAGCTTTGTCGTAAATATGTAATACTAGCTACACACGGAAACTGTACACAACACATGCGATTTAATTAGACAATTTATTAAAAGACGTTAAAATTAAAACTGATGAGTGATGAGAAAAGGGCAACCCTCGATGTCAATTATAATTTTTGTGTGTATCTCACATCTGATCTTCTAAGACCGTTCCTGAATCCTGTGCGTGCACACACCTCGTGCGTTCCACGCCCTATCAAAGACACCTAACAATCGCACATAGCATATTTTCCTTCTTTTTCTCCTCCCAGCTCTGTCGGTCGCGGGCTGTGTATACGAGCGGGACGACATCAACTCACGTGTTGCGTCAGCTCCCTCATCTCGTCGGCGAGTCGCGCGGCAGTCTCCTCGTTGCAGCGCGCGGCGCGCTCCTCCCAGCTCTGTTTGGTCGCCGCCGGTAGAGAGCGCCACTCGTTGCCGACGATGCGGGATATTTCGCCTGTAATAACAATAATGTTCATTATACAGATGAGTAGGCAGATGCACAAATACCGTGTGCTTTGTAATCACTAGATCGCAATATGCGGGATAATGCTCAACATTGTATATTTCAACTGCAGCAACTCATCGCACAATCAAGCATTCTCAAACGAATTCACATTTCAATTAAGATTAGCATTGTGCGGCATCGAGTCGGCATTATGCTCTGCATTTTCGACCGCACTTGGAAACATATTTTTATGAACTTGAAATAAACTGAAAAAAAAAAATGAAATTTAAAACTTTAATTCAATGAACATTTTGACATGAGCTCCACACGTTTTTTGTCAAATTCATCATCAAGTTAAGTAATCATATCTCTCTGTGTGCGTCAGATATAAAACACACATTATATCTTACCGAAAGTGGCCTCAGGGTTGTTAGCCACAATCGCTTTGCGTATCTCGCTGGAGTACAATATGTAGCCCGTCACTATCTTCTGTTTCGACTCCTTCTTCTTCTTAGCAGCGGGCGTGGACACTCGGTCCTGGCTCGTTGACGTGTTCATTGACGGGTTGTATGGGTTGCTGTTGCCGCCTGCAGGGAAAAGTTTATAATTTAATTACAGAAAAAAACAATGTGGCACGGATCCAAATATTATAAATAAAAATTGTTTTATTTTTGAGTAAATTTGAAACAAATATTTTCAGAATGTCTACTTGATGACCTACCACCGGTTCGGAACTAACCCGGTGGGAAGAACCGGCGAAAGAAACTCGCACGGGGTCCGAGTTTCTTACTTTATACTGGTCTCTGCTTTTTACCAAAAAACGAAAAAAGTAAACATTACTTAAATATGCAAACATTATTTTTGGCGCACTACCATCAAGACTAATACACGCTTGGAAAGTATCACTCAATTTCTCTCGCATCAACGTCATTAAAGAGCCAAAAGTTTCATTTTATTTATTGCTTACATTTGCTTTAGCTTTGGTCGATAGTTTTTCAAATCCGTCCTAGATTATCTTTTTTTGAAACCCATTCTCCTAGATATGATAGTTTTTCAACAAATAGTCAGTTCTATAGTTTTTCAGGAAACCCATTCTCCTGTTACAAAATAAGTTTATTCTAATATTAGCTTAATGGTGCTCATGAGTTCGAATCAACAACTATAGTATACCTATAGAAAGCGGCGTAGCGGGCGATGCAAGCGAGGAGTCGTCTAGCGAGTTCTCCAGTATCATCTCAACGTCCTGGCTGCCGATAGTCGTGTTGATGAGATTCGTGAACTGCGGTTTGCTGTCCTGTTAATGGAGCATAACATTAAATTAAGGTCCAATTTCACCAACGTCTGTTAGTGTCTAAGCACACTAGGCCGAAAATACGCGGCCGAAGTTCGACATGATTACGTCAACAATGCGCTACGCATACAATATAACGCAACGTATTTTCGGCATGGTGTGTATTCGGTAATTTAAAATACATTGGTTTGATGACCTCCGTGGCGCAGTGGTGAGCGCGTTGGTAGCTCAAGCCGGAGGTCGCGGGTTCGAGTCCCGCCGACGGAACAAAAAGTTTATAAAGTTCCTGGGTCATGGATGTGTATTAAATATGTGTATCATATAATAAAAATCTTAAATATATGTATAGTATAAAAGTATTAAATATATTTCCGTTGTCTGGTACCTGTAACACAAGTCCTTCAGGTACTTACCACGGGGCCAGACTGACGTGGTGTGAAGCGTCCATAGATATTATTATATTATTATTATTATTGCAGGCGTAATCATGCCGAACTTCAGCCGCGTATTTTCGGCCTAGTGTGTTTAAACACTTAAGTGTTAACAGCTTAAATCCTTCGATTGCGGATTCTTGGAAATCTATTGTTTACGCGGTCGAATTTGATAGGTTAAAAAAATATCATATCTTCACTTTCATTCATATGAAAAACGAAAGAGGTAACGTGATATTAATTCGAGCATTAACTTTACAGTCGTTGGTGAAATTGGGTCTAAAGGTGAGACCGCACTGAGCGACACTACCCTGCAACAGACAGCAGATCTTTAGTTGCTGTGCTGCGAATCTTCATTAGTTAGGATTTTCCCTACTAATAAAGATATATAGCGTATAACTAATTAGAGTCTGCTGCCTTTCAGTTCAGACAAAAAAACAACGACATAATATATGCATTTTATTGATCTCAGTAGAAATATAAATTAAATAAAGTTATACTTGTATACTAGAGCCTTTTATTAGCGACACAGTCTACACAGTACATTCCGTTCACAGGTAAAATTCGCCATGACACTTTTACAATTTACACAGATAAAACATGAGTGAGAGAGAGAGACAGCAAATAACCTTAAAATATCTCTCCCACTCTTACCTTATTACATTGTATTTAACAATCTCAGTCAACGTTATTACAATTACAAAGTTACTTACCATAGAATCAGCATTAACCGTAGGGTTGAACGCTTGCTTCTGATTGAATACTGCCGCTGTGTGCACGTCCGCCGCCGACGCCAGCGCGGGCGGACCCAGCGGCTTTGGGAAGTAGTAGATCTGTCAGTAAGAAGAGTCGAATAAATAATAATAACAATTAATAAAAAAATACACTTTAATTAAAAAATATATTTGTATAAAATAATAAAACACACAGGTAAATCAGAACAAAAAATGGAACAAGTAGACAATGTAATAAAAATTAAAAGCCAGTGTGTTTGGACACTTAGAGCCTCACAACTTTTTTGGCAGATTCTCCATACTTGATCTGTCAAGTTAATTGGTGGATAGCCTATTCGTCACTTATCAGAAAGTGGTGAAACATTCAGTGGTTATTATAAATTATAATGTAGTATAACGCTACATGCAATAAATGTTAAATATTTTAGTGTTTTAATGCTGACAATATTGACGCACGCATACAAGCATTAGCTTACCTCATCCACAGTTACGTCCTTAGTGTCCTCGAATATGCGCAGGCCGGTCTTCAGCTTACGTGCTACGCGGTTCAACTCGTTGTATACAGCTTCGTACACTTATACGTTACATTTTCCCCATTGCGTACATGTTACTTATACTCGTACCTTACACTTTGCGTACACATTTGCGTTTTGTATGTACAAACACACACACGCACTAGCGTACCTCGTCCACAGTGACGTCTTTAGTGTGCTCGAACTTGCGTAGACCGGCCTTCAGTTTACGCGCCACGCGGTTAGAATCGTACGCAGCCTCACACACGTACACGTTATATATCCCGTTTGAGCACATGTTCCGTATAGCTAACACTTTGCGTACACGTTTGCGTTTTGTACGCACACACACACGCAGTAGCGTACCTCGTCTACGGTGACGTCCTCAGTATGCACGAACTTCCGCAGACCGGCCTTCAGTTTGCGCGCCACGCGGTTCGATTCGTCATATACAGCTTCGCAAACTTATACGTTATATTTCCCGTTTGAGCACATGCTGCGTATACCTAACACTATGCGTACACGTTTGCGTTTTGTACGCACACACTCACGCAGTAGCGTACCTCATCTACAGTGACGTCTTTAGTATGCTCGAACTTGCGTAGGCCGGCCTTCAGCTTGCGCGCCACGCGGTTAGACTCGTCGTACACCGCTTCGCAGACGTACACGTCACCCTCCGCTATCTCAGTAGGACGGCCTTGAATAGATATATATATATATATATATATATATATATAGACTAAATATATTTATAAGTGCATTTGTTGAATAAATAATAGTAAATTATTACAACCTGAGACTGACGGCGACCATTGTTTGTGCGATGGGATAGCGATCGACGTTGCCATTGTGACATACTTATTTAGTCACTTCAATAAAATAATATGGCAAAGCAACGTTTGCCGGGACAGCTAGTAGTTTATAAAATAAGGAGTGTTTTCATTCATGGAATAAGCGCCGAATCTACTGGACCAATTTATTTTGGCATCGCTAGAGAAGAGTAGATCATTGTGAACGACTGAGGCTACGTTTTATAGCGGGATAATGTACTCTTGAAGCGTAAAATATATTAACGCGGGCAAAAACTTCGCGCAATATCTATTGTTGTAAATTATCTATTATTAATTATGGTGTTTACTTCATAGATGGCGGATGTAACCTTTTTTTAACTATATAAGACAATAATCGTTACTAACATTTTAAATAATCATCATAATCGAGTACGGCGCATTTTCCCACGATGCCCACCAGTGGACTCGTGTCGTGCATTGTCGTCAGCAACACCTCCTGCTTGTAGAACGGCTGTAACAAATACAATTCATCTTTAGCTTTAAGGTTTGTAAAATAAAAATATCGTTCTAGACAAAAAATACGGCGCACTTGAATTTTAACAAAGAAAAATTGAATAAAGTTACCTTGCTAATAATATTAGACACCTCGGAGGGGAAGATCAAAAACGGTCCTTTGAAGTAGCACTTGTTACTGAAACAAATCAATAAAAAAATTAATAAAAAGATTACAAAGAAAAACACACACTAATATACATTGTGATAAAACATTTTCGTACTGTTTAAAGCATTAATGAAATACAATGACGCCCATATTTTACTGTTCGAAGTTCTAATGACTAACAAGTCTGCAAGCATTGTCCAGCCGTATAAATCCTTGTGCAGTGCAGTTGTACGCTCAATCACCCGTCTCCCTACGGCTTTATCAGTGCTACAAGCATCATCCAGCACTACAGCCTGCCTAGCATACGCCAACGAGATATCTCACTCTACATGTTTTCTCGATGTTTGATGGTTTGCCTCTTCATCTCTATTGACCCTAGCATGACAAATATTTTTTCTCGTGTAGATCTATCATCGAAATAACACATTTTATAGAGTTTTGTCGAGATAATGTCGAGATTTTGACATTATGAGACGAGTAGTTTTTAATTATTTCAAGAATGAGATATCTCGTTGGCGTATGCTAGGCAGGCTGATCCTCGTGCAGCTGTATACTCACTCGCCCGTCTCCCAGATGGTGTCGACCTGCGCGATGACCTGGTTGCCACCGCGCGTCACCACGTACACGTAGTCGCCGGTCTTGATGACGCCGGAGCAGCCCGTGTTGTACTGCTCGTAGTACGTGTTCTCGTCGTCAGTGCCGAGAGGGTTGTACATAACTACGTCCTGTATATTAAACAAGTAATAAGTAAAAAAAAATGTAACTTGAATACTCAAAAAAATTTGACCTTTGCCATCTGCGGCATCATTTGCATCATTCACACACGAGTGCGAACACGACGATTGCTATGCGATATTTACACTGAGCTCTGTTGAAAAAACAATAATAGAATACAATAGCATTTCCAAGAATCCCCGATCGAAGGATTAATAGTAATTTGCGCTGCCCGACGCGACAAGTAAATAGAAGGCTGTGTATAAACACTTACTTACTGCCGCAGAAGTATTCAGGGAAGTACTTACTTACGGCAGCGGCAGTGGCTGAGTGTAAACGGCGCATTACTCACCGGTCGCTCCTTCTCCTGTACATTCTCCAGCACTTCTAGTTCGGCCAACTCGTCCTTGTGTTTCTCGACTCGTTCGCGGAACACCGACACGGTGCGGTTGGGTTCTAGCGGCACCTGATAAATTAAAACACAAGGCGAATCTTTTAAAAAGGGCATGGTAAGCAAATTCCTGAGAGAGGAATAATGTGACAATCGGGTGTTCGATTTAAGATTGATTAATGTCTCTAGCTAGAAGCCGCACATTTTTTGGAAAAAACGCAATAGTAATGTTATTGTATGGGAGTGTACAACGCATGCATTAATAAGTCAATGTTCCTCCACTGAATTATACCTCTCTGGGCACAAGAGTGGCCTCCTTCTCGGCTCCCTCCCACACCTTGATCTTCTTGAACCAGCGGTGCTTGGTGTTGTAGCGGCTCTCGCACACGTATACGTCCTTGTCGGCATAACCTGACAATAGCAGAGACATAATATTGATTTATTTATTTTTTTATTTATAAAAAACTAGCGAACCGCCCCGGCGTCGCACGGGTATAAAATATACATACGTGCGTTCGATTAGTGCGTTCAAGTTAGCCCTTTCAAATAATTTTCCCCGTTTCTTCCACATTTTCCTCTATTTCTTCGATCTTTTTAGTCTTAACGTGATAAAATATAGCCTATAACCTTCCTAGATAAATGGGATATCTAACACTGAAAGAATCATCAAAATCCGTTGCGTAGTTTTAAAGATTAAAGGGAACAAAGGGATATGAGGAAAAAAAAGCGACTTTGTTTTATAATATGTATATGTCGCAGGGAAAAGAGGATATCAGGGATTTCACGATATCCCTAGGGATATCACGAACTCCCGGTAGATGCCGAATAGTCTTGTTTGTTACGTCTTCTTACTAAAAATATCTAGTGATATGTCATTTCACTAAACTAAATCTAGTGAAATGTCAGAAACGCGGATACCGCCGAATAAATCAAATCAAATCATTTATTTCAGGCATCAGATGCCCATATAACAAATACCCTAAAATCTAACATACATATTATAATTATATAATAAATACCTTAAAACTAACATACATATTTTGTATATACTCAAAAAACTAACACTGTCACGTTTTGCCGGCGACGTGACTCGCTTCGTTCCGGAGTCTCCCCCGGAACCTCCGGTAGACTACATCCATCGGCCAGAACTCCGGCGCCTCGAAAGTCGACAGAAGATTCGTAGGTACTCTCACCACAAAGGAGCTAAAATTGACTTTGTGGCGAGACTGCAGACGCTCGACCCTCAGGTGCAGTGTCGTCTTCTTCTGGATGTAGTCCACGACGTCCTCGACCTCCATGGACCAGTGCAGGCGGGATATGTACAGGGGCATCGTGGGGACCTCGCTCCGCAGACGCAGCTCAGGTACATATGGTGCGGTGCCGCGATGGTTGCGGGCGGCGGGCTTCTTCCTCCTCTCCACCAGTATGAAGCCCTCCTCATCGCACCTCCTGCTCCACTCCACCTTGCGGCTCTTCGTAGCCTTGCGGCTCTCCTTAGTCTCGCGACTCTTCAGAGCCTTGCGGCTCTCATTCTCCCCTTTAGTTTTCGCCCGCGGGGGAGGTGCGGGGCGACCAGCAACAGTCGCGTAGTTTTACTGAGTCGCCTGTGGACTCGGCGTCGGCGCAACCGGGAGGGGAGCGCAGGCGGGAGCGGCAGCGGCGGTGTTCGTTGACCCATCTGCGTCCGATAATGCTGACGGGCTAAACGTGGCCGTCTGCGCGCCACGACGAGTGGTGACGTATGCGGCATCAGGTGACCTACATATTGAATTACCGCTTTTTAATTGCGATAATTCAATACGTAAGTCACTGATCGTTGACTCTGATGCCTGCAATCTACCCTGAATTCCGGCCAGCTCCTCCTTCAGGATCCAGATGTCCTTCGGTAGGCTGACATCGACGTTGTCCAGCGTGACGGGCGGCAGCTTGTGCAGCTCCTTTGCCACAAAAGCCGGCACCTCATCAGGATCCGTCTGCTTCAGCAGGGAGATGATGTCCTGCACGCTTCTTTCCGTTCCGTCTCTTCGTCGCGACGGCATATTCGCACTCTGTCCGAGCGTCTCGTACAACAGCTGCTTGCCCTTGCAAATCTCCTCGCTGGAGAGGATGACTTGCAAATCTGCATGATGCTGACCTCGTCCATAGTGTCGATGGCGTGCTGGATAAACGCCAGCAACTCGTTGGCCACGAGCGCCATGGTCACGTGCAGCGGCAATGTGCCGCGCGATTCGCAAAAATCTTACTTTTGCGAAGCAAGAGCAAGCGAGAAAAATGCGTGGCTTGATTTTTATTCGGCGGTGTCCGCTTTTCTGACGTTTCACTAGATTTAGTTTAGTGAAATGACATATCACTGGATATTTTTAGTAAGAAGACGTAACAAACAAGAATATTCGGCATCTACCCGGAGTTCGTGATATCCCTAGGGATATCGTGAAATCCCTGATATCCTCTTTTTCCTGCGACATATAGATACTTGGATGGAAAACTTGGACTACTTTTATTGCAATTGTGGCGGTACCCACAATTCGCCTAGCAATCCTGGATCGCGCTATCGAAGTTTCGGAGAACGGCAAAGATATATACAACGTCTGAAATGACGTCAGTGGGCTTCGGCCTGACCGAGCATGCTATCTCTCTCGGTCGGAAGATCTTTCTTTTCGACCGCCACTAACATCGCTAAACAATAAAGCTGCGTTTTCTCGACAACAGAGATAAGCTGCATTGCGAGGAATGCGTTTTTATGATCCAACAGAATCGCTACGCTGTGCGACGTCAAGCGGCAACGTAAAAAAATATTGCTCGTCTTTTGGCAACGTATATTAAATAAATAAATAAATAAACGTTTATTCTGCCACCATCAAATGTTACACATATGGCATAATATACAGAACTGATATCGACAAGAACAAAATTAAAAATTAATCTATTTACCTATTCTACAGCTAATTCATACATAAAAGCCACACATAGTCCAAATTACGATTATACTTTGGTTGCAGGTGATTTCAACACATGTCTCTTAAAAGTCGATTCACGTGCCTTGAAACTCCGCTCCTTACTCTCATCCCTGAACCTAAGCATCCTTCCGCTCTCAGCTACCCACCATGCTCCCAATTCCAACCCTTCTCTCCTAGATCTTCTTATCACCTCCTCACCCGATCTCATTGCAACCCATGGCCAATTTCCATGTAACCTCTCTCACCATGACCTAGTTTTCCTTTCCCTTAAGCTCAAACCACCTCGTAAAAAACCTAAGTTCCTCATCCTACGCAGTTTTAAGGGTTTGGATTTGAGGGCTCTTAAGCATGACATATCTAATGCTGACTGGTCTCGTGTCCACTCGGCCTCAGATATCGATCTAAAAGTATTGATATTTAGTGACATATTGACCCAAATCTTTGACACTCATACTCCATTAAAAAGAGTTAAAGTTAAATATGCACCGGCACCTTGGCTCACTCAGGAAATATTAAATATGATGGCTAAGCGTAACCGAGCTCTGTGTCAATATCGGAAAAGACCAACTGAGACAAATTTGGCTAAGTATAGGTTCCTTCGAAACCATTGCAGTCGCTTGTGTAGAGATTCAAAAAGACACCACATACATTCTACAATTGACCAAAGTAACCCCTCCCAACTCTGGAAATTCCTTTCGACGCTTGGTATAGGAAAGTCTTCTGTTGGTTTAGATAGCACGGTAGATTTAAACGCTCTTAACAACCACTTCTCTAAACCACCAGTTAGCGTTGACCAAGATACCAAAACGCGTACAATTTCCCATATCTCCTCTTTTCCTATCCCCTCCTGTATTCCATTTTCGTTCCGGCCTGTCACTGAGGATGATGTTAAGAAACATATCACAGCTATAACATCCACTGCTGTAGGGAATGATGACCTTAGCCCCCGTATAATTTCCCTCTCAATTCCTGAACTCTTGCCAATTCTCACTCATATTTTTAATCACTCCTTGTCAACGAGTTCTTTCCCATCGGCATGGAAACGTGCCAATGTAATTCCTTTACCTAAAACCCCTAATCCCTCTTCCTTATCCCAATTTAGACCAATCTCTATTTTGCCCTACCTATCCAAAGTCCTTGAAAACATTGTCCATAAACAGCTTTCCCAATTCCTTACCTCTAATAATTTGCTCTCCTCCTTTCAATCCGGTTTCCGCCCTGGTCACAGTACTGTTACAGCACTGCTGAAAGTTACTGACGATTTACGTCTAGCTATGGAAGAAAAATGTATAACTATCCTGGTTCTACTAGACTTTAGCAGTGCTTTTAATTCAGTTGACTTTGACATCCTCCTTTCTGTCCTTCGTTCCCTCAATATATCCTCCACAGTGATGGACTGGTTCGACTCCTATCTTCGGGGGCGCTCGCAGCGGGTCCGCCATGGTGAGGCTACCTCTGATTGGTGTGATCTTGATGCGGGGGTTCCACAGGGTGGTGTTCTTTCTCCTCTCCTTTTTACGATTTTTATAAACACAGTCACCTTAATAATTTTATCATGTAACTTTCATCTCTACGCAGACGACTTGCAAATATACCGTCGTTCTCATGTTGATGATATTAGTGCAGCGGTCAGGGACATCAATACAGATCTAAAGCGAATAGCAGACTGGGCAAAATCGTTTGGTCTCTTAGTCAATCCGCACAAATCTCAGGCAATTATTGTCGGCAGCAGGTACATGACACAAAGATTAAATGATGTGCCCAGAGTTATTTACAATGATACTCCGATTGCTTACACAAATTCTGCAAAAAACCTCGGAGTAATTATTGATAGCAATCTGTCCTGGCAGCCTCAAGTCAATGAGGTGAGTAGAAAGATATTTCATTCAATACACATGCTTAAGCGCCTTCAGAACTTTTTGCCCTTAAAAACTAAAATTTCCCTAGTCCAGTCACTCATTTTCCCTATCCTTGATTATGCTGACGCCTGCTACTTAGATGTTACTGAAGAGTTGCTGACAAAGTTAGAACGTTTGCAGAATCTCTGCATTCGTTTTGTCTTTGGTTTTAAAAAGTATGACCATGTCTCTGCTTTTCGGTCACAGCTAAGGTGGCTTCCGATTCGTCTTCGGCGAAATGTCCATATTCTCTCCCTCCTTTATAATATCCTTTATAACCCTTTGTCTCCCTCTTACCTCGTAGAGCGTTTTAACTTTTCACGATCCTTAGATGTCCCTTGTAGATCTAATGTTAGAACAAACCTTTCCCTCCCCTCTCATCGCACCAACTTCTTTTCCTACTCCTTTACTGTTCATGCAGTCAGATTGTGGAATTCCCTACCCCACACCATCCGTGATAGTGCTATGATTACTGTCTTTAAAAGACGCTTGAAGGAGTACTACCTTAATCATGAATCCAGCCATGATTATTAAATATACATATAGTATGTATTTATTTATAGTATTTATTATTTATAGTATAGTATGTATTATATTATTATTTATTATAGTATTTTATTATTATTATTTTAATTTAGTATTTTATTGTACATATAATAATGTTGTATAACATAGTAAGTAGGTAATAATTTATAATATATTTCATTTCTGTGCACGCCCTATCTGATGTTTCGATCAAATTTCTCTTCTTAGGACTGCTGGAAGAAATCTCTTTAGAGATAAGCGGTACCTGTTGTGTCGTCTTTCTTTATAAGTATATCTTGTTAAATGTTTTTGTGTACAATAAATGGTTAAATAAATAAATAAATAAATAAATAAAAGCTATCAGAGGTAAACATTAAAGAAAAAAAATTCAGGTTACTCTGATTTGACGTGTGCAATATGTCGGATTATCGTCGGGTTATTTGGATTTGTTAGTAGCGCCCTCTGCGTAGAGATCTACTACGATAACATGGTGCGCCCCTCCAAATGACTGTTTTAATGTGTGTAGTCACATCCTTATGAAAGAGTTTGTATGTAGTAAGTATTCGACCAATCACAGTACACGTAATATTTCTGTTAAAGTCACTTATTACCAAGATTTGTTGGTCAACTAATCATAACTAGCCTACCGCGCAAGACAACGCACTTCAAACGTTTTGACATCGCACTTCAAACGATTTGAATTTTGGAGGGACGCGCCATGTTATCGTAGTTGATCTCTACCATTCTTTTTTAATCCTTCGATCGCGGATTCTTGGAAATCTATTGTTATTCTATTGTTGTCGCGGTCACCGGTGTCCTTATGGGGATTGATAGGTTAAATATTTAAGAAAATTTCGACCTACCCTCAGGTCTAAACTTGAAGTACTCTTTCACGTTCATGACATAACATCGTCCGACGATGGCGTCTAGCGGCACGTTGCGGTGCGTCTCCGTCTTGAATATCTCCTGCTGGAGAAACTTGCGCGTGCGCACGTGGTACGTCTCTTGGGGCCTAAAAGAGATGAAGCGTGTATGTGAGAGAGAGAGAGAGAATTGTATAAGAGAAAGTTTAGAAGTACTTTTTAAGGTGAACGCAGATTTGGCCGCACCGCACGCACCGCAGTCGCCGCATTCGGAATTCTTTATATGAAGTTATAGGCAAGCTCGCATACCTACCCGCGCCGCAGTCTTCGCAACTTCTACATTCTTTATATGAAGAATTCCGAATGCGGCGACTGCGGTGCGTGCGGTGCGGCCAAATCTGCGTTCACCTTTATTAGCATCATTACCAAAAACAACTACATACACCTTTAATGATAAAACATCCTAACTATGCATGAAGAAGTTATAGGTACAAAATGTATTGTCCTCGTTTAATAAGTTACAAAAGTAGCTTGATGGACAGAAAAGGGGGTATATTCTATTTGAATTTGTTAGCCCTTTTAACGCTTAGGATTTTTCAGCAAAAGTGCTCAATAAAAAAATAATATTATGTTGTATATGCGTACGCAGCTGCGTACAGCTGTGCGTGCATGTGTATCCATACACAGCTGTACTATTACCTGTAGTAGACGTTGACGTAGACCATGTGAGCGCCGTCCGCGTTGGTCCACACCCGCTCAACTTGCACCACCTGTAAAATAGGACAGAACTAGATCAAATTACTATATTATTCAATTTAAATTAATATTTAAAGTAATAGCGCGGATGGAGTCGGCTAAAGGAATTCAAAAGTAAGTTCTAACCACCATAATAATATTAATAATCACGAAAAATAATATTTGTTGTAACAACACGACGTTGAAATCAACTCCACAGTCACGAATAGAAATAAAAAAGCGTGTGTACAGAGTACACGAAAGTCGGATGTGAAACTTCTGTCCAAAATCTACGGCGACGTGATGCAATATTAAGGTGATCGCACATTTATCAGCACGCACGCGCCGTACGCGCCGCATTTTGCGTATTATACGGCGCTCACAAAATATGTGCGATCTAATAAAAATAAATCTATATATATAAAAGTCAAAGGTGACTGACTGACATGGTGATCTATCAACGCACAGCCCAAACCACTGGACGGATCGGGCAGAAATTTCGCATGCAGGTAGATGTTATGACGTAGGCATCCGCTAAGAAAGGATTTTCCCAAGCAGCACAAGTATATCTAGTAAAGCACTATTAGTTATTTTATAGAATTAAACTTAGAATTCTTACATAAGAGTCAATAATCCCTGAAGATATCCTATATACCGAGTTCAGTAAAAATGGGCACCTGTCTACACTATAATGACAAGAGCAGCATAAGAATTCATCATTAGATAACGATAAGAGCAATTTATATTTATCTATAGGCAATATCTACAAAACTATTATAAGAACATAATAAGAGGCACATAAGAAAGGAATTAGGTTTTGTAGCCAACATAACACAATTACTCCACTGATGTTCTAGTGGTGAATATTTTTAAAACCTCTAATAATCAAAATCAACTAAATAAAAACACCAACAAGAGTTACTTCTTTTAAAAAGCATTTCCTAATATCTAATGGCCCACCGTAGTTAAAAGTATTTTAAGTTGAAGCTATAATGGCGAAATGAAATTAAATAATTATAATATTTTTTTTGTTTCGCGCGAACGGAGGGTACAAATTCCGTGCCGAATTTTTTTTATCGTAAAAGTCGATAAAATAGGTTTAAAAAACTTATGGGCCTGTTATATTCGTAATTTTAAATGATATTTTTTAATATAAAATATTATATAAAATATTAATGCACATTTTTTAATATATTTTGTTAAAATAAATACCTAAACAATGTATTTTGTTATAAAATTCATTCATTTAAGTATTATTATGTTTACAAATAAATAAATCGCGTATTTTATTGTAACAAAATTTTTAGATTTTTACCGCAATGGCGATTACCGTCGTATTCTACTAATAAAAATGGCCTCTAGATTAAATTATCTATAAGTAAGTATTGATTAGAATATTTACTCCTAAAATTGAGCTAAAGGTAATTTTAAGAGCATGACAAGTGAACTTGCACTTTCACCAGAAAAATTAATCTTTCAATGGTTCATTTGTTCTTAAAACTATCCTATCGGAATCTATAGAAAAAAATGTTTGTAAACTATTTTTTCTCGTAATTATGTACCAGAGTATATTCAGACTGGCAAGAGAAGAAGACCTGATTTGTTCGCGTTTTGGTGATTTTTCAGTGCAATACCATAGAGAACCAAAATTTTTTGTGGCCTTCCTGTTTTATATTACTTAAATCTTAATATTATTGTCATATTGTCAAAAATATTTGAAATATTTTATTGTCTGTATAAAATTATTAGGTAGTTGCTTATTAAGTACGCGTATTTTTAAAGCAAGTTAATTATAGGCACCTCTTCATCGCCAGAATCGTCACTTTCACTATTTTCTTACACATTGTCAGTCGGTAGTTCATCATGGTTTTCATCAAGAATCGATGTTCGAGACGGTGTCTATTCTTCTTCTTCGCAGCTCGATGAAAATATGGACTCGATTCGTTGCTGAAGTGATGACTTTGAGGGCAAAGAAAGTTGATGTGACTGCACCTTTTTAGGATTTCGTACCCAAAGGGTAAAAACGGGACCCTATGATTGGGACTTCGTTGTCCATTCGTCCTGTCTCAAGAACCGCTATAGCTAGACTTCTGAAATTTTCACAGATTGTGTATATCTGATGCCGCTATAACAATAAATATGTACTAAAAACAAAATGAAATTATTATTTAAGGGGACTCCCATACAAAAAATGTGATTTTTTGGCCTTTTTTGCTCGATATCAATAATAAAGAAACAGATAGCCATTTAATATTTTCATAAAGGTCTTAATTATACGCTTACTTAAATTACGAAGTAATAATAATATTAAAATAAAATAAAAATCTAAGAGGGCTGCCATACAAAAAGCACAATTTTTGGCCTATTTTTGCTATTTAACTGTACGAAATCCTTAGTGCGCGAGTCCAACTCGCACTTGGCCGATTATTTATACTTTTCCACTTTTCTCCGAATGCCTCCTGTCTTCTTAATATCTCCTGCTTTATTCATGCTTGCAGAACGCTGTCCTTTATATACTTAATAGTCTTAAAATAAAATGTTTTAAGCCTAAGTTCCCTAATGAAGGAGGAAACTTGACTTTCACTAGAGTATACACTATTGAGTATCTAGTCATTGATTCTATTAAGTATAGACTTAAAAAAGTGCCTAACAAATCCACATAAAATCCTTTTTGATTACTTTAAGAATAATTGTTCTACAAATAATTTCAATTCTTAAAAAGTGTTTGTGATAATAAGTCTGTAGAATAATTGAAATACAGCAGCACTTTTACCAGAGCAAATATAGTCCATAACAAATCAATTTGCTCTTAACTCAGTGTATGAACTAATAACGGTTTTAAAACAAGGAACACTAGATATTTTTTTCTATTAGGAACTTAGTTCTTATTTAAAACCACGTATAGAATGCCAATGTCTATTATGTCTATAAAAAAGCCATGATTAGTACTCCTAAAGTATAAATAGATTTAAGGCGTCTGAAGTGTGCTCCTTGGGTTTTATTAATTCTACCTCTAAAGTTTGTATATTATAATACTTCTTAACGCGAGCGAAGCCGCGGGCAAATGCTCGTCAATAATAAAATAAATTTGCTTCATTATTATTTCGATCCTCTTTTTCGTGTGGCGTCACATTAAAATTTAACTCTCAATACTTCTAAATAAGCATTTCAAAAATGGTTCTCGTTCAATCATTTCATTCAACGCAAAGCCAAACAAAAAATTAATTTCTCAAACGGCTCTCGTTCATATCGCAGAACTAACCTGCGGCTCCTTATGTCCTCGGTCTGGTGCGACGTATACGAAGTCACCCTTGCCATATTGCGATTGTGCCGGCGCCCCGCCTCCCTGCATCGACTCTTCAGTGCTCGACCTGCGAATTGTAGAGATAAACTACGATAACATGGCGCGCTTCTCCAAATGACTGTTTCAATGTGTGTAGTCACATCCTTATGAAAGTTTGTATCTAGTAAGTATTCAACCAATCAATCAGTACTCGTAATATGTCACTTAATGTCACTTATTACCAAGATTTGTTGATCAACTAATCATAACTAGCCGACCGTGCAAGACAACGCACTTCAAACGTTTTGAATTTTGGAGGGGCGCGCCATGTTATCGTAGTTTATGTCTAGTGATGGTAGACTAACTGGTTCTTAGTAGCATAGTTAACATTGTCTTGCCGTGTTTCAAATAACAGTCTGTTCAATTTAAACGTTGGTGAAAAGCCAACGCCAAAAATTAATTACAGAAATCTGTAGGCACGTGATTTGTCAGCCTAGGCATTACAGGTCAGTTAACAAGAGCTGGCACGATCAACACATTTAAACATTGCGCTTGTGTAGTGTCTGTGAATAAGCGCGTGGCGTGACGTCGTACTGCATACGCATCATAAAAAGTCTGCCCGTCTCTCTCGCGCGCGGTGCCAGCCTTAGTTAACTGATATATGCCGAAATTATTCAGAAAACAATATTGAAATATAAATGTGTATGTTGAGTTTAATTCAGAAAAATATACAGTGCTCCCAAAGTGATAATGCGCATAGAAATTTTCGTCATTGTTCGGTAACGATCGTTTTTCCCGAGCGTCGGAAGACGATGCCACAAAACCTTTTATTGCGCATGTCCAAATCATGTCATGCCATGGTAACGCCAAGTGTTTACGATTTGACCGTAACCAAATATAAGCAACTTTTTTGTGGCGTTGCCATGGCATGACATGATTTGGACATGCGCAATAAAAGGTTTTGTGGCACATGCGCCAAAAATAGAGACAGGTAACGACTATAATATGATATTTGCTTCTATTTCTTTCGAACAAGGTGCAAAATGCAAAGGCATTGTTTCGGGCTTTCGGCGACAATTAGCGAAGATTTGCATGAGCATTATTAATTTCGGAGAACCGTAATATTATTATCAGAGGAATTGATTCATAGAGTCAATAATGCGTATTTTATCTCGCTAATGCATAATTTGGTCGCGTTATGTCAACCAGTCCAGGAGATCGTGACTACATGGACTTGACATATCACATAACCTTCCCAAACGTACTCCCTTCATCTGCTCATGAATCAACTATTCAAAATACACACCTGGTCTCCTCCTCATCATCATTCTCCTGCAGCAGTTTACACTGTTTCACCAGCTCCACACTGGTGGTGATGTGATCCGTGGTGAAGGACAGAGCTGGTGATGATAATGTGTTACGACATAGCAAGTCGCGTTGCTGAGTGTAGTACGTCTGTAGCTCGACGGAATCCTCGAAGATTTGACTGTCGGTGCGCGAGAGACGACGGGCCCTGAAAAAGTTTGAACCGTGTTAAAAAAGGTTAGTAGTGTAAGGCTGCGCTAAGAAATTTATTTGGTAAAAATAGCAGTTCATTTGTTTCGTCTTTTCATGACCATAGGCTACTTGACCTATATTCAAATTCATTGAACAAATGCATATTTCTGGTAGAACTTGGCCTAGGAAATCGTATTTCGCCCTTATTATCAAATAAAAGCTTATGATTGATAAATAAAGTCGATTTGAAAATATGATTTTATGAAAATATGATTTGTATTGACGAAAACGCTTTTGCGGTACTTCCGATTCGGATGTGACGTCATCCTCATAGTAATTTAATATCTTTTATTTATCGCGCTCGTTATATGTAAGTTTGTTTGTACATGTAAATAATAAGAATAAGCCTACAAAGATTTATTAAATATATTTTCTTGAATAATTCACTTAAAACATCAGTTTTATTATCTCCATTTATTGTAGACGAGAAATGAAATGGCCAAAACTGTTCTCCAAAAGTTTTCAACATTACAAATGATTGCTAATTTCTTATTTAATTCTTTTATAATTTTTGGGCACTTTAAGACTCGTACATTTAGCACATAAAAAAAAATTCAAAAAAGAGAGTTTAAAATACAAAGCGTATATGACGTCACACTATGGCGGACAGTGTTTTCGGCGCCATTTAAGAGGCATATTTTTCAATAAACATTTTTATGGGTTTCTACTGTGTAAAATATTAAAATATTGGTTTTTTTTTTTCGTGAAAATGAATGATTTAGAAGCGATTAGCATGAAGAAAAAAAGTAGGTCAAGTTGCCTATTGTGATTAATGTCTTGTGTAAAAAAATAGTCAGCGGATTCCTAAAATATTATGATAGTGAAATGGTAATAAATCAAGATTCAGTACTTGAATCCAGTAATATAGACTTCCGATTTAAAAATTTGTGACATGTGATGCAAGTTAGCTTCAGTGAGATGCTATTCAACCCAATTGTACGGGTCTGTACACCTTACACGCTGATAATGCTGATAAAATGATAACTGTTTATTGATAGATACACATTACAAAGGTACAGTGATATAAGAGAATTGATATAAGACGAATGATATAAGATAAATGATAATAATGATAGCTTATTATAGCAGACACATTTTATATACACAAAGATACTGATGAGTATAGCAAAAATTAAAACATTACGAAATAGTTAGATATTGAGATATTTACTAAATTGATGTACTAATTATTATGCTGACAGCTGACCTAGGAATGTGCGACGCTTGCATCGTACATATTCCCGGCCGCGAGCTGAAGATAAAAAAAAAAGAAAAACATTAATGCCGTTGCTCGGGAGCGCAAGACCCACACGGCTGAGGCTCGCTGGATGATTTTGGGGGTGGTGTCGGCTGCCTGCTCTGTGCAGCTTCCCGCCTGAGGTGGAGAGGGGGAGGCGCGATCAACGCGCCGTCGCGACGACGTTTCAAGCAGCGTCGTATGAAGAGTGCTGCTATCACGACCAATATAGCAGCGACCACATAAATATCATAATTGATCCACGAAGGCACCGTCGGATTTCATCTGCTCTATTTGCTTCCTTATGTGCGTTATAAGCTTGTCGTTTGGCTTGTACTCTTCTACATCTTTGTTCGAAATGGATAAATTGTTGATTATAGGAATTTCATAAAGTGGTACGTCTGCTTGAATCTTTAAGTCGCTTGATGACGTTTTTTGGGAATACAGAGTAAAGGAGCCCCCCTTCACGACGCAATTTTTTCCTATATTGAGTATTCCAGCTCCCTGAAGTTGTTCTACTTTTAATTCCGCGTCGCATATGATTTTTGTTGTACATTGATCACAACAAAAGAATAAGTATGTATTTCCCACACTTAATTGATTCCAGCTGTTTTCACAGACTGCGGTGTCAGGTTTACACTTGTTCGTAATGTGATCCATAACGCACAGGTCAGTGTCTGCCTTCAATTGATATATGGGACCTTTTAGCTGACAAATGAGTGACGTAATGTCGAACGTCACACACTCGTGTGTCGTCACTGGAACGTATGATTCCTTCTGTATATTAATGGCGATGTGAGTTGATATCGGAGTGATGCTGATGATGTTTCTTCCCTCTTGATGTGGAATTGGTACCAGGTGAAATAGTTCGTAAATGTCTCTATTTACCAATGATATTTTCATTTCAAAGATAATAAATTGCTGATTCAGTCTTGTGCGCACCTTCATTATTTGGTATATTTTTGGCAAATCTTCATCTATATTGTCATAGGGTAGTGATAATTCCCTTGAAATCTGTCCTGCAATAATGTTCAATTCTTCCTTCAGTTGTTTCGGCGTGATCAAGTGTATATTAAATTTCCCATAAAATACATTCGTAATTCTGTCCAATAACCTGTTTTGAATTGTTTTCAAATTTAATAAAACATTGTTAGCGATAATTGATGACATGACGAATTCACTGTCTTCTGATAATATTTATATTTCGCCGTTAATTCTATTGACATTTTCCTCAAAATCATTTAAATGTTGATTGAAAGTTTTGAACTGCTTGTCCATGGCATCGTCAATTCTTTGTAAAAGATTGTACTCCGCCTCGATCACCGAAGTTTGATTTTTCCAGAGAGTAGCTAATTGCTTTTCGTTAGTTCTTATGAACTCGATGTCCTTTTGATATTGTCCTGCGAAATTGTCATCTAACACGCCAAATAAGCTATGAGCGATATTTCCAATGCCGTTAATGAGTCCGCGTCGTCGTCTTCTGATAATATTTATATTTCGCCGTTAATTCTATTGACATTTTCCTCAAAATCATTTAAATGTTGATTGAAAGTTTTGAACTGCTTGTCCATGGCATCGTCAATTCTTTGTAAAAGATTGTTCTCCGCCTCGATCACCGAAGTTTGATTTTTCCAGAGAGTAGCTAATTGCTTTTCGTTAGTTCTTATGAACTCGATGTCCTTTTGATATTGTCCTGCGAAATTGTCATCTAACACGCCAAATAAGCTATGAGCGATATTTCCAATGCCGTTAATGAGTCCGCGTCGTTTTCTTGAACTCGCCGAGCGTTGACACAGTAGCATACTGCTGTAGTAATTTAATTCCGATTCGCCGTGATGTAGTTGCGCCAATACAACTTCGCATTGTGATATTTTATTTTTATTACAATGACAAATACTTTCTAAGTGATTGATGTACTTAGAAAATAATGTTATTCCTTGCCAATAAGGCTTGATATCGTAATAAACGATTAATTTCCACTCATTCCGTGCCAATTTCATATTTGATATTTTATCGAAGTAAATTCCTTAATTGTCATTTAATAATTATATTTCTTGCAGAATGTAATTCACTTGTAGTGAGGTAAGTAGGTTTTTGCTGACGCCGGGGCCGTAACCAGAGCATCCAGGCAATGACCCGAGTGGTGCGTGCTAAGCAACTTGTTCGAGTCAATAACTCTTTGATTGTATTGTCTGAAACAAGTGTTGCCGCCCGATATTGCTTTGATATTTTAACCCTTTAACCGCCAAGGTCGGAATAATCCGACAAATATTTTCGTGCCCATTTCGCCAAGGTCGGATATTTACGACCAAGACCACTACTCGGTTAATCTGCCTTTTTTGTTTGATAGCACTGTATTATATTAAAATAATGTTTATACTTGGTAAATAGTTAATGAAGTAATCATTTACAATTGATTACACTTTAGTTTCTTAATTAGAAGACCTAAAAATAATGTCTAAAGTTACCGATATTATTCTTAGAAAAGTGTATTGATGTCCAACGCCCGTGGTCGGAAAAATCCGACAGTAGGGACGGGACATAAGCAATGATTTACTGATACAAAAATCCACATAAATTAAAATATTTCTGTTTATACTAACTAATTTATTATAAAACAAATAAAGCAATGGTTACTGAACAAATAAATGTTGTTTATTTTACTTAATTTATAATAAATATAGTATAAAAATGTCAGAGACTGAATTGACGATTCCCTAAGTAATCTGTGCGATTCCCATCCCTAGCCTGCATGTTTAGAAACGAATATTGTCAGTACACCCCGCGCCATGGTCGGAAAAAGACGACCGCTTCTGACGTCATAAACGAGTGCCGTCTTCTGGAATTTTCCACTGGTGTTGTGCTTATGCGTGTAATTATTATGTTCGTGTTATCGATAAAATATGTGATTCAACATGACTACTGCTGAAGAATTAATACGTATTCTGGAAGGTGATGAAGACGAAGAATTTGAATCGGACGAAGAGTTTAACATTGATGAAGAGGTAATTTTTATTGCATTGTTGTATTTAACTTAGAATGTATTAAATAAATTGATTAAGTTTATATGAGTGACTTAATATTTTTATTGCAAGTTTAGGGCCAGTTTCACCACTTGCGTTTAAGTTCCAGATAACTTAACTGGCACTTGTTTTGACAGATAACCCATACAATTATCCGTCAAAGAAGTGCCAGTTTATTTTAACTTACCATATATGTATGTCCAGGTGGATCTCTTTACCCACTACCCAGTGTCCGATTGAGGTGAAATTTTGCACAAACATTTGGTTTGGATGACAATGCAATAATATGGTCCCATGGTACTGGTCTGATGATGTAGTCGGAAGGTGGCCATAGGAACTCTCTAAACTTAACAAGATAAATCCATCGAGTGTGGGCACGTTTGATTTGTCTTTACAAGTACCTACCATGCTACATTACCTATATTTATCAAACTACAATATATTATGGTTTTTCAGATTCCCGGGAGCGATGTCGCAAACGCTGACTTTAATTGGACGATGCAAATTTCTCCCCCAATGTTAGAAGATTTCGACGACTTTGTTTGTGGTTTATCTCCTGTTGTAAAACTTGATAGCACTTCCACGGAATTGCAATTTTTTGAACAATTTTGTAGCAAAGACTTGTTGCAAAAAATTGTCTATTTTACGAATAAATATCATCAACACTTCGTAAGATGTGATTATTTATTTGTTTGTGATCTTATTAGTCTGTTGAAAATCGTGTAGTTATATATCGTTAGAATCTGTCAAAGTTATTCGGTAAACTGATATTGTTAAAATATAATCATGTTTGTTCAAAATTGACCAATGTTGTTATCTGTTGTATTAAGATAAAAATCACTCTACATGACAGCATTGTCAAATAATGACTGATTTTATAATAATAAAAAGTAGTATGTGATTATTTATTTGTTTGTGATCTTATTAGTCTGTTGAAAATCGTGTAGTTATATATCGTTAGAATCTGTCAAAGTTATTCGGTAAACTGATATTGTTAAAATATAATCATGTTTGTTCAAAATTGACCAATGTTGTTATCTGTTGTATTAAGATAAAGATCACTCTACATGACAGCATTGAGAATAAATATAATAAAAATAACGAAATTCATTTCTGGACTAATTTTATTGTGCGGAAAACAATAAATCTTTCAAGATCTTTAAACGCTTTTTGTTTCATTGTGTTACCAAAATACCTACTAATATTAGAAATAAAATTAAAATAAATTACAAAGTAACGGTTTCCTGTCTGTCTGCTACGGGATTCGAGGTCGTCGAAATAAATTATCGACATCGAAAAATATAAGTATTTCACATCACTATTTGCTGTAGGTATACATTTTTCGATTTATGGTGCCGGCGCTAGAGGCACGACAATTGATTTTAAGCTCGGCGGTTAAAGGGTTAATATCTTCCTCTGTTTCAAACTGAATTTTTTCTTGCAGTGGTCCGAATGATGATAGCCATGTTGGGGCTTCCCACCACACGGAAAAAATCTTCAGTTGTTCTGCCTTGATATCGCGACTAGCACAGTCCGCAGGATTTTCTTCTGATTTGATGTAGTTACAGCATTCCGCAGGCACGATGTTTATGATTTTCGTTACTCGGTTGGCAACAAACAATTTCCATTTGCTCGGGTCGCCTTGTAGCCAACCTAATACAGCAGTCGAATCCGACCAACCGTAGGTTTTGTGTATATGGAATTCAGATAAGGCATTTTTGACCTTTTCCATTAAACTTGATAAAAGCAACGCTGCACATAATTCCAGCCTGGGTAGCGTGATGTTTTTATTAGTGGGAACCAACCTTGATTTTGCCGCCACTATTATGGGCTTCGATGATTGACCCGTATGATTAATAGTTCGGCAATATATTACACCGGCGTACGCTTTAGTTGATGCGTCAGCAAATCCGTGTAATTCTATTGATACGTTCTCACGAATATTTAACCATCTTGGTATTTTTATGTATTTGATATTTTGCAAGTCCATAGACATTATGTGCCATTCCTTTTTGATATGTGATTGTTGATTGATGATTGATTAAAATTTCAAGCTTGAATTGATAAAAATGATAATGATTGTGTACCTTTGTTAAAGTTTATAATGATATAAATTCCAACGTTGGTTATTGTGATTGATAGTCTTGATTGATAATCTTGATTCTTGATTAATCTTGATCTTGATTGATAATGATATTTATCTTGATTGATTGATTGCGTCGACGTCTTTCTGGATCCTTGATTCCTTCGGAAGCAGATGATTTCCGAAAGGCTGATGACGCGGTTCCGTACTCTATGCGACATGATGCGCCTTCTCAATCTAGTCGGTGAGACCCGCTTGTGGGTGGCCGACCAGACCGATTCGCTACCGCACAAAACACCAAGCCACTTACTTGTTTTACTCGAAGGGCCACAAAGATCCTCCATGATTTGTGATTGATAATCTTCATTGAATTCGACGACGTCTTTCTTGATAAAATCCTTCGGAAGTAGATGATTTCCAAAAGGCTGATGACGCGGTTCCGCGCTCGAGGCGCGGAACCGCGGCCGCTCGAAGCACAAAGGTTACACTGATATAAGAGGTGATATAAGACAAGATAATGAATGATAATGGTGGCGTATTATAGCAGACACATTTTATATACACAAAGATACTGATGAGTATAGCAAAAATTAAAACATTACGAAATCGTTAAATATTGAGATATTTACTAAATTGATGTACTAATTATTATGCTGACAGCTGACCTAGGAATGTGCGATGCTTGCATTGTACACCAATGTCGAAGTCATTAAATGTAAAAGATCCTTGTCAGACTGTCTCTGGCTCACAGCTACGCCTGTCTCACTTATAACGCCCGCACGCACTCCATCTGTCTCTGTCGCGTGGCTACGTGCGTCTCACTCACCACAACCACCACTTCCAGCAAGACGGCGAACATGTCTTGCTGGAAGTGGTCGATGCGGCGGTACAGGCCGCGGTCCAGGCAGCTCTTGATCAGGTCGAGGGATATCGCCGCCCGCGCCCCGCGCTCCATCTGTCTCTGTCACGCAGCTACGTGCGTCTCACTCACCGCTCAAACACGGCGAACATGTCCTGCTGAAAGTGGTCGAGGCGGCGGTACAGGCCGCGGTCTAGGCGACTCTTGATCAGGTCGAGGGATATCGCCGCCCGCGTCCCGCGCTCCATCTGTCTCTGTCGCGCAGCTACGTGCGTTTCACTCACCGCTCGAATACGGCGAACATGTCCTGCTGGAAGTGGTCGAGGCGGCGGTACAGACCGCGGTCCAGGCGCCGCTTGATCAGGTCGAGGGATATCGCCCGCACGCGCGCGCCGCCTGCCCCCTCGTCGTGCTCCGCCAGTTCCGCCATACTGTCGCTGTAGCATCTGTGAAAATAATAAAAAAATATAAATGTCACAAAATCATCAATAAAGAACTGTATTGTTGACCGTGCGGCACAGAACTTCAATACACAGTTACGAGTTTTTTTTTTTTTGGCGCGTGGCGTGGTCAAAAACATAACAATGCCATGCAGGCGCCAAAATAGCCATGTCAATGGCCCTGTCATATCATGGCAACGTCAACGAACACATTAACAACTTTAAATCGTAAAAAAGGTTGGTGACATTTCAATAACATGAAATGCGCAAAAAGAGTTTTTCGATGCATTTGTCAAAAATTAAACCGACGGATACATCTACCTCCTCACAGCTGATTTCATAGTTTACACTAAAACTATTTCTAAACGTTTTCAAATAAGATGCGTGACATTTAGTTCATTGACCTTTTCAGCTACTCTCAGCAACTCCCTGCTACTAACCTGCCCTCCTCATCCTGATGATTGTAGACGGTGGTGAACAGAGTCAACAGCAGATCTTGTACGGCCGCCGGCACATCTGGGACTTCGTCATCATTCTCTCTGTAAATAAAGGTGTCATAGTATTTTTTTTATTCTGTTTGATAATTAGGAATTTTTACTGTTTTCCAAATGCAATATGCGACGACAGACTATCCGTGACGCACTTTTTAGTCTGTGGGAAGTAGAACCTATGCAATTATATGCAGTAACGCACACGACGTGCAAAAAATCCGCATATAGGTTCTATTTCCACACACAAAAAGTGCGTCACGGATAGTAGTATCTATCTAATAGTAATAGATAGTGCTGCGCCTTAGTGACGCCCAATGCCGAAGTGTGCTAATGCTTAATTGGTACTTGAATTAGTTTGTTTGAGTGCGCTTGATTGTGCGAAGCGTTGCCGTAGTTGCAACATTCAATGTTGAACATTGCGCTGTATAAAGCTAGAAACAAATTATCGGACGCATCCATAAGGCTTCGTTCAAGCCTACGCGACCAAGCGACTGCAAAGCGGGAGCGTCAAGTTAAGTCAAGTTGTCAAATGTGTGTTTTGTATTGACGTTCCCGCTTCGCAGTCGCTTGGTCGCGTAGGTTTGAACGAAGCACAAGTCGCGGCTGACACGTGCACGGTTCATCCGCGGACGTCAAAGACCTAACCTATATGTCAATGGCAGACGTCCACGGATGCAAAAACATCCGGCCAGCCAGATTCTGTTCGGACGTCCGAACACTCAAGGTCGCGTCCGCGATTTATGTCAGACAATGTGCACAGTTTAGTGTATTTTGTATTGATCAGATATAAACAAGCCGTATCCGATGAAAACGTCCGCGGCCGTTCGTCCGATAATTTGTTCCCAGCTTTATGCGCTGCAATTGGAAAACATGTGAACATTGATATGCCTTCTATCTCTTTCAATCTCATATCCACAGGCACACGATAAAAGCATTTTTTAATATAGCAACTAATTATGCTATTAAAAAAATACAATAATATTGCAAATCTTAAGCAAATTGATATTTTCCGTTGTTTATTGCATAAGAAAATAATGTGAAAATATTAAAAAAATACTAACTTTAGCCCCTGTTTAGTCTGTAAACACACTCTCTGCAGTATCAATGCATCTTTATATATCTGTGAGTCCGGCTCGTTATATTTACAAGCGTTGTCAAACATCAGTATAAAGTCTGAAGCGAGCTCGTTCACACTATTGTACGAGCCACTCTTCAACTTGTGGGCTATTTTCTCCATGTCTATGGGGTTTTTGATGAGCTCGTAGTAGTCGGGGTATTCAGTCTTGCTCGGTAGCTTCATGAAGATGAGTGCTAGCTGACGATGTGCTGTAAAATGAAATAAAATATAAAAAAATGAATTTTTATTTTATTAGAAAATGATTATATTTTTTTGAGAATAAAAAAAATATGCAGAGGATCGACTTGTAAGAATTAAGCATTGAACTGACCTAGACTATAGGTCCTAAATGTCCTATTTTCTATGGTTATAGTCCAGCCATACTCAACCTGCGGGCCGCATGTGGCCCGCGGGGACTTTATCAGTGGCCCGCGTGAAGTTAAAACATATTTTAAACGCCCACCGGCAAAATAGTGCCCTATATAGTTCGCTGTGAAAGTTTGCAGTGCTAAGAAAAACTTTTTTTACAACTTTTATATCGGAATGTTCGTTGGGGCGCTTGCCAATACAAATCATGAACTCTATATGAGGGATACATACACAATATAATACAACAGTATCTTTGATTTGGTTTGAATATAGAAGTAACATACCTTTAGGATCCCTATAATCTCTGATAGCGTCATACAAAGTCCGTAATTTCTGCTCAAACGGCGACATCTGTCTGTTTTTCGCCGCTTTGAAAGTTTTCAAAGGTGGTTTCTTCTCAGCGCTATAACCCTGTACCTCTTTGAGTTTCTCATTCAAGACTCTCTCAAGAAGATTGGCGTCATCGTATATCATGGAACCCTCCTCATTGAATTGGCGACAGTTTGAGAACATCAGCTTGAAATCTGCTACCATTTCCTCCAAGCTACTGTAGCGGTCGTTCTAAAGTAAATAATGATATTTATTGATTTGTTTAATATTTCAATAATTTGTAAGTAACTTTCGACAAATAAAAATTCATATCTACACAATACAAATTTACACGTAGTTGATCTCTACGTGCGTACACATACGCACGTAGAGATCAACTACGATAACATGGCGCGCCCCTCCAAATGACTGTTTCAATGTGTGTAGTCACATCCTAATGAAAGAGTTTGTATGTACTAAGTATTCAACCAATCACAGTACACGTAATATTTCAGTTAATGTCACTTATTACCAAGATTTGTTGGTCAACTAATCATAAACAGCCGACCGCGCAAGACAACGTACTTCAAACGTTTTGACAACGCACTTCAAACGTTTTGAATTTTGGAGGGGCGCGCCATGTTATCGTAGTTGATCTCTATGTGCGTACAACGCGCGTGCACGTCATGTTTTATCAATTTGTCGTTAATTAAAACGGAATTAAAACTTAAGAAATTTGTTAAATGCAAAACCTAACGAACATATCAATCAAATAATCCCGGACTTATTAAAAGACGCAGAGTCATCGTTAGGGCCGGGACACAAAAACACGACACGACGTCGTACGACATCGTATCGTGTTTTTGTGTCCCGGCCCTTACTCGTTAGTCGCTTCGATGTCAAAATACATAAGACAGAGATAAAGTAGAAATTGTACCAACAAGCAAATAGTTTTTTTCCTTGTTAGAGCTTACCTTGATATTATTCTCAATAGCAATCATATCGATTGGTCTGTCTATAACATTATAGTAGCCCGGGTAGAGTTTCTTGCTGGGTTTCTCCATGAACAACAACATGGGCTGTCTGCCGTCGGAGCAGGTGAACTCTAGCAGCTGTTTGGCCACATGATGCAGCTTCTTCTTGAGAGGCAGGTTCACTTTGATAGCCGGGGTGGGAGTCGCTGAGGCTGGTAGCGGGTTCACTCTTGGCCTGCCTATTAAGTAGGTTGTTTATTGTTAAGTTTCAATGTTGCATAAAAATAGTGATAATTGTTTATCAAAAAACTCTTGGTCTACCTGATTTGTTGTTGAGTTTGCAAACAATAATTGTTAGTGTTAATTGTTTATTAAAATATGGTGCCTTCTTTTTTTAATGCATAAAGTGTTTCACTTTAGACATTAAAATATAATATTTAATTATTTCTTTTAGCAAGTTAATTGGTGAATTCAATATTATGTGTTTGTTGAGTCTTTTAGTTAAGTAGGATTTTTTTTATTTTCTTTCTTCAAGTTTCGAAGCTGATGAGTAGATTCTTAGGGATCCATATACAATTTATTGTGTCTTTAATATTTTAATTATTTCGTAATAATCAATAATTTCCAATAACGAATATTTGGGATGAATGTTAAACCAATATATAAATTCTCTTATCTCATGAAGAAAAAAAATCCAATAATGATACCTCTAGGTCTAGGAGTGTTTTGTGCCGCACTCTTCACAGAGGACAGGCTCTCGTCATCACTCGATGAACTCTGAACGATGTCTAGTAGCTCTTGAACTCTCTGCTGCATGAGTCTGTAAGAAACAAATATATTTATTTCTTATTCTTTTTTTTCTTTTCAGAGGCTGAGGTTGGATTTATATGCATCCGCAAGAACGCTCGAGTTGGCAGATGCACCGCGACATTTATTGCAATAAGGTATTGTTTCATTTAATAACAATTTATTAAGTGAAACAATACGTAACTCTGCAAGTTTGTATGTTGCGTTTTATGTTTTCGAACATAATGATACGCAATAACAACCAATATTGTATAAAATTGGAGATAGAAGTAACAATATGAACCTCTGCAAGTTCACAGCGTCCTTTACAAGTGTGAAGTTTGCGCATTACAGAGTTCTAAAACATTTATAATGTTTGAGAATACTGTAATGCGCATGTATGTTCATTTAACTACACACATTTTATTGGAGATAAAACTGCAAAACCTACCTCTGCAACTTCACAGCGTCCTTGTACAGGCGTGAAGTTTGCACGTTATAGCGTTTAGCGTTCTCAAACATTATGTTCATGTCCCCTGCCACTTCCGATAACGTTCCGTAGTTGCCCCGACGTATTTTGTTCTTGATCTGGTTCAGTGACATGGGATTCTTGATCTCCTTGTAGTAGTCGGGATATTCGCGACGCGATGGAAGCTTCCAGAACGGTTTGGCCATGGGGTTTCCTGCAAAAGAGATTTAGCGATGTGAATGGCGGCCGAAAAGGGTGGTCTTCACTCTTCCGACCGTCGGTCAGGCCGAAGCCCACTGACAACATTTCAGACGTTGTATGCCGTTCTCAGAAACTTTGATAGCGCGATGTAGGATTGTGGAGCGAATTGTAGGTGCCGCCACAGAGATATCGTTAATAAAACCTAGTCTTACTTTCTTTATTAGTGACCCAAATCGGTTCTTTGTTTTCAACACGTCTGACTAAGCAAGAATACGTTCTTGCTTAGTCAGACGTGTTGAAAACGAAGCTAAATATATTCATAAGACACAGTTAAAACGTATTATAATTTTTGACACTCAAATGATACACAAGTTTTTCTAGTGGGTGTTTAGGCTCATATCAAATTATTAGAAATATCTTTTATTATAAAAAAAAAAAAAAAACAATACTAGAAGTGCAAATCTGTTTTAGGCATTGTCATTGTTGAAGTCAGAAAACAGCTACATATCTATATAATATAAATGGCTTAAATGAAGAAATTACAATACAAAACCACAAGAGTATTCACTAGTATTAGGTAAGTTAAACTCGATCTCCTCATGGATTCAAAAATGGCGCATTCGAGCTAGCGTGGTTAAAAGACTAAAAAGAAACTACTTATTTAATTGATTAGCTGGCTTCAGATCCTCTTAAACGCCATTCAATCATTCAAAACATCTAATCATAGTCTGGCGACTGATTGTAGATCATATACAAGGAAAAAAGGCAGGTATATTATTATTTTTAACAAAAAATTAAAACAGACTTCCAAGGTAAAAACTAAAAACAATAATAACATCCTTATAATATGAACTAAAACGTATTAAATTTTTTCCGAATTCGGCTAAAACTCAACTATTTCTGTACTCAATCTTCATCATTTTGAAGTCGGTACCAGATATAGCTGAATCTTCAGTCTGCCAAAATATTTGAAACTTTTGTAACTGGCACCGACTTCAAAATTATGAAGATTGAGTACAGAAAAGTTGAGTTTTAGCCGAATTCGGAAAAAGGCACTAATAGATAGAAAAAATTATTTAATACTTTTTAGTTCATATTATAAGGATGTTATTATTGTTTTTACCTTGGAAGTCGGTTTTAATTTTTTGTTAAAAATAATAATTTCACTCTTTTTAGTTTTTAGTTACCTATTAAACTATCGCGTACTATGTACGTTGAATAATACACCTGTTTATATTATTCTACGTATCTATTACAAGCTCACCGGTGAGCGAGACACAATAGAATAACAATAGATTTCCAAGAATCCACGATCGAAGGATACAAACTAGGTATTAGCAACAAATTGTTGAAAAAAAGTTGGTATCGTGCAGGAAAACGGTCTCGAACGCTTCAACTCCCAAGCGGCCACATTGTGGTGTTATACAATTCGGATTTGTGGTGTTATACAAAACGAATTCGGACATCTATTAATAACCGGTCCCACTTGTTCGACTCGAGCGATCTTTGCACGAAATATTTTGAATGTGAAGTTTTGAGATTACACAAACTGTGTTACGCTCGTAAAAATCTCATAATTCGGTATTTTATTCGAAGATGAAATTTTCTCACATTCTGTGAATAATTAGGCCCCAGGTGCGCGTGGTCTATGGCGGTTGCATACTAAGGTATATATAACATCTATCTCGATGGCCGTCGCCGCTGCGGCTCGGCCGCTAGTGCGCGCCCGGTCTGGTAGGTACCCGGACCCGCGCCGCGCCGCCGCGCCGCTCGCTTTCAGACAGCCCTAGCAGATTGTAGCAAGCGAGACGACTGGCACAGTTATTGTACTATGAACGCTAAACGCAATGCAAAAGGTTGAAATTAGGTTGTTTTCATGTGTTCAAATCAAATCAAATTTATATATTTGCTAAGAATATGGTACAGTAGATGTTTACATTTTTATGAGTTCAGACATATTCTACTATTAACATAGTGTGCAAACATTGTCATTGGTATTATAATATTTTTCTATGTCATTCAATTTTAATGGATTAACTGTATTTCTTAAAAATTATTTTGTCCAATTAATGAATATTTAATAATGTCAAATGTTAATTATAATGTATATTATGTGAATGTTTTATTGTATTACAATTAAAATAAAATTAGAACCATGTCAGAAATATTGGGTTTTAACGTCATCCATTTCATCATTAAAATATTCATTTATAGCATAATACATTTTATGAAGTAGCCATGCATGCAGCTCTTTTTGTAGTTTTTTCTCAGGGAGATTTTTAAAGTGATCAGGGAGCTTATTGTATATAGACACTGCCATACAATAAGCATTTCTACTGCAAATGCTTAGTCTTTGGTGGGATACAACTAATTTAAATTTATGTCTAGAGTTCTTGGTGGCTACTTCAGTTTTCTTTACAAAAAAGCGATCTACATTTCTGTTCACAAATAAACACATTTCATAAATATACAGACAAGGTAACGGTAATATATTGTACCGCTTAAATAAAGGTTTACAGGGGTCGATGTAGCTGACATTGGAGATACATAGACTAATAAATTTCTTTTGGAGTCTAAACACTCTTATTTGGTCAACAGAGTTTCCCCATATTATTAAGCCGTATTAGAGATGTAGCCGTGGTAACAAAGAAGTGCTGCAGATGTACTTACAGTTTTTTTTTAATATTTTTAACAACATACATATATTTCTCTAGTTTAGTGCATATGTTATTAATGTGATCTTTCCAATTACATAGACTATCCACAATAATGTCTAGAAAAACTACTGAGTCTACTACTTCTATCTCGGAATTCTCATAGCATATTTTTTTGATTATTATGTGATTGTTTTCGAGTTTTGAAGTTTACAATTTTCGTTTTAGATATATTAGCTTTTAATAATAATAATAATAATAATATTAGCTTTTAGGTTGTTTTTTTCAGCCAAGTCATTGCTTTAGTGATGGCATTATTTATTTCAGCCTCGATGATCGTTGGATTCTTTCCCTCGACGAGTATTGTGGTGTCATCGACATACAGTATAGATTCGTGGTCTAATGCATCTGGCAGGTCATTAATATAATTCAAAAAGAATAATGGGCCCAATATGGAGCCTTGAGGTACACCAACGTCATTAAGCATGTATGGAGATCTATAAATTGTTTTACAGTTTTTATTTATTTCAATGGTTTCCATACATTGTTGGCGATAGGACAAAAAATTGTTTTTGTGAGACAGGCATGTTACTTGTATTATCGAAGCAGCTTACTTCTCAGAAGTAATGTCAAATGTGTGCCTTATGCTCTGGACTTAAGGCTGAATTTGTTATGTTCAATTTTGGTGACATTGGTGACCCTGATGTGGTAATGGTGGTAATGATGATGATGATGATGTTGAATGTATTTACATAGTAGCATATGCTTTCAGTTCTTAAAACAGCGCCCAAACCCCCAAACTTGTATCTATAAGGAATCCGGAGTTCTCTTAGTATCTTCGGAACCACAGATTAAAGAAGTAAGAGATATGTTATGTGGGCGTGGCACATGTCGCCAAATTTAGCCCAGTTGGGCTGGGCACTAGTTGTCAGTCACATGTAAATCGCTCCATGGCTTACACGTTGTACTTCGTTGAAAATTGTGAACAAAATGCCGACTTGTGCAATAATTACGTGCAGAAATCGCAGCGAAACTTTAAATAAAAAAAATTGCGGGTCACCTATCACAGTCAACTGTAATTTATACGACTTTTTAATTTAAAAATCAATTATTCTTCACGAAAAATATTCGCCGCTACACCGCCATTTTCAGGCCGTTTGATGTTCCGTGAACTATCAAACTAAGGCACTAGTGATGTGGTGTGATGCAGATTTTGGTATCGATATTTTTATTGACATTTTTTATGCGGTTGGGTTATTATGTCTAGACAAATATTACAAAGCTGAAGAGTTTGTTTGTTTAAACGCGCTAATCTCAGGAACTACTAGTACGATTTGAAATTTTAAAATATTCTTTCAGAATTAGATAGCTTGTTTTTATAAAGTAATAAAAGTTAATAAACCTTTTTTCGTCATTTAAGTATTTGAAATACTGAACTGAAAGTAACGGAAACAAATACTGTATTAATTGTTTCCGTTACTTTTGAAGTTTACCTTACTTTGGCGGACGACTGGCGAAGATTAAATTGATCCTGCTTTTAAGCCAAAGGCTTCCCGCGTTTCTCTTGGTATTGTGTTGCATATTCTATAATAAATGTATGAAAAAAATCGACCGAGTACAAGTTGGTCTCGCGCACGAAGGGTTCCGTATCATAATAGAGCAAAAATAGGCGAAGAATGTGTTTTTTGTATGGATCCTTAATAATTATTTATTTTAATTTTATTATCTATGTCGCAGGGAAAAGAGGATATCAGGGATTTCACGATATCCCTAGGGATGTCACGAACTCCCGGTAGATGTCGAATATTCTTGTTTGTTACGTCTTCTTACTAAAAATATCTAGTGATATGTCATGTCACTAAACTAAATCTAGTGAAATGTCAGAAACGCGGATACCGCCGAATAAAAATCGAGCCACTAATTTCTCTCGCTCGTAGTTCCTACACGTGACACGGGCACTAGTGGGAGTGAAACAAATGCGTCGCTCGAGCTGGCGCGGCTCGTCTAGCCTGGAGACAGACAGACAGACTAACCCTTTGGGTACGAGACCGTAAAAACTAGGATAATCGAAGAGCTGGAGTACCTGTAGTACCTGTGCCTGTAGAAGAGCCTAACCAAACTAGAGATCGACATGCCACCTTTACAAAAAATATTCAACTCGGTCGGCCGCTTCATTTGACATCAAAAATCAAAGGTCTGAAGTATCTGATGAAGAACCCTTAGTAGGTTTCAACTGTATGATTCAGAGATAATATGGTGATGTCCCCTCAGATCTGCTATAGTTGCATTACACGTGTGATAATAATAATAATAACTCCCACTCTGGTTTTGGTGACGGTGGCCGGTTTCATTGAAACCAGGCCAAGAGTAATTTTATAGTGTCCAAGTGTGTGCGCAGTACATAAGAGCAATCTCTATATTCCTTTACTCGCATAACCCGGTGGGACGGAAGACTGACACGACCGGCGAGAGATCAGTCATCAGGCGCAGGACCGACTTTCTACATGCCCATCCGACGCATAGATCATCTAACATCTTACTTGCCAGATTCAGATGTTAGATGATCCTATCAAAGTACCCGTGTGTATACTAGAGCAAGCGAGAGAAATGCGTGGCTTGATTTTTATTCGGCGGTGTCCGCTTTTCTGACGTTTCACTAGATTTAGTTTAGTGAAATGACATATCACTAGATATTTTTAGTATGAAGACGTAACAAACAAGAATATTCGGCATCTACCGGGAGTTCGTGATATCCCTGGGGATATCGTGAAATCCCTGATATTCCCTATTCCCTGCGACATATATATTAATACGTGAGAGAAAAACTTTGTAACCCTTTTTACGAAAAATGGGGAAACGTAGGTGCATGAAATTTCGCACAGTTACAGTTATGCTTTTATTATATATATATATATATATATATATATATATATATATATATATATATATATATATATATATATATATATATATATATATATATATATATATATATATATATATATATATATATATATATATTTTAACAAATAAAACGTTTACGACATTACTACTAAAAAAGATGACAGATTTTTTAGTGATAAGCCTATACATACGAATTATACTCTTTTATTTATGGTTGAAGTTTGTTGACAACAACTTGACAAATTGAAAATTGATTATTGTTTTTTATATACAATTTTAGATACTATTAGACAATGCTTAAACGGCTAGTCTGAGATCAGCTGAGTCCCAGAGGCAAGAATTGATAAAACTATGATGAAGTCAATATTTTTTTACAAACGCAGCGGGCCTTCAACACTCTCCGAGTACAATACAATAATGCTTTCAGGGTGGGGCTCCCTCGCTGGTGTAGTGCATAAGCGATGTTTGCGCACGCTCGTACAGACAGTTTTCACGCCGTACTGCGACGTCGCATAGCATCGCTGATGTTCCGCACGCGGGGCAGCCCCAACAGCATCCTGAAAGTGCTCAGCGTCAAGCTGGACAGCCCCCTTCTGGGGCACTGAATCCATACACATGTGCATGTGCCCGGAGCGCCAGAAGGTGGCAAGTACTTAAACTTATTTATTTCTTTCTTAATATGGGTTAAAAAGCCTGAAATAAACGTTTTTTTATATATATATATATATAGGTAGTAGTCCTGATATCGTTGCAACTTGCAAGTAAGGTCGAATTTCGACCATTGGGCGATCTCTAGTTATTTGTTAAAGTATAAATACAACAGTCTTTTGTGAACATTTCAAGTGCCTACCTGGTACCTGTTGCCGTTATTTATATCGAGCAAAAATAGCAAAAAAATCACGTTTGTTGTATGGGAGCCACCCTTATATATTTCATTTATTTTGTTTAAACATCTGTTATTATAGCGGTAACGGACATACCGTACACAATCTGTGAAAATTTCCGAAAAGTCTAGTGATTATTGAGATGCAGCCTGCTGCCTGGGCTTGTACCACGAAACCGTTTTGAGACTCAAACAATCGATCGAGAATGCCGCATCCTACTCTAACAAATGTGAAATGGCGTTGTTAGAGAAGGACGCGGCATTCTCGTCCGATTGTTTGAGTTTCAAAACTGTTTCGTAGTAGTCCTACTTGAGACAGACAGACAGACAATAAGACGAAGTCTTAGAAATAGGGTCCCTTTTTACCTTTTGGGTACGGAATCTTAAAAATTATATAATAGGTATGCATGTTTATCTAAAGACTTCGATATAAAATAACTCAAAGGCCGAAAGGGGTTGAAATTATCCATGATTATGAAAAACTTTTACTATGGGGCCAACTCATTTCAACCCTTTTCGGCCTTTAAGTTATTTTTGTTAGTCTCTGTAATATTATTTATCACTTTCATTCTTTTAGTAGTATTTAAATACCTACTAAAATACATCGATATCGTCGTAATAATATGCAGGTAATAATGAATAGACACCGAAAATAGACCGGACATCACTAGACCGTGTACCGTTGACACTATGCTGACAATGAATTGTCATTGAAGTTGGCGACATAGGTTTCCATATAAACGGCGATACATAACACTTCTTATTTTCCTGTTCTGAGTTCGGAACCATAGTATACCTCGGTACAAAATCTTGCGTTTCGGTAGCATATGCTTAGGATGCTTCTCATAAAACCAAAATCACCATATGTTTCCATATAAATTTCGAGGAGTTCCCTCGATTACTCATGGATCCCATCATCAGGTCACCACTTTTATGAACATGGTACCAAATTGGAGTGAAACCTAATACAACAAAACAAAAATTTCGAAAATCGGTTCACAAACGGCGGAGTAATCGTTGAACATACAATTTTTTTGAAATTCGAAATTTTTGTATATATATCCACAGCCGAATATATAACCTCCTCGTTTTTTGGAAGTCGGTTAAATAAAAGCTTACCATTATATATATCCACAGCCGAACATATAACCTCCTCGTTTTTTGGAAGTCGGTTAAATAAAAGCTTACCATTTGGTGCCAAATGATTTCTGACAGCCTCAAACAGTTTCCACTGCGGGGAATCTTCATTGATCTTCTCTTCATCACTCTCGCTATCTTCAGAGTGCTAAAATAACAAAAGAGGAGTCTCGATTACAGTTAATTCTTAATTTTAAACAAAATATCTTACTTGTTCTACGGAGAAAAATTGGCTATGGAATCAATATTTTTAATTAGTTAACAGATCGGGACTACGCCGCGCTCAGGTGTATGGCGCACACACGGCGGCAGTACCTTGAGCTTGGGCTCGGGTGTATATCGCACGCACAGCTGCAGTACCTTCAACTCACGCTCGGTGTATAGGATAGCGTTCACACTGCACCTTGAACTCGAGCTCGGTGAATAGCGCACACACAGCAGCACTAGTCACTACTGTAGCTCAGGCTCAGGTGTATAGTGCACAGCAGGCATACAGCGGCAGTACCATTGTACCGGCCAGCGGCAACTAGAGCGTGGCGAGACACACAGCTGCAGTGCCATTAACTCGAGCTCAGTATATAACGCATACACAAATGCAGCACCTTGAGCTCAAGTTCGGTGTATAGCGCACACACACAGGCATTACCTTGAGCTCGGGCTCGGTGTCGGAGGGCGGGTGCTCCATGATGGCGAGCACACGACTGGTGGGCGCCGGCACCGCACTCGGTGTATAGCGCATACACACAGGCAGTACCTTGATCTCGGGCTCGGTGTCGGAGGGCGGGGGCTCCATGATGGCGAGGACGCGGCTGGTGGGCGCCGGCACCGCAGCCCTAGGGCGCCTACTCCGGATCCGCTCTGACGCCTTCCCGCGTCCGTGCTGCTCCAATTCCACGCGACGATTCATTATCACCTGAGGAGGAATATCATTGAATTAATACGTTTGGCCACCAAAACATAAGATAGCTCTCATACTTGGAAAGTTAGTACCACTCAAATATGTCGTAAACATATAGCTGTTAACGAAAATTGTATGTTTCACAACCAACTTCCACCATGAATGTCCACAACCTTTTGATTAATAGTAAAATAATTAAGTATAGTAAAAGTGTGAACAAAAAATGTATTTTTTTGCAGAAAGAGACTTTAATAAATTGAAGATGTGGAGAAGGTTATGTTAAAAAAAAAAAACATTTTAAAGACAGTAAGAGGCAGTCCACACGGCGCGCTGCGTCGTCCTAACGCACACATGACGGACAGCAACCCCTGAGACGAAGCGGGACGGGGTGTTGACGTTAAGACTGCTTCGTAATAACGAACGCTGCATCTACCTATGAATCAATTTCTTCGCTGGTACATAACAAGTAAACAAGACCAGAACCTTACCTTCTTCAACACCTTTGCATCTTTATAAATCTGACTGCCAGGCACGTTGAAATGACAAGCATTTCTGACCATAAGCAGCAAATCTTTCTCCAACTCATTAAGGCTTGTATACTCTCCCCCTTGAATCTTCTGCGCTATGGTCTTCAAGTCTATCGGAGATTCTATTAGATCATAATACTCTGGGTAACGACGTCTTGAAGGTAAGAATTGGAATGCTGTATAAATTGATCTTCCATCTACATTTGCAGTCATAACCTAAAACAAACAATAAAAAAGTTAACTTTTCTAGTTTTTTACAATAATAATAAAAAAATATTTAGTTGAACAAACTTTAAGACACTTTAAAACACAAAAATTAAAATCACTTAAACACTGTTTGTAATCTCAAAGGAAAATCACAATTTTTAAATTAGTTTTCAACTTTAACTGCAATACTTTTTACTGTTAATGATTTAGTATGTAATAAAACTCACAGCATTGAACAGTTCCTCATAAACACTCTCCTCCTCATTGTTGGTTGAGTCCGACATGTCCTCGGCAATATCAGACCTCCGACTGGATGAGCCCGTTCGAGTTATCTTTGGAGTCTTCACTTCCTCACCTGGAAGAAGTATATTATATTTGTTGCATACAAATGTATCTTATATCTTTAAACGAGCAATTCTTGTATATATGTTACTGTGAAAGCTCAAACTGCAGTAAATCCTAAGATTTTCTAGTAAAACCTAGATTTTCTAGTAAAACCTAAGATCTACCAATTCCTAATGGTAAATGTCCGAAAAGGTTTGCGATACGAAATTTTACCACCATATAGTTGGTGAATCTTAGGATTTACGTTAGTGGTATGGGGCATTTTCAAAAAAAATTGTACCCCTGGTTTTTACCTTGTCCCTTGACTTCGCTACAGATTATTTGTAAAAAATTACATACTAACATTTTGCAATTTTAATGTTTTTTTTTTTTTTACTCTTTTAATCTGCAATCAGTGTATAACTATAAGCAGGTGAGTTGTACTACGCTTGGCAGGTGGAGTGCTTCTACCACGTAGATAGCAGTACTCATAGTTTACAAAATTATTATTATTTTTTAGGGTTCCGTAGCCAAAATGGCAAAAAACGGAACCCTTATAGATTCGTCATGTCTGTCTGTCTGTCTGTCTGTCTGTCTGTCTGTCTGTCTGTCTGTCTGTCTGTCTGTCTGTCTGTCTGTCTGTCTGTCTGTCTGTCTGTCTGTCTGTCTGTCTGTCTGTCTGTCCGTCCGTATGTCACAGCCACTTTTCTCCGAAACTATAAGAGCTATACTATTGAAACTTGGTAAGTATGCAGGCAGGCAGGCAGGCAGGCAGGCAGGCAGGCAGGCAGGCAGGCAGGCAGGCAGGCAGGCAGGCAGGCAGGCAGGCAGGCAGGCAGACAGACAGACAGACAGACAGACACACTTTCGCATTTATAAAGTCCATGCCAAAGAATCTCAATCCCAACTACTATCCCACTATGTCAACAGCAACAGTAACAATAAATCTCCAAAACACAGTAAAACTACTAGCTACGCTGATGCTACTAAAATTGGCCAACAAACACGCGTTGAGACCCCTTCACCACCTGGGAGGGTGGTGAAGGGGTCCCGACTGGGAGCAGATATTAAATAAACAATCAGAAAAGTTTGAACTAATATTACAACAAATGAGTACTCTAATGATGCTCATAACAAAATTAGTTGACAGGTTAACGAAATGACGGCAATCAGAGTAGCAACCTGGAACATTAACGGACTGACACCAAACAAATACGATGCAGAGCTTTTAATTAAACAACAAAACCTTGACGTTCTACTCATAGCTGAAGCACACTGCACCACCTCTACCAGTTTGAAATTTAAAAACTTTGAATGCCACATCACCATGCATCCTGATGGCACTGGACACGCTGGCACAGCAATAATTATTAGGAAATCTCTAAAATATCACATCATGCCAGAATACAAAACACCTCACCTTCAAGCCACGACAGTGGCTATTGCAGATAACAAGGGCTACATCAATGTGTCATCAGTATATTGCCCCCCGAAACATAAAATCACAGAACAATTGTTTAATGATTTCTTTAAAACACTCAGAAACAGGTTCCTGGCAGGGGGTGACTGGAACGCCAAGAACACACACTGGGGATCAAGGTTAGCTAGCACAAGAGGAAGACAACTGAAACTCAGTATTGATACTAATAAACTAACAGCAGTCTACGTGCGAACCCACTTACTGGCCAACTGACACATCCAAGATCCCCGACCTGCTGGACTTTTTTATTGTGAAGGGTATTGGTGGTCACTATATAAAATGTGAACCTTGTCACGATAGCTCTTCGGATCACACTCCTGTTATGCTGACCCTTAGTGATAAGATTATTGAGCATCAGGGATCAGAAAAACTATATAACAAGAGAACTGACTGGGACGGTTTTAGAAACTATATAGAAGATAATATAAACCTAAATGTACCCTTAAAAACTGAAGATCATATAGACAGTGCCGCAAAATACGTTGCGCAATTAATACAAGAAGCCTGTTGGAAGAACACTCCACCTCTAGATTGCAACAAAAGGAGTAATAATTTTCCTCTTGAAATAAAAAAAGCAATCCAAGAAAGACGCAGACTAAGACGTGTTTGGCAACTTAGTAGACTTACTGTAGACAAATCTGCATTCAACAAACAAGCCTCGCACCTAAGAAAAATATTAAGGGACTGGCAGGATAGGACTCTCGAAGACCAACTCGAATCACTGACAGCTACTGCAAAGACAGACTACTCCTTGTGGAAATTTACAAAGGCGTATAATAGACCACAGATAACCAAACCTCCACTCCGAACGCCAAATGGCTGGGCCCGTTCTTCACAAGAAAAAGCGGACCTCTTTGCTAACCATTTGAAGAATGTTTTTCATCCAAATGAAACAAATGTGGATACTGATGAAGACATAGAGTCATATCTCGCACAACCCTTTCAAATGTCCAGTCCTCCCAAACCGACAACAGTACGGGAGGTGTGGAGTACCATTAAGGGGCTAGAAGCCAAAAAGGCACCTGGCTATGACCTCATCACAATGGAAGTCTTGAAGGAACTACCAAAAAAAGCCGTTGTATTCTTGACATCTCTTTTTAATGGAATACTGAGAGTTCAATACTTCCCATACTGCTGGAAAATCTCGCAGATATTGATGATCCACAAGGCTGGGAAACCTGCAAACGAAGTATCGTCATACAGACCGATTAGCCTTCTCCCTATACTTTCAAAGATATTTGAAAAACTGCTGTCTAAACGAATTTTGCACTTTTTGGAAAGAAATAACACCATCCCTAACCACCAATTTGGTTTTAGACAGAAACATTCGACTACTGAGCAGGTTCACCGGGTCGCTCAAATAATTAGGAAGGCTTTAGAAAACAAGGAACATGTTTCCTCAGCATTCCTAGACATTCAACAGGCATTCGACAAGGTCTGGCACAAGGGCTTGCTCTGCAAAATAAAACAATATCTGCCCCATAGCTATTTTTTCCTTCTAAAATCCTATTTAACAGAACGGTGTTTTCAAGTAAAAGAAGCTGTTTCCACCTCTGATTTCTACGAAATACGGGCAGGGGTACCTCAGGGCTCAGTGTTGGGGGCCAAACCTGTATAATCTATACACATCAGACCTCCCGACATTAGAAGAGGTAGAGACCGCTACCTACGCTGACGACACAGCTATTCTGGCGACCAACAAAAATCCAGTTACTGCATCTGAGCAACTCCAACTTGGTTTAAACTCCATCACTAAATGGCTTCAAAAGTAGAGAGTAAAAGCCAGCACCACGAAATCTGTGCACGTAACTTTTACTCAGTTCAGAGAAGCTCAGAAGTAAGTTCAGTTTAGTGACCATTTTTTTTTTAAGTTTTATTTATAAACATACTACAAAAATATTTCGGCACTAAATGATAGTCCTATTTTTCATTGTACATCGAGAAACTCCAATTTGAATTTAGTAGTTAAAAATCTGATACAAAACGCGGACGCAGGTTGGACGGTTCTTCAGGAACGGTTTCTTTGTTCAGATAAGTGACCATATTTTGTAAGCATTAATATACTTTCTCCAACTGTTATTACTGTTGACACGTTGCAAAATTCGTTTAGTATTTAGTATAAAAAATGAAATTGTGATAACTATTATCGGTTATTTACAAACACTTTAAAAGTAAAAGAAAGTAGCATTATGTGACTTCCGATTAGTGACTTTTCGTATGTTCACCTATAATGGAACGGACAAGTCACAACAGGCGGAAAGCATAAGGCTTAGTTCATATCTTAAATAAATTATTTTTTTATTCACAGATTTTATTAAGAAAATTGGAGATTTTTAAACTGGTACAATTGACGTACAAATATTTTTTCTATTACTTTTGTGTTAAGGTGACGCCGCGTTAAATTAAAAAACCGTGTAGGATATGTTTTAGATTCTAAATTAATTGTTTTTTAGTTTTGTTGATTGCTGGATACATTTCATATAAGCTATGGGCTAATTAAAGTGTATGCTTGAACCAATATATGTATTTTGGAAGCTTAAATCACTCTCCTCTGTTGGAAAAATAGGAATCCCTTTTTTTACAGAGGTCTTTTTGATAGATTATTCTGTGTTATAAAAGTTGACCAATCGTGTTATGTTATGAGTAATTCAAAGACAAAGACATGATGAATACTGACAATGAACTTTAATTTCTTAGCTTTAGTCACTGCTGAGAAAAATCTCTACAGCCATATTATCAAGGCGTCGCCTTAACTTAACAATAACGAATATAGTATTTAAAATGTACCTAAAAGTTTTATTTCTTAAGTAATTTTGATTTTATTTCCACTGCTTTTCTATCAGTAAAGTTGAAAATCATTTTGTATCATTGATATTTGCAGATTTATAATAACTTAGGAATTCGTAGACATGTGAACACATCTTTATGATTATGAAATGTTCGTCCCTCTAATTAATGAAGTGAAATCTGTGAAATCAAAGAATTTTCTACTTTTATAAGTAGTGCAACAATAAAAATGTTTAAATAAAAGGTTTTTGTGATACAAAAACTTCTTTAAATGTGTTAAATATTACTATTCGTGTAAAAAAATGAAAAATAACCTAGTGGGTAAGTCACAAAGTCACACTATGGATTAAAAATAATTGCTACTCTTGTTGATCCTTGAAATTATCTATATTTTCTTTGAATAAATAATTAAATATGCATTTCACTAGATTAAATGAATGAAGAAATCCATTTATTGCTGTATTTTTTGTATTAAATTATATTTTACATTTAGTCACACAACGGAATCTGTTTCGGCGAAAATTCGATTTTGTTTCAATAATATCAGAATAATATGTGACGTTATCAGCGTGAAGGGACCTTATTGTCGGTATTGAGTTATTAGTATCCCCATAATCTACATTTAATAGGCTATCGAACCATGTAAATAACATGCGTGCAGGTCTGGTAAATATATTTTTTTTAAATGTTTAAACTCGAAAGTCGTAAAAGGTGATATTGAAAAAAACGCATTCAAACTTCGACACCCAAAAAAAGTATGTTATTGTAGGAAGTTACATAGATATCATGTTTTTTGAGAAGTACGTTATATGGCCTTTTAGAATTTAACTTCAATAATATAATTTTACAACTCTATTCCTGTTGTTTACCACGCCAAAGTGCATGATGTAATGAAAATGCCCAAGATGGTTTTTACTTTTTACTAAATATTTCATTTATAGTATGTTTTCTGTTGGATTTTATAAAAGAATAATATAAAACGGTTAATTTTTTACTAAATAGAAACGTTCCGATATTAAACAACATTGTTTATTGTATTAATAAAAATTTTGAACAAATAAACATGTGCTTCTACTAATCTTATTAATCAGTCAAAATCAACATAAATATATATTTACTACACTTAAACATAGTCAAATGAGATCAAATATATAAACTTCTATTTAAAAAGTAACTGTTTTCTGTCTTAAAATTCAAGGTAAAGTTTAGTAAAAAGCTGGTACAAACACTTAACACTTTTCAAAAGGGACCTTATTGTCGGTGATTAAAAGTTTAGTGATATCACATAAAAATAAATATACATTTTTATTAACATTGAAGTTCTTATTTTTTTAATAACTTTAATTATGCTTTAGTAACAAGACGTGTACCAAAAACATGTAATTTCTCTTAGTTACCATAGGAGTATTCATAAATATTAAAAGGGACCTTAATGTCGGTCGTTACAGTTTTAGTAATAAAGTTAAAAGAAGATACAAAAATACTATTAATTTCGTAGTTGTAACATTATTTTTTATTTTTATTTTATTTAAATATTCATTTAAATATATTTTTTTATTATTTAATTAAAATTATTCAATTATATTTCTGAGATTTCTTTATAAAAATAAGGGTTGGACCTCATCTGGCTATCGCATTATGCTTTCTGTCATGTCAGAAAGGGCGACGGAAAAAGGCGATTCCGTGACAGATGAGGTCCAACCCTAAAGGAACCTTAGACTTGGTACGACTTTGTCTAGATTTAATTACTTTTTAGGGTTCCGTAGTCAACAAGGAACCCTTATTAGACATAAACAAGCAGCTCCATCGAGATTCGAGACTTGGCTAGTTTTTTTACATAATGTTTTTGGTGGGATTTCACTTCTTTTTTAGAAACGTGGGCATATTGACTTTTTAAGCTGAGCCGTTATAAGAAGTCGGTTTCATCGTATATCGCTCGTGTAGGATATCGCGTGAAACGTATTATTTCCAAGTTTCGTTAGGACAATGCAGGCTGATCTGTTTGAATCTGATCTGATCTGGCTGAATTGTCTGACAAGTAAGATGATCCATGCGTCGGATGGGCATGTAAAAAGTCGGTCCTGCGCCGGATCTCTCGCCAGTCGTGTCGGTCTTTCGTCCCACTGGGTTATGCGAGTAAAGGAATAGAGATTGCTCTTGTGTACTGCGCACACACTTGGGCACTATAAAATTACTCCTGCGTTACTGGCCTTTCAATGAAACCGGCCATCGTCACCGAAACCGGTGTGGGAATATTAAGAGTCCGACTCGCACTTGGCCAATTTTTATAGTTTTCCCTTTATGTGGCCATTAAACCCTAACTCTGTGCTAGTGCAGCTCTCTGAGTTTATGGGAAGTACTAGTTCTATTTTGATGATCTTGAGTGAGTGAGTGAGTGTTATAAATGAGAAACTTTGCTTTAGCTTAACTTCGGAACTTAATGACCTCTAGAGATTCTCAAATAGGGGCCTAAAATGCGGCAAAATGTTTCCTGTAAATGATGGTGCGGCAATGTTTGCTTCGCGCTCTACTTGGCGGGGGCACTGCCGTGCCCCCAGATATTCTAATCAATATTACTGATTTTCAGCTTGGTGCAAATTACTAGTAGTATAACAGTAGATATCATGCCGACAGAAAGCCGCAATCGACCCTCGACTGCAGCACCAACATAAGGTCCCTTTTCTACTAAACTTTAAGATATATTTTAACCTATAAAAAATCGTTTTTAAAACCTGTGTGTGTGCCATATCAAAATTTAGAGTATGTTTATTAATATGGAGCAAAAAAAGAAAAAATGATTTTTTTCGACACTTTAAAGGCTTATCTCGGAAACTAGAACCCTTCATAAGGTCCCTTTTCCCAGATAACGTCACATATAACGTTTTCGGCGTTCTTTTCAACTTATTCCATTAGTTCAATATTTTTCCTTGTATATGACATTCAAATATAGGTAAATAAATTACCTTAAAAAATATAGACATATTTTTGCAATGGTACACGTTTTTTTGAAAATGCCCCATGGTATATTATGTTGAAAAAAACGGCAAAGTGAGAGTCAGACTCGCGCACAAAGGGTTCCGTGTCGTTATAGTGCAAAAACAGGCCAGAAATTGTGTTTTTGGCATGGAAGGCCCCCTTAAATCTTTATTTAATTTTAATATTATTATAAATTATTAAAGTAGTATTTATTTTAATGGTAGTTTAACGGTAAATGTTCAAAAAAATCTTAAGATTTACCGAAGTTCGAGCTTTTACAGTAACATATATATAGGAATCTTGGAATCGGCTCTAACGATTTTCATGAAATTTAGTATATAGGCAGTTTCGTGACCGATAAATCGATCTAGCTAAAAATCATTTTAGAAAATGTCATATTATTCGTGTTTTATTGAATACCGAGCAAAGCTCGGTCAAATAGCTAATAATATATTATGTTAGTTAGTTTCTTTGTTGCCAAAGGATGCTGTATTTCACAAGATGTTCTTTTGGTGAAACTGTGTAAGTAAATAAATACAGTCAAACAAAAAATTTACCATTCTCCAATGTCTGCCTATTTTTAGTGTACAATTTCCAAAGCTCAATAGCATCCTTATACTCTTCTGATTCTGGTTTATAAAATGCTTTAGCATTGTTCACTAACAGCTCAATATCAGCTGAAAGTTCTTCAATATCTTCGTAAGTATCGGTTTTCAGTTTTTGTTGTACCTGTGAATTAAAAAAAAATTGTTTTTAAACAACTTTAAAAAAAGGTTAGCAGCAAAAGCAATCAAGGCTAGGCCACACACAACATTAAAATTGCTTGGCTGAACTCTAAGTGATAATTAGCACAGGTATCCTTTAAGTGCAAGACTATCCGTACTAATATTATAAATGTGAAAGTGTGTCTGTCTGTCTGTTACCTTTCTAGCGCAAACTGCTGAAACGATTTTGCTGAAATTTATTATGGAGATACTTTTAGTCCCGGGAAAGGACACTGGACACTTTTTATCTCAGAAAATGTATGATTCCCATTTTCCGAATTTTGATCCGAATTTTGGCGCAATGGAGTTGTAGGCGACATGTATTGACTAGAAAAAGAAAAAAAAATTAACTGTGTATATTATAAGTTACTTACTCTCAACAAGTCTATAGGTTGAGAAACAACTTCATAATACTGAGGTTCCTGTCTTCTCTTTGGTGCCCGGATGAATGAGTCACACAGAAGAGTTCCATCGTCCTTTTTGTATGACCGTATTATGTCATATAACTGCTGACATATTTCACTCTGAAAAGCAGGAAAGTCGTATATTTTATTTAGGATCTTTATAGCATACTAGCTGTCCCGGCAAATGTTGCTTTGCTATAATATATTTACCATATTATTTTATTGAAGTAACTAAATATGTATGTCACCATGGCAACGTCGATCGCTGTCCTGTCACACAAACAATGGTCGCCGTCAGTCTCAGGTTGTAATAATTTACTATTGTTTATTCAACAAATGCACTTATCAATATATAAAGCACCGAGTAGCTGATTCTCAGACCTAATGAATATGCATATAAAATTTGGTAAAAATCAGTAAAGCCGTTTCGGAGGAGTTCGTGGACTAACATTGTGACATGAGAATTTTATATATAAGATTAATGACTAGCTTATGTGTCAAGGAAAAAGTATTCCTAGAATCCTTCGATCAACTAATAACTCCATTTGTTCACCCCATTTTTAGATTTTTTTGTGTCTAGCTTTCAGAGCTTGGTCTGTGCAATGTGCATAAATCAGTATAAACCACAATTTATATAATATAAATACAACAAGTATACTTAATATAACCACAATATTTTTCAGAACATTGACCAAACTTTTGTTTTAAAAACAGACAACAGAAAAATCTTTGCCTATTGACTTGTTTGTCCAAGGTAGACTTTGCGATTTGTACAATTGTACATTAATACATGGATTTTCGCGCTGAAGCGAGTGATGCCGCCTCCGGTTACCTACGTCCTAATGATGGGTTGTAAACACCAAGTGGAATATTATCAAAGTATTTTGTCTAAAGATTTTACCGGCTCTAGCTTCTTTTTCTTTCTGGCTGGTGGAGGTCCAGGGTTCTGTTCTATCCCATCATCACTATCATCGGCATCCGCGCCGCGGCTAGCCACCGACGACGCGCGACGGCGTTTACTACTCATTTCACAATTCTCAACTATATATCTTGAATATATAGGTTATTTACACTATCATGTTCTAACATTAATCATAATTAACCACTTTTTAACAACAAGAAAATGCAAAATAAACTAAGAATTAAAAATATTTTTTGATTTTGACAACTTGTAAAAATGCATCATGACAGCAGCGTCAGTACTACTTCTTCTACATCGATAAAAAAATGTGCTTAATAAAAGGCCAGTCGGTTTTTTTATAATTAGGTACCTATTTAGATTTTAGATTAGATATGGTACAGAAAAATAACTTTTTGGGTAATAAACAATACTCTAAAATCTAAATGATCTAGAATCTTTCTTTCATGAATTCGCCTTGTGTCCCGATTTCCGTGTGCCATGTAAGCGGCAATAGTGCCATTTCCTAGGCGGAAGCTTTTCCCACTGATTTTGGTCAGTAAAAATCTGCTAGGGCCTAGGATAAAGTATTTTTTAAAAATTTATTAGTATTCTGTCTACAAAAGCTTTGAGATCCCCAATTATTATGGAGTGTAGATAGAGGAGAACTATCTCGGGGGATATTTGAAAAAGTGTCCAGCTGTACGCAGTAAATAACAGTTGAAAAATCCTCCAAGAGTGACGCTAGCTGCAGCAAAGGGTATGGAATGAATGTACAAAATATAAATTGAATAGGATAGAATAGGACAAATTGAATAGAACAAAATATAAATAGAATTACTGGGTTAATACCAATATATTTTGTAAAATATAACCTAATATAAATAAAAGGAGCTAATTAATGATTTAAAATTTACCCAGTTGCTACTGTTATAGCGCCACCCTAATTTAACGCATTTCAGTGGACACTTTTTATCTTGTTTCTTTGGTCATTGCTTTTTACATACATAGGCTGCACTAAAAATATCGGGAATGGAATACTTCCACTATTCTTGTCATATTAAAATCTTTTTAATTGAAAACTCCTTGGTTTTATTGCAGCTCCCCACGATGGGCCAGCGTGGGGAGGCGGAGAACGTAGTGGCGTAGGATGGCCGATGGCGCCAGCGATGGCCGTGGAATGGTGGCGGTGTTGGTTTTTCCGCCGCACATCAAAGGATGATGGCCCAGCGATAGCGGTACGCCTCTACACGTTGGCGATACGACAGTCGGTGCCTGACCGCGGTCGAGTGAGGACTTCGTAATTCTTATTACAATTAACGAATTTCATTCAAAATGACGAGTACGTGATCTCATAATGAATGAAAATATAATAATTTATGATAAAGGCGAAAGTTTGTATGGATGTATGGATGTTTGTTACTCTTTTACTCAAAAACTACTGAACGAATTTTAATGAAACTTTACAATATTATAGAGCTTTTACATTATAATATGCATAACTCCTGACTTTTTAAAGATACTAGTTTGGGAGTTTCGGCGTTGTTTTAAGAACGGAAAGCATATTATTAATATGCTATAATACATTCATCATTGTCATCATCATCACTACCATAAACCATTATTTTAATTTTAGTCTCGTAATAATTATTCCTGGAATAAAATTTAGTTTGTTATTATTTTTAGCAATATTCCGCGAAATAAACTTCCGCCTTTAAGTAAATGAGTCGGTGTACGCATAGGCATGCTTTTTAAGCTATGGATTTCCGCAAAGTAACGCCTGATTCCATTAACTATTCCTAGAATTCAAGAGAAGGTTCATATTGGGAGGGAGGTGATACGAAGTTCACCGGGTCATTTGGTGAAGTTATTAAAAATGCACGTTTTGCATTGCCGCAATGGCTAATGCTTAGACATCCATCTTGAACGACGTTTAGATCACAACTGAACACCGCCATCATGTAGAGGCGTTGCGACTTGCGTCCATTTTATAATGCGCCATTCGATCGCCCAGCGCTGGCCACTGTTGTAGAGGAGGCAGGACTCAGGAGCCATAAAAATCGAATACCATTTATTTATTTTAAAAAAGATTCTCGGTCTTGTCACAACTCGTAGTGGTGGGTCGTCGACGCTTTTTCGGTCAACGAAACGAGACTGTTTATCGTTCATCGTAAACTAGTTGAAAAAACAGTTTTTTTTTCGACTAGTTTACGTCTTCGACGAATAGTGTGGTGGCCGGTAGGTCGTCGACGCTTTTTCGATCAACGAAACGAGACCGTTTATCGTTCATCGTAAACTAGTTAATGACCAGATTTTTTTCAACTAGTTTTCGTCTTCGACGAACACAGAACTAAACAATAAACTATGACAAACAAAGTAGTTTTTTGACTAAACGACTTTCAGCATTAACTGTTTTGACAAACTTGTTGTCGTTTTGCACTTCGACGCGACAAGTGATGACGACGAACAACGAAACGGTTTAATCTGTGACTCACAGATTAAGGGCGTTCCCTCCGGAGATACCGTAATTGACCGTATTTAAAGCCCTATAAACTCGTAATCTGAAAGCTACAAAGTTATAATAAAAATACAGCAATAATCTTCAGTATATCAACATTCCTTTCCCCGTTTTAAAATTTCTATTTTTGTTTATTATACTCATGATATCAGCTTCCAAAGTAATGCCAATTTATTAAAATTCAAGCATACATTCAGCATCTCCTTAGCATTTACAAATTACTTTTATAAATTTGAAACTCACGCCAATAGATCGACAATATTATAAACTACATATTCCCCGTTTAAAATTTTTTTAGGACAATTTTGAACTAAGATAAGTAAAAATAATAGGGTTTTGGCGCAATATCGGCAACGCGGCAAATGTATGGCCAAGGTCGTTTGCTCGGGGGACGACCTTAAACCATGCCGGAACGGTGTGTGACGTGTGTGACAGAGACCATTCGTCGCAACGCGACGACGCGATCGACGGATGGGTGGTGATATTTTAAATTAATTAAGTAAATGTAAAATTTCAGCAATTAATCTGCCTGCCTGCCAGGCCTAAGCCACACACATACGTCACACACCGTTTCGGCATGGCAACCGTTCACGCATAAACTAGTTTATCAGTAGAAGCTAAACTAGTTTATCCGTTCATGACTAATAAACAGTTTAATAAAACAGTTCGTTCATTCAACGCCCATCCCTTTGCCTGTCCCGACCGGGACGAATTTAAAAAAAAATCAACGCCCGTCGCCTATCCCTAGGGCCTAAAACGGCCCATTCATTATCAAAGAAAATTTTTACTCTGTTCATTATCCTGCACAGTAAAAGTGTTCTGTGATCCTGCATTGTGCAGTCCGCCGTGCAGGCCTACAAGCACAGCCTACAAGTTACAACACCATTCACTATCCTGCATAAGCCGGCGGACTGCACGGCGGCTTATGCAGGATATAGTTGCGTGTGTACGGTAAATTATACGGCTATTGCTGAACCAAAGATTTCCTTTGGTAGGAAGGATGGATTTAAGATGTAGAGCCTCCGCGATTTTTGATGTATTTTTTTTTAATTTTAGCAGCTTCCGCTCTGGAGGAAAATAGAGTCTTAATCTGTATGTAGGCATTAATTATGGTAATATTCCAAGTTCGGTACCATATTCGGATGACTCAAGAATGCTTAATTCATTTTAGGACTCATATTTGCACGATAAAGATGTTAAAAAACGTAAAAAGAAGAAGAAGAAGCGTTATTAAACGCGCTAATCTTAGTATGAGTCAGTAACTACTGGTCCGATTTGAAAAAATCTTTCAGTGTTAGATACTCGCTAGAGTAAAAATTTTCTTTGGTTAGATAGCCCATTTATCAAGAAAGGCTATACGCTATGGGCTATATTTTATTACGCTAAGACTAATATAAACGAAGAAATAGAGGAAAATGTGGAAAAAACGGGGGATATTATTTGAAAGGGCTTATTTAGCGAACTTCTGGAGTAATTTTTCTGTTATTTGGCACAAATAAAAAGTAGGAACGTGAAGGATTATAGGCTATTTATTGTGGACTAATTTGTCTGTGAAATATCTAATTTACGCGGGCGAAGCAGCGCGGAACGTCTAGTAATATTATAAAGCTGAAGAGTTGTTTGAATAAACAGATGACTGAGGCCCATCAATGGGCAAAAGAAGAACATGAACTTAAAATAAGTACAGCATCTTAAATTACAAATTAGTATATTAGAAAACGAAATAAAAGACATAAATACAGTAGTTTAAAAATAATACTTAACACCAGTAAACTTTTGAGATTTTAAAATTTTAATTCAATCATTTTGTTTCTATGCTGCAATAATAAGTATGTAAACGTTATAATAATAAATGTTAAGTTTTAATAATTTTAATAATGTTATGTGAAAATAACAAGACTGATATCACAATTTTAATAATAAAATTGTATTGTAATAATTTATCCTCTTCCTTTATCATTCATAATCACCTTCTCACAAGTGTATTAAAATCAAGTTGATCGGATGATTTCTGCATTTGGTGATGAAGCCCCATCCAAAACCACAATTTATCGCTGGTTTGCGGAATTTCAACGTGGACGTGTCAGGCTCAGTGATGATCCCCGTCAAGGTCGTCCAAAAACTGCAGTCACCCAAGAAAACGTTGATGCTGTGCGTAAGCTGGTTGAGGAAGATCGACATGTGACACCGCGAAATTCAGGCAACTTTAGACATTGGCATGAGTCAAATACAAATAATATTGCATGAACAATTAGGTTTAACCTCTTTCCTGTGTAGGCGCAGATCTCCGCGGCATACCTTTCCCGATGGATACCGCATTTGCTCTGTGAAGAGCAAAAAGCGGCTCGCGTTACTTGGTGCGTCAGAACTCTCGAAAGATTCCACGCAGGATCCTCAAATGCTATATACGACATCGTATCAGGTGACGAATCCTGGATATACGCGTACTGTTAGACGGTCAATTATAAACCTCTTTTTAAAAAAAGGATTTTATTTAAACACACTTAGTTTAATTCACAATAAGAATTTAGAAATAGACTTTGAAATATAGCCAGGCAAATGCCACGCGCGGATGTAGAAGGATGGACAGGAACTGAGGTCTCGGGCCGAATGCAGGGATTATATATCAAAATGGAAAGAGTAGTGCTAGGCACTATTATATACTAATCTAGTATATAACAGCCCCCAGGGTTAGGAAGAAACTTATCCCTGAAGGGTTAAGTTTATGGAAGAGAAGAACGGATTTTAGGAAGCGGAATTTCATTCGGGGTTTCAAGTGGAATTTCGTTAAGGGATTCTGGTGGGACATCGGAGAGTTCTTGAGTCTTATTTATTTCGATTTTACGTTTATAAAAGTTTATTCGACATGTGCCTGACTTTACAAATCTACGATAAATTGCGATAAAAATAAAAATTACAATGACACAAATTATTATAATAGTTGAATATGAATAATATTGCCCATATTGAACTATATGAGGTCTGTCAATTATTTCATTTAAATTTTTAACAATATCATGATTAATTTCTACATTCTTATAAATTTTTCTTAGGTCCAAATTAATATCAGATAGGTTTAAAATAGAGACAAATGGTTTTATCTTATTAAACATAACAGAATTACAACAGGTATCATTTAACAAACTAAAATTCATAATTATCGGTTGTATTTTGATTATTTGCGAATTAACAGGTATGAGTTTCAAATCCTTTTTAAAGGCGACACAATTTTCAGGTAAATTGAATATTCCTGTACCAAGTAATACTATCTCTGATGTAACAGAGTCTTTGCAGTCTATTGACAATTTTGTAGCATCTGTATTTACATATAAAAATTTGTTATTTGACAGACGGTGGAAAATATCTACAAACCCAACAAAAAGCTTTGTTTCGCAAATATTCGGCACATACTTTAACGGTTTTGTTATAATTTCTGATTCACAGGTGGGGGATGCTGAGCTAGAATAAACATCAACATCATTACAGATATAATTCGAATAGTATACGGACTTACAACTATTTAAACTATCTAACTTACAATAAAAACTCCTATCTCTACTTAGCGCTATATATTTAGTAGTCGGTACTATTGTGCTATAGGTTTTGTTAGCCATTACAACAGGGTATGGAATATTTTGATACAAGTAATAATTCCTTAAGTTCACCAGAGGTATATTTAATACGAATACTAATTTATTATTACTGTAGTAGGAAGCTATTTCGCATATGCTTAGCAGTGTATATATGTTTTCTATGGATAGGGTTACAGGGAGCTGATGATAGCTAGCCAAAAATCTATAATTTTGAACAAGTTCAGTAAATAATTGAGTCGGAGTTATTATAGAGGGATACAAAACATTCGATTTACTAAACATAATTGCGTTAATAATATCTTCTAATTTAAAAGATAACGTTAACAAACTACTCTCTAAAGTATTTAATAATTGATTAAAATTAGACTTTATTACTAAGTTATTTGAAACAGCTGTTAAATTTTGCTGGCCGAGAGTCAGAGCCTGAATGGCCTTATTAATATGTTTTTCGTTGACGCTTATTTTATTTATAATTTCATTTAAATATGACAGGGTTGAGGTGGTGACCAAAATATTTTGTTTTACCAATTGTGATAATTTAGATTGATCGCGTTCAATAATTTGAATAGCCGAATTATAACGGAGGGCGTCATCCTCGTCCAGAGTGCCGAACAAGTGTTTGGATACTGTGCCAACTGCACCAAACCATGCAGATCTTTTAGATCTAATTTCTATTAAATGAGAAATTGAATCAAAGTCGCGAATGATATCATTCAGTCTGACTGACAACGGTCCCAGTAAGTTATGACATTCGATATCTGCATAGAGAGTACTTTGTTTACAGATTATCTCCAAGCTGCCTATTACACCGTTCAAGTTCTTAATATTTGGTTGTATAAAAGATATATCTATTGGTATTAAGACATTAAGATGTCCATCTATTATTTTGAGTGATCCAATTGGATCGAAATATATTCCAGAAGTATTCATAGATGTATCGATGAATGCTTCCTGTGCAGAGCTTTCAAAACTGTAAAATAATAATAAAATACGTTAAATTTTAAAGTAATGAAAATTGATACTGTAAGTATCACTAATCCTAAGCTAACCGTTATTTTAACTAAGAGTCGCCACGCCATGCTAACTTAACCTCATCATAGTGATGAGTGACGTGTCTTCTATTTATTAATAAAGTAAGACTATTTCTACCATTAATCTTAATTACTCTATATGGGCCCTTCCAAATGGGTGAAAGGGCTTTACGCATACGGAGATGATTTTTTAAATAGACATAATCACCTGCATGATAAATAACAGGTCGAGTGCGCGTGTCGTAATAAGTTTTAGAAGCAATTTTAGATCTATTTATACATTCAATAGCTTTGTCTCTAGTAGTTTTCAGGCGGTGCTGAAGCATCCTGATGTAGTCCGAGTAAGTAGCGTCTAGAGCGGGTTCATAGAGAGAGTTGGGAAGGATAGCTTTATGGCCGAAAAGTAATTCATAAGGAGTATAGTTAGTTGTTGAATGTGTGGCTGTGTTATAAGCCAGCATTGCTGTGTATACATACTTAGGCCAGTTATCTTGATTTTCACAAATATAGGATTTCAAATATTCTTTTAATGTCGAGTGACTTCTCTCTAGAGCACCTTGTGTTTGTGGGTGATAGGGAGAAGACCACAGTTGCTTAATTTTAAGAAATTTGCAAGTTTCTTTAAACATGTCTGCCGTAAAATTAGTTCCTTGGTCTGTTAGTATAGTTTTTGGAATACCGAATAATGAGATAAAATGTATTAAGCAGTCACTAGTCTCTTCAGCTGTAGTGCTCCGGATAGGGTAAGCAATTGAATATTTAGTTAAATCATCTTGTAGGGTAAGTATATACTTGAGTTTAGCTGTACCGGATTCAGGAAGAGGACCAACAATGTCTAAAGACACTCTTTCAAAGGGAGCAGTGGAGGTTGAAGTTATCTGCATTGGAGCTCTATTTATTTTCCTAAGGGCTTTATTAGTCTGGCAAGAACTGCAATTTTTTACATACTTCTCAATTTCACTTCTCATATTTTTCCAATAGTATTGCTCACGGATCCTATTATACATTCTACTGGAACCAAGATGTCCGGATATTGGTATGTCGTGATTTTCACGAAGAATTTTCGGGACTTCAGAAGGACTGGGGTAATAAATTTTATTTCTATAAATATTTATTTGTATTTTCGTGTTATGAAATAAATGAGCAAGCATTGTATAAATTTTAATATATGCATGTTTGTCGAAAGGATTCTTAAAATCTGTAATACTCACTTTGTCAATATGCTCATCTCTTAGTATTAAATGATTTTTAAAGTTACATAGGGACACAAAGATGTCTTTATAAGAACATGTATCAAAGTGATGGACTTTGTAAAATAAGAAATAATAAGTTTTATTCGTTAAATTGATTTCCTTATAGGTAAATAACTCTTTTTCTGAGTTTATGAATGTTTCAGAGTCTGTATAATTTGAAAGAATTTCTTCTACATACGGATTTGATTCATCAAGATCAAGTGATGTGGGTATTATTATTATTTTGTGTTGACTTTTAATTATGCTATCATTATGTTCGACTATATCAGTATTATATTTCACAGATGACGGAGTTTTCAAGAATTCGGAGTAAGTATTAGAAGAAGAGACTAAAGAAGTATTATTTTCATTTATAATGTCATTTATTTCTGTTTCAGATTCATGAGGTGCTGTCGGAGACCCAACCAACATAGGAGGAGTTGTCAGGATATTATCTTCGGGAGATATAGGTGGGACATTGTTTTGTCCGCTTGTCGTTGGTTGCGGTTCTAGTGATGGATATATATCAGGTAATGGTTTAATGGTTGAAGGATCAGAAGTGTCTTGTCTGCTTGTCGACGGTTGTAGTTCAAGTGCTGGATCTATATTATCAAGTAATGGTTCAATGGCTAAGGGATCAGAAGTGTCGAGATTCAAGTCGTCTATGTTTATAAGTTCGTCAGAATGAAAAGACGTAGGCGATACTAAAAGATCCATCAGATCTTTATCTAGGTTATTAGGATCACTCTCAGTAGGATTAGGATATAGTGAATCAGTTTTTTCAGGTTGTACAGGATTTACAGGATATCTAGATAGTGCATCTGCAGCTGAATTAAGTTTTCCTTTTCGATATACAATATCATATTCATACTCTAAAAGTTGAAGACGCCAGCGTTGTAATTTACTACTTGGGTCGGTATGGTTAAATAGCCATTTCAGTGGACGGTGGTCTGTGACGATGATAAATTTCCGACCAAACAAGTATGGTCTGAAGGTCTTACAACCCCAGACAATTGCTAATAATTCCTTCTCTGTTGTGCTATAATTGGTTTCACATTTATTTAGGGTTCTTGACGAGTAGGCTATTGGATGATCTTTACCGATAGGACCTTGGGATAGGATAGAGGATATCGCATAATTAGAAGCATCACAGGTAAGGATGAAGGGTTTTGTGAAATCAGGGTAGATAAGGACAGGTGCGGTCAAAAGTTTATTTTTTAAAGTTTCAAACGCTAATTGGTGTTCGTTGGTCCAATTAAAGGGAACATCTTTTTTTAGAAGTGACGTAAGGGGTTTAGAAGTTTTGGAGAAATCAGGGATAAAACGTCTGTAATAGGAAATAAGGCCAAGGAAAGATTTAATATCTTTTACGCATTTAGGAATAGGAAACACTTGGACGGATTTAACTTTATTTTCATCTGGCTTAACACCATTTTCTGTTATATGGTGACCTAAATAGCCAACCTCTTTTCTCAAAAATTCACATTTATCCGGTTGTAGTTTCAGATTAAAAGAGCGAAGCCTGTCAAAAATAGAGGTTAAATTTTGGATGTGAGTTAGCAAATCTTTTGAATAAATAACAATGTCATCAAGGTAGACAAAACAGCGCTCTCCTTGGAGCCCAGTGAGGACATTATTCATGAGGCGTTGAAAGGTAGCAGGAGCGTTTTTTAGGCCAAATGGCATCCTGGTAAATTCGAAATGGCCTTGTGGGACACTGAATGCGGTTTTACATGCATCGTTTGGTGACATATTAATTTGGTGGAACCCAGATGCTAGATCGAGAGTGGAGAAATATTTAGAATTACCTAACTGGTCCAGTATTTCAACTATGTTAGGAATGGGATAAGTTTCACCAATGGTTATGTCATTAAGTCGTCGGTAATCGATTACGATTCTCCACTTTTTCTGTCCGGAAGCGTCAGTTTTCTTCGGAACAATCCATATTGGAGAGGACCATGGGGATAAGGAAGGTTGGATAATTTTTTGGTTAAGCATTTTTTTGATTTGGGAATTGACTTCTTGCTTATGGATTTCAGGGAATCTGTAGGATTTTACGTTTATTGGTTGGTCTGAGGAGGTACGTATCTCGTGTTGGATTGCATCAGTAGAAGTAAGTATATCATTCGGCAAATGGAAAATATCGGAATATTTGGAGCACGTTTCATAAAGGGCGTTGCATTCTTCGTCATTTAAATGTGAGACTCGGAGTAATTTTAAAACTTCATTAGTTCTATTTAAACATTGTGTATTTGAATGATTAATTTGGTAGCATGCATGATCGATTGGGTGTAAAATAAGTCGAAGGTCTGAATTGATTGAAACTGATTCCTCTGAGGTATTGAGTATTGTTAAATTAACCCGATTATTATTTTTTACTCTAACTACGCAATTAGCAACAAATAAATGTCCACTCAAATGTTGGTCTAGGACTAGGCCTTCTTTTAATTCTGGATTTCTCACAGTACACTCTAAGGTGATTTCAGATCTAGGAGGAATTTCATAAACAGGTTCTGAGAATTTTAGTTTTATTTTATTGTTGCTAAGATTTAATATTTGTCTATTGTAATCTATGAAACATTGATATTTGCTGAACAGATCATTTCCGATTATACCGTCATAATGAAGATTGATGTTTTCTACAACATGAAATGTAAAGGGTATTGATTCCCTGCCAAATATCAAATTTATGTCTAGGCTACCTAAGGTAGGAACAGGATCATCAGTGATATCAATACCTTTGAGACTAATATTATTATTTTTTAATTTTAATTTAGATAACGATTCAACAGCAGATTTCCGGAGGAGACAAATTGAAGATCCCGTATCGACAAGAAAGGAAAGCGGTTTATTGGAAACAGAGGTTTGCAACAATATATGAGGTAAGGATATTTTACTAGGTGAACATTGTATTTCATATACTTCACGAATTTTTTCTTTTTCAGGATTCAATGATTTGGATGACTGGACACTTGCTTGGGGCTGATTACCCGTGTGGTCCTTGGATTTGGAAGAATGGACACTTGCTTGGGGCTGGTTACCCGTGTGGTCCTTGGATTTGGAAGAATGGACACTTGCTTGGGGCTGGTTACCCGTGTGGTCCTTGGATTTGGAAGAATGGACACTTGCTTGGGGCTGGTTACCCGTGTGGTCCTTGGATTTGGAAGAATGGACACTTGCTTGGGGCTGGTTACCCTTGTGGTCCTTGGATTTGGAAGAATGGACGCTTGCTTGGGGCTGGTTACCCGTGTGGTCCTTGGATTTGGAAGAATGGACACTTGCTTGGGGCTGGTTACCCGTGTGGTCCTTGGATTTGGAAGAATGGACACTTGCTTGGGGCTGGTTACCCGTGTGGTCCTTGGATTTGGAAGCGGTGTCATTAGTGGATATTGATATTGTTGGTTGATGGTTGGGTCTCACGAGACACCTTCGTGAGCCCACTATTCGTTTAAAGTATCATTTTCAGTATAATTATTTGGGGCATCAAAGTTAGTGGATGGTTGAGATTCGTCATAGTATGCATTGTCATTTTCGACGCAGTTAATACGCGCGGGCCTTGGCTTAAAAGGTTCCTGGTTTGGTCTTTGTGGAGATTGGAAAGTATTAGTTTTAAATCTGTTATTATTAAACTCACGCTTCCTACATTGTTCAATAGTGTGTCCTTGGGTTTTGCAATACCTACAAAATAGACCATGCACATTTTGCTCGTTAAATCTTGGCATTTGAGGCCTAGAAAATTGGTTAGGATAAGAAGGTTTTTGGACATAACGATTAGAGGGAGGTTGACGCTGAGACAAAGATGATGAATGTGGATTACGCTTATTAAATAAATTTATAATTGCTTCTTCGGATAACGCTTCGTTAATAGCTTGATTTAGGTTAGTAGGACTTTTACTGCGCACTAGGTTAGAAACTTCAGGCTTAAGGCCGATCAAGAATGTGTGCAAAGCTAGGTCTTCCATCGCACTTATTCGACCTTGTAGCTCGCTTTTCTTTTTATTTGATAGGTTAATTTCAGTTAACAATTTTGACAAGCATGTTTCTACGCGTAACGCGAATTTATTGACTGGCTCACTATTTAATTGCCGACATTCTTGTAAGTCAGTTAATAGATGAGCGTAATGTTTTCGCTCTCCAAATTGCTTATTTAGGAAAACACTTAATTGCTCCCATGACTCGAACTCCTTAATGGAGCATGTAGACTCCGCTTTACCTTCAAGTTGTGATAGTATGAATTTAAATAGTACGTGTTTTTGGTCCTCTGTGGCCAGTTTTATGGCATTGTCACAGTTAGATATGAATGAGTTTAACTTTTCTCTTGACCCGTCGAAGGGCTTTATGAATTTGAATAGGATACTAATGTCTAGGTCTACTTTAGAAATTTGGATCTGTGTTTGAGACCTTGTTTTGGGTTGGGTTAATGGTTGCGACAGTGGTTGTGGTTGCTGTGATTGTTGCGGTTGGGGTGAAGACATTTTTAAAGCAAATATTAAATAAAATTTTAAATGAATATTTCGGTGTGATAGACAGCCACGATGCAGCGAAATATACAATGCGCTTATCAGCTAGTTCTTAGAATTGTCTTTAAATGAAAACAACTGCACTCGTAGAGCCCGAAGGATAGTTATTATTTTCTAACACTCACAGTTGGCAGGACACAATGATGAAAATTGTAGAATACAGGAACATCACGATCACGGAGCAGCACAAATAATGCTATTGACAGCAGAATAAACACCAACACTTTTCTTTTCCTTTACTTTTTGGAACACTTTCACTTTTGACTTGATTTTTCACTCAATTTTCAGGATTTAGAATTCTTTTTACACACACGATTCACGTAAACAGGTTAGGAAGACGGAAGGAGACGTTTTCCACGGATACCCAGTCGGTATCCCGCCGCGTAGCCACCAATGTTAGACGGTCAATTATAAACCTCTTTTTAAAAAAAGGATTTTATTTAAACACACTTAGTTTAATTCACAATAAGAATTTAGAAATAGACTTTGAAATATAGCCAGGCAAATGCCACGCGCGGATGTAGAAGGATGGACAGGAACTGAGGTCTCGGGCCGAATGCAGGGATTATATATCAAAATGGAAAGAGTAGTGCTAGGCACTATTATATACTAATCTAGTATATAACAGTACGAACCCGAAACTAAAAACCAGTCACGAGTTTGGGTGTTCGAAAATGAGTTAAAGCCAACAAAAATTGTTCGTTCACGGAGTGTTGCAAAAAAAAATGGTGGCCACATTTGTCTCCAAAACCAGCCATATTGCGACTATTCCTCTTGAGGGACAAAGAACGGTTAATGCAGAATGGTATGCTAGCATTTGTTTGCCACAGGTCGTATCTGAACTCCGTAAAGAGAACTGCAACCGCCGCATCATTCTCCATCACGACAATGCGAGTTCTCACACCGCGCACAGAGTTTTTAGAGCAAGAAAACATAGAATTATTAGACCATCCGCCGTACAGCGCCGACTTAAGCCCTAATGATTTCTATACTTTCCCTAAAATAAAGAATAAATTGCGTGGTCAGATATTTTCATCACCTGAAGAAGCTGTGGAAGCCTACAAAACGGCCATATTGGAGACCCCAACTTCCGAATGAAATTGTTGCTTCAATGATTGGTTCCATTGTATGGAAAAATGTGTCAAATTTCGCGGAGAATACTTCAAAAAGCAATAAACACATTTTTAAATAGTACTGTTGTGTCACCTCCTTGATTCCCGAAATTTTCAGTGCCGCCCTCATACAGATTACAGAGATAGAATCTAGAATCTAGACTCTAGAGTAGTCTAGAGTCTAGATTCTAGAACTTTAAAATAACTTCATAAAAATGGTTTTATCACAGATTCGATGAAAGACTTGATTTGAATAAAATAACTTATTTTATAAACCATTTATTTACAAAAATATAAATCAAACCAATCTGAAAAATGAGACAATAACATTATTACGTCTGTTGCAGACTCTGCATGAATATTTTTCAAACTCTGTAAAGTAGAATTGACTAAAGATTCTTGTAACGGACTAGGTAATTGATTAATTTCTATATCTAACAAAGGTATATAAGTAGTAAGATGATTTGGATAAAGAAGAGCAAAATTATCTGTGCAGTTATATTTTACATTATCAACATACTCTTTAACAAAGTTTTCTATTTGCCTATTAAAATGTGTTCTTATAAAAATATAATTTAAAATACTACAAACTACTTGAAAACAAATACTAGACTTAAAACTTATTTTACAAATTACTATTAATTCATTATTAGAACTAAAGATGTCATTTAAATTACAATCTGTATTATTCAGTAGTCCAAAACAAATATTTAACAAAACATTTTCAATGTGCGGTTTCATTTTCAAAGCCAAGTCATTTAAAATATTTAAATCCAGACCTTCATGGTTATTCCAAAGATTGTTCAGAATGATTGAACTCTCTTCTCTTGTGTCCCAATTTAATACATCTTTATAAATATTTGATGGATTATTTCTCTGATTGTTTAAGTTTATTAAGCTTTGTACTATCTCTGGATTCAAACATATTTTTACTGAGGAGCTTAGGTCTAAATCTTTGTGTGTTACGAGTAGAAAGTCATTTAGCTTCTTCTCTATGATGTCAGTGGTTTTATTCGCCTCCCGTATGTTATCTTCGTAGAATTTACACAGCAGTTCCAAAAAAGTTTCATCAAGTTGCACATGATTTTGAGGTTGTATCACACACAGTTTTCTGATGTGCTCTAATATTGAGGTCCTAATATTCACGTTGGAGTTTTCTTTACAAGTTGTTAGAATTTTAACAAAACTATGTGCTAACGCTTTGGTGACCTTTCTGTCTAAAAGTGGATTTGAAAACGTTACTTCTGGATATGTCTCGTTGTTTGTCTTTATCAACTTCTTGATGAGTAAACTATTCATTGTGTTATTATTACACAAAACATCCAATTTTTGTTTCTTGTATTGTAATTTAGAGAATTCGAACTAAAATTTTGCAATATTTTACAAAATAATGTTGTTTTGACTTTTGTTTTGCAATATTTGACATTGACAGTATCAGACATCAGTCGAAATTAACATACGTCACATTGCTGACATGTTAGGTCTTCTGCCATCTACTGAGAGATAGCAGTACTATCTGAAATATTTTTAATGACATCTAGCGATGAATACCTCAAAACAAAATTTGTAACATTTTGATTTGGTATTTCGTCAATAGATGGCATTGCGCGTTTCAAAATAATATAGTAGAACGTCTTAGCACTTTTGTTAGCACTATGATTGCAGCTAAGTTTTCGTCACGCTATTTTGTCTTTTGCATTCAGCGTCGCATGATTAATGCATGCTAATAACTGGCAGTTTTAAAATATGAACCAAGTGTACCTACTGTGTAACACGGAACACCAAGTTTAACGTTTTGTCAGTTTGTCACTAAAATCTGTTAGATTTAATTAATATTCTTTGTCTAATATTTCGCATTTCCTCAGTGGCCATACTACCTAACCCTGCATGTGACATGACGTGTAATCTACAAAATATTAAATAGGTAAAGTAAGTAGGTACCTATTCACCTTTTAATAATAAAATATAATAATCTACTAGTCACCTACATTATGAGTTTTTTTGCAGGCAGATCAATCTTAGAGGCGAGGGGTAAGAATAATTACTATACTGCCAAATGCCAATATTATCTTTACAGCAGTATTAGGTAAGTATGAAGCTATTAAAAGAAATATAGAAGTACATACCTACCAATCAATAATAAGTAATAACTTAATACAACTAATAATCGACTTGGAAGAAATAATTTCAAATCGTGCCATAACATGTTCAAATTGTACATTAATGCTCGTCTTGATAGCATAATTAGTTTGCCGTAGACCGAAGTAAGTGGCGAAAAAAATTACTCAATAATTCGAAGCCTTTCGTAATTCAAGACATGAGTGGATGAAGTGGGTAACTATCGTTTTTTGCTTAAAATGAAGGCTTTCAGGACCGGTAAAATTGTTTGAAATAAAAAAAAAAAAGACTTGCAACACTCGAGGACTGCCGCGGTAAAGCTTTTGCATTGCATTTTTATCAACTTATGCAATTATAATTCTCATACGTCTAGTCGCACGCACACAAACACCGTGAAGTGCACAGAGTGACAGAGTAGGGTGAGTAAATTGTGTTAGGTTTTTTCGTTGCAGAATAATTTCTTGACTCGGTCGCCGCGCTCAAAGCCCGCGATGAAAGCTAAGCAATAGCTAGAACAGTGGTCCTCAACCTTTTTTTCATGCGGGCCACAAACATGTTTTGGTCTTGGTGTAGCGGGCCGCAACAAAAATTTTTTAGGGTTAAAAAATAACATTCTCCAAAATTAACGATTTAAAAGTGGAAAAAAATTAACGACATCACGTAGATTTTACGTTATTTTGCCGGTGGGCGTGAATTTCAAAAATGTTTAACATCACGCGGGCCACAAACAAAGTCCCGGCGTGGCGGGCCGCATGCGGTAAGTTACATTTTAAATTATAAGAGAAAAATTGAGTACCTAATAACTAATTGCTCTTATGTTGTAAAATGTTAGTTACCCGCTTCATCCACTTAAGTCTTCAATTCTTCTGTGGGGTCCGTTAAATGAATTGCTTTAGACCTCACATAGAGACCACGTGGGCTAGCTCCGCCCGAGACAGAGATGGATATAGTCTATCTCTGTCATGAGGAAATCTAATAGAAACTTTAGGAAGTCATATTTTGAGAATTAGGGTGTTTGATATTCTATTTGCCCAGGTGCCGCTATGTAGCCTTTGGGTCTATCGTGTCAAATAGACATAATATTATCGTGATTCCGAAGGCACTGTCTATCGCCACCGTTCTCGGTAGGTGTACCTAGCCTTCCGTTGTCCTTGTGATTGTAAATGCTCTCTAGGCTGCTAAGGCCTAAGGGTAGTGAAGTACCATTTAAGTGCTTTTAAAGTTTAAGCTAACGCAAAAACAGACTTAAAAATACTATACAATAAAAAAATATTCGCTTCTGAAAAAATACGTAAGCTTTTGAATCGTCTTTCATTCGCGTTTATCTTTTACTAGATGACACCCTTGAGTCCGTTGCCGGTTGCGCCCAAATTCGCCATCGTACATTTCTATTTTTTTATCGGGATAAAAGTATTATATTGTATTTACCCGGTACCTACTCAGAGTATCATCATGTGGGATATGTGTGTGAAGGCCAAAGGAAGATCTTCCGACCGAGCGAGGTGGTATGCCCGGTCAGGCTGAAGCCCACGTGATACATTTCAGCTGTCGTATATATACCGGCGCGCTCAGAAAACTTCGATAGCGCGATGCAGGAATGTTAGGCGAATTGTGGGTACCGCCACAATCATATCAATTTTCAGCATTTAATCGGTTCAGTGGCTTGGGCGCCAAGACAATTTTTTGTGATTATTAATAAGCAAAATTTTTGTGAGTAGCTTCATTTTGATAAGACAAACAACTTTTTTATCTGTGAAAAATCTTGAAAGTGGTAGCTAACAGAGATAGAAAAGATTTCAGACTTTGATTAATTGATGGTCCTAAAATATGGATTGTTCTATTTGTAGGACAATATTACTTTTAAATTATATAACTATTAACCTACAAATATACAAAAAAGTTGAGTTTTTGGTTAGGGTTCCGTTTTAGGGTTTTGTAATCAACAAAACTTGGTTGACTGCGGTAACCTAAAAAAGAACCCTAGCCAGCAGATTTTTTGTATATTTGTAGGTTAATAGTTATATAATTTAAGAGTAGCATTGTCAACCATCCATATTTTAGCAATCCTTTCTGTCTCTGTTAGCGACCACTTTCAAGATTTTTCGCAGATAAACAAGTTGTTTGTCTTATCAAAATGAAGCTACTCAAAAAAAATTAGCTTGTTAGTAATCACAAAAAAATTAGTTCTAGTTCCCCTTCACATGTTCTATAATAATTAATATCGATCAAATCCGTTGCTCCTCGTTGTAATGTGCTTGTACCCTAACTGTGAGGACTTTAACATGGTCGTGGAAAGTTCTCGATCGTCCGCCGTGATTGATCGACCGTTTTCCCGCCAACTGCCCACTGAACTAAACGACATCACATCAGCACTTGATGCATTATGCTAGATACAACAACAACGAGTAAGTGTATTTATATCGCAGTCATCTGGTTTAATCTGCGATTCGATTGAATGACACCATTTAATTGAATGACTAAAGTACAAATCGTCAAGACGTTGACTACATAATTATATCTATAAATGTAGGTACCTTAAGAGCCCGGGTTACCCTCGAAATTCTCATACATACGTAATACCAAAATCATTTTGTCATATGAAAGTATTTAACATGTTTGAGTTATTTTTCAGCTTAAAATAGTAATTACCTAGGTTCCTGTACAAAAATTAACTTCAAAATATTTAAACACTAAAAAAATTTTTTTTGTGTATAATTTTTTTTTTACTAAATTTACTACTAAATATTTAAACACTAAAATAGAGTAAAACACTAAAAAATATATACATAAATATTAAATTTACTACAAAATATTTCAACTCTAAAAATATTTTTTAGTATTTAAATATTTTGTAGTAAATTTACTATTTATTTATATATTTTTTAGTGTTTAAATATTTAGTAGTAAATTTAGTAAAAAAAAATTATACACAAAAAAATTTCTTTTTGTGTTTAAATATTTTGAAGTTAATTTTTGTACAGGAACCTAGGTAATTACTATTTTAAGCTGAAAAATAACTCAAACATGTTAAATATTTTCGTATGATAAAATGATTTTGGTATTACGTATGTATGAGAATTTCGAGGGTAACCCGGGCTCACGAAGCTAGCGACACTTTTCATAGAAATACACCAAAACCAGTAGTGTCGCGACGACACGTCGTCTGCTGCCGCTTCATGTAGGCTTCCAACTTGTACCTTTAGGCTATGTTATATTAGAGGTTACACTTGATATAGATTCATAATAATATATTAACACAGTATCAAATACTCATATGTAGAAGAGTGTGTGGAGAGTCAGTAAAACGGATGGCTCTACAATGTAAAGACTAGAGGTCATCTGTATCTAGCTAACACTGAACACATTACATCGTTGTCTGACCCGAATGATGGGAGTCGGGTTAAGCCGAGTTAAGCGTGCGAACGCGCCAACGTGGGACCTGTCACACTGTGACTCTGTCATTCTGCCACTCTGTCACACTGCGTGATGCAATGTCACAACTCCCAGCATCAGGTGCCTCGTCAATGCTGGCCCTCTACAAGCCGTCGCCATTGTGTAGACGGGGTAATGGTGTATGATGGCGGACGATGACCAGTGGATTGCCAGGCACTAATGAGCCATCCGCCATTGTGTTAAACACCAGGTGATAGTGGTCTACTGGTGGTACTGGGGGCTTTAAAGGAGTATCACGTAGCAGGATATGTGGTGGACCAATGTCCGTTTAATGTCACCAGTTCCGAAATATGGCCCAGTATTCATGATGTCTAGAATCGACGTCATACTTTTGAGTTGTTCCAAGATATTCTGCAGTGCATTGAGGTGTATAGTTTTGTTGTGAATTGTGATGTCATTTAACCCATCAATAACCAAACAGCAACCGGCTGCCGCATAACAATTGGAAATGTATCTGCGATTCCCACCACGATCTAGCTATTAAGGCAGGGATCAATCTGAATCCAAAACGATAACCTTGCACACAACCAAAGACCAAGCGTATATGCATCGCAATAAGATTCATTTTAGCTTAGCATAAAACTGTAGTTACTAGGGGCGGATCTTCTCTATTTTTCATGTTTTTTTTTTTAATAATATCTTTGGAAATAAATGTTAAGAAACAAAATTGTTCGGTTAAGGATATTTTAATATAGATTTACTAACAATTTATTCAAATAAAATGTATAATTATCCTAGTTAATACTTATATTTCGATGAATTAGATTTTTATCGGAGGTGAGTTTGTAAATTAATCACAGCCAAAGTATTACGTTTTATAAAAATGTTTATCGTTAAAGTCTTTTTAATATTGTGCTTTTATATCTCATATTTTTTACATTTCGTTATTATATTGGAACTAGGTAAACCGGAAGTCACGGAATAACAAATTGGGGTTTATGTCCGCCTTAATACGTCACACTCGTCTCACCAGTGGCACATTATGTACTTATAATATGACGTCATGGTTATCAACTTAGGCACTGTGTCAGCTTGCACCGAGATACTTTTTAGAATTCAGCAATCAGCATGTATGGTAGTCGATAGGAATCTATATCTACTAAAAATATAAATGCGAAAGTGTGTCTTTCTGTTTGTCTGTTACCTCCTCACGCCCAAACCTTTCAAGTTAAATACCAAAGAAATCGGTTCAGGATTTTGCTGAAATTTAGTATGGAGATAAGTACTTTGAGTAATGAGTCCTGGGGGAGGACATGGGTGATGGAATACATTTTAGATTCGAAAAATGTACGGTTCTTACTCGATAAACGGACATTGGCGCAATAACTTTGGCTTTGGAGTTGCGTGCATTTAGTGGTGTTATATTATGAACCCCACGCTACTGCTATTAGCTTCCAAGAATTTACTTAGAAGCACCTACCGATGGGAGGGAAATCACATACCAACAGGCAATTAGTCTGCTCATTCTTTACAAGTACACGCCGATTACCTAATTAGTACGTAATAAGTATATAATAAGAGAAGGCCAATCACAGCTCAGAGATACTTCACCGTTTGATTTATGAAATTCGAAATTCGAATCATAAATTACTGTGGACCACCGTGCGTGTGCGAGCGAGCAAGCCTGCTCTCTGGGTGGGCTACAACAATGATCTATTATTTTATACACCTCCGAGATTGGATAGTCTTGGCTTTAATTGCGATTCGATGATTTGAATCAAGAATCAAGTAGCACGTCCTGTCAGTTTCCACGTAAAATGATGGCATAATAAGAGTGATTAAATGTATGGCTTGATGGCATAATTGTGATTTTATTAGTTTTCTTTAGGTATATTATAGACAAATTGATAACTTATGAGTAAAGAATATGTCTCATCAGTCGTTCATGTAGCTAAGTAATTAATAGGTTTTATTTTTATTTTGCCATAGACTTATTATTATAGTGCTTTGCCATTAACCTCAAATGTAAAAAAACGAGACTGTATGTCAATAACGCCATGCTCGTTATTTTTTTAATCTGCCAATCGCGCGCGACGTTTAAATTTGGAATTAATGGCTCCGTGTGAGGTCATTAGCTGTTGATCGACACTCCGAGTGCCTTTAAAAGTTACTAACAACGTATAATTCACTAACCTTTACAATATAGGTATCGCTAATTTATGGTGCTTTATTTAATACGGTGAAACTTGTTTTCGTAATGTTTTGACTTTTGAGTGATGTAGAGGTTTTGAAGTTGTCAGAACTGTGTGCCAGAAGAAATACGTAGCGCGTAGCCCGTAGGTAAGTTTTTAGTGAAAATCCTCAGACCAATAAAAAAAGAAAGACGGAGTATTTACAGGTTAAGTCGCTGTCGATCAATGTGTGCGTCACGCCTAGCATAAATACGCTAGGCGTGCGCTTGTGTGCAAAAAAATAATGTTGCCAACTCAGGGTTTCAGATTGTCAAACTCCCATCCTGTTGCAGTCTTATTAAACGACTAAGTAATGACTACAAAAGTTGCTATCAAACTAGATTGTTAATCATCATTAATTAGTAATTGCTGAAAAAAGTAAATACTTAAATATCTATATCTAATAAATTATGTGTTTCAACTAAGAACAGACAGACAGACAGACAGACATACATACAGACAAAAATTGTAAAGAATGTTGTTTGGTGTATGCAGTATGTATCGTATACAGATTAATATGCAAATAGTAAAAAAATCTTTCAATACTACAAACAGACACTCCAATTTTATTTATATTAATAGATTTTAAATGAATAACGAATTTTAGGTTAAAAATAAACATTTGTCAGGATAATACAGCACGTAATATTTTTCCCCTATTATGGGGAAAATTATCTTGCGACCAGCATGCAGCACTGGTTGAGGTTCTGTGTTCCGAGACTCCCGAGACAATTTTTAAAACTAATAAATTAAATTCGTTATTTCGGTGGTAATACATAAATATTCAATTAATTACTTGTGAAACGTAATCCCACAAGGTTTATTTTGAGCACAAGAATTGTTTTTGCACCATTTACGATGCAGGACGGCATATTTTGATATTTCTTGACACATATGAAAACGACATGCACCGTCACTCGTTGAAACCGGAATGGCGGGCGGCCGGCTTCCTATGGCCGTATCGGCTTCCTATTGCCTGCCTCACCGCGTAGCATGGATGGCTCTGTCTATCTTTTTTATTGGTCTGAGTGAAAATCATAATTTTATGACATCCCTAGAGCATTATACTTTAATGTAATAAACTTATTTACTCAATAGCTTTGTCCATATTGTGCCTTTTTTTGTTCAACAAGGGCATGCGTCATAGCGCAGTCAACAGCGAACGTGAGGCATGCCCGTGACGCGTATTAAAATCGTAGCGCCGCTACCTATGCACAATAGATATAACTACCAGTACTTCGACTTCAAATAGAAGGGTAAGAAGGGTTTCAATATCTGTCAAATTCGTTGGGTTTCGCCAGGATAAGTTAAAGGCTGGCGCGCTGGCTGGTATAATTTATTTTTAAAACGAAGATTTTTAAATTGAATTCTGACAGTTTTCTTCGCATGTGTCAAAATCATAAACTTATAATATACTGTCGTATAGACCACCTGACAACCCGAAAATGCGTGACCATTTTTGATCTGTCAATGTGTGCGTGTGCTAGTGATGTATATTTTACTATCGATAGTATAATATTTTGCTATCGATAGTATAGTCCATTCGAGTTATTTTACCTGAGTTTCTATAAGAAATAAATAATATGCAACTTTGACAGATTTTGTATTTCAAATTAGGTATTATAAATTTTAATTGGCAAAAAAAGGTGACGATTGAAAAGTAGATACACATTTTCGTTTGGAATGATTTTTCAATCGTCGGATATGTTATGACATGAGGTTCTTATAGGGGTAAATAATATACACATAACACGTTATAAAGTTACTTATTTATTTCTCAGGTAAAATCTATCTGGTAAATCAGCCCTTACATTGAAAGTTTACGTTGAAAGTAAACAACACACATAGTATATTATATTTTATTCTTAAATTAAATACATATCATAAAATATCATAATACTTTTTATTACAATTATTTTAACCGACTTCCAAAAAGGAGGAGGTTAGACGTTCTGCTGTGGATATATTTTTTATGTATGTTCAACGATTACTCCGCCGTTTGTGAACCGATTTTCAAAATTTTTCTTTTGTTGTACATTGTATTGTTCCGAGTAGGTACCATGTTCACAAAAGTGGTGGTTTGGTGATGGAAACCATGAGAAATCGAGATGACTCCTTGATATTCAAATGGGAATATATGGTTATTTTGGATTTATATGATGTATTTTAATTATATGCTACCAAAAAGTAAGATTTTTCCCCATGGTATACCACGGTTCTGAAGGTGCTGAACAGAACTCCGGATTCCTTATACATACATGCTTAGGAGTTTCAGCGTTGTTTAAAGAACCAAAAGCATAAGCTACTATGCTAATTACATTAATCATCATCATCATCGCTACACCATGCATCATAACATTATGATCCTATTATTGGTACTTTTTATAGTCTTGCCGGTGATCAGACTTAGTAAAGTCAGTAAATCTTTTAAAGGTCAATGTATACGCCTTTACAATAGAATCCCAGGAAACGTTCAAAATCTTTTGTTTATAAATTTAAAAAAGTAGTCAAAGAACGTTTTGTGCCAAAGCCTATTTAAGGTCAATGATTTCCTAAACGATGGCACATCTTGGGAGTAGAATGCTGAATGACTGCTTGCAAGGCTACTTCTACATGACTTACAATAATTATTATGTACCTATCTATGTTTACATTGTATAATTTTTAGTTACAGCATTGTAAATTTTATTTTAAAAGATTAATTTTTTTCTCACTTTTTTTGGTAAAAAGTGGGCCCCGTGCGACGTTCTTACGCCGGTTCTTCTCGTCGGGCTAGTTCCCGAACCGGTGGTAGGCACAATGTATTCTGAAAATATATTTTATTTTAGATTTAATCAGAAATAAAGCAATTTTGATTTTGATTTTTTAAAACACCAACTGTAAGTTTAGAAAACCTTAAGGACAGCTAAAAAGAGCAAAATTATTATTTTTAAACAAAAAATTAAAACCGACTTCCAAGGTAAAGACAATTTATTTATTTATTTTATTTATTTATTTATTTGGTCTGCCAACATGTCTACATCTTATAAAAACTTATTTAACTAATATTACAACACAAAACTATTAAGGTGCAGATCCAATTACAGGCAGACTCAGCATGCAAATCATATATTTATTTTTATAGCGAAATTGATTTTCTGAGGTCGATGATGACAATGTCGCACATTACGTTGGGTATGGGATTTCCGCTAGCACTCGCTTGAAAGGAGCAAGTTTGTGAGCGGTAATGTCAACATCGAACTCCTTGTAAAGCTTGTTATGGTCTCGACAAATTCTCGGTAGCATGCTATGATAGCCTAAATTGGTTCTGTAACCCTTTACAGAAAACACCTCTCGCTTTCTAGAGTTAGGTCTTGGAACTGAAAACATTATTCGCGACAGGAAGTCAGGACTGTTATATAAGTTATTTAACATTTTAAAAAGAAACACCTGATCAGTTATCCACCTACGATGCTCAAGTTTCTGAATATTGAAGTATTCTAATCGTTCGTCATATGTATTTAAAACATTGTACTTTTTTTGGTGAATTGTTAAGAAGAATAAGAATTTTCGTTGAACCGCTTCTATTCTATTAAAATGGACAATAGTAATATTATACTTAAATGAACTAAAAAGTATTAAATAATCCTTATTCTGTACTCAGTATTTCTGTTCTCAATCTTCATAATTTTGAAGTCGGCACCAGTCCTATTAATAAGTTTAAAAGTTGCAGTTATACCTTATATTTTTTATTTGTTATATTCTGTCAGAGAAGTTTCTATTATATTTGAAAGCTGCATTCAATGAGTGTTTGCACACTGCACGATAACGACACGACACGATACCACAGAATAGAGGGCCACCGCAAATATTATAAAATTTCAAGTTGGCCGACTATCGTACAAACTGACTATCGTACTAATTCTAATATTCTGTCACTTAGTATTGAATGCACCCAAAATATTCTCCTTTCTTTTCGCCTTCGTTTTATTAGTACCACAATAAAAGCGTGTTTTTACGCATTTTAACACGCACGTCGCTAGGCTAGCAACACCGTTACCAAATAAATCTAAAAGTCTGCGGCTGGCCGTGTACACGATGAAGTTGTTCAATTAAATTGTGACACTACGCAATTTAGTTTGTACGATAGTCGGCCAACTTGAAATTGTACTATATGTGCGGTGGCCCTTATCTATTCTGTGGTATCGTGTCGTGTCGTTACCGTCGCAGTGTGAAAACACCCAATGAGTATCAGATACAAGTGACTGATCTGTGAAACCTTGATTTTATACTAGGTATGTCAAAAGATTATTATTATTTAAAAATAATCGTTAAAATAAGATAATATGTCCTTTTTAAGGTGATAAATATATAAAGGTAAATTATTTTTATTTTAGTTTTAAGTTATTGTAAAATATCGATAAGCATATCGATAAATTTGATTCAAGCACTAGCGTATATGTAAAAAATTTTGATGAAAAATTTTTCTTCAAAATTTGTGTAATATAAGAACAATAATACCTTTAGTTACGCAAAATATGAAAGTAAAAGGGAGGATTCACAATATTTTATTTGAAATAGAGAACTAAAGACAGAATATAGCAAAAATAAACACATCGTAGCAATTAGGACATGAAGATTAATTACCTGTGAAATGTATATTTTTCAGGATTATTCTTATGATTTACACTGCAATCACTCACAGAACAAGTTACTATTTTTATATGTAATAGTATTTGATGAAAATAATAAAGGATTTAAACAATAAATTGCAAATACCGAAAGGGCATAAAAACGATTGACGACTTTTGACGACCTGTCAAATAAAAGTGGTTATAATTTACATTAGACTGCCGCTCTCTTTTCATCTTGTTATAATTCCATTGAGGATTTTCTTCTCTCTCGCACTCTTTGTTGGTCTTTAGCATCATAAGTTTATGGTCAAAATATAAACAACAACTAAATTTGTAGGTAACGACCCTAGCGACGACTTTTGTCATAATACGTCAAACTTAATTTTTTTTACATCAGTTCTAAGTCGGCATACTCTATCATTCTGTCTACTCTGACCTATGGCACTTTTCTCTCAATGCGGGTGGATTTTGACGCATGCAATTATTGAATATGCCAAATGAAAGTTGAATAAAAAGAAAATGACGAAAATTGAAGATGAAATTGCATAATGTGGACATAGCTTTTGTGTTTTTCAGTCATTATCTACTTAGGGTCTAGTTAGTGAATAGTACTTTTTAACCTATGAAATTATAGCTACGAATAATAAAAACGATTTATTATTCGTAGAATTACAGGTAACTTTTACACTTTAGAATATTTCTTTATTTTATTTTTTATGCAAACTTTTTATACATACTCTGTATTTAAATTTTAAACTTACACTATTATCCAACTTTGAACTACATTTCAATGATTGAATATAACGTTTTCCTCCGCTATTCTAACAATGCAGAGTAAGTACATGATATTCATCAATTCTCCTCCAGATTGTTTTCCAAGTCCAACTTAACCATTTGACCTCAAATCGATCTGACGATCCAACTCCCCGTGAGGTCCGTTTACAGATGCTATAAAACCTCTTTTTGACATATCCGTGGCAAAATCCCTAACCGATACCACCCTTTACTCCTTTAAGGTGTTAAGAAAAGCCGCAATATGCACTCGAAAATGAACCCTAAGTGGTATAGTCGAGGCTGATTTTAGTATGGCGTGGGAACCTCATTTATTAAATCTCAAAGGTGCCGCGCGGCGCGGCGGTCTCTTTGAAGGCGCCGACGGTAATTACATAAGGCAGGGCTAGGGCTAGCTCACTCCAAATTGAAAATTACATCTCATTAGCCCAAGATATTGCAGGGCTGTTTGTCTGTCATTTTTTGGCTTTGGTGTTGTTGAAAATCTGTAATTAGTCATAGAGTAAAGCTGGTACTATAAGGATACCTAATACAAACAACTATTTAATACTAGATGACGCCCGCAACTCCGTTGCGCCAAAATTTGTTTATCTCGCGGGAACCGTAAATTTTTCCGAGATAAAAGTACCTATCTTATGTCCTTTCCCGGGACTCAAGGTATCTCCGTGCCAAATTTCAGCAAAATCGGTTCAGCGGCTTGGTTGTGAAGAGGTAACATACAGACAGACGTACTTTCGCATTTATAATATTATTAGTATTGATCATACGAATTTTTTATGTAGGTAGGTATAAGATTAAGGTTTTAATTTTCAAAGATATCTCGCGAGTGTTTTTGCACTCAATGTTTAAAAAATTAAATATTATGCAAATTGTTATGTAGAGATAGTTATTGGCTATATTTTTTCCGTTTTTAGGCCATTTTGCAAATACAGATTTAATTATTGTCGTTGCTTCTTAACTTTTTAACTTTCTTTAATAAAAAAAAAATCTGTCAAACATCCTTAGTAATAGGTAAGTTCATAGGTAGATACTTGTAACTCATAGCTTTGTGAATTGTGCTAAGTTTCCAAAATCCTTGCATAAAAAACTTTAAAGCTTAAACTTTTTTTTTATATTGAGACTTGTGAGTTAAGACTGAAGCCATGTAGTCAATACTCAACCCTAATATTTACATACTCTATTTCCTGAGGTTTCCATTACGAGCAATGAGCTGGTGGATTGTTCCCGAGATATGGCCATAATGTTCAAGCGCTCATCATCATCTTGCGCTGATCATTAAATTGGCCGAATGGTAGAGTTCGAAATTCAAATTTCGAATTTTGCTTCCTTATGAAGTTCTGATTGATCATTATGTTCTAACTTTTGTTTTATCTAATTGAATTGTATAGATCGATTGACAGTTACATTTTTTTATAAAATAAAAAAGTTAAAGTTATACGAAAAAAAATGTAAAATTTTTTGTACCTATTGTTTGTCGATCGAATAAAAAATTGTAGAGTTCGAAATTTCAATCTCAAATTTTGTTTCCTTATCGAGTTCTAACTTATCATAGCTTATTTGGTAGAAGTTAAACGGAATAATAAAAATTTAATAGCCAGAAAAATATGTAAGGTATCATTTGAACATCGATTTCAAATTTTTTCCGCAAACCGTACCTAAATATAACGGTAAAGCAATCAGTAGCCAAGTACGGCAATCAGTTATAATAACTACGTTCTATTTCTCAATATTTTTAACGGTTGGTTAAGTACAGAAGCGTAAAGATCGGTTACATAAAAAACTAGTCAAATTACCAAAAAAATTCTCACGCCTTAATACATTTCGATCATTGCTCGGTCATCGCTCACCGTTCAATTACCTACATCGAAAATCGAACAAAAAAACTAAAGAGTTCTTATTAGATAGAAAATAAACTTATTTCAAAATTCGAAAATGGAACAAAACATTTTCAAGAAAAAAATCTTATTAGAAAGCGTCGCTGAAATGTTTCTATATTTCCGATTGTAATTAAAAATCATTGTCATTATTGTGTGACGAAGTGAGTGACGAATTAAGAGAGGCGGGCGAAGCGGGGCGTGGTCTAGATCAAAGAAACCGCCGGCTGCAGGGGCAACTGGTGCGAGCGAGAGGGAAAAACGAGATGGTGTTTGCCGGTATATTCAGTGTGCCGCATTTTCAATTATATTACTATAGTGATAAAGTTGATAATGGCGTACTCTGGGTGTGATCGTGCGAGCGAGAGGCACGAATGTTTGTGTAGTAGTGAGTAGACGGGTTGATTCAAGATTACTGGAATGGCGCTTAGTGTTGGCTTTTATCGATACTGCTAATTAGATATTTGTTTACCGTCTTGTGAGTTATTTGCGAAGGTCAAACAGAGCTAAGTAAATAATATTCTATTATCTAATTTTATTACTGCTTACTAAGTTACGCAGTGTTATTATTAAAATTCAAAAATTTGAGTGAAGGAAAACCATAACATTATTATTACAGAAGAAATAGTATTATAGAAGTGCCAAGGTAAAGAATTTAGGTAACTTATTATGAATAATAGTCGATTTATTTAGTAAGAAATATATAGTTTGTTAAAATACTCGTAGATAATTTTAAGTACTTAGGTACCTAAGTAGTTAAACCTATAGAGGGGGAAAAATATAAAATCGATCTGAAAAAAAAAACAAATGTTTAACCTACATTAATAGGCATGGGTAACATGACTCTAACTTTAATTTTGGACTATTTTCTAGAATATGCGAAACAATGTTAAATCGTTCTTCTTTTCTTTAAAAACCAATAGGTTACTTGACCTATATTCAATTTCACTAAACAAATGCATATTTCTAGTAGAACTTGGCCTAGGAAACCGTATTTCACCCTTATCATCAAATAAAAGCTTATGATTGATAAATAAAGTCGATTTGAAAATATGATTTTATGAAAATAGGATTTGTACTGACGAAAACGCTTTTGTGGTAGGTACTTCCGATTTGGATGTGACGTCATCCTCATAGTAATTTAATATCTTTTATTATTGCGCTCGATATATGTAAGTTTATTTGTACATAAATATTAAGAATAAGCCTAAAAAGATTTGTAAAATATATTTTCTTAAATAATTCAAATAAAACATCAGTTTTATATATATCTCCATTTATTGTAGACGGGAAATGAAATGGCCAAAACTTTTCTCCAAAAGCTTTCAACATTACAAATTATTTCTAATTTCTTATTTAATTATTTTATAATTTTTGGGCACTTTTAGACTCGTACATTTAGCACATAAAAAAAAATTCAATAAAGAGAGTTTAAAATACAAAACGTATGACGTCACACTATGGCGGACAGTGTTTACGGCGCCATTTAAAAGGCATGTTTTTCAATCAACATTTTTATGGGTTTCTACTGTGTAAAATATTAAAATATTAGATTTTTTTTTGTGAAAATGAATGATTAAGAAGCGATTAGCATGGAGAAAAAAAAATAGGTCAAGTAGTCTATTGGGGTGAACCAATATTATTACCTACTTGCCTACTTATATCAAAGTGTTAAAAAAACACTAAAAGGAGGCCTTTTAGTTGACCTTTGCTTCAAAGCTAGTGACGTTTATGCATAAGAAATAAAATTAATTCATCGAAGTTAAATCGATAATAAAATAAATCGATAAATTCCCATCACTAGTCATAAATATGAGCCGCTAAAGAAGCTTACGTCATTGACGCATTGTTTATAAACCGAACAGCCTTTTGGGGCCCTAAGCCGATTTACAAGTATTAGGCCCTTTACTTACAGGGTTAAGTATTCGTTAACTGTCATCATCATCATCATCATTCATCAGTTATTCGGTAAATTAATAATGTTTAAAAAATATAGATGTATAAAAAGATTAGACGTCTGCAACTCCGTTGTACATTTTTCTGGGATAAAAAATATCTTATTTTTCTTTCCCGGAACCCAAAGTATCTCCATTCCAATAAATTTCTGCAAAATCGATTCAGCGGTTTGGGCGTGTAGAGAATAGTCAGATAGACATACTTTTGAATTTATAATAATATTAGTATGGATAGGCATGCCGCATGTACCTAGATACGTATTTGTTGGCCTAAACAACTTTGATATTATAACAGGTGCGTTGACGGCCTTTTAAGGCGCTATATCGAAAGTAATTTTACCGCAAGGGCAATTTATACTTAATTTGTATGACTATAAACTCGTGAATACGCTGCGGCCAGAAGCTATCGGCTCGCTCGGAAAACATGCGAAAAAACGTAATTATAATAATTTAAAAAATAACAAAGAGCATTTAAGCAAAATGCCGGAGGGTAGGGATGGGAAGGGAATAGGGTAGGGGATTGGGCCTCCGGTAAACCCACTCACTCAGCTAAACACCGTTTCACGCCGGTTTTCTGTGAGAACGTGGTATTTCTCCGATCGAGCCGGCCCATTCGTGCCAAAGCATGGCTCTCCCACGTATAAATTTGAAGGTACGGTATGGCATTATTATTGATAATTAAACTTTGGATGGTTATAAAGTTGCTATACCTAAGTACCCGAATTTACCCTTTAATAAAAATACAACATTTTCATTTTGTTTCATAAATAAAACTATAGTTTATACCCGATGTTGGTAAAGAGAGTAACATAGTCAGTATTAAAAATGTAAAAAATAACTGTCATCATTGGTACACAAACAACGGAAATTCAAAGATACATTCCAAATTTGAAATTTGAAAATTCTAATTACGTGATATAACACAAGTGAAGAAATCTAATCAGAGCGGGAAATCTAAACTGCTTGGTCATTAGGAGAGCCGGGAGACCTAAAATTACGGGTGCGTCGGTATGAAAGGGTTGCACAGACAATTTCCATACATATAATTTCTTTTATCCTCACACAATTGGTGCGAGCATCGCTGGATGTGCTATAATAGTGGCCTACGGGATACTTATTTTAAGGTTCTTGAGCACAATTAATAAGCTTGAATATTTACCATTTATTTTTTAATCCTTCGAGCCGGATAGTTTACCTTCTAGATAAAAGTCGTCTAGATGCACCAAACTCAAGCGAATTAGAAATTTTAAAATTGGAATAAGTAGGAACTTAAAAAAATTGAGGCTAGCCCGTATCTTGTTTGTAATTTTGGTTTGTCTTTATCAAAATGTCAATTTTCATGACCACCATAGAAAAGGTTTTCTATGGCAGAATAGACAAAGTGTTAGAAAGGCAATCTATCTGTCCCTAAAACCTGTCAGTGTTGCTATTTAGCGATTCTACTTTGGGCACTGGGCAATGGGCATACCAACTATGGGTGTGATATAACAGTATTCCAACAATGCACATAAAAAAACTTAAAAAAAGATACGCCGATGCCAATGCAAATATAATTCCTATTTTCTCAATATCTTATATATAAAATTCTCGTGTCACAATGTTAGTCCACGAACTCCTCCGAAACGGCTTTACCGATTTTTACCAAATTTTATATGCATATTTGGTAGGTCTGAGAATCGGCTACTCGGTACTTTATATATTGATAAGTGCATTTGTTGAATAAATAATAGTAAATTATTACAACCTGAGACTGACGGCGACCATTGTTTGTGCGACGGGATAGCGATCGACGTTGCCATGGTGACATACTTATTTAGTCACTTCAATAAAATAATATGGCAAATATTATGGCAAAGCAACGTTTGCCGGGGCAGCTAGTATTTTTATAAAATTTTGACTACTATGACAACAAACGAAGGGTTGTGATTTTCGTAAAAAAAAAACTTTACATCACATTCCAAAGTCTAATAAATATCAAATACTTAAAAAATATAGGTAGGTAGTGGATTGTTACTAATTATGTCGAAATAGGCGTTAATAGAACACCTAATGCTCAATTTTATGACCCCAAAAGCGCCGACAGAGAGCCTTCCGTTGTTTTTATTGGGTTCTTTTTTTGAATCTAACTTTTTAAGTAAATATGGCCAGCGAGTTTTTTTTTTATTTACCGGTGTTTTGATCCAAACGTCATATCCTGTTTTATTGTAGTCGTTAATTGACGTAAATTAACTTGTTCTTACTGAGTTTTTAGACTCAACGAGCGGTTATATCTTTTATTGGTAAGCTGTATGCGGTCATATTGGCTATAAGCAAAAAATAAAAAACCTCAGGGCATCTCTCAGGACACTTAATTCTTAAACACAAGATGGACACTAGGTACATGTTAAGTATATTAATTTTTTATACTTATACAAAAAATTATATTGTCGTCTTCGTGATATGTCATTCTTAATACCGCATAAGAAAAACATCGCCAAAATCCCGAAGTTAGTTAGCCTTGCATTTGATAAATACGCATTTTGCACATTGATATTCGGAGCTCCATAAATTCCGTTCTTAAAAAAATGTTGAGCATTAAATGAATGTAGGGGTTTGTGAGAGGATATCACAATAATTATCGAATTGTGAACCCCTAAAGCCATACAAGAGAGGATACGCCTCCTTTATTGAGAGCCTTGTTCTCTCAATATCGCACTCAAAAGTCAAAACCCTTGTGCTAGCCATTATATAAATACACTCATGCAATCGGGTTAGAGTACTAAGAAAATGAATCTGTCAGATCAATTTAACCAAGTCCAGAAGAATAGGTACCATTGCGCCATAATTTATAGCAAAGCGCGAGCTATAAGACTATAATAGCTTTCCAGGTTGTCCGTAAGTGCGAGTGAGAGGGGACGAGGTGTGGGAGAGAGACGCGAGACCAGAAGCGCCGCTCCACGTCAAAATACTCAGTCCATTCGTTTTATTACCCCACCTTTAGGGATGAGACGCTGGTGTCAAAATTGATAAGTTTATCGACAAGCATGATATAAAACATTTATCTATTATGCACTGATATAATCCTCCTTCAGGCAGTCGGGTAAAAAAGAGAAAAATTGTCCTTGACTGAAACATTAAAAAAGTGACATAAATACTTAAAATAGTATGTCACTTGTCAGCTTAACATTATGAAGTTTTTTTTATATTATGTGCCGTTCGTTTTGTGCCATTCGAAATTACTTTGAAGGCGAAACCTCACTATAGTTTGTTCGTTCTAAGATGATATCGGTGACAGTTCTCATATTCCTTGCTACGGATTTTTTTTACAAGAAAACAAAAAAAATCAGAATGTAATAAATTATATTCCATCTACAAAAATAAATGCTTCCTGTAATTGTAAATGAATAAAAATGAAAAGTTGCTAAATGCTAACTTATTGAAATAAAATTATAAATATTAACTTTGAAATAGGAGTATAAAATTATTGTTACGAAAATATTTGAAAAATGTCAGATGCATGAAACGGAACTTATGTCAATAGAGATTGACACAGTTGAATCGAAATCAAATCGATAAAAAGGGCGGCCATCTTAAATCGCCGGCGTTACTCTGAAACATCAGTAGGAAATCGATAATTTCGATTGCAATTCCTTTACGAAGTGATTCGATATTTTTAAATTATTCGATTAATTTTTTTAGGTAACTTCCCTACTATTGTCAATTATAATGTGTCACGCATATCATCATAAAACGAACAAACTATAGTGCGATAACACACGGCACGATATTTCATTTCCATAGAACTGACGTTTGTAAAATGTATGACGTATGTACCTAATGTAAGGATCCGCGTTTGTTAAACGTCAGTTTTGTGGAAGTTAAAAGTCGCGTCTTGTAGTGTCGCTGACGTTTGTAAAACGTCAGTTCCGTGACAGTTAAAAGTCGCGTCTTGTTGTGTCGATCTAGTGTGGTTTCAGCTTTAGTGGAATGAAAAAAACATTTCTGTTTTTTTTTTTAATTTGAGTTTTACTTAAATCTCACAGAAATCAAGACTATGTCTAAAGATAGATTCTCAGCTCAATTCTTAGCTAAGCCCAGAAAACAAACCACACACAAACTCTAATATTCGAATTCCACTATCGATACACGCAAGCACATCCCTATAAACCCATAGCGGCGACTTCAAAAGAGCCCACCTCTTTGATGTGGCCGGCGGCGCGCGCTCAAACGCCGTAAGCGACACGTCCATACGTCATCCCGCTGTCATTATGACGGCGAGGAATGTATGAGACTATAAATTGACAGCCTCAATACCGATTACTCGATGTCACATTCAATTAGCAAATTAATCGATACCCGTGATTGATGTGACGAGAATCGATATTATGTAGCGCATGAGTATGTTTACTTCTGCTGATTATTGTCATAATATGATACTAAATAGCCCAGATTTCCTAAGTGCAGGAGTCAGCCGGAAATGTGCATTTTTCAGGACATATTAAACTATCCTGTAGATACGTGAATCGTGATAGGTTCCTTCCCGGGATTTAAAAATCACACTCATAGGCTAATATTCAACAATCAACATATTATTCTAGGGAGTAGGGACAAAATTATAGATTTACGATGTAAATCTGTTAGTATTAATCTTTGCTTCGAAAGAAGTCATTTCTATGCATTGAACTATTATTGTTTCTATGGTGATTAACCGATTAGTGATTAGTGACCTTTCTAGTTTTTACATGTCATATAAAAAATTATATCTTCTAGAGTTCTGTATCGACCCGTGTACATGCGATTACTCATATTATTCTGGGCTCTGACTCCTCATGAATCATTGAAATGTTGTTTTAAATGATATTCATGCAAATACATTATATGAATTTCAACTTTAAGCTCAAACGCCGAATCAGAGCTTTTACTCAAATTAATATATTCGAAAGTATCGATAGTGAAATTAGAAATAAAAGTTGCGTGGTCTTTGAGTTTTTCATATAATAAAGCAAACAACTGACATGGCGCTTGCAATGCTCGTCAGATATTCTCAAAGCGGAATTGGACTTCGCAAATCGCAACCCTTATAGGAGCTTTGCGAACAATACATAAATTGTTTTAAGAAATGTCATCACTCATCATGGAAACTTTGAAGATTTTTTTGATCTTCTCATAAGATATCGTAAGATTCTCCCCCTCCCCTCTGAGCCCCCTGTATTGGGCACTCCAAATCGTCTGCTTTCCAACAATAAAGTTACGAGTCGCGAGCCCTACTTCGATAATTGACAGGTAGAGGCCATTAAATCGAATTATCTATGACACGTTCAAAGAAAGGCAACTACTCATTAGAGAGAAGCGACCATTTTGCGTTGACCCACGCAGAATCACACCCCGAACTCTCGGCCATACATACCATCACGTGCAAAAGAGAGCGACGGCTCAGGTTATACCGGTCGAGCGGTAATAGAGATACTGGCAAGTCATTTTGACATCGACGTGTCCGAGTGTTCCCACGATCGCGAATCGGATAAAACGGGTTCTCATCAAAATATTGTCTATGCGAATTTTTTTTGGTTGGTTGTTTTTTGGCCGCAGTAACACCTAAATTTCGGCCTTCGGCTTCGTCAAAATCTCTGGCGCTCTCATTATCAACGAAAAATAAGACAGTACCTACCACAAAATACATATTAGTAGCTACATGGATTAGTCGTTCCTGTACTCCTGTCTACTTTAATACATAATTTTAATAAATAAGCCCGAATGAGTGAGATAGATGCGATTTAGGAGTTTTTTTTTTAATTTAGATCGATAATTTTAAACTTTGATACCGTATTGACTGTAAAACATAGAAATAATGTAAAAACACAGTATAACGACAGTTCATTCAATTTCGATATTTGTTTTCCAGGAAAATAATGAACTTTCGGCAAACCATCACGTTATTTACGCCCTTCTCTATCGTCGTGTCGGTCGTTTGCAAGAAGGTAAGCTTTTCGTTTACGTTTTTAATCACCTTATTTTGAGCATCACGCCATTTAGAGATAGCCATGCAATCATGGTTAGGTATGTGTGTACAGTGTGTTAAAACATGTGCATGATTACAAACTATAGCAAACACAATCAAAGTCGTTTAATGGGTGAATTTACCCTGATACAACCGCACATAATCGCTTGTTTTGGTCCGTCCAGCAAGGCCTCGTGTTCGTCCATATGGCCTTGTATTAGTCCATCCAGAAGCCTTGTATTCATCATCCAGAGGCCTTGTATTCATCCATCTGTAGGCCTCGTGTTCGTCCATGTGGCCTTGTATTAGTCCATCCAGATGCATTTCATTGGACCCTCCAGAAGCCTTGTATTCGTCCACTCAGAGGCCGATTTCAGGCTTTTGGCCGAATTTAATCAGTTTAGCCGTTAAGTCCAAGCCGAAACTTCAACACTAAAATATTCGACCGCAATTTTGAATGTGGTAATAGCGTGTTGGGCTATCATCGTCGCCGCGCCCAAGTTAATATATTAAACAAACAATGAACAATTACTTAATTCACACGTTGATTATGTTGTTCCACCGTTCAGGGATTTGCATGGGAGACAAAAAATGCCGCAGAATATACATTAAGTTGTCATTTTCATAACGTTTATGGAATTAACACAGGAAAATCTATTGCACAACGTACTATCAGAGAAGTTGATTCCTAGGCAGATGGCGGACCTAAGTAATTTGGTCGCGCTAAGTCACACATATCCAACCGATCGCTTATATTGAATTGACATAAGCCGACCACATGACGTAGGTCCGTCAACTGCCTAGGAATCAATTTCCTCGATGATACACTCGACTAGATGACGCCTGCCATTCCGTAGCGCCAAATTTTTCCCGAGAAAAAAACTCGTTCAGGCTGAGAGTGCCAAATAAACATACACGTGTGTGTATGTTCACTCTCGAAAAATATCTCCTTCTGGCGCTTTCGCGATACTACTGGACATCCATACTTCCATACTAATACTATAAATGCGAAAGTGTGTCTGTCTGTCTGTTACCTCTTCACGCCCAATGTGGCATAGAGATACTCTGAGTCCCGGGAAAGGACATAGGATACTTTTTTGTCCAGGAAAAATGTACGGTTGCCGCGCGATAAACGAGTTTCGGCGCAACGGAGTCGCGGGCGTCATCTAGTCTTATTATAACTATGGAAAGTTCTAGCAACTACACTAGATTATGAACTCTACCGTAGAGTCATAGGCCATACGTCTAATACGACCATATGGTGGTCAAGCTACTACCAGTTGCAATTCAGTTCGAAATTAGAACGTCCCGCCCCATGGCAATTATATATCATTTATCTTAAACCTCTGTCAAAATGACAAGAGTGGATATGGGAGCAGAGGGGTATTTCCCAATGAAGCCATTAGCAACGTCAAAATATTAAAATCGGACGAAATTTATCGCGGTCGAGCAGATAAATAATTATTATTTTTTATTTTAAATGTTATTAAATAATTATTGCTTGTTGGTGAAATTCATTTTTGGGCTGTAAAAAAATAAGCCGTTATTTTATTCACAGCCCAAAATTATTTTTACAGCTGGTTAAATTGTAATAAGTCTTTTGATTTAAAAGTCAGTGATAATAAAATTATTTTTTAAAACCAAAAAGTCATAATAAACATTATGGAAAGCAAAAGAGTGCCTAAATGGGTTTGGTTTGGAACCATTGCATTGCTGTCAAGTTGACTATAATTGGCTTTTCCCATACTTATTTCTATACCTACAAGATAAAGACAGCAGCTTGTTTTTTTACAATGCATGCAACCTTTTATACTATTTTACATCAAAACGTGTGTAACAGTATAATATAATAATATATTCTGTGGTAATTACAGTTAATATTGTCGAATAATTATTATTTCACATTTGTTTATTTACATTTTAAACAATACCGTTCGAGTCTGTAAGACAATACTTTGTTAGGCATAAATCAAATAACTATCGCCTCTCTTCGTTTACTTACTCATCTGTACGTGGAGTACAAAATTTAAAACACGCCTTAATCACCCGTAATTAAGCAAATTTTGATTAATTTGACTCGAAATGTCAAATTTGAGGTGTGAATTAGATGATTCTAACGTTGATAAAGGACGAAACATTTCGATTCTCTAAATTGCATTTAATTATATTATGAGTCAGAGTTTTGATGTTGATTGATGTTAATTCATTAAACGGATTTCAAAACATCTGGTTTTAGAGACTGTAATTAACGAGATTCCAAAATCAAGTTCGGAAATTAATCATTAAAGAATCAGAGTATAATATAATTATATTAAATACTATGACTAACATGACAACAGGTTGGCACTTAAAATCTTCACAAAATCTTCAATTATGTATATATTTTGTAAAAAAATAAGGGGTTCTCATACAAAAAACACATTTTTTGGTTTTTTTTTGCTTTACAACGGTCCAGAGTACCCTTCGTGCGCGGGTTCGATTCGTACTTGGCTTATTTTCTTAATTGGGTAAGCTGGTATGTTTAACACCGCTTACAGTAATTTAGGTATAATATGACCCCCACAAATCCGTTGCGCCGAAAATAGTTTATCGCGCGGGAACCGTACATTTTTGTAGGTTAAAAAGTATCCTACATCCTTTCCTGGGACTTCAAGTATCTCCATACCTTTCAACAAAATCGGTTTAGCGGTTTGGGTGAGACGAGTTAATAGGCAGACTGACACACTATCGCATTTATAATCTAATATATAAAAATAAGTCGGGTTTTCCTTCCTGACGCTATAACTCCACAACGCACGAACCGATTTCCATGGTTTTGCATTCGTTAGAAAGGTCTCAGGCTCCGTGAGGTTTATAGAAAAAAATCAGAAAAAACCTCAAGAGAAAAATTATAAATGCGAAAGTATCTCTCTCTGTCTGTTCCAAAGTCCACGCGGACGGAGTCGCGGGCAACAGCTAGTATTAGTATAAATGGTAAAATGCACTCCAGTGTACCACCATGCTTGCAAGTTATAACTTCTAAACAAACTAGTCCACGTGTGGTATCAATCAGAGGTTTGTTTAGTCAATTTCAAACGAAATATCATAATCTTGGCTCTTTGAAGTTGGAAGTCATTTAATTACTGTATCCGTAAATCATGGTTACATGGTTATTATCATGGAAGTATACGTTAGTGGAAAGATGTTATGGTTCTAGTTTGTATTTAAGATGGAATCATTTTTATTATTATGAGCAATATATTTAGAATAAAACTGTATAATTAATAATATGACACCACTTATTACATTTAGAAGATCTTCATACATGAAAATGTTGAATTCATATATGAAATCTGGGCAAAGGCCCAGCAGTGGAATAGTATAGGCTTATAGGTACCCTTTTGTCATTGTATAAGTGTTTCATTATTATAATAATTTAATACTATACTCTAAAAATAAGTATGTGCAGTTTCCGATTTCTATCCCTACTTTAGTCCTTTTACTGCCGTACTCAACATACAATAATTTAATTGTGATTAACCTTCAATTTAATGAAGAGTTTGACAGATAATGTGTGAGGCTGTAAGAATTTTAAATTAATTACATTTTTAAGTAATTAATGTTCCTTTCTGGGTGCGGCAGTTAGATTTTAGCCTTAAACATGACCTTTTTAATACTAATAGCGAAGTAACGTAGAGACTAGATTATACTCTATGACACACGGTTCAAACGTCCACGTTATTAGCTAGCTTACTGTCAAGTATTATACTAACAATATTAATACAAATTAATACGGGCATGTTGGTTAAAGAGTGGCAATGAGACAGGCGCACAATGGCGGAGGTTTGATTGGATTTGGTCTCGTTAGGCGGCAGCCTTGTCTATGCTGCACGGCTCAATCCTTAAAAAGTTAAATAGATACGACATATCATAGCACAGATTATAAAACTATTGTTTGGCTGACAGCTTCAAGTTAAGCCTGTTAGATAAAAAAAGGGATTTTAAATTTGGAATGCACTTTGCCACCAAGATGTAAAAATCGTTGTTGGAATAAATAGCTTTGTATAATATTTGTCAATCTTTTTAACAGCAAAAGAATTAAAATTTCACCAAAATTATCTTTAAGGGCCTGTTTCACTACTTCCTGATAAGTGCCGAATAGTCTATCCACAACTTAACTTGACAGATATAGTGTATGGAGAATCTGTCAAATAAGTTGTGGATAGCCTATCCGACACTTTATCAGGAAGTGGCCAAAACAGGCCCTTAATGTCCTAATATTTTACGAATGACAAAATATGACACTTACTAAAGACGTGTTAAAATTTAGCCTAGAAGAGTATTTGCGTAGGCAATTCTGAGAGCCACAGATGCTTGATCTTCGCGAAAGTTTACAATAATATTATTAAGGGGATTTACAACCTTTCTAAATAGAGGATGTATACTGGGCATCAAACATGAAGATATAAATTGTGCTTGTGCTATGTCTGAACAATGTAAACTCTAAAGTGTTGCAACTTGCAGATATAGCAAATCCATACTAATATTATAAATGCGAAAGTGTGTCTGTCTGTTACCTCTTCACGCTCAAACCGCTGAGCCGATTTTGCTGAAATTCGGTATGGAGATACTTTGAGCCCCGGGAAAGGACATAGGATAGTTTTTATCCCGGAAAAATGTACGGTTCCCGCGCGATAAACTAATTTTGGCGCAATGGAGTTGCGGGCATCATCTAGTAGCGAAATATTTAATACTTAAAACTAGATGACGCCCGCAACTCCGTTGCGCCAAAATTCGTTTATCGCGCGGGAACCGTACATTTTTGCGGGATAAAAACTATCCTATGTCCTTTCCCGGGGCTCAAAGTATCTCCATACCGAATTTCAGCAAAATCGGTTCAGCGGTTTGAGCGTGAAGAGGTAACAGACAGACAGACACACTTTCACATTTATAATATTAGTATGGATTGACCTTTTCGCTTACGTAGGTAAGTCAAAAGTTCTGGTATCATCTATGTAAATAAAATGAATTTTCAATTTTGTTAGTCTCGCTAAAACTCGAGAGCGGCTGAACCGAATTGGCTAATTTTAGTCTTGAAATGTTCGTGGACGTCCAGGGAAGGCTTATAAGTTATAAATGAGATACAGTTTAGAGGGTCATCTAGTTACCATTTGTTAAGATCAGACCTGCAGTTTAGCCGCTACTCGCTATGACATACATACATACAAACATATACTGCAAAAATCATTACCCTCCCTTTTTATCTTTACTGTAGTCGAGTAGAAAAGGAATTCTACATTTGCCTGTGGATATTTAACTTTATCGCAAACAAACCTTCAATTGTATCTAATGGAAACCCGGGCAATTATTATGTTCGTTAACCGGCAATGATAAAAGCAATTACATGTTACATTGTAATGTCATTACGTACTTTGTTGTGTGATTGTAATCAGATATAAGTAATTATACAAATCGGAGGAATTTTTATTGTTTTGCTATTCTACTGTTACTTGTTAAAACCCAAACGGTGAATCGAGGAACAAAACGTTAGATGATGCCCGCAACTCAGTTGCGAAAAAAATCATTTATCGCGCGGGAACCGTACATTTTTTCGGGATAAAAAGTATTAGTAACAATTTTTTTTGTGATTACTAACAAGCAAATTTTTTGTGAGTAGCTTCATTTTAATAAGACAAACATCTTTTTTATCCGCGAAAAATCTTGAAATCAGCTGGTTAGGGTTCCGTTTTAGGGTTCTGTAATCAACAAAACTTGGTCGACTGCGGTACCCTAAAACGGAACCATAGCCAGCTGATTTTTTGTATATTTGTAGGTTAATAGTTATATAATTTAAGAGTAACATTGTCCTACAGGCTACAAATAGAACAATCCATATTTTAATAGGACCATCAAATCAAGGTATGAAATCCTTTCTATCTCTGTTAGCACTTTCAAGATATTTCGCAGATAAAAAAGGTTGTTTGTCTTATCAAAATGAAGCTACTCACAAAAAAATTTCTTGTTAGTAATCACAAAAAAAAAAAAAATGTTCTAGAGCTCCCTTACTATATACAATGTCTTTTCCCGGGACTCAAAGTATATATTACTTATCCAGCAAAATCGATTTACCGGTTTGGGCGTAAAGAGATAACAGACAGACAGACGGACAGACAAACACACTGACATTTATTAGTATGGATTGCTTGTAAGATGTATTTTTATAAAGGGTGACGTACGTATCAAAACAAAGTGATACTTTGAGATAAGGTATGTGTGAGCCCCCTCACTCTTGGGGGGCGTCCACAAATTACGTGAGGTGTTTTTTTGAATTTTTTGACCCGCCCTGGCCCTCCCCCCTGGTGAGATTTCGTGAGATTTTATTCAACCCCCACAAATCTCACGTGAGATTTTATAAAACGTGGGTATCTTACGTAAACGTTTGGTTTGACAGTCAGTTGACTTTCTTTCGAACGAATTTGTGAATGATCTTAATCGTATAACGATTACGCTTACGATTAAATCTTAAGGATACGTACAATCTGGATGAATTGGACCAAAATACGTAGTATATTTTTTCTTGTAATTTGTAAATTTGTAAATAATTTGTAAATATTTGTTGGGAAAAAAATTAAATACGTGAGATTTGCCGAGACCCCCCTCCCCCCAACGTGAGATTAGATGAGATTTGACTCGACCCCCTCCCCTAAACACCTCACGTAATTTGTGGACGCCCTCTTGTATATTCACTGGGAAAATAGCAGCGCTGAAAGTGTAACTTTTTCTTTACATTTTTGTATCCGGGTAAAGTCATGACTCATGAGTACCTACTACATTACAATTCACATCAAACTCCGCACTTGTCCATACAAACTACAAACTACAAATCATAAAATATACTTTTTCAGTTCAGGGCTGCTTCTACCACAGTGAACAGCTCTATAAAAAGGACTCATACGTCATACACACGATATTATTTAGTTTTATCACTAAATTTTACATGCCACATAGTCACTGTTGCAAAACCACTAAAAATATTATTGAATAACTTAATAATTCGTATATATTCAGCGAGGTAATGCTGCCAGCCTAATTGGTACTTTGCCCGCAGCCTCCGATTTAGATTTAATTTTTTATTTATAATATATATTAATTAATTTATATATATTAATTAATTTATTTATAGTTGTATTTTTATTGTCTTTGTTTCAGTATTTATGTTTGGAAATACTTAATAAGATTGTTAAGGTTCTTTTTTATATTCGTATAATCCCCTGTGAACTTTCAAACTGTTCATCACCTATAATGACAATGTAATATACCGTTCAGAAGTAATTTACCTCGGAGTTTATCGAAAATAGTCCTTATGTCGTACACAAAAGGTCACAGGCAAATAAAACGTGCAGTGAAAGGTATATGTCGCGATCACGTAGCACCATTACTAAATAATATAGGAGAGAGCATCATCTAATCGAGGTAGGTCTACATTTGTGAGTTGTGAGTCGCAGAATTTCGGTCGCGTAAATATCTTTTCATACAAATCATGACTCACAAAAGTAATTTTGTGAGTCATGATTTGTATGAAAAGAGCGTAAGCTCGTGTGAATCAAACATGACTTTGTATGAAACCGAATGCAGCAGAATTTTTGCCGGCAGAAATTCTGCGACTCACAAATCACAAAATTACGCTCGTTTGCATAACTTGTGAGTTGTGAGTCGCAGAATTTCGGTTCGGCAGAACACTGCTGCATTCAGTTTCATACAAAAGTCCGGGATTATTCACACGAGCGTAACCGCTCAGGGCGCCGGATAAAAAGGGGCGCTGAAGGCAAACAAAAGGGCGCCAAATTTTTTCAGTACTATCAGCACCCTGGGCGCCGAAGGAATCTCACCAAGGGCGCTAGTAGTGCTAAAACCGGCCCTGCTATCATATTATTCCTTTTTTTTAATCAATAGAAACAGTGATAATTTAATGGCCCACCGTGATTGTCCCATTTATTAACAGTGCTGCTTCTGCATTCATATTGCATCAAAATGTGATTGAAAGGTCTTCCATACAAAATCATACAATTTTTTGCATGGCAGATGTAAACCGTACACGGTTTCACCGCTAATCGTTCGATAAACGAGACATAATTGTCGGTTAATGGAGGCGATGACAAAACCACTTCATTACCATTGTGCTCGCGCCTTTGTGTCCGCGAATTTCGTCAATTTGTCACGGCCCTTATATAAGGCTGGCGGCAGACTCCGAGTGTACGGCTTAAAAATGTGTGTGTTAAACGGCCCATTCACTGTCCTGAATTGCAGGCCTGCTGCATTTCGCCGTGCAGGCCTGCAACACCATTCACTATCCTGCATAAGCCGGCGGACTGCACGCAAGACAGTGAATGGTGTTGCAAGCCTGCACGGCGGACTGCAGCAGGCCTGCAATACAGGACAGTGAATGGGCCCTTTTAGTTCACAGTTGTAATCTTAGTTTAGCTGTATATTTAATCTAAATTTAACAATAGCACTGAGAGATAATTAATGATTACTTAACTTTAATTTAATGAGGGGTCAAGCTGCATCTTTCCAAATCTCACTTAGGGAAGAGGGGTACTCGTAGCAAGTATAGTACGTATTTTTTTCCAGCACAAAACTGTGTAAAATTGCGTGAAAAATTATTTCTAGACCATGGCCCAATCTGGAGATTATCAAATTCAATAATAAATAATCAACACGTTTATAGCCGAAACATAGATTTAGAAAATCTCTCCTGAGATTAGGGTAGGGGGGGAGTTCGGAAAAATCTTACGAAAATCACCTAACAGGGGGTCAAAAATCCTCAAAAATGCCTCACACAATTAATGAAACTAAGTGAAACCTTTCCTACAATTCGCGAAGTCTGCAGCCAGCCTTATACAACTATCTAATAATGGGCGTCCATACATCATGTTCTCTAGTTAATTCGATACACTGAGCCCTCGGGGACTTGAGATGTCATTTGCCAACTCAAATGCATATTGTGTGACTCTATAATAAGTTACATTTTAATATGTCGCGAGTGTCCATGGGCGACGGTAGTTGCTCCCCATCAGGTGACCCGTTTGCTCGTTTGCCCCCTTATTTTATAAACAAAAAATGACTCTTCACACTGATGGACAGCTATGATTGCACGGCTGCCTCTGATAAAACAAAAACGACTAGATGACGCCCGCAACTCCGTTGCGGCAAAATTCGTTTGTCGCGCGGGAACCGTACATTTTTGCGGGATACAAAGTATCCTATGTCCATTCCAGGGACTCAAAGTATGTTTATAAATTAAGTAATTTGATTTTGTTGAAATTTAGTATACTAAATTTCAACAAAATCGGTTCAGAGGTTGTATAACGTTGGTTCGAGGTTGTGGAGCGTGAAGAGGCAACAGACAGACGCATTTTAAATAATATTAGTATGAAAGTATGGATGGAAGAAAAATATTTTTACACGTTCCGTTTGTCCGCCATTTTGGATGCTACGATGCGACGGCAGACACACACAGACAGACAGACAGACAAGACAAGCTGTTTTTGAAAAAAATATATGATTTCAATTGAAGCTATGAAGAGCTACGAAAGTGCTACGAAGTGCTACGAGATCTTAAGGGCCTGTTTCAACACTTCCTGATAAGTGCCGACTAGGCTATTCACCAATTAACTTGACAGATCAAGTATGGAGAATCTGTCAAAAAAGTTGGGAATAGCCTATTCGGCACTTTATCAGAGGTTATTATTCGTAGGGTTAATGTTACTTATAATTTTCTGTCAACTTTTTTTTTAAAAAACTAGCCATTTAGTTTAAAAACATACTATTATGTTTTCCACGATTCCGTAAAACAAAAAATCCAACCGTAACCGTACATTTCTCCATAAATAAGCAACCTTAGATATCTGTCTTCCTTGTCGTTTACTTTCTATTTGTACCTAATTTCATCAAAACCAGCCCAGTCTTTTCAGATTTTATTCGATGCAAAAACAAACAAATATTGTTTCTTACAATACCAGTATACATTAAAGTTAAATTAAGGGTGTTGGCCGTTAATAATTTCAAAACAACTGACGACGCCCGGGGCAGTAGACGCCCTTACTGAAATACATTTATTACGTCATACCATGTTATATCATTTAATTATTGATCTTTTTTACTAGGGTTCCGTACTCATATAGTAAAAACGGGACGAAACTACCGAGATATGTCCGTCTGTCTATCTGTCTCCAGGCTGTATCTCAAGAAACGCTTTTAGAAAGTTTTATTTAAATATGTTTAGAGGAAGTTCTTTCTTATGTTTGGATGACTATTTGTTTGTAGTAGTAGAAGTAACTAGTAGGATCCTAAACATGCAAATAATTATTGTGTACTTATGCTGTATCTAAGAAGTAAGGACCCAAATAAACGGCGACTTTTTGTAACGTCGCCGTGTGCTATAAGGGCCTTTATAAAAACAGTATTTTTTTTAATTGATAATAATATAACTAATAAGTAGTACAACTAGGGGTATTAATACCCAACTAAAATGTGTTCTTTATTATACTTTATTAATACAAAAATATGTTGTATTCAAAGAATGAATGGGACAATTAAAGCCCAAAGACGTGTTAAAAGGGTTAAATAAACAACCCTTATACCTTTGATGTTGGCAACAATTGCAAATAATTGTCTACAGTTTGTTTTACTATGACTTGTAATTATTCGCATTTTAATTGATGCCTGCAAATTCTATAGCACTGTTTCCACAAAGAAATAAATTATAACCCTTACAGTAAGAGAACAAGGGCGGTATTCCTATAGATAATTTTGTAGTAAACATTTCGTTTTATCACCGTACGGCTACAAGCGCCCGTGGGTGTATTAAAATCGGTCACATCGTACAAAGAAATTTTACACCCTGGCAACACTGCAAACCTCAAAATTACGGTATTAAATTCAAACAAAGTGTCGAAAGTTGAATGTGAAACTTGCGAAATCGATATTGCTAGTGTTGCCAGTTCTAATTACTTTATAGAAGGCAAATTAACAGCTCCCGGCTGTTATTATTGGTTTCGAATGCATGTTCTTTTTTCAAACGGCCGAATAATTTCCGTGCGGTTTCTTTTTCTTGCAGTGGCCAGTAATTTCGTGTAATTAAATAGATTGTGTGTTTGTCTATGGTTTTGGCGATATGTTTTTTTTAATTACCCGATGAATTAAAATAATTACGCATTTTCTATTTACATCCTTAATACTTTCTAGAAATTGCAGTGATTAGTACGTAAATGGCGACGACATTTAAAAATTGGTAAAAATAGAAAATTACAGTAAACGTTCCTATTGTAGTACTAATAGCTAGCAACGAATAAGGTAAAATTGTTTGACTCCGAGCTATTATGTTTTCACGGTATAATCGTGCAAAGATGCTTCATAGTTAACGCATTAACTTCCAATAAAATATTTAAATATAACCGATAGCTGGCATGTTCAGTCGCCGGCAAACACAGCATACCACTTTTGTACCTTATGTTTAAAGAAATAAGGTCGGATACTGGTTTACTTACCTGCTCAAGTTTTCCATTATATCCACTGTATTTTGGTCTCTCTTTTCTCCTTATATGTATATTAAACAGAGGTCATTGCGTCTGGTTCCACCGATATATGGCGACCAATTAACGAATAACAAACTTTCGGCCGTAACAAATTCTCGTACAGTTTAAACAATTTATATTTCGAATATTCCTTTAATTTGATTTTGGAATAAACTGTTGTTTACTCGCCTTGTGAGTTGTGTTGTTATATTAAAGTTATGATTATGTTTTTTAAAGAACAGAGTTGACAAAATGTGTGGTTATTTGTTAATTTTGAAGAAGTAAAAATTGTACAAGCTTCTTTGGAATCTTAAATCGTAGTATTCGGTTTAAAATTGGAAGAGGGTAGCTCAACACCGCGATTGGTCCGGTCTGTAAATTCAATCCGTATAAAAAAAGCTTAATTTTGAATGCCTCTTTTGAAAATACATAGTAGTTTTTCGTCACTTGTCACGCCTCAAAGTGAACTAACTCTACTATAGGTCTACCAGAATCTGATGGCAAAAAGTGAGAAAGAAATTGACTCTAGCAATACCGGGGTAATTGATATAAAACATTTAATCGATCTTTTTTAGGGTTTCGTACCCAAAGGGTAAAAACGGGACCTTATTCATGAGACTTCGATGTTTGTGTGTCCGTCTGTCTGTCTCCAGGCTGCATCTCAAGAACCGCTATAGCTAGAGTTCTGAAATTTTCACAGATTGTGTATTTCCGGTGCCGCTATAACAACAAATACTAAAATAAAAATAAAATTAATATTTAAGGGGGCTCCCATACAACACACGTGATTTTTTTGGCCTTTTTTGCTCTTAATCATTAATGATAAGAATTAGGCATTTGAAACTTTCACTTAAACAGGCCTTAAATATAATAGTACTTTAATAATTAATAATAATATTTAAATAAAACGAAAAATTAAGGAGGGCTCCCATACAAAAAACACAATTTTTGGCTTATTTTTGCTCTATAACGGTACGGAACCGACTCGCACTTGACCGATTATTGTTTCCTCATAGTGGCTGATTCTGTGTGCGAAATATGCAAATATAAAAATTTATCCAATTATCAAGGATATTTTTTGAAAATCTGCCATCTAAAGAGTCATGGCAAGATTGTACCTGAACCTGTTTTTGTACCTGTTTTCGGGAGCGTCTAAAAATGTCACATAAACAAACACTAATCATTTAATTTGCAGTTTTTTTTCACGTTATTGTTTTTTTATGTAAAAGCCGGAGTTCATTTGTTAATAAATAAAACTCTCAATTTATTTGTATAAAATGGCCGCATCCAAATGAAGTAATAAAACGTCTCTGATTGGCCCGTAAATCTAAAACATGATGACACTTGACACTTGACGTTTTCACTTGACAGTTGACAGACAATGGCACCCTTACGATAGTGAATTCAGAATTATTGTGAAAATGGAAAAGCAACGTAAATTGCAATATCTGCGTGAACACTCTTTGCCGATATCGGATCATTGACCAGGAACACAATATGTGTGTTCTTTACTGTGCATTTGGGTGCATCCGCAAATCGTAAGTTTTATTACACCTTTCGTTAATATACTGTTACTTACTAAATGCATATGCAATATTATGCATTCATAATTAGATAATGAACAGCTTTTAGTTCTATTTAATCCAAAAAATAATATGTCTTTTTGTACTTAATAATAAGCTGCATAATAATAATATGATAACATTTTGTTTCAGACAACTGTTCAAGATGATTATGTTTGTAACGCTTGTTGGGAACTAGCAATAGCTGCAGTTAATCACAATATGCAGCAAAACATGACCACCGACCAGTAGCAGTGATCAAGCTGGAACTAGCCAACGAGATCACATTAATGTATGCCTTCTATGTGGATGTTCTATTGCACGAAGGCAAAGTGATATAAATGAGAATATTGAGATGATAATAAAGTTAAACGAGAGGATGATTAATAAATACTTTGAGAATATATCAATAAGTTTTTTATTTACTTAAAACCATTAAAATTATATTTTAGCCATTATTCTTAATTCCTACAGTAAATGGTACTATAATAATACTTACAAGTTATTATAGTAGGTACCTACTATTTACTGTAGTAATATAGGTAGCTATTATAGGATATCTAAAATATAATAATAGCATGCCATTTCTTCTACAACAAAAATAGATTTTAGGCTTTTGTTCTATGATAGTTAAATTAATAATATTACATCAAATATTATGTACCTGTAGGAATAATCATTCAATTGTTTTTATTAAGTATTTGTGACCCGTAAACAATTAAAATGCGCTACTTAGTAAAACTCCCACACACTTAATTAGATGTATTTTAATCAAGATGTATTTATTTTAGATTTTAATTTAATATATAATAAGGCGGGGGAGTCTATAAATAACTCAAAATTAGTAGTATAAAATAGCACATAACCTCAAAAAACAAATATATGAATAAGTTTTTTTTTGTGGATTCGATAAGGCAAAATTGTTTTTGAATATAATTATGTAATGCATTTGCTATCTTTTAGATATTTTTGCAACCTTAGACGCCAGAAAAAAAATCCAGGTATTTCGTTATATGGAACTCTGCCAATGTTCTTTGTCATCAGATTCTGGTAGTCTAGACTCTAGACCTATATAACTTGTGTAGTACGAGCGTGTGTGTCACCACTCACCATAACACTTGCGTCCATTATCTATGGTACGGTGTGACCCGCCTTTAACAGACGTCTCGCAAGCGACATCGTTCTAAATTCAAACAAAACTAATACCATTCGACGCGAGATTGTTCAAATTATTATGATAAACACCCGAGTTTAAAAATTTTACGTTTTATTTATCTAATTTGAGATATTTTTCCTATATGTTGCGTAGTCCAGTGTCACCTTTATGGCCGGTTTACATTATTTCAATCCAGTAAACCAATCTAGCGCTGATTGCTACTGGAATAATGTACCATCGAGGAAATCGATTTCTAGGCAGTTGACAGATCAACGTCATTTGGTCGGATCGTGTTAATTCAATGTTAATAGGCTACTTGACCTACTTTTTTTCTTCATGCTAATCGCTTCTTAATCATTCATTTTCACAAAAAAACTAATATTTTAATATTTTACACAGTAGAAACCCATAAAAATGTTTATTGAAAAATACGCCTCTTAACTGGCGCCGAAAACACTGTCCGCCATAGTGTGACGTCATACGCTTTGTATTTTAAACTGTCTTTATTTAACATTTTTTTATGTGCTAAATGTACGAGTCTAAAAGTGTCCAAAAATTATAAAAGAATTAAATAAGAAATTAGAAATCATTTGTAATGTTGAAAACTTTTGGAGAAAAGTTTTGGCCATTTCATTTCCCGTCTACAATAAATAGAGATAATATATAAAACTGATGTTTTAAGCGAATTATTCAATAAAATTTATTTTACAAATATTTCTAGGCTTATTCTTATTATTTATGTACAGATAAATAAAATATATTAAATTACTATGAGGATGACGTCACATCCAAATCGGAAGTACCGCATAAGCGTTTTCGTCAGTACAAATCCTATTTTCATAAAATCATATTTTCAAATCGACTTTATTTATCAATCATAGGCTTTTATTTGATGATAGGGGTGAAATACGGTTTCCTAGGCCAAGTTCTACTAGAAATATGCATTTGTTCAATGAAATTGAATACAGGTCAAGTAGCTATTGTGATCTGTCACCTGGGTTTGACGTAACGCGACCAAACTACGTAGGTCCCCCATTTGCCTAGGAATCAACTTCTCTGATGGTACATGTGCACTGAAATGCACTGAATTGCTTTATTATTTAATATAGGCATAATTCCAGTGCCGAATTGTATCACTGGATAGTGGATTGGAATAATGTAAACCCGCAATAAAGATGATGACAAGGTCAAAGATTAGCGAATTTTGTTAATGAAATAAAGAAATCACGGTAAAAAATAAGTATTCCCAAAATTTCAGCTCGATAGCATTTGAATTTTTTTTTATGCGCCTTCAAAGTTGGATAATCAAGTCGATTTTTTTTTCAATTAAATTTCTAAATATATAAATACCATTCGATAACTTATGCAATTACAAGCAACTTTTGTTATCAAACCACTTTCATAAACGCAATATTTAATATACTTATTGAACAAAGTTCTCTCCCGATCCGTACAAACTACGAAAGAGTGACGTCAGTCTTTCGTAGCACTTTGTATGGAGCGTTTCGGGCAGGTTTATTTTATGAGATGTTTTAATTGTCATATCTTGGTGATTTTTTAAGCTATCAAAGTCATTCTTTCAGCGATGTTTTTATTTTTTAAGGGTCTTTCAATTACCAATAAGAAAAAAAATTAGTCATCAAGGCTATTATTCAACGAAGATTTTTCTTTCAAATAAAATAAGCCTATGCCTACTCCTGAGTTTCGAAATCTTTGATGCATTTACGATTTTTATCCGCTGAGTAAATATTTTAGTTGGAACGGTGGAGAAATCAGAAAGGAACTATTATGACAAACCACAAAGTAGACTATATGTGGTTTGTCTCCACAGTAGCTTCATTTTATTTTTGATCTTACGTGTTTCAATTAAAATACATGATATTAGCGTTCATAAATTCGATATTTAAGCTATCAACCCCCATAAGGACACCGGCGACCGCGACAACAATAGAATAACAATAGATTTCCAAGAATCCGCGATCGAAGGATTAAAGGTGTTAGGGCTTAGGCGATCAAGGAGCAGGGTTCTGATTCTCAAAAGTCATATCTCAGACTGTCTTAACATTGAAGTCATATCGCGTTATTTGAAGCATGTTCGGCTTCAAGGATATATAGAACCTAGTGTTACCACGGATGTAAAAAAAATACGGATGGAGCATTACACTATAAAGAGGTGAAGCATGCAAGGTACGACAATTTCGTTTATTGTACACGTGACTGACACTCACACACGCAACTAGGTACTACAACCCGCTGTCATTGTACATGAGTGACGGCGCGCGCCAATGACTCGCACACATCCTACACGGGCGGTCATAACTATGCTTCACTCGGGATTAGACAAGGTTACGTCCGTATTTTTTTTAAGTCCGTGGACCGTGAGTGTTAAATTAAAAAAAAAATGTTAGCAGAATCTAACTTAGGCTGTCGAGGGCTGTCGCCTGTCAGTCTGTCCTGAACACTATTTGATGCCTACCTAATACTTATATTAAAGGGATTGTTACCATAGTAGGTAGAGCATTGCAATTGTCTTTTTCTGTGTAAAGAAAATACGTAGCTTTTTACTATAGAATAGAGTCTAGACAGTATAACGTTTCTTTTGCATGTTTTTGGTACTTAGAAGACTTTTTACTCAGATTTATGAAGTCGGTTACAAATCAAACAAAAGCTTAAGGACACATAATTTTATTTACACTAAATTATTCACATAATATGCCAACGCACATATTATGTGCCACTGTGTGCTTCGTAACAATAATATTATACAATCTGTTCAGAATTATTTTACCCGTGACACAACTTTTATGCCGATACTATAAGAGTCACTTTCGTACTGACATTATTAGGAACAAGAGGTTATCTGTCAAATTACCATAAACAATAATTTATTTTTTCATGAGGAATGACACAGGCATAGCGCATTCAGCCTTTCTTGATATTCGCAACGTAATATTTATGGTCAAGTGACAATAAAATGTTTACTGCGACTCTTTCAAGTCTTAGCGTTTCGTTTAGCAAATGCACTGTCATAAAAATGCATTAAGCATGTACTTTTTTACTTGATTGCCTCTTTATGCTAAGCTAGACCTATTTGAAGGGGTACAAATGCTTATATTTTTTATTTTATAATTATTTTTAACATAGTCGTTCATAGATACACAAAGACGATACTAATGAGTAAATGCTGTTACAGCTGTAGTATAGGTTACATAATATTACAATATTTTCAATTATTATTAAAAAAAAATCTTGGTTGATGCGACTGGTTGACATAATAATATCATAGAAATGTATTATTGCATATTATACGTTTACCGCTTTAAAAACAATTTTACAAAAAGTAACAAAAAGATAAGACCTAAAAGTTTTGAGTTAATTACACAAGTAACAGTTTTAAAGGTCGCCTAAATTGTTTATTACAATTGTAAAGTTTCTGAGTGTTGTCGTTTTTCGAACATCGATATAACATTCCATAAATTACATTAAGTAACAAATTGGTTTTAGTTTGTGTAATAACTCCAGAAACTCGAGTGAAAATGTACTTAGTCTGGTCATAAATACTGTTACTAGTAAAAATAAACAAAATATTACATTTGGATTTGGATTCTGTAATTTTTATATGATATTTTATTGTGTTTTCTCGGTTTGGCGCCAATGTATTTTAACAATATTTTGCGATACTGAAATGGAGTGGGGTGATCAAAAGAACCAAATCGCTGTGATTGCATCACACAATGTAGGTATGGAGTCCAATGTCATTTTTAAAACTCTCCATACGCTTGGTATTAGTAAAATGTTTATGTACCGGGCCATTAATAGGTACAATGAGCTTGTGGCAGAAAAAGATCTGGCCGTCCACGCAGTGTTCGTACGAAAAAGGTGGTTAAAGCAGTAAAGAAAAGAATTTGAAAAAAATCGGTTCGAAAGTAAAAGATTTTATCTCACAAGATAAATATGGCACCTAGAACCATGTTACGTATTTTTAATGATGACTTAGGACTTTCAGCCTACAAGAGACGTACTGGTTATTTCCTAACTGATAATTTAAAAAAGAAAGGGTGGTAAAATTGAAACAACTACTGAAGCGGTACGCAAAGGGAGGTCACAAAAATGTTTGTTTACGGATGAGATTTTTTTACAATTAAGCAACATTTTAACAAACAAAATGGTTTTATTTATGCTTGAAGTTCTAAGGTTAAACATCAAGTTCAATAACCAAGAATGGACCTTCCAACAAGGCTCGGCGCGGATCATAAAGCTCAGTCGGTTTGGTCTTGGTTGGAAACGAACGTTTCGGACTTCATCAGAGGTGAAGACTGGTCGTCGTCTAGTCCCGATCTTAATCCACTGGATTATGATTTTTGGTCAGTTTTAGAGAGTATGGCTTGCTGTAAATGCCGTGATAATTTGGAGTCTCTACGATAATCCATACGACTGGCAGTGAAGAATTTTCCCATGGAAAGAGTCCGTGTTTCTAATGATAACTGGCCACAATGTTTAAAGGACGTTATTGTAGCCAATCAAGGCCAATTTGAATAAGTTTGTAATATTTTAAATTGTTTTATATTTATGTATTAAACTAATACACTGTAAAAGTAATAAAATTTATTTGCAACAGAAAACAAAATGTTTTTCTTTGTTTCAGTATTTATGGCAAGACTAGGTACATATTATAAAAGATATTCTTAATATCGTCCCTGTGAACCTAAAACTACGCATTGAATAATAATTCATTTGCAGATATTTTTAATAAATTCCATGACTCATATTTAAAATTGTTCGTTGAAAGTTATTGCATTTTTACATAGCCTAACGCAAAAATGGTCATCAGAATTTATACATAGATTACATAGAGATAACTTAGGAATCGTGTATATAACACACTCAAACATAATTTTATACAGTTAAAGGAACAATAAGGTAAATACTTATTAACATAATATCAAAATTTTAAGTGACCAAATGTACAGACAATAGCTTGTATTTTATAAATTATACTAGTTTAATATACAATATCAAACTATTAGGAACGAGCATATTATTAATAATGTGATTTCCGAGGTAAATTGTTATTGTAATGATCATTATAGTCATCATCATTTTCGTTACAATCATTAATGATCAGCACAAATGATGTATCGTTAAAATTGATGATTTCTAGCAGTTCAGAGGTTATGTGCTACTTTAAATTGTAATGTTCCAAAATATTACAGAAATAACCGGAAAATTAATAAAGATTCAACCGGCCTACTCGAAAGCGTATATTAAAATACAATTATTAAATTTATTCGATTAAATAAAACAACATTAAAGATAAAAAGTAGTAATAGGAAAAACGTGTAAGTGAATGAGATACAAAACAATTTTCGAAAATAAACTTAAATTACTTGTATGTAAGTTGTGAGTTGCAAAGTCATAATACCAATATATTAATAAACGAGGATAACTGATAAGGACAGTGTAACATAACCTATTTAACACTCACAAGTCTATTTAAAAACTAGATCAAATAAAAATCATGGATGGTGCTAGTAAAAGGTATGGTAGACTTTGGAGTAATCTATGTCTTTGGATTTAGAAAAGCCATTTGTAGACTACCTTTATAATACCAGGTTTAGTTAGTCCTGTCTTAATCTTGGTTTATGATTGACATTGACAATAATAACATACTGTTTGTGTAAGTTTTCATTTTGTAATTAGCCACTAATCTGCAGTATACTGTCGGTCGTGACTTCTACAGTTATGACTTCGCGTGACTGTTTTAACGAGCTAATTATGTATTAACATTTCAGTTGACAATTACACTGATTGAGCCTTTGTTGAAGTAATATACTGATATAATTAGCAAATTCCATTAATATTACAGAAATAATTAATTGAGTATGAAAAAATTACAATAAATTACCTGATTTCAATTTAGAATTACTAACGTAATTGGTAATTTCGATTAACATTACAAATGTAACAATGTATGAAGCTATAAAGTTAAATGCAGGCTTAATGATATTTTTTCTCAGATAAGCTATAAATTTTACTACAGCTACCATTCAGGTTAAATCACTAATTTAAAATAATGCATAAAATTGATAACTGCGCAAAAATGCAATAACTAACAATAGTTTAAACGAATATAACACATTAAGTACTTTTCTTTTGTACAGTCTATGGCTGCATGTTGTAATAAGTAAATAAAAACGACATTCCTTACATAAAAAATATAATGTTATACTTGTAACATTGCAAATAATTACTATAATATTAGGAAAATATTGTATATTACGTTTGTAATATTTTACTAATTACATTTGTAGCTCTACTTTATCTATGCCGTTCCTATTCACTTATTTTCTTTTAAAATTACTTTAATATTGTAATTTTTTAATAGTTACATCTAAAATACTGGTAGCTACGAGAATTTTACAAAACTACCGTCTAATATAACTTACTCTAATATAGTATTTACATATTCTCTACCACTGGCATAAACATTAGTTATTGCACTGTCTGTACATTCATAAATAAATCGGCAAATTAATAAATTAATGTCCTATTGCTGTCCCTACATGCCAGATGATATCAATAAATAATTTAGAAATATTTAAGTAACTAAGTACTAAAATAAAAATCAACTATCACATTGAATTCGAAATAAATTTTTGTACAACAAAACCGCGATATTTACACTTCTACGTCACTATAGTTTTTAAAAAGTAATCGTCCATGTTCGATTTTTTAATTTAAAAATCGAGCACGCGTCGTTCGTATTCTGGCGCGAGAGCCCGCGCCGCCTCGTTTCATTTGGACGCGTTGACCACCAGGTTCGTGGCCGCCTCCTCGCTGGCTCCTATACTCATGGCCTTCTTCTTTAGTATGCCAAGATCTGTCACATTTTCTAGAAAACTCTTGTGCGCCGACAGGACCTTGGCGCTTTCGACGTCTTTCTTTAGCTCCTCCATGTCCCTTTTCAGCTTCGCCCGTCTGTTCTGGAACCACGTTATGACCTGAGCGTTCGAGAGGCCCAGGGAGCTGGCTATCTCGTCTCTATCGGCCGGGGAGAGATATTTCTGGTAGAGAAACCTCTTTTCCAGCTCGAATATCTGGTGATTGGTGAACGCCGTCCTCGATTTTCGTTTCTTCTTCGGCTGCGGCCTCGAGTTGAACAGGTTCAAATGATTTGATTGACCATCTGCAACAAAAGGAAAAATCTGTCAAAGATAATGTCTATGCTCTATGGCCACTAGGGATGTCACTTGTCAAGTAGTTTATCGATAAACAATAAAGTGTCGATATAAATCGTAACGTATGTCGAACCCCTGGTTAACCTCTTAACCCGTTTCGACTGTCAACAGCCATATAAATGAAAGCCTCGCGTTATCAGGCACTAAAACATTATCCGAGTCTATGACTAATAAAAAGCCCGCAGCGCTAAAATGTACCATAAAACGTAATAAAAACACACCCCGACGTTTAACGAGCGCCATAATACGGGCTCTGCTTTTTTGCATATATTTTAAGGTATAGGCATTAACGTATAAATATGTACGTCGTCATATAGAAAAGCGGAACGGCATAAATTATCTAAGATAATTTTTCGTTAACTTCACACCTCGCGTTTACGAAAATCAACTATTGTTTCAAATAATTACCACACTTAGCACTATCTTTTTAGCTTTTCTTATCTTTTATGAGTTTTCTAATAAGTACGCCGGAAATGAACAATGGAGCATCCGTTGTTTTCGTTAAATATTATCACAGAAATAATTGTTTTTTGAAATTGACTTGTTAATATTTTTACGATTCTCACTTACTGTGTAATATCTATTTACTAGCGCGAAGGAAGGTTATTGTTTTGTTGATAAGTGCCAATCAACGCTTTGAGAACGGATGTGAAATTTTACCTACTTTAAATCATAACCAAAATTGTTTTTAGATGAAGAAAATTGATTTCATTGCCTTGGTACACGCCTTGAATCAAATTTTGCACCAAAGTTAGTAAAATTATAACTAACATTTGAATAAAAAAAAAAAAAAAACAAATATAGCGTGGAATATTTCGACTATACATTGTATAACATTATGACAATTGGCAGTTTTAAAAAAGTTTCAATAACCGACCTCCATGGTACTATAACTGAGGGTGTGGTTTGCCACAAGTACTAAACTCACACTAAAATCTAACGACCCTCTTTACAGCCTAGTATTGTCATCTCGTTGGCATATTTCCATCTTAAATTGTAATAATCGGTAATTATTTTGCCATTTGCGTAAAAAATTTAACGTTCTGAGTTCTGACATAAAATGGGGGTTAAGTTGGAAACACACTGCATTAGTTGCATTTTTTAATATTTTTTTTTCCTTTATAACATTTTTGTTTTATATTTTCATTTGGCATAAAATCTAGCGCTACTACATAACACTACAAGCAAACTACAATTTTTACCTGCATAGTAAAAATTGTAGTTTATTCGATATTTTTTGAAATACTTTCATAAATGCGAAAGTGTGTCCGTCTGTTTGTCTGTCTATCTATCTGTCTGTCTGTCTGTCTGTCTGTCTGTCTGTCTGTCTGTCTGTCTGTTTGTCTGTTACCTCTTCACGCCCAAACCGCTAAACCAATTTTGCTAAAATTTGGTATGGAGATACTTTGAGTCCTGGGAAAGGACATAGGATACTTTTTATCCCGGAAAAATGTACGGTTCCCGCGCGATAAACGAATTTGGGGGCAACTGAGTTGCGGGCGTCATCTAGTTAGTAATAAAAACCAACAAATTTAAAGGACAATAATAAAATCACGAAAAAAAAGACTGATGTCAAAAAATATGTCGATAAAAAGCGTGCATCACTGATTATAAAGTCTATCCGAAACCCGATGATGTCACAATTCAAAGGAAAATATTATTTAAGAATTAGCAACAATAACGTCGGCGTAATAAAACCTTTATTAATCACGGGCTAATCGCATCCTTGGCGAATCGACCTCAATTAGGTCTAAATCCCCTTGTCCTAAAAAGACTAAAACTAAGACCAAAGACATCGTTAAGACCGCGTTAAAAATACCCAATCAGATACGGTCTTAAGGCGATTGTACACTGTTAAGTCTGAGACCTGGGTTTTGTTGCATGATGACCTGAGTGATTGTATTTTCAAAATCCTATATATAATTATACCTACGTATACCTAACTAAATAAGATATTACTTTCTGTTATTCCGTGTAATGTATGTAAGAATTAACGCAAAATGTGATTTGTTTATTATATTATACAATTTGTTTTAAAGGCTCTACATTAATTTATTATTGTTAGAAAACTTGTTTGTAAAATGTAATAAGTATACTTAATAATTGTATATTCGCTTTGAAAAACAAATGTACTATATTAATATTTCTGCTTATAATAACTGCAGTTTAGAATTTTACGAAGACTACAGCTAGTAAATAAAGAAAGGTGGCAAATTTTAAAAAAATATTGGAAATTATAAAAAAGAACCAGTCATCTTGATCCAAACACAAATTAAGCTTTAATTAATGTGTATCCAGCATAATAATCACACCTGACAAAATATGATTAGTATTTGATTATGACAAAACCTAATTCTCGGTATATGACTAAGCTGCTCAGAATCGCTAATTAGAACTCGTCAGGGCAATTCTGTGGCCAAAATTTTATAACCGGCAAACGTTGATTTGCAAAATGATGCTCGATTTTCAAATCTACCGGATAAACACAAAATTTCGTCAAAATAGACCCAGCCTTTTCGGTAGTTTAGCAACAATAACAAACACCGCGACTCGAGGATTTTTATTCTGACATCTTATTTTATCAAAAAGCTACAACGATCAATACTATCGACATTTCGGTAACATCACTAGCTTGTCAGTTGTCACGTTAAATAATTAAATCCTCGATGCCTTCACGTCCATGTCGGACGCTTTTGACCCTGAACGAATTCCCTTTCATTGTACACTTTGACAGGCCCAGGGAGCTCGACCTAATCGATATCGGTAACTGCGCTGCGTTTTGTCGATAAAATGTGTCGACATGTGCATAAAAATATCATGCAAATGTTGCACTTCACATTGTTTAGGAATAGACTTTTTTAAAATTCCGTGTTGGAAATAATCGTAATAGAGTTACTTATGAAGCCCTTTCGAAGCTTAAAGCGTGCTTTCTCTTTTTTTTAAAAGATGATTTCGTTTATTATCATTATAAATAATAGTCAGTTTTTTACATAAAGTATTTTAAGGAACAATAGCACCTATGTAGAACTTTTGGGAGCAGACCTTGTATATAGTTGCGTAAATATTTTTATTAGAAAGTAAAATATGTACAATTTTGCTAGTTATTCATCTATCTCGCTACAAAAAAATACAATAAGACTTCGAGATGCATTTCAAAACAAAAAAAAATAGTAATAAACTTCAATTAAGAAAAAATCGATTAGTAACATGAACACATCATTTCCAACTTCGTTCCATCCCAGAAAATGTGTAAAAATCGTGTCGATCACAAAGCGTTTGATTACGATTGTGTCTTAAATACCATGATACAGTTGATACATGAACAAAGGACACGACAGCACCTTAACAAGAATAAATTGAATATCCTTCCTCGACCGGGCTTGTTACGACAAAGAATGCACCAGAAAAACCTTAAAAAAGAATTTTTTCGACCACAGATTAGCGCAAAAAAGCGTGGCGAAACAGGATTTACGTGTGTTCCTTTGCCGTTTCGAAATTGATTGATTAAAAAAGTAAAGCGTTCGATTTTTAAAATGTACCTGTCTAGCTGGTAGAGTTACGAAATATTTTAATTCTAACTTCTGCCACAAAACTTTTACGTGTTAATGATAAGTATTTATTATTTAGCTTATTAATTATTATGTTATTAAGGATATTAATATCTAATTTAATTACCCAAAATTCGTTTACAAGAATACATTTAATTACGACTCTTTGTCAAAACAAACGTATTTCAAGTCGACATATTAACCTTGTCGTTAAGTCAAAGTACGTTTTTTTCTTTTTTTTTCTCATCGGCATTATCAAAACAATCTCTAAAGTCGTTTCGAGTGAATGCCTCGTTTCGTACCATGGCTTATTTGCTCCGTATGAGTGTCGCTGACGGACAGAGAGAAACAAACTCACAAACCGACGTAATGGACCGTAGCAATATTTGTGTTTTTGCTTCTTAATTAGGGATAAGTATCCGGTAAGCTTTTTTATTTAGATTGATGTTAGAGGAGATTGAGTTAATCAAAAGGTTTGAGTTTCCTGGCCGACGAGATGTTCTATTTTCAAAAAGTGGTTGCAGACCACAGACTATACTTTTTTGAAAAATTCTTTAGTCCTGAGTTTCTGAGGTTTTCTAACGGGACTTGTATTCACTAGCGATTTTGAAACTAAGTTAGCGCTACTAAAACAAAATGCTGCTGCTCCTACTACATACCTAATTCTACCTTTTCCGATATATGATCCGATCAGTAGTATTAGGGCGCTGAGAAAGAAAAGGTTTCGCCACCACAAAAAAGATAATTTGACTACTCGAAGTAAAATGATCAATAATATTATTAAACAGTCTCTAACCACATTCTCACAGTTCACACTGCGCACGTAGTACCAGCGGTACCATCTGGTTCCAAACCGTTGACCATCACCCAAGACTTGTGAATTACTTTTTTACGTAAATACTTGGGAACTCCATTTATTGGCCAGTTACATTTCGAAAAAAGTAAATGTTCACCGCACGAACGCGTTCGATATTCAAAACTTTTTATTTTTTTTTAAGATCGGTTGACAGTATTGTACGTTACCACGAACGTTACCCTGAGTCTGTAACTTAAAAGTTTTTTTGGATATGAGCATCACTCAAGAAGTTTGTGGTAAAATAATTCAGAACAGTGCGAGGTTAATATATTTTATTGCTTTTTGAATCTATGCTGAAAGGCTACAGTTCTAAAAATTAAGAAACTTTTTCCGTGGAAACAACTTTTTTTATTAGTGAAGTTGCTTATTTTTTTAAGTGTATTTATTGTATAGTCTGTCAAGAAAGTGAAGAAATTAAAAAGTGACAACATCGTAGTGTTATCCCTTTCAAATCGATCTAAGAAAAAAGGGACGACACTACGATGTTGCCATTTTTTAATTTCTTCACTTTTTTGACAGACTATACAATCTAGAACCTGTGTTAGGTGACATAAGAGCAAGAAAGCTAGTGCCTAGCTCTCGTTCTAAAAAAAGATTTCAAATAACACACAGCATAACGATTATTGCGATTAATTATAGCTCAAAGTTATAATTTGCGTCAAGGTTTCTGGGCCCACGCCACAACTCTCATTAGGAGCCATTAGTAAGACGAATTAGTGAACATAAGTAGTACGCCATTATAATAAAGCAATCAATTTTCATATTAATTGATATTTATGCGTCGTAATCATCGTATCATTATAATTTTGCAAACAATATTAAATTTATTGTAAGCTATGTATTTAAGGCTAAGAATAAATAATGAGATGTATACAGTATAGTTTTATGTTACCACTTCACACCTAGGGTCAATTAGTCCGCAACGCGACGCGTATATGCATTTCTTTTGTATTGAATTGACATATTTGCAAATCTCACGCAATTGAAGTCTGTCAGTTCAATACAAATTTAGAAATTCATCAACGCGTCGCGTTATGGTCTCAATTTACCCTTAAGGGGCCGGGCTACCCTCGAAATTCTCATATATACTTAATACCAAAATAATTTTCTCATACGAAAATATTTAACATGTTTGAGTTATTTTTCAGCTTAAAATAGTAATTACCTAGTTTCCTGTACAAAAATTAACTTCAAAATATTTAAACACTAAAAAAAATTTTTTTGTGTACTTACTTATTAATTTTTTTTACTAAATTTACTACTAAATATTTAAACACTAAAAAGTAGAGTAAAACACTAAAAAATATATAAATAAATAGTCAATTTACTACAAAATATTTAAATACTAAAAAATATTTTTTACAGTTGAAATATTTTCTAGTAAATTAACTATTTATTTATATATTTTTTGGTGTTTTACTCTACTTTTTAGTGTTTAAATATTTAGTGGTAAATTTAGTAAAAAAAATTAATAAGTAAGTACACAAAAAATTTTTTTAGTGTTTAAATATTTTGAAGTTAATTTTTGTACAGGAACCTAGGTAATTACTATTTTAAGCTAAAAAATAACTCAAAGATGTTAAATATTTTCGTATGAGAAAATGATTTTGGTATTACGTATGTATGAGAATTTCGAGGGTAGCCCGGCCTCTTAAGCGATTTTGATTTTTTGATAAAAGATACTTTGACTCTTGTGAAAGGAATTCATAAGAATTCTATTTCGGATTTAAGGTGTATGTGCAATAAATGAATTTAGATTAATCCTTCGCTCGCGGATTCTTGGAAATCTATTGTTATTCTACTGTCACGATCACCGGTGCTCTTATGGGGCTTGAAAGGTTAAACAAAGTTCATGAAACACATGTAGTTTCATGATGCGTAAAGTGGGAAAAACGTACCGCGAAAACGTAATAGGTACATAAGTATAGGTCTACCAGAATCTAATTGCAAAAAGTGAGAAAATAAATTGACTAGCAATACCGGGGTCCGGGGTAATAGGAATAAAACATTTTCATCCTTTTTTATTCCTTTAGCGGCTTATTTTGTGTGTGAAATATGAAAATATAAAAAAATATCCAATGATCAAGGATATTTTTTGAAAATCTGCTGTCAAAAATTGCCATCAGATTCTGGTAGACCTATACCTACCATACTTTTATCACAATGAAGTGCCTGTAAACAAAGGTATTTTCAGAAAAATCTTGCTTATGTTCAAAAAACTGTGGCACACATTTGTTTCATCGCTGGCATCTGAAAATTGCGATCCGCAGCGCCGTCAAAAGTAATTGGCGCTTAAATTTTCGTGAAAAAGTCAAGCATAAATTAAAGGCGTTCCAAATTTGAAAACAAAAATGGCGGCCAAAGAAATGCGGCAAAAAGGTTGCACGCGTGAAGTGAGGCAGTTAGTGCAGTGCCCGTGACAGCATGATGGTTATCGCCGTCGGCCTAACTGATATAACTTCCTACGTACCGTACTCGTTTTAGATCCAAACTAGATGTCTGCAGTTTTGTTAACCGAGCAATATCAACGCATTTTACAGGACAAGAACGTTTTATAAGTGGGAGAGCCATGCTTCGGTACGAATGGGCCGGCTCGGCCGGAGAAATATCACGTTCTCACAGAAAACCGGCGTAAAACAGCGCTTGTGCTGTGTTTCGCTAGGGATATTCAATATTGCTATACTGTGGTTTCGCCGAGTGAGTGAGTTTATCGGAGGCCCAAAACCCTACCCTATTCCCTTCCCTTCCCATCCCTACCCTCCCCTATTACCCTATTCCCTCTTAAAAGGCCGACAACGTACCTGCAGCTGTTCTGATGCTGCGAGTATCCATGGGCGACGGAAGTTGCTTTCCATCAGGTGATCCGTCTGCTCGTTTGTCCCCTTATTTCATTAAAAAAATAAGTATCCCGTGTCTCTTCCCGGGGACCAGGATTTAAAATGTCTATTTACTGAATTTTATGAAAATCAATTGATAAAACAAGTCAGACATACACATTGATAAAATGAGGGTTATTTGTTCTTAATTATTTTAACTTGGAGGTTCTATGAGAATGAATGTGACGTGTCAGAATTAGCATAACTGTAAACGGAATATAATGAAGAGAAAAATTCACTAATGTACCTATACAGTACCTACTGTATTCTAATAATAGAGTTATAGTTACTTATAGAACTCTTAGTCTATATAGAACTCTAATAGAACTCTACAGTCTTCATACCTACTAGGGAAAGTCAAAACTAACACTAGTATTATAATATTGAAAATGTAACTAATATAAATATTTGTCTCCTGAAAACCAATTAAAAGAAGGTCATCTACTTCCACAACCAGTTAAAAGATACTTTCAGAAGCTTATTACGATCAAATCTCATACCGTAGTTAACTATATTCAATTTTTTCAGCCCTAAGTGTTTCGGCCCTTTGAACTTTAAGATTTGAAGCCACAGACAGTTGATAAATATTTTTACTACCTCTTCAGACGTAAGTAGTCAAAACAAACCATTTGAGGCTCTCAGACAACCACTTGACTTTTTTATACGCTATTTATTGGTTTATGGTTTCTACTATCGACTTTGAATTTGGAATACGCTGCGATGCTATTTTACCACCATTTTACCACAGATATAAAATGCTAATCAGGTGTACCCTGATGTTCTTTTTGCGTCAGATATTTTGATGATAACGTTACTGATAACGTTTATTGAGTGTCATTATTAAATGACATATAAAAGTGGGATAGAGAGCTCTACGACAATAGAAAAGAGATCATCCTTAGTTTCAAATGTACCTATCTTATTCTTCTATATTTTCAAGTACAGCTTCTATGTTTATTTACTTGTAGACACTAAAGAATATTATTAATTTTGGGATTAAGTTCCACGTGCAATGTGCATGCCAATAAAAATTATAAAAGCAACAATATTCTTAATTTGAATTAGGTACATAATTCCATATTTAAATTTGCTCTACATTATGACAGTTCATCGTAACGATATTTTATAAATAGATTCAGTAATGATGACTAATAGATATTTCAATTTGGTTTCGTCACGCGTGTAAATCACTGGTGGCAATAATGTGGGCATCCAGCCCCAGGGGAGAACACTTCCTTTTGTCGCATAATTGTCTAAATTGTTATTAGACGGAATAAAGACATATGACTGTGGGGTAGCTTGGAGCTAGCGAATGGCGAGATATTTATAGCCGCGCATAGATGTTTGAAAAAAGTCGTATGGATAAAATGTATGGCATGCTTAATGCCACTTTTTATACAAAGGTAGGCACTTAAAATTAAAATATACCTACTTTTACTATTAAAATACATTAAAGTTTGTAATTTGTTATTCGGTATTCCTATACCTACTATAATAAACTTATAAATAATTTTAAGTGTTACTGTGACTTTTACATAAAATTTGTGATATTTTTACATATCATTATATTGTACTGTGTTCTATTTATAAATTCAAACAGATGTAAGTATCTAGTTATTCGTAATCAAGTGCAGGATGAGAGATGATCTTTTAATAGTGACGTTTCGGTTGTTGTTTTGTGATTTGTAGCGATTTAAATTTCGAACGTGAAAGATACATCGGTAACGTTCAAAATAAACTAATGGAATTCGAATAAAATGTTTACTAGCTGTTAGACTAATGTCTGTGATAACGGGCGATAAAATTTTAATATGCACTTCAAAGAATTTGTTATTTATATCTGAATTCTGAAAATAATTACTAATTACTAGATGATGCCCGCAACTCTGTTGCGCCAAAATTCGTTTATCGCGCGGGAACCGTACATTTTAAAATACATTAAAAAATCAATAATATATATTTTTTAAATAAGTACTCAATTGGCATTTTAACTTTTTCAAAAATGTGTACCAACAAACAAGTGACGAATAGTTCTTGTGTATAATGTATTTGTGAATCAGCCGTTTAATGTAGCCTGTAGGTGGCAACAAAACTTCCGGCTAAGATGTCCGTCTAGGAGATTTGTAATAAACAGATTTTATTTATTATATATATATTTGTAATTAAAAGAGGGAAAAAATGGACCAGAAAACTGTACGAACTTGGAAGACTTTTGACCTACAATCTACATTACAAGAAAAATTAAATCTATAAATAAAACTATATTAATAAAAAACTTCATGATTTTGCACTACATAAAAACTGACATTCCACGCGATAAAAAGTCTTTGATGTCTTAAAAAATTAGCGTCGCTACAAATTATGTCTTCATTAATATTCATTATACGTTTATTAGCTAAAACGTTAAAAGTATAACAAATTCGTCGTCGCCTAATAACAATCCCGAGTTTGTGTGGTCTTTAACAAATTATTACCATGTGTTGCCGCTAAAACCTACAACAAAACGCCCCACTGACAGATATAATGTGACAATACCAAAAAAAAAAAAAACAAAAATAAACGAACGAAATTCACTCTTATGACCGAGAACATAAAGCCTCGAAGAAGGATTTGCGTTGAGAGTTTTCAAGTGACATATCATTTGAAAATGGAACAATAAATTTGTCTCTGGACCACTCTGGACGAAAAAAAAGTTCTAAATATAAATATCTTTAAAATATCGTCATTTTAGCCATCAAATCATACCAGATTATGGTTTTGAAGTCATCAAAATGTAATTAATTAGTTCATGGACGTAAAATTTTATTTTATGGTCTATGCTCTATAGTGGCTAAAACGAGAAGTGCCAACATAATATTTTATAGATCTAAAACTTCTTATTAGTTATTACTGTAAGTTAATGCAGTAAGTAACTTTCAAAGTTTCCTGTAGCAATAAATCATATTTACAGTCTAAGGGCCTGTTTCACCACTTCCTGATAAAGTGCCGGATAGGCAATCCACAACTTTTTTGAGTGATTCTCCATACTCTATCTGTCAAGTTAAGTGGTGGATCTAGCGCTAGCCTATCCGGCATTAATATCAGAAAGTGGTGAAACCAGCCCTAAATCAGTTTTATATTATGGCAATGATCTAGGTATGGCATGACCAATAATAGCACAAGAAACAAACCGCCATGTTGTAAATTGTCACCTGATTTTTTAAGAAAATTGCAACTAATCACAATGTCATCTAAATAACACAAGATCGTTTTCGGCCTGCGTATAAAAATTATCGACAGTCTCTACAAGTAGAGATTGAAAAAGTTTTCTGACACGGAAAGTACCTACAATTTGCTTCCCAATAAACCTAACTTGTGTGGTCAGAAACAAAGTCTTTTAGACACCGAGAGTACAACAATATGCTTGTGTGGTCATTAATAATATCCGACAGAGAAATTCAGATTTATATCATCATCGGTTTAAAGGCCCTTGGGGTATTTTAGGCGGTTAGTTAATTCGGCCCTCCCAGCGACTTCCGACCGTCTCTAATTGAGACTTATGTCGTCTCTACTGATATAGCTATCAATTTTCAACGTTCGATGAAAAGTATTTTTGTTTTTAAAGTTTCTGCCTACCGTGCAGCACCTATGTCCTATACCTACTACTACATCAACCATTTATATATTGACAAAATAATTCTCTTCCTGTATGTTATTGCCTCTGTTTTTTTAATTTTTCTATCAAGCATTAGCTTGTCGTACCTCGTGGGAAAATCTAGAAAATGTCACAGCCTAAAGACACTGAATGAAAAAAAATACCTGTCAAGTGTCATCTGTCACCGCAATCGATCAAGGCGCTCGGAATGGCGCCAATTTTCCATCATCAACGCACCGCTTTGGGAAAACAGTGGGAAACAATATAGCACAATCTAAACGTCAACGCCGATTTAGATTTATTCCCATCCCGATTTATTGTCGTCCGACTGCGTGCCTAATGCGGGGTTACACTGAGTAATCGCGGATTATTGACTCTATTTGTATAGATTGTAACTTTCGCCCCTATTTTTCTTGGGATTAGCAATAATTTTCCTATTGGAATTGAAAATAATGCATTGTTTACACTTGTTTGAGTTTTTTTAAAACGCAGCAAAAAAAATTGAGTCTTTGCAACAAATGAAATAACTTTATATAGAGTTAAGAGCTTTTTAATAAAGGTTCTATAATTATTATTATTGACTATTTAGCCTTTTACTAAATGATAAAACACGTTAATAGCTTCATAAAATATATTTTCACAAAACCTAAGCCTCGTAACAACTAAACTTAAGCCGTTATCAAAACGAATAAAAAAAACAACGTCACAAATTAAAATTGGAATCACGTAGTGATGTCGCAAATCACGATCTCGATATCCCTTTAGCGATCCCCGGGATTAGGTTGACGATTTAGCGAGCGCCCCTCGAGTGCCGACCCTTGCGAATTCCATTCACAATTACACTGCTAACTGAAATGGATTTAAAGTCTGGTAGTAAAACTTAATGAATATGAGTTGAGACGGTCACGGACAAAAAATGGAATGGTTAAAAAAAAAAGTAGGTAAATAGAGAACCGGCGTAGTGCATTTTGCTCTATCCTTATGAAATGTACGTAGTAGGTACGCTCTTGAAAAATCCATATCCATGCTAATATTATAAAATATGTGAAAGTGAATCTGTCTGTTACCTTTTTACGCCCAAACAGCCGAACTGATTTTTCTGAAATTAGGTATGAAAATAATTTGAGTCCATTTATCATTAGGGATAAAAAGTAACGTCCTTTAGGACGTTACTTTTTATCATTACATTTAACATAATATTAACTGGAATTGGCTAACAAATAAAGAAGCGTAAAGCTATTGAGGAAGTTCGAACTTTGACGTCAATGCTGAATATGGCCAAGGAATAATTATAACATACCTAAGTACCTACCTATTTACACTATAAAAACTTATCAATGTTATTGTAAATTACAAAGTAGGTACCTACAGATGTCTGTAGTAGGAAAGCAAATAACTTTAACGAGTTACAACGTTTATAAGAATATTCGCTTTTTACACTAAAGTTTTGAGATAAAAACTGCCCTATAGCCTTTCTCAGAGATATAGAATTTTTACTCAATTATAATTAAAATCAGTTCAGCGTCATAAAATGTAAAAATTACCTAATAAAGCGATAGACAAGCACATAGGCACACATTTATAAGAAGTATTAGTATTTAAGAAAATGAAAAGTGATATGAACCAGAATACTGTCATAAGCCATAACGCCCAAGAAGTTACAGAAGCAATAATCGACACTACACTTAACATTCGCTCCGGGGAAGTTTTGTCACCGGGTGTAGAAGGGGAGGGGGGTAGGGGGTTTATTCTATTACACGCTCCGTTCGGCTCTGATGACGTCGCATTCCGGCTGGCAAATGGCTCGACAAATGAAGAGGGCGCTAGGCCACGCCCAAACGTCATAACTGTCACTAGGGATGGGACCGGGCAATTGTGTGGAAGAGTGTCACTACTCGAAGGGGCAACGAAGAAGTGTTAAAGCCGATTTCATACTCAAAGATACATTAGAAGCAGCTTCTGCGCTTGTCTACGAGAAACTTGCGGACGGCGTAGTGTTCTGTTTTTTTCAAGTCCTGCTTACATCATAAAGGCTACAAAAAACTATATTTATAACTATATACTCCTAGATGTTGCAAATACGTACTTGAAGCCATATTTTCGAACTCATAAGATGACTATTTCATTTGTCATTAAACACATCCACAGTCCAACGCGCAACGTTAAAAATTCGCATTACATGATATAACGAGCAATCTTGAATTCTGTATAACTTATAGTCCTTTTTTCGGAAGGACTGAGCAAAAACCCTAATGTCTGTTAAATTATTACGTCAGACTTGATGAGCCTCGGTGAAATTATTCCCAGTCTACTCTTTTAAAGATTAGCCAAGACGTTTTCTTTATAGTATCTTTATAGAATCATCTATCATAAATGTATGAAATTGACACAATCGCTCGACAATATTATGAATTTATTATGAAGTCGATATTCGACTGATGTCAATTCCATATATTTATAATCGGCGATTCTATAAAGAAGCGATTAAGAAAATGTGTTGGCTCTGGACCTATGACATTCGATTATGTCAAGAGAGGTTAAAATCAAAGATGCATAGGCATTTTACATCGCTTGTTATTAACAGGTAAATCAAATCTAAAACATTTTTAATTCTAACTTCGTTGGCACCATTATCGAATGCAACTTGTCCAAGGGCCGTGTCTTCCCCGATAGCTATTTAATGACTCAGTTTGATGTCAGTTATCAAATCCGCAATAGCGCGAAAGGACAATAAAAAATGGCGTATTGTCCTCGCAATCATTCGCGCGTGCTTCTGTTTATACTGTTCCGAGAAATCGCCGACTCGATGTGTATAATATCGATTTTTTATCGACTGCGGTTACGTTATTACGAAGGCATTAAGAAAATGTGAAATGCTTTTTGTCGTTAACTAGTTTTTTGTTTGCTTTCATCGTATGTTTAATAAACAAATATAATTAATTCCTTGTTAGAAGTTTTTGCGTCTAGTGAAAAAGTTATTAGCTGAGTTAAAATGTTAAGATTAAATAGACAGTGAAGATTGCAAGCACAGTACTTTGTTCCCATTTTTAGGTACAACGTAACTGGGCATATTAATTTTGTATTAAAGTTTCAAGTAGGTAGTTATAACGAGGTTATAACTTATAAGAGATACTTAATTTGACGTTATGATTTCTGCTACTTAATGAAGCTAACTTCTTCAAGTAGCAGAAATAGCTACTTTACCGTAAATAAGAAAAAACAACGTCACACCTATTTAAAAATCGATATCATTTCGTTTTCTTTACAATCGATAACAATCCCAGCGGGGCACATCCCGTGACAAGTGGATGACAGCGATTTGAAAATGGAATGCAACCTGAAAAGTTTTTTACAATAATTCGTGACGCGTTCCACCTTATGATCAGAATGACCACAGATAAAGAAATGATCTGAGCAAAGAATGCGATGATTGTGAGTGATTTTGCTTAGATAGCTTGTCAACATACGTTTGCTATCTACCTACTGATGGGTACTTAGTCATATTGCATTCAATAATTTTATAGCTAAATAAGTTATATTGAAAATGTAATAGGATTTGCCACACGTCTTGTCACTGAGAGGGTAGGTACGTTATGCCAATCCCATACAGTTTTATATCTACCTTCACTGTCGTAACCATTATATTATGTATAGATATAACCGACAATTTGCATCTAGTAAGTAATACCCCTGATTCGTCTATATTGTATGAAGTACTAGCATCGGTTACACTGGTGACTTATACACATGATTTGTTACAAAAAAATATGTTTTTATTATATTTTAGTTGTTTCATCTCACTTGTTTACTATGATTATACAAATCCTTTTTATATTGTGACGATTTTTATCAGTTGATACTCAATGCTTTCAGTAGATAAGTATTAAATATTAACAGTTACATAAATGACAAATAACAAATTATAGAAGTGACAAACAATTAAACATGTCCATGTTTAAAGTAATTAAAATAATTACATTTGCTTAAGCATTCTCATCGGTGAAGACTTTCTTCACCATACGCGTAAGTAATTATTTTAATTATAGTTTGTTCGTTCTAAGATGATATGGGTGACAGTTCTCATATTCCTTGCTACGGAATTTTTTCACAAGAAAACAAATAAAATCAGAATGTAATAAATTATATTCCATCTACAAAAATAAATGTTTCCTGTAATTGTAAATGAATAAAAATGAAAAGTTGCTAAATGCTAACTTATTGGTATAAAATTATAAATATTAATTTTGAAATAGGAGTATAAAATTATTGTTACGAAAATATTTGAAAAATATCAGATGCATGAAACGGAACTTATGTCAATAGAGATTGACACAGTTGAATCGAAATCAAATCGATAAAAAAGGGCGGCCATCTTAAATCGTCGGCGTCACTCTAAACATCAGTACGAAATCGATAATTTCGATTGCAATTCCTTTACGAGGTGATTCGATATTTTTAAATTATTCGATTAATTTTTTTAGGTAACTTCCCTACTATTGTCAATTATAATGTGTCACGCATATCATCATAAAACGAACAAACTATAAAAACAAAATGGTAGTTGGAAATCTAAGATGGGATTGTCTTTATAATAATTGTTCATTGCGATTACGCTAATCTATATAAAGACAAAATTGTTTGTTTGTTAAAATAGGTGAAATTACAGTAGTTTTCCTGTTACTACTATTAAATACAGTTAAAATATTTATTACCTTTATTGTAACTGTTAAAATATTAAAAATACCTATAATTTTGTCACCAAAAATGAAAACTCAGAGTAGGCTACGGTCAAAAAATCTTCATACAGAAAAAGTTGCGTTATCTATGCCAAATTTGCAACTCAACTATTTTCATTCTACGAAAGACTAGGCGGTAAATCTAAGATGGGATTGTCTTTATAATAATTGTTCATTGCGATTACGCTAATCTATATAAAGACAAAATTGTTTGTTTGTTAAAATAGGTGAAATTACAGTAGTTTTCCTGTTACTACTATTAAATACAATTAAAATATTTATTACCTTTATTGTAACTGTTAAAATATTAAAAATACCTATAATTTTGTCACTAAAAATGAAAACTCAGAGTAGGCTACGGTCTAAAAAATCTTCATACAGAAAAAGTTGCGTTATCTATGCCAAATTTGCAACTCAACCATTTTCATTCTACGAAAGACTAGGCGGTATGGTCGATATTGATATAGCCTACGCCTACGTGGGCGCAAAAAAATCAACCATTTTCAAAATGGCTCCCATAGAACTCCAAAATTTTGGCCTGAAGACTAAATTTTGTAGCTTTGTGTCTTTATTTATACTAGCTAAAAGCCAAATTTTGTGAAGGCTCGCGTCGTCAGTTCGTCACACCTTGACTGACTGATAATAACACATCTACATATATATGTAGTACTTATATGTAGTAATTTATATATATATATAAAAATTACTATGTTAAAGCACAAAACAAAAGGCGTGATAGTTTTTCCATAAAGTGTACCTACCAAAAATGTTCAGGTTGTGGGACTTCGCTTTGCTCGCCCTGATTATTTCTGATAGAACAGGGAGAACAAAATAAAATATAGATCTTTTAGCTGGCGCATTGGCGCAATGAATCAAAATTATTTACCAACATTAGTGCAGCCGTCGCTCTGGATGTTTTGCATCTATCTCTGGCATCTTACAAGTTACAAATAAAAAACAAAAGAGCAAAGTAATTATTACAACTGCTACTTTGTAGATATGGAGATTAATTCTACTAATAACCACGTGGACGTTTGCCAGACGATGGTATCGTGAAAATTAACTACCCAGTTACTTAGGCTATTTCTGCGATTCCATTTAAGTCATATTCATTTAACATGTTTGGAATAAAATAAAAACTTCTTTTATTCCAACGAATTTCAAAATTTGAAAAAAAGGTTTGTATGAATTTCAAAATTGGAATAGAAAATTATGTAAAATTTCAAAATTGAAACAAAAAAGTTTATACATATTATTATTATTATCGGCACGCACGTAGATAGCTACGGTCATCACGGGTTGTGCTGCTCGCGAAGCGCTGGACGCTTCTCTCGACATCACAGCCTAAACGACCTCATTCGTCGGGCTCTTGTCACTGCCGGCGTGCCAGCGATACTGGAGCCCTCCGGTTTGGTTCGCGACGATGGCAAGAGACCCGATGGAATGACCCTGGTTCCCTGGAATGTGGGACGGGCCCTTGTGTGTGAGTGCTCATTGTGGAGACGAATAATAAAAGTAATTTAATTTTTTAAAATTATTATTCGTGTAGACTGTAGAATAGCAAAGTAACATAAAATGAAATATCATATAAAATATGTTATTTATTAAGGCTAACGACAGGTTCCATTACGAATTGTTTTTTTTTTCTTTTTTAATTACGTGTCTAGCTAGTAACTACTTACATCGTTGTTCGCACTTTAACATTCCCACATCTGTCACTACACCTGCCTACCCGTTCACAGACATTCTACCTCCTACATCACCTTTATGCTCAAGACATAAAGATCAACATGATGAAAATTCAGAGGTAAATTAACTCAAAACGCAAGGAAACAGCCATTTGGTAATAAATGGCATAATATTGTGGCTATAATTGAAATAAATATTAATTTGATTGGGAATGTGAATCGATTTGTCGATTATAGGCCTAGATTACACGGTCAATATTATCACGATTCTAGTATCACGGGATTCACAAATAGTACTGCGATACTGCGATTCGGCCTATTACACCATCAATATTATCACGGAATCGTGATAATATTGATGCGTGTAATCTGCGACATAAATTGACCTCGGCTTCGTTTACACTTGGGCAAATCTATAAAAATATCAAAAACTGTTGATTTTTTTGGGGGCGATACCGGTCCGTCCACGTCGTGTCCCTGGGCACCTCCCCCGTGCCATCGTGAGCTTTTTCACGGTGACACGGGAGGGGTGGCTGAACGCTTGTATCTGTCCGTGGGAGAGCCATGCTTCGGCACGAATGGGCCGGCTCGACCGGAGAAATACCACGGCCTCACAGAAAACCGGCGTGAAACAGCGCTTGCGCTGTGTTTCGCCGAGTGAGTGAGTTTACCGGAGGCCCAATCCTCTACCCCACTAGAAATGCCGCAGTTGAAAAACAATTTGTTACCCCAGGAGGGTACCAACTGCGTTGGAGAATCCCTCTCTGGATATCCATGCTCAGGAACCCCTGGAACTAAAGGTGGACGTCCAGGCTGCCCCTCGTATTCTGGGGAGGGCAAAACTGCGCTCCAATCTGCTCGGGGCAAGAGCAAACACACAAAGGCACCCCCCTCGATATTAAACGTGGACTTTTGCAATATCAGGGGATTACACTCCAACCTTAATGCCGTTCACTACCACCTTGAGACGGCAAAGCCGGCTTTGCTCTTTTTAACCGAGACGCAGATATCATCTCCGAGTGACACATCATACCTTTCCCACCCAGGGTATTATCTCGAACACTCCTTTCTACCCAAAGCTGGAGTGTGTGTGTATATCAGAGATGATATCAGCTCTCGCCGCCTCAGCAATCTTGAGGTCATGGACCTGTCCATTTTATGGCTCCGCATAGATTGCGACGACCACCCTCGCGTCTATGCATGCCTAAATAGGTCCCATAGTGGTGACCCCGAGACGGACCGACTCTTGGAGCACCTGCAAGCTGCTTCAGATTTTGTGCAGCAGCAGATCCCATCCGCAGAGATCATAATACTTGGCGACTTTAATGCCCACCACGCCGACTGGCTCAATTCCAGTAAAACTGACCATGCAGGGAGATCTGTCTGCAACTTTGCCCTTGCGAACGACTTGATACAACTGATTATTACGCCTACTCGAATCTCAGATATGGATGGTCAGAATCCTTCCTTGCTGGACCTCCTGCTGACTTCTAATCCTGACGGCTACCAAATATCCGTAACCGCACCACTTGGTTCATCGGATCATGGCCTTGTTAGGAGTTCTGTGCCACTTACGACGGTGTTAAGACAGCGCGCTGTTAAATACCGTCGTGTGTGGCACTACAAGTCAGCAGACTGGGATGAGATGCGGTCGTTTTTTGCATCCTATCCTTGGGGGCACGTGTGCTTCTCGCCGGATGATCCCGACAACACTGCCAACTCTGTTGCCGATGTGGTGATGCAGGGGATGGAACTTTTTATTCCTCTGTAGTGCCAACTGGCGGCAGATTTCGTCCCTGGTTTGGTTCATCCCCCAAAAAAGCTTCTCGCCGGAGGCATAGCTATGCATTCGTTGCTATGCGGATGACAGTACAGGTGATGCTGTATATACCGGCTCCCCCAATATTTCTCGGCAAAGTGTCACTGAAAGTCGAAACGAACTTGTGTATAAGGTGGATAATTCATTGGAGAAGGTCTCTGAATGGGGTAGACGTAACTTGGTCCAATTCAACCCCGCCAAGATACAAGTCTGCGCGTTCACCACTAAAAAGTCACCAATGGTCGTATGTCCTCGTTTCGAGGGCACATTTTTAACCATCTCCCCTAGCATTGAGATACTTGGCGTCAACATATCGAGCGAAGTCCAGTTCCGATATCATCTAGAGGGTAAGGCCAAATTAGCCTCGAAGAAGCTTGGTGTTCTTAACAGAGCGAGACAGTACTTCGGTCCGGACCAACGCCTACAACAAGGCGCAGGTTCGGCCTCATATGGAATATTGTTCTCATCTCTGGGCAGGGGTGCCAAAATACCAACTGCTCCCTCTGGATCGTATCCAACAAAGGGCCGCTCGAATTGTTGACTGCCATAGTGTTTCAAACAGCCTAGACCCCTTGGAATTACGCCGAGATGTAGCTTCACTCTACATCCTCTATCGGTTGTATCACCGGGAGTGCTCTGAGGAATTGTTCGGAATCATACCACCTGCAACTTTTCGCCATCGTCCCACGCGAAAAACATACCATCCTCATCACCTTGATGAGTGGCAGTCTTCCACAGTTTCGCGTAACTTTCTGCCGCGCACTGTGAAACTCTGGAACGAACTGTCACCAGCAGTTTTTCCGAACCTATACGACCTGCAAACCTTCAAGAAAAGAGCGTATTCCCTCTTAAAAGGCCGGCAACGCACCTGCAGCTCTTCTGATCTTGCGAGTGTCCATGGGCGACGGTAGTTGCTTACCATCAGGTGACCCGTTTGCTCGTTTGCGCCCTTATTTAATAAAAAAAATATATTTACTAATTAGTTACTTTTTCATAGATAAAGATTTTGTCATTATGTTATATTTAAGTGAAAGAGTTAGGTATAAAAGTTATTTTGCAAATAAGTGTACACTTTTTAGGGTTCCATACCCAAAGGGTAAAAACGGGACCCTATTACTGAGACTTCGATGTCTGTCCGTCTGTCTGCCCGTCTGTCTGTCTGTCTCCAGGCTGTATCTCAAGAACCGCTGTAGCTAGAGTTCTGAAATTTTCACTGATTGTGTATTTCCGGTGCCGCTATAACAACAAATACTAAAATAAAAATAAAAATAATATTTAAGGGGGGCTCCCATACAACAAACGTGATTTTTTTGGCCTTTTTTCCTGGTAATCAATAATGATAAGAGGTAGGCACTTGAAACTTTCATGAAGGCCTTACGTATATGTGTTATTTAATAATTCATAATAATATTTCAATATAATAAAAAATTAAGGGGGGCTTCCATACAAAAAACACCATTTTTAGTCTATGTTTGCTCTATAACGGTACGGAACCCTTCGTGCGCGAGTCCGACTCACACTTGGCCGATTATTTTAATTTTCATTCTTTATCTAACCATGTAGTTCTAGTCAGGTAGGTACCTACCTACCTACTATTTGAAAAGGATAAATGTAGAGATTCTTCTCCAAATTTTTATTTTTCGCAGATTGAACATCTAAAAGTCTAATGTAACCTCAGCCTATAGTTATTGCAAAGCAATTATTAAAATTAATAGATATTTAAATATCGAATTGTTTCAGACCACCTGCCATGTACAAGGCGCAATTTGCCATTTAAACGATTCCAATAATTTTAAAACGATATCTAGCAATATATATTTTTTTGTTTTTGGCACTAAAAAGTCTTTTGTTAATATAACATAAGGATAAATAAATGTCTTAGTTATTTTAAATCTTTCTTAATTTTAAAATACAAGACGTTATTTAATTAATATAAAATACGAAGGCATATTTTCACGTAAAGTGTTGATATTGTATGTAGAGGCACAGAATATAATATATTAGTAGTATCGTAGAGGGTGCGATACCTAAAAAGTAATTGGCCAAGTGCGAGTCGGACTTGCCCACGAAGGGTTCCGTACCATTACCTACAGAGCAAAAATAGGCCGAAAATTGTTTTTTTTTTTATATGGTAGCCCCCCTTAAATATACCTACATATTATTTAAATTGTATTTTAATTATTAAAGTAGAGATCTAATTGAAGATTTTGTGAGAAGTTCAAGTGCCTTCCTTTTGCCGTTATTGACTACGAGCAAAAAAGGCCAAAAAAATCGCGTTTGTTATATGGGAGCCCCCTTAAATATTAATATTATTTTGATTTTATTATTTGTTGTTATAGCGGCAACGGAAATATAAAATCTGTAAAAATTCAGCACTGTAGCTATAGCGGTTGTTGAGACACAGCCTGGAGACAGACAGATACAGACAGACAGACAAACGGACAGAGTACAGACAACTAAGTCTTAGTAATAGGGTCCCGTTTTTACCCGGTTAGGTACGGAACCCTAAAAATGCGTAATTGTCACTCATGATTTTTTTTTAAACTTATACACTTTAATCCTCACGCCTTGCTATTGTGTCGCACAATGTTGCCAATAAATATTTATTCTGTAATGCAATAATGGCTGTCACCCCAGTAGTTTAGCCGCGTCGCTGACTTCGGATAATAGCCGCTTTGTGGTGGCAACACTTATTCTGTCATTTTCCGACCCAATAAACCGCCATATTGCTCTTTTTATTATCACAAAGATGTTTCATCACTTCTTTATTTTGAGCTTTTTATGGTTTTTTTCAATTTAGAATTATCGTGGTATTTTAATTTTACCCTTTACTAATAAAAATTTTTAGACTTTGGATACAATGATAAATAAAGATAAAACTTTTAAGTTGCATTTGACTAAAATGTAGAGTTTTCTGTGTCATCTCTTCACGCCCAAACCGCTGAACCGATGATTCTGAAATTTGGTATAGGTACCTAGAGATACTTTGAGTTGTGTCCCGGTTCCCGCGTGAATTTTGTCGCAACGGAGTGGCGGACGTCATGTGAGATTATGTAATGTAATTAAGCGTACTTATAACATAATTCTTAAAATATAAAACTTTATCAAAATAAAATACAAAACTGGCAACTTACAAAAAGAAAAACAAATCGTACGTGCATCAAATTAAATTTCACAAATCCGTGAGCGTATCCGATCGCCCTTAGAACATTAGCGGCAGATTAATGCGCTTGCCCAATTCCAAACATTATGTTTAACACTCCACTGAGCATTGCTGCGCTTTTTAAGCGCGAGCAACAACACATCACACAAAACCAGCAGTGGATGTGCAACAAATTTTAATTGTAGAGGGGAAATAGATTATGTTACATGCGTGAAATTAAATAAAAACAAGTGTTAACTATTATACGTGACTATACTGATCATTGGATCGTGAGCTTTAATGGTTTTAACGGGCAACTCGGAGTTTGTCGCCCGAAAATTAAAAGTAAACGGATAATCGGAAATTACGCGAAATTCGCGTCGTGGCTCTAATGAAAACGGCCACGACGCGTTCTGGCAATCACAAAAAGACCATAACGCGAAATTTGTGTCGTGGCTGATATGTTATTCGTTTTTCTTGATTTGTTCTTTTTTCTTTTATTAAATCACTGCATTACGTGTAAATTATTATTATTTATTAAATATCCAGTTCCATACTATCCATACTAATATTATTACTGTCTGTCTGTCTGTCTGGCGCAACGTGTTGTTGTTTTTTTTTAATATAAAGTAATCTGACCTCAATAAATAATAAAAATATATTAGTTTTATTTCAATCTATATAATTTAAATAAACTAGATGATGCCCGCAACTTCGTTGCGCCAGACAGATAGACAGACAATAATAATATTAGTACGGATAGTTATATGGAACTATGGATATTTTATAAAAAATAATAATAATTTACACGTAATGCAGTGATTTAGAAAAAGAAAAAATATTTTGTAGTACGCGTGGTAATTCAAATTTGATCTTCCATACCTATGGACGATTAATCAATCAAGAACAAATCAAGATAATCGGCCAAGTGTGAGTCGGACTCGCGCACGAAGGGTTCCGTACCATTATAGAGCAAACATAGACTAAAAATTGTGTTTTTTGTGTGGGAGCCCCCCTTAATTTTTTATTATATTTAAATATTATTATGAACTATTAAATAACACATATATGTCAGGCCTTCATGAAAGTTTCAAGTACCTACCTCTTATCATTATTGATTACGAGCAAAAAAGGCCAAAAAAATCACGTTTGTTGTATGGGAGCCCCCCTTAAATATAAATTTTATTTTTATTTTAGTATTTGTTGTTATAGCGGCACCGGAAATACACAATCTGTGAAAATTTCAGAACTCTAGCTATAGCGGTTCTTGAGATACAGCCTGGAGACAGATAGACAAACGGACAGACAGACGGGCAGTCAGACGGACAGACATTGAAGTCTCATGAATAGGGTCCCGTTTTTACCCTTTGGGTACGGAACCCTAAAAAAAACGAATAGCATATCAGCCACGACACGAATTTCGCGTTATGGTTTTTTGTGATTGCCAGAACGCGTCGTGGCCGTTTTCATTAGAGCCACGACACGAATTTCGCGTCGTGGCTGTTTCACTGTGACCACAACGCGTTGTGAGCTATTTTTTCGCTCACTGAGGGATTTCGGTCATTGAGCGTAACATATATACCGACGCGCTTAGAAAACTTCGATAGCGCGATGCAGGAATGTTAGGCGAATTGTGGGTACCGCCACAAGGTCGAGTTTCTTTACATGACGAATTTCGTGAAGGGTGGCCTTCAACTGCCGTTAACGAAAATAATGTGGCTACTGTTAAGCGGCTTATTGAAGAAAACCCGGGGATTACCTATGACACGCTTAGAGGACTATTGGGGATTGGTATGAGTCAAATAAAAAAAATATACACGAAGAATTGCGAGTTCGGAGACTTTCTTGTCGTTGGATCCCTCATGAACTGACAGTGGAGCAGAAGCAGGCTCGCATTGAATGGTGCTCACATATGCTACTGAAGCACGACCACGGACATTCTAATGCTGTTTATGACATTGTCACAGGAGACGGAACGTGGATTTGTTGTTTTAACCCGATAAAAAACAGCAATCTTGTGAGTGGGTGTTTGAAAATGAGAACAGGCCAACAAAAGTGTGGCAAGCGAGTAAACTTTGGTAAGAAAATGATCGCGTTTTTTTTCTGAGCTACGGATCCCATCTGTACAATTCCACTTGGAGATCAAAAGAGTGTTAATGCTGAGTGGTATTACACGGTACACCATTTGTTTACCCAGAAATCAGGATACCAGAAAAGGTTCGCGAAAGACGACCACGAAGCCGCATTCTCCTACATCATGACAACGCCTTTTCAGACACGGTCAACGAAACAAAGTCATTTTCAGCTTCCGAAAAAGCACAACTCGTCACCCATCCTGCGTTTAGCCCTGACCTAGTACCTTGTGATTTCTGTATTTTCCCCAAAATTAAAGATTTAATGAGAGGTTTCACTTTTATCACCTCCGAAGAGGCAGTGATAGCATTCAATCAGCGCGTAGAAAACATGCCTTCAGATCTGTGATCCTCCTGTTTTAAAAAATGGTTCGATAACATAAAAGAATGTTTAGAATGTAAAGGAGAGTATTTTGTAAAGCAACAAACATAATATTTTGGTTATAACATGTCGGTTTTTTAAGTTACGCAAAACTTGTAGTGTGACCTAAGCAAGTACTAAATGAGCAAGGCAAGAGTGATACAAGTATAAAATATAACTAATAAAACTAATATAACACACTACAGTCTTCACATTGGGCAATAATTGCAAGCCACGATTGCTACTTTGGTGGCAAAGCAATCTGTAGGTAGGTATAGACGAATATCCCACACGTTTGTAACCGCCTGTATTTATCCATGATGGGTTACGTGCATAGACCGCATCACAAGTAAAAATTCGTAGATGCAATAAACCGACCTGAAATATCAAGGATTTTATATCATAACTTGCTATAAAAGTGGCATGGCCACCATATATTTTCCAATTACAAATACACAGCTTAAACGCCTGGGCGTCGGCTCGCGTGTTCAAAAAATATACAAAATACGAGACCTCATTAACTGAGGTTTGGAGGCAAATTGAAATAAAATGGCCATTTTGTGTCATTTCGATGGTATCACTTATATTTCACACGATTTGTACAGTTTATGTCGAAATTTCCCCACAAATGGGGTGATTTAGGTGCAATTTTTTGGTAACATTTATTGCGCAGAATGATTTTGATATAAAAATGTACTAACGATCGCACTGAGAGACGTTTATGTTCAGTTTCCGAGCCTTTTTGCAAGAAGTTTAGGTAATCTTTTTGTCAGAATTTTAATCTTTTTGACTGAAGTTTTATCTTTTTGACTGAAGTTTTATCTTTCTAACAGCGTTGTTTGGTTAGCTGAATTAAGCTGATCAAACGTGCTAGTAAATAGATAAACTCTAGTAAAACCCTCAGACATAATATTAGAAAAAGAATTCTTATGGAGTTTTAACGACTAAAAGCCCCGTACATTTTCTGTCAAAGACTTTATAAAATAAGCTGAGTAGGTAATTAATTAATTAATAAATGTATTTAAGTGCGCTGTGCGGAAGTAGCAATAACAGGCTTGCTTTTATCCAATTTAATACAACTAACTGACAGAACCACTATGCAAACGTATAACTTCATACTTAATAGGTATCCAACTACCAACTCATAATGGCGCGTGACAAGATAATTTACTAGAAATTGCACCAACAAGCGAATAGGTAAATACATAATTTAACAAGAAAACGATGCTAATAAAATTATGCCAATTGAGTTAAAAATGAAGCTTGTTAACGTTGAAAGGCAAACCGTTGGAGGTACCTACACACCGTATTAAACAAATATAGACTACCCGACAAAAAAAAAAGATAACAAGTCGCCTGCCACCGGTCAAAGTCGCCGCCGCCCGTGCTGCAAAGAAGTAGGGGCGGGGCGCGTCACGCGTTAAACAAACTCGGGCGACAAGCGAGCGACAGAGACGCCAACAGCATACAGCCTTAAACAGAAGGAGACGGCGATAGCCCGCTGCTCGCCAACTCTACTAATTTAAAACTTGATAATAATAATTGATGTTGCGCTCAAAACAAACAGACATGGCTGACAAAAAAGGACCGAATCTCCGTGGGCGCCGGGAAACATTTTCAAATTAAAAACGCAATCGCAAGGTGAGTCGTCGATTCGTTTGTTTTAGGCGCTTTCGAAATCGCGGTGATTATCAAAAAACTCATTTATACGATGAATTTTGTTAACCGAAATAAAAGGGAGTGACTGGGGCAAATTGAACGCTAATGAACGCCGAATACGTTAAATTCAAATTAACCCTTTTCGAAATTCAAATTACCGCAAGCGAGTAACCAAATCGTAGGACATAATATTATATATTACTCGAAGCAAGTTAACGAAGACGAGGCCGGTAAAAAATGCTCTCCAAATACTCGAAAAAATGGCGCCAACCAAATGTCGGTTTTGACAAAGTGAAGCTAAATATTATGACGTACTGCTAAATGGATGTTTTGATAACGGAACCTTTTCTGAGCGCGACTTTTTAGTGGAATCTCCTTAAATGATACAATGTCACGAGCCTCTTGAGTTCCGATTTTGAAAATGGAACTTTTGACTAGCACTTTGCTTTAGCCTTCTCAATCCTAGTTTCATAAGTTTTTTTTTTAATTGCACCATATTTAAAACAGTTGTTGCTTGGTTTACATTTTGAAGTAAGACAAAAGCAAGGTTTTAGTGAATAAACTACAGTTAAACCTCGATCCGAAACTATACTTAACGCACCGACCACACAACCACTAGACACCTAATGTTTAATTTTTCGCATTGAATGCATTCTGGCAACTAGCTGAGGTAGACGAAGCGGGGGTGCAACGCCGTGATTGGCTAATTGACGTGCATGTGTGTGGCACAATGAAAGTTAGTGATGTGCATAGCATATTTCGGTCGATACACATATCGATAAATAAAATTGTCTTGAAAATAAAAACAATTAACAAAGTTCTTTTGTTTAAAAAAAAAAACACTTTTTAGATAATATAAGTATCGATTTATTGTTTATTTAATTAACCATTTTAAACATAAGCCTTATATTACTAACTGTAAAATATTAGGTACTAACAGTGATAGTTGTAAGTAACAAGATTATCAATACAGCTTGTAACAAAACTAAGTGATAATACTTTAGAGTGTGTACGTATTCCTTGTAGAGTGACACTGTAGAGTGTTCACTGTGAAAGTAGCAGCGCTGAGATAAAAAAAAATTTTCACCATTGTATGGGAAAACTTTTGACGCCACGCTGGGGCTTGCCCATACAAAAGTGAAAAAAATTGGTCTTTCAGAGCTGCTACTTTTGGAGCGGAACGGAAGATGGGTCATCCTCTCTGTTAAAAATCTGTCTGCCTAGATTACGCCAACGAGATATCTCACTCTACATGTTTTCTCGATGTTTGATTGTTTGTTTCTTCATTTCTATTGACCCTAGCATGACAAACATTTTTTCTCGTGTAGATCTATCATCGAATTAACACATTTTTATAGAGTTTTGTCGAGATAATGTCGAGATTTTGACATTATGAGACGAGTAGTTTTTAATTATCTCGAGAGTGAGATATCTCATTGGCGTATGCTAGGCAGGCTGAAATAGCGGTTTTATTAATAATGCTGCCCTAAGTAAATTAAATAAACTAAACTACTAGGATGGTAAAAACTAAAATACTAGGATGGTAAAATTCAATTATTTTTAAAATGAATTAATTTGGTATAAATCCTTCTTATGGTAGGTTTCTGCTGTGCAGTCTTGGTAAGGAAGCATAATCTCGTAGAAATGTATTTATGCATGACACTCATCGCTAAATCAACCACATGATTAGTTACGTCAGAGTGAAATTGATGAGAATGTATGTCCGTAAATAATTCTTCGCCAATAAAAGTACCTAATGTCTTATTAACCAAAATATTCGTTTTATTCAATTGATTATTGGGAATTTTTTTCAAATAAGCTTTAATTATTTTTTCACTGCGATTACAAATTTTAACCACTGTCGGTGAAGGATATATTAAACCACCCTTATCTCTGTAAGCTATAAGTGAACCTGATAGCATACAGGAATCCTGATTAATTGACACCAAAGCACCTATACAAGTCTTGCATTTAATTTTTTTTAGCAGGTTACTTGAGACAAAACCAGCTATATACTCTACTGCTTTTTCAGAGAATTCAGACAGTGTGATTCTCTCAAGAGCTTGATTTAAATCATCCTGACATAGATTTTCCTGCAAATCAACTTCTCGTTTGTCTTCAAAAGTACTAGTCAAGTTTATTCTAGTTAGAGCAGATGAGCAGTTTAGAATTGAAATCTGCTCGAAAGAAACACAATTGCCTGTCGTAACGTCCATTAATTCTGCGTGAACCAAAGTTTTTTTGTAAATCGATTCAAACTGCCGGGGTGTAGGGTTATCATTGCTGCCACCATGCGACCGAATATTTGAAAAAAATAGCTCTAAATGATCTTGTGAGATCTTATTAAAAGGAATATATTTGATAAATGCACTATTTCTGTTCACTAAATCATTAAACAATCCACATGCACTTGTGATTGAAATACAAAACCCAAGAAATCCTGTGTAGCGACCAGTTTTGATCAATTTTATAAATTTACCATTTTTTTTTACATCTACAGACACATTTAACAGAAATTGTTTGCATTCATCTAATCTTTTTGAAATATTAAGTGCATTTTCTTTGTTCATAGCCCTTTTAAAGCCGTAACCATGGACCCTTGAATCTAAAATATCAAAAAGATCATTAATTAAAAGCAAAAAATAAACAGTTTTGTCAACATTTTGAAAATCAGGAAGTTTCAATTCATTGTTACAAAATTGCAAAGCCGTAGCTACACTGCGACTGAACAGTTGAGCTGCTAATTTCACTTTCATCACATTCTGTTTAAATTGGATGTGAGAAATGCGCAATTTATTGGCCAAGTGAAATTGTGCTTTTTCCTGCACATCATGAAGTAAGGATATATATTCCCATTTTATAAGCTCACCGTCATCGGATTTGAATTCTTTATAAAACTCAAAGGCGTTACGTACAAGTTTTAACATATGAACTGGATCTAAGAATATAAAAATGTCATTGTTTGTATTTTTGTGTTTAAGTGATGTTTTAATATCAGTTTCTGAAAAAATACAACCCAGTAATTTAGCCATGGCAATATTAGTGGGGCATCCATCAAAAGTAACAGCTTTTATGGTTACATTATTTTCGTAACACAAATCAATAGCATGAAGAACCAAATTTTTTTTTTGCTCGGCATTAGTGCCTTTGGTTAAAAAATATCCAATGGGAACTTTGAATTTTTTATTTAGTCCGACAACTAATAAAACCAGTGCTTCACCACATTCAGGTGAACAGTCAGCTTGTAGATTACCCCCAAAATCCACGTACCCGAAAGTACGTTGCGTAGATGGAACATATTCCACTTTTGACTTAATTTTCATTTCGTCAAACACAAGGGTACCAATCAACTCTTGATCTTTGTCTAACTGAGCAGCCTTGTTTCTAAGAGCACTAAAGGCTTCTTTTGTGAAACCTGGTTTGCCATCTACAGTTTGATACCATTTGCTCAACGTTTTCATAGATGGTAAACATGTCTGAAATGTTTTCCTAACGTAAGCGTAGGCTTTCGCAGAATAAAAGTTAAGTGTTAAAGCGAAAGTCCTCAATTCTGGCGAATACTTTTTTTTAATAGTAATGCCATTTTTAGACTTTAATATTTGTCGCTTTATTAACTCCCTGCTGGTGGCCCCGATTTTACTTAGCAAATCTGAGTCATTTGAGGTAATAAGATTTTGATTCTGCAGTTCCTTCAAAACAGTTTTTAAAGATGCTATCCTTTTCCGGAGATATCGTGTTTTTTCTCTCAAATTTTTTAGCTGTCTGTTTTTATAAACTACTTTATCAGTCAATTCAATCACCCTTCGACATAATCGTTTTGTACTAGGTGAATTGTATTGCGACGGAGTTCCAGGAAAATTTCTCTTTCTTGTCGTCCTTGGCGTAGTAGGCAAAGCAGTGGGTCCAGCTCCATCATCTTCAACGGCCGAGATCTAAAATTAATAAAATCTAAATAAAATCTTTGAATCTAAATGAAAATGTCTTGCTAAACTTTAAAGGCTGTGATACAGTTATCAATATATAGGTAGTCGCTTACATATTTTAGTTCAATTTAACTTACTTAATAAAAGTAAACTAGTTGAAATCTGCCCATAAAGGATTGGCTACAAAATATTACACGTGTATAAAAAAACTAGCTAATAGTACTATCCATATCCATACTAATAATATTATATTGTAAAAAAACTCGCAAACAAAAAAGGTTCCCTGTAGACTATTGTTATTGTTAACACGTGTTTACCAAATGGCTTCAAATGTACCTGAACAATGCTAAGTGTTAGCATTGTTCAGGTGTTGAAGTAACTATTTTTAGATAATATAAAATACAGCTCACCAAAAGTGGCAAAAATAGTGTTGGTATTGCTGATTTTATCAAACGCCGTCGATTTTTCATTACTATGAAACAGTCTTCTGTAAAATGACTTGAACAAATCACACTGTACTTTGATGGCATCCAATCGTCTCGTTTGGTTGCATCGATCCACTTCCCCTTTATGTTTGCATCTTGAGGAAACCTTAAATCATTAATACCATATTATATACAAGTATGTAGGTAACGTAAACCACATTTTTAATCAAAATATGTTCAGAGTTCAGTCACTCACAAACACTTTCAGCTTAAAAATTATAAATTAAAAAAAAAAACTAGATAAGTACCTAAGTTAAAAACGATTTTGTGAAGTTTTTGTTGTAAACTTTAGTGTAAATATAATTATAGGTAGCACTTATATAGACGGAGGTCTATATTTCATTCCTTCGCGTCTTCGTCTATATTTCAAAAATAAAATGCGAAGATAACCTCATCGATAACGAAAATGCACAACACTAGTTACATGCGCCCGAGACGCTAGAAAGAACCATAACCAGTGAACCGTGAACTCCGCGCTTACGAAAAATATTTTTCGTTTTCTTGTTTCTCGAAAACAAATAAAAGAAATAGTTACTTACAAATGAAATGTTATCCCATCTTTCTTCATATTTGACGTGGTGCTTTTTTTACCGCACCATTTAATGCTACATTGAGGCATTTTGATATTTTTTTCACAAAAAAGCAAGCGTCCGCACAGGTCACAGTAGTGGTAAACACTGATTGAGTATTTCCGCGCCGGTCTTTACATCAGAACTATAAGACTGATGTGTTGACAGAAGTCATTCGCCTGTCATAAGGTGTCTAGTGGTTGTGTGGTCGGTGACTTAACGTTACAGGACAGTTTCTAATAAAAGCAGTAATTGTATTGCATTAAAACGCTAACACATGACGCAAATCATTTTTTTCAAAGTCACAAAGCTTTGCTCATTAAAAAATCATAAAAAAAAACAATATTGTCAATGCTTTCTGGGCGGGAAAATTGCTGTCATGTGTGCTAATAGATGTTTTGTTTTCAAACAATTTTGTCACAGATTTCAAACCCGACCACACATGTTGCGATGTTACTTTTTTGTGCAACAGGCTAAAATTTAGCATCTGTTGCTAGAAGTTACAATTCATGTATCTATGCATCACGGTAAAAAGTAGTCCTATTTTAACCTAACTTTTTTTAGTTTTAACATATTATAGTAACTAGGTGTTTTTACTCTTTTGCGCCTACAAATGGCACAGTTCTTCCAACATAGAACTTCCAACTTTTGTAAACATACATTTAACGCATAGGTATCTATAGCAAAAAGTTTTCTTGTATTTCAAAAACTTCTTTTTAAGTACCCTGATAATATTATGCTAAAATAATTGATTGACAGTTTACTATAATAGTACACTCAAGACTATGAACGTTTAACTAAGCCATACGAAGTTTAATGACTTGGCAAGGTCTACCGCAAATTGGTAACCCGAACCTAATGTGGGGCAAACATATCTGTTATTGTAATTATCATAAGTAAAATGATTAAAAGGGTGTGTTTATAACAATTATTAAAATATTTATTAATATAGCAGGAGACCTGATGGAATGACGCTCATTCCATGGAGCCGGGGCAGGCCTTTGGTTTGGGACGCCACCTGCGTGGACACGCTGGCCACCTCTCCTGGCGGGAGCGGCCACCGCTCACGCGGAGACCAGCAAGAGGCGGAAATATGAGTGTCTTTTTGCTGTTGAAACCTTGGGTCCGTGGGGGCCTGACGCAAAAGCCCTCTATAAAGATGGCTTTTGCGTCAGGCCCTCACGGACAAATCAAATGACCCCAGGGCTGGCGCTTACCTCGGCCAACGTATTAGTTTGGGCATTCAGCGAGGTAATGCCGCCAGCCTAATTGGTACTTTGGTTACCGCAGCCTACGGTTTAGATTTAATTTTTTACTTATAAATAGTTTTTATATATTAATTTATTTATTTATAGCTATTGTATTTTCTTATAGTTGTATTTATAAATTAATCTTTATTAATATTATTAAAATAAAGGATTGTTTAAATGGAAACTTATTAATGTAAGTCTTAATATGGAAGCCATACCTAGAAGGAGTTCTACTGAACAGACAAAGTGAAAAAGAAAACCTGTCATTTTGTCCATAAAATCTATTGAAGTATTTCTATTTAGGAAATAAACCTGGACGTTATACTAAAAACCAAACCGTGAGCAGGTATTTCCGGTAGCCATCCCCAGACCGCCGGGGATGTGTAACTGCATTTCCCCAACGATAAAAAAAAAGTTTGTCACACAACTCACAAGTCACAAGATAACAAAAGCAAAAAAAAAAGTGATTCTGTAGAGCAAATTCAATCATACAACAATTTACCTCAGTAAAGCAGGCATTCAAAAGTCGTGAAATTGGACTCCAAGTCCATAGAGGACACAACAGCCTCTTCGTCTTCTTTATGCCATAAATCATAAGCCTCTGAGAGTAAAATACCGGGTGATTGTTATCGATCGGTACCGTATGAGTGAGGAGTTACCAGGGTCCCATGCTTGTAGCAATTAGTGCGGTAATGACGGCGTGCTTGTAATGAGATGAATATGATCCTGCGGGTGGTGCGAGTTATAAGTGAGAGCGGATTCATATGCGGCGGGAAGACCCCGCGTTTTGGCTGCACCGCGAGATCATAAGCAGTAACAAGTTATTTAAATAGCGGCGTGGTCACGCTGTCATTTATATGCAGTTGCTTGTGATCCCGCGATGTAGTAAACCGAGCATTCGGGCGGACGGATATAAAGCGAAACTTCAAGTTGTTGATTTTACCAGTGTATGTTTGTTAAACTTTAGGTAAAATACTGATGTGATTTGAATGCTTGAATTATATTATGCCCAATTAACGAATAATTGATAGATCACCCACAACAGTTTTTTCTAATATGTTAAAAGTTAAAACAAAAAGCGTCGAATGAGTTTTTTTTAATCCGTAACAATAAGGATGGGCGAAATATAAAATATCTAGACTCCTGAATCCACTTGTAACTATAGAATATACTTTAGATGCATAAAATACGTCCCCTATATTTCTCCCTTTGGCTGAATCCAAATCACTGGTATAATTTTCGTTTCTATTCCAATAATTATAATAAATCGTTCAAATTATATTATGTTGTCGCATAAATAAAAACGAAGATTTAGTACCTAAATAATAATAGATACCTATTCCTTCGATCGAGGATTCTTGGAAATCTATTGTTCTCGCGGCCACATGACGTGTCCGCTTGGGAGTTGAAGCGATATTACTAACATCCAAAGTTGTCTATGCTTACTGAAAAAATTTACCTGCAATTCCGCTAGGCGCTAATCGCTTGCACGGTCGTACGTAAAATTTTCTTGAAGCGTGCGGTTTTCCATGAATCGGTAAGGGTCTAAGGGTTACAGAATATACTTACGATAATTACCTTTGTTACCTATAACTCGGAGTACAATATTAAATCTCATATCGTTTACGTAAATTGTTGTTGTGCAAAACGTTGGCGGAGCTTTACGATACCTGATGGCTTGGTAAATTTGTTTTTATTTAAAAAAAAATAAGACGTTGTCACGTCAAAAAACAAAATTCATAGTCTGTCTTTGGTTTTTGGCCTCAAATCGTGATCTAGACACGCGGTAGCGTGTCAAGCCAAGTTTCAGCATAACAGAATGGCGAGCAGCACCGTGTTATTTTTTAATTTTATTAATAATTACACGAACCATTTGCAGGTACTTTTGACCGTTTCATAGTTCCGAAACTATTTGACATAAACGTTTCAAATTTGGCTCTTATAATGAGACTTGCAATTTCATAAGCACAGCTCAAACGGTTATTAAGATATTAACGTCCGAAAATCTACATTTTTATCACTGACTGACTGACCTATAGATCAAAATTCTAACCCACTTCCAGATGACCTAGAAGGCTGAAATTTGGAATCCAGCTCGGCAATTGTGTGAAAGCGTGAGGAAAAATCAGAAAACAAAAAAAATCGGTCAAGTGCGAGTCGGACAGAGCCAAACTAGGCAAAAATTGTGTTTTTTGTATGGAGACCCCCCTTAAATAATTATTTTATTTTACTTTTATTATAAATTATGAAAATAAAAATATAATTAAAGATTTTTTGAAATTTTCAAGTATCTACCGGCTGCCATTATTGATTTTGAGCAAAAAAGGCCAAAAAATCACATTTACTGTATGGGAGCTCTCCGTAAATATTTATTTGTGAAGTGAAAAAACTTTAGGAAATTAATAGAAGGTGACTTTATGAAGTATGTCTGTCTGTCTGTTACCTCTTCAAGCCCAAATTGCTTGTACCGATTGTTCTTAAATTTGGTATGGAGATATAGTTTGAGTCCCGGGAATAGACATAGAATTCTTTTAATACGTCTATCCGTCTGTCCGTCCGTCTGTCCGTCTGTCCGTCCGTCCGTCCGTCTGTCTGTCTGTTAGACAGCTATAATAATAGCTTCTTTACTTCCGCACAATAAGCTGTACCCTATAGTTAATGGTTGGAAATACACTTGTGTTATACCGTATTATTCCAATGCCTCCTGATGGTAGCTGCTTTTTCCATTCGCTTGAATTTTCTTTGTTTTATTCGTCTGATACTCAACAAGGCTTGGGGGCTATTTCCCCACTTCCTGATTAGTTTCAGATAGGCTATCCACAACTTATCTGACAGATGAAGCATCTGTCAGTTAAGTTTCAGATAGGCTATCCACAATAATTGTGGATACTTCATCTATCAGACAAATTATTTATCTGATAGATGAAGTATCTGCCAGATAAGTTGCGGATAGCATATCCGATACTCGTCGGGAAGTGGTGAAATAACACCTTAAGGTAACACCAGAATTAAAATGTTCAATAACTTTATGAAATGACTGATGTAATGAAAACTGGCCAAGTTAGATCTAATACATCACATTATTCACAATCACATTATTTAAATAACATTAATTGTTATAGATATTCAATAAAGCAAAGAAATAGACTATATTATTTGTTCATAATGTTATTTGGTTCCTATACATACATATTTCGATTTTCCATGGAACTTGGCACTCATTTAGATCCCCATCCTTTTTACGGCTAAGTCCATAGACAAGAATAATGTTTGTATGGAACTTGGCTTTCAATTTTTACATATTTTATGTTTTTGGAGGGATACTTTTTTACTTATTTACCTCGTACAAAGCATTGTCCTCATACATTTCAGCGGGTCTTCTAAATAGAGAATTTTTCGCGAAGTTTAAATTTCAAATTATATTTTTGAAGTGAAAACTTCTTTAGCGGCATCGAGCACTTTTGTAGGATGGGTAAAAACTGTGAAACTCGCGTCAGATTTTCGTGTTGATCGAAAAACCATAGAAAAACCGTAAGACGGTTGGAGAGTAGTGTTTTGTGTTGAACTCGAACTCGAAAACTCGAAAATTCGAAAATTCGAAAACTGGAACTCGAAAAATAATAATAATAATTAAAAAAATCGATTTTTTTAAAATCTATTTTCATAAGAAATGGGTTAAAAATATAATTGATTGTAAGGGTTTCGATTAATTAAAAAAAAACGATTTTTTAATAATCGATTTTCATAAAAAATGGGTTAAAAAAATGCACAACGTTAATAATCAAGTTTTCACTTCTGCCGGCACTCCCGGAGTGCAACCCGTCTTTTTTTATTCAAAAGTTTTACGTTCATAACATGCCAGTATTAACACTTTTTTAAATTGTGTTCCAATTGACAGGTGATTTAAAATTGCACAAGATGGCCGCTCTGACATTGCCGCCTTGTATTTAAAATTGACATTCCGTAATTGGAGTTTAACTTTTAAGTTTGCATTAAGTTTTATGTGTGTAATTTTATGTGGATGTGAATAAAGGTCGACTTTTTATGAGTTTATGAGATCGTTATGACTAAATACGTCGCAAAAAACTTGTCTTGTTATCCGGTGTTTTTGCAGTTTTTAATCAACTCGTTAGAGTTGTTTTTCGAATGAGTGTATAACCTAAATCATAATCTTAGTCCTAACTCCTAAGTCAAGAAGAATTCATTATTTGGAGTATAAAAATGGCAAGTATGTGAATTGTGAATGTAAAAAGGACATAAGCTATGTCCAGATTATGCGCTTTCGTCTTCAATTTTCGTCATCTTCTTTCATTCAACTTTCGTTTTGGCGCATTCAATAATTGAACGGGTCAAAGAACGCAACGCCAACTGTCATTTTTAATAACAAAGCGAAAGTTTTGGACGGTCAGAGGGCATGCGTCGCGGGCATGCTTCAAGTTCGTTGTTGACTGTGCTATAACGCATGCCCTTGACGAACAGAAAAAGGCACAGTGTGGACAAAGCTATAGGATACTTTTTAACCGGAAAAAGGTTTCGCGCAAATCGCAATAAACGAACTTTGGCGGAGTTGCAGGCGTCATCTAGTTTCTTAAATCTAACTTCGCTATCATATCGAATATACCCAGATCTACCGTTAAAAGCTCATACGAAGATGATCTTAGCGTAATTACCCGAACAGGTTACAATTATTTCGCCTTAATGTGCTATTTAGTTGGTATTTTTATGGTTAATCATTGACGGGGAGACAGTAAGTGTATGTTGCGGGCCTAGGCTCATTTATCAGCTGTCAGACCTAGTACCAGACCTAGTGCCTTTTAATAAAACACACGTAGGACGCAAAAAATGAGATTGAGGACCCTTTACACTGGATGACCTCCAGAGCCACCAGCAACAACTTCTGCCAACTCCTTGCAAAAGAAAGTGATAATGATATAGCATGGCGTGTAGTGTATCTGTCCCTTAAATAGACTTCACTGTGAAAGTAGAAAACCGGCGTGAAACAGCACTTGCGCTGTGTTTCGCCGAGTGAGTGAGTTTACCGGAGGCCCAATCCCCTACACTATTCCCTTCCCTATCCTCCCCTATTCCCTTTCTTTCCCATCCCTACCCTCCCCTATTACCCTATTCCCTCTTAAAAGGCCGGCAACGCACCTGCAGCTCTTCTGATGCTGCGATTGTCCGTGGGCGACGGAAGTTGCTTTCCATCAGGAGACCCGTTTGCTCGTTTGCCCCTTTATTTCATAAAAAAGCAGCGCTGAAAAAGCAATATAATATGTATAAGGGACACATACACACCCTAAAGTAGACTTTGTTTTGCTACACCCTGTAGAGATACGACTATGGAAGTAGAAGCGCTAAAGACAGTACCTAAATGCGAATGCACGCTCAGCTAGAACACTATAAGGTCAGTCAGCAATCAAGTGATTACTGAGTGACGGGGCGGTGTGCGCACGCCTTTATCTAGCAACAGATCGCCTGAGGCAGCCTCATTACAGACAACTAACGATGTAATTGCGCCACCGCTAAACTATGGAATTGAATACTTAGCAACTTGTCCAGTTACTGATACAGCTATAGTCGTATAAGTATAACTAGATCCATTTTTATTTGTTACAGAATTCGTCGCTGCTAACCTGTGAAACTCAACAATTAGCACTTTATCTAATTGCTGATACTCGTCATCTAGGTGAGTTCTAGTGAAAGTTTTCTCAGTTTTTTCTCAGTTTAACAAGTTAAGCCGCGGCCAAAGTGTGGAATTAAGTTAAAAGCAACTTGTCCAAATTCTAATATAACGGATACACTTTGCAATTATTACGTCATGCCGAAAATTATACTACTACCCCCTTTCTAATAAAATATATTGTATACCTACAGCGAATAACTTACAAGGTCTGTCATTGGCATATTGAAAATGTGACATGACTGACAAATAGACCTTAAGATAGTTTTTTTTTATTCTATTTTATTTATAGGACCTTTATATCAATACCTACATGTCGGTCCTGTACCTTTAAATAGTTGTAGGTATGATATATCCATGTCTTCTAATAATATAATTAATGTGAAAATATGTCTGTCTGTTACCTCTTCACGCCCAAACCGCTGAACCGATTTTGCTGAAATTTGGTATGAAGATACTTTGAGTCCCGGGAAAGGACATAGGATATATAATTTAGAAAAGCATACGGTTCGACGAACATTTCAACGAATTTTGTCGCAACGGACAGTTGCTTAATAATTATTACGCTAAATTTATTAGTAAATATTTAGGGGGAATGGCTTCAAAACTCTACAGTTCAGCAGTCGACTTATTAAAGGTAGGTTGCGCAATCCAATCCAATAATTTATGCGCAATAAATAATTTGTATCTTGTAGTTATCTCGAGTATTGTTTATTAGCTTAAATAAAAGCCGACCCATCAATCATTCGATTCACATTATCATATTATATTGCAATATTAAATTAATTACATGTGACCTACAATCGTAATTTTATAAGCCCGATGCGCAGACAGATGCATAATTTAAAACAATTTACATAAACATATTATATGAGGTTATAAATACTACAATCTGCTGATGGATTGAACATAAATCGCAAGAAAAATCTGGCGACGCTAAATACGTAGGTCACACTATAAGTTTTGCGTAACTTGAAAAAACAACATGTTATAACCAAAATATTATGTTTATTGTTTTTAAAAATACTCTCCTTTACATTTTAAACATTTTTTCATTCGATCGAACCATTTTTTAAAACAGGAGGACCACAGATCTGAAGGTATGTTTTCTACGTGCTGACTGAACGCTATCACTGCTTCTTCGGAGTTGGTAAAAGTGAAACCTCTCATCAAATCTTTAATTTTGGGGAAAATACAGAAATCACAGGGTGCTAGGTCGGGGCTATGCGCAGGATGGGTGACGAGTTGTACTTTTTCGGAAGCTAAAAATGACTTTGTTTTGTTGGCCGTGTGTGAAGAAGCGTTGTCATGGTGTAGGAGTATGCGGCTTTTTGGTCGTCTTTCACGAACCTTTTCTAACACCCTGGGTAAACAAATGGTAGAATACCACTCAACATTAACACTCCTTTGATCTTCAAGTGGAATTGTACAGACGGGACCCGTAGCTGAGAAAAAAAAAATGCGATCATTTTTTTACCAACGTTTCTCGCCTGCCTCACTTTTGTTGGCCTGTTCTCATTTTCGAACACCCATTCACAAGACTGCAGTTTTTTTTCGGGTTCAAAACAATAAATTCACGTTTCGTCTCCTGTGACAATGTCATAAACAGCGTTAGAATGTCCGTGGTCGTACTTCAATAGTATCTGCGAGCACCATTCCACACGAGTCTGCTTCTGCTCCGCTGTCAGTTCGTGAGGGATCCAACGACAACAAAGTTTCCGAACTTTCAGTTCTTCATGTAAAATTTTCTGAATTTGGCTCATACCAATCCCCAATAGTCCTCGAATCGTCTCATAGGTAATCCGCGGGTTTTCTTCAAGTAGCCGCTTAACAGTCACATTATTTTCGTTGACGGCAGTTGAAGGCCGCCCTTCACGAAATTCGTCATGTAAAGAAACTCGACCTCTTTCAAAATCAGCATACCATCGCCTCACGGTGCTCAAGCAAGGTGCTTCTCTCCCAAAAGCATTTTGAAGACGAGTAGCACAGTCTTGCGGAGAGAGAGAACTTTTAAAATCATAAAAAATCATCGCTCTAAAATCTTTTCGACTTAATTTCATTTTCGTTGCGTACGTAGAACTTTGATGTGTGATAAAAAACAATTGACAAATGATTTCCCGCCAATTGTTTTTTTTTATTACTAAGAAGGTTACAACGTTTTAAAAAATATAACATTCTAAATTCAAATAGTTCCGATTTGCTAGAAGTGCAAAACTTTTAGTGTGGCCCATGTATTAAACTGAAAATCAGTTTATTTCGAAAGAAGCATGGACCGTTCAGGTACCTACTCTACAATTTTGGGTATTTTGTCCATCTCCAGTTTCCGACGGCTTAAGAATCTATAGTTGTTTCATAGCTATAGTTCTTACTTTGAGTAGTATAGTTCTTACTTTGAGGCAAAAGAAATATTAGGTCTTTTATATTTTAGTGTTTGTTAGATATTTTATACGAAAAGATATCATGCGGTAAATTAGAATTACGCAGTTTATTTTATTCGATAAATTCTATTTGCATATTAAATCCATCAAATCAATTTGTAAAGAATTTATAGATTGAAAAAATCCTATTCCTTATTGGCGTACAATATCAATTAATTAAACTCTTTTGACATGCCACTTTAAATGTATTCTTTACGTAGAATAACGAATGAAATCAATGACATATTAGTATGCCAGCTACATGGTAGGTAATTGAAATATGTAATTTCATTTAAGTGCAATAAAAACTTTTAATGTTACTACAAAATTAATAATCATAGACAGAAATCACGACACAAAAACAATCTTGATTTTTTTCTTAATTTCAGCATTCTATTACCAAAAGCGGCCAATTCGGAAAGTGTCCGGTTAAGTTTGCAAGCAACAATAACAACGCTATTAGCTCGCAGCGAACTGTCATTGCAACAATGGCCGACTTACAAATCGACTAGTTCACATTTATCCACGTTTATCGCTAACCAGTATTTGTCATCGATACTTATTATATTAATTATAATGATACTAAATGCAGATATTATATCAATAAACTCTTATGAAATTTGTAGGCAGGCATGAAAATACTCACAAACACTTTTGATAAACAAATTAATACTTAATTGAGAGATAGAGATATTGTGCATTGTGTGTGTATTGTGGTGAGATATCGCACCCAAAATTTAATAATGAAACAGTGTTGTTAGCCTCAATTTTGCAATTAAAAATTGTGATAAAATTTTAACTAACCTTTTCCAATTGACTCTTCTTTTAGCAACTCTTATGATTCGTTATTGAAAAAAAAATACATTTCTCAAAATTCATAAAATCTCTCTCTATTTGTCCAAATTCATCTTTCTCTATCTCTCTTCTAGTACCAAAAAGGTACCTTTCTACCAACTTCTAATGACCCGATGCCCATCACGTGATAAACAAAACTCACGCACAACGTAATTTAGTTTTTCTCGACGCTAATAAAAACATCAATCTCGGAGGCGATTAGAACGCATCTCGAAAACCAATACCTTATTATCCATTTTACAATCCGGTTTGAGCGACTCGGCCTCACAATAAATCGGTAAATTATTAACTCTTGTTATAAAAACCTTTTTGTGTTAATTGTTATGTTTTGTCAGTATACATTATATATAATAGTGTCCCCGGCTTGTCACCTTGGTGCACTCCTGAGGTAGCTTTGCATTTTTATTTTGAAAAACCTTACTAAAAATTGTTTAAATTAAAACACCACTTATAATTATTTGCGAACTTGATAATACAAATTTGATTTTACCACGGAATATCAGAGCAATTGATCATTATAATTTTTTTCGTCCAGTTAGACGAAAAGCAATTATTTAAATGGAGTGCATTGATTTATTTTATAAATTTTCAAATAATCGTCGTCCATGATAAACATTAATAAATATTGTCATTACAACAGTTCCTAGCAATACAACTGAACAACAGAAATTTTGCCATGGTTTTCGGAGGTCATTCGATTTTTTTCAAAAATAAAACAAAATATCACAAAAAAAAGTAATTATTGTTCTTGAAAGTTTTAAGCTCCTCCTAATTCCACAGTCAATCACATCAAAACAGTCCTAAAATTCGAATGTTAATAGTTTTTTTATGTGTTCGAACTTCGAAGTCAGGTTTTTATAAGCCTAATAAATCCTAATAGTTCCGCGGTTGTAAAATAACACTTATTATATTAGAGGTAATGAGCGGCGGCCATTTTTGATGTTCGCAACCCGACCGACGACGAGCGGAGACCGCGTCTTGTTAATAGCATTATAAATGTTTAATCCCATTCGTAATGCGTCGAATTATACTTTATTGAGAGGACTTGAATTAAGATTGTATGACAACGAAGAAAAAAAGTATTTCCAAGAAGTTTGAAATTTTGCAAAAGCTTTTGAATTCTAACGTGTCTATATGAAAACTACATAAAATTGAAGGTATGTGAGTAGGCGGATAAAATAGAAAGCGTTTTATATTACGATCTAAAGTACGATGTATGTTAAGTTATTGGAAAGGCGTAAAACGAAATTGAAAGTGTTTTATATCAGATATAGAAGAATAATATCATAAACAAAAGAAGAATAATAACCGTAAAAATATACATGAACTTCTTTGGAACTTCTAAAATCTTAATTGATGGTATAGATTAGCTTTATTATAGAATAGATAGACAATGTGGAGTTAATTTTACTAGTTTTTAAGTTTGAAACTTATAGGCTGTTGTCACCAGTCCCAAAATAATACAAAAAATCAAATTTCAAATTTCGAAACGGTGACTTTATATCAGTTATCACTCACATAGAAACTCCATTGCTTTTGCTTTGAGCGATACATTGAATAAGTTCATTCAAATATCCCCGTCATGGACTGTGATCAGGAGTTCCTTGTGCCTTGGGGATAAGGTTCAAGTGTCAATGGGAGCGGGAGCCGCCGAGTCTCGGGGTTTAATCGGACTTTAATAGCGGCGGCGTTTCTCAAAGACCAGTGTTTTAGGGTATTACAGACCATAGTAAAATTGACAGGGTATGCTTACCTTGTATCGTGTCAAAAGTGAGAGCTGTGGCTCTACATTTATTATCTGGAGTCGTTGTAGTATTTTTTTTTAAATTTTAACCTTGTTAGGCTTTTATCACGTGATACTAGTTTTCCTATATCGTATCTTTTATGTTTTTTTAAGTAATAGAAACAATAAAGTTTTCTGCTAAGATTGAGTTTTAAGAATCCACGAAACGAATAAAAGTTTTACAAAACACTTTTTGTTCACATGGCACCCTGTTAACCTACAATTTAGCATTACCCCTCCATAACATTCGAAAATCAAAATTCAATTTCGGAACATCGTTCCGAATAGTTTTTAATTTCCTCTCTGACACCCGCGGCTCATAACTAGGCAGTACGTGACCGCGGCGCCTTTGATACGAGCTTTTTGCTTTTACCATTTACAGGTTTTTTATTTAATTCATTTTTGTTACTGGCAACAATATTACGAGGCGGCTACCGGGCTAAAGGGACCTTTGTAATTTGGTTTTATTTATGCAAAATAAGAATCCTCATGATTTATAAGACGAGTTTAATAATAGCGGTTTTTAAATTAAATTCTCTGAATGCCTGTCTTATTAGCGCTTTTGAAATTAATAATGATGTCCTGACAGAGAAGTATGAACGTAATTATTCTTAGTGAAATAATAATTGTGTGGACAGTGGTGTTATTAATTTGACTTTTGGGTGTTATTCACGGAAAAAATCGATTTTGATGTTGTTCATATTATTTAAAAATCATTAGGTACTTCAAGTCCAGTTTTCCCTATAACGAATCACGTGTTATTTTACCCCTGACCTGAGTTTCTATAACGTGTCTAACTATAGTATAATACATCTCAGACATAATATTATAACTTTGAACAAATTAAGGGACCATTGAAATATTTAACACCTTTTTAAGCTCGTTTAAGTCATCCGTCATTTACCGTCGGCAAAATGCAATATGAATAATTCCAGAAGTATGTCGAACCAAACTTTTAATTTCTTCGACTCTAGTTGAAGTCATGAGTTGATTAAGTGGGTAGCAGTTTGAAAACTGTAGTTTTTTGCGTAAATAGAGGCTTTTGGGTCGGAAAAATGATTTCAAAATCAAAAATGTGGCTTCCATGTATTTCTTCATACTCCTCCTATTTTCTTCTGATTAATTTCGTGTCGGGTGACGGGTCCCAAGACAGCTTTGCCATGTCCCTCGGGCTCCCTGAGATCATATTATATCAAAGGGTTTTCTTGGTTAGATACCGCTGTCGATCCTGGCGACACAGGAGATACAGTGGTGGTAATATGTGGTGGGCCAAAGCCCGTTCCATGTATAGTTAGATAATGTATTGGTTAGAATCTAGCTTATATATATTGTTAATAATTGTATTACTTTCTTTTGTATTGTGGGAGAAGTTAATAAAGATTTTTGATTTGATTTGACTATTATCTAGGTATACATGGAAGCCACATTTTTTTATTTTTGAAGTGAAAACTTCTTTAGCGGCGTTGAGCACTTTTGTGGGATGGATAAAAACTGCGAAACTCGCGTCAGATTCTCGTGCTGATCGAAAAACCTTGGAAAAACCGTAAGACGGAGAGTTGGAGAGTAGTGTTTTGTATCGAACTCGAACTCGAACTCGAATTGATTGTAGGGGTTTCGATTAATTAAAAAAAAAAAACTATTTTTTTAAAATCGATTTCCATAAAAATTGGGTTAAAAATTTAATCGATTGTAAGGGTTTCGATTAGGGAATGCAATCCCGCAAGAGAATTTCAATCCCGGTATTTGCGGGATTGAACCATCACAATCCCGCTGGATCCCGGTATTTGCGGGATCCCGTTGGGTGGATTGAAACTTTTAAAATAAATCGTTATAATGACTTTACTTGATAGACCCCGTTTTATTCTTAGAATCTCAAATAAAACAAACTTTGTCGGACACTTTTTTCAAGGGTTTATTTATTAACACCTCCATACTTCAGACTTTATAAAAAAATGAAAGAAAAACTAATCATTTTTTTGGAAATGGCTTCGTAAATTTAATAATATGTAGAACTTAAGAAAAACTGAAAAAATCACTTATTTTACGTCCATCTTTTATCGATTTTTTTTTCGAAATATAAAATATCCGAAACGGTTCCTGATATTCGACACAAGGTAGCTAGCAGCTGGATATGCTCGCTCAGCATCCACGCTGGTTAGTTCAATTGTCATTTAAAGTGTGAATTGAAGCTAAATTGTTTAGCGGGCGGCATGTAGCCAGTTCACGCACCCCGCGCGCAAAGTTACCCATATGAATCACATTTCTTTGTAATCCCGCCAGTCCCGCGGGATCCCGCAAAATTTTCGACCGGGATTAATCCCGCATAATGCATGCGGGATCCCGGTATTTCGGGATCCCGGTATCCCGGTATTGCATTCACTAGTTTCGATTAATTTAAAAAATCAATTTTTTAATAATCGATTTTTATAAAAAATGGGTTAAAAAAATGCACAACGTTAATGATCAAGTTTTCACTTCTACCGGCACTCCCGGAGTGCAACCCGTCTTTTTAAAATAATTTTTCCGGCCTCCATTTATGAAAAAAAAAAGAATCTAGCTGCTAGATGATGAAGTAGATATTTTGTTGAAATTGGGGAAAAATGAGTAAATACTCCTCTCTCTCTCTTATGTTGTAAAATATTAGTTACCCCACTTCATCCACTCACTTCTTCAGTTATGATAGAGAATCGCACAGATGTATAGCCTAAAGGCGATTGGTTATTCCGACAAAAAATCCCACATTGTCTGATAGTGATTCCAAATGGCGCGGGCGGTCTGACCAAAGGTCTGCATAAAATTAGGCGGTCCTACGCGAATTAGTCGGTTATTATTTTTATTGGCAGGGTGTTGCCAGGTACCTATTTGTGGGAACTAGAATTATGACCTAACTATTAGTAAGACGAATTCATATGTCTGTTTGTCAAATGTTTTTTAACGTATAAGACAAAGACAGCAACATACATTGGTAAAGCAGCTAGGGTTCTCAAGTCTTGTCGTTGATTAAAATCAACTACTTGTTGATTCTTATCCTTTTAGCTTAGAGCCTGTATGTCACAGCTCTACCAATAGTCCAAAAATGAAATACTCATTTTTAAATCGGTTATTCCCTACATGCTAATTTGGGAAGATATTATCTACTTGTTCTTAATTTTGTAGTCTATAGACAAGAGTCACAAAATTTCATAGAAATTGATATTCAATTTAAAGATCTCTAGGCGCTAGCGTTTTAATTAATATTAGTCTGAGCTAACTAATGGCTTTGACCCCTCTTAAGGTGGAAGTTAATATCAGGCAAGTGTATTTTTAGTGTCAGATTATATAACAAACTTTGCACTTTACATAGAGTCATAAGTATTATCTGTTTCTTCCTGTAAAGTTTTTTGTAGATATTATTAGATAAATTACGAGTATTTTAATTAATATCTAAATTCCTTTAGGTTTGCGTACAAAATCGAGGAAATTATGGACCAGTCACAATATTTTGACTGTGAACTAGGATGTCTCAAAGATTGTTGAATAAAACTCATGTGCCCAAAACTAATTTATTTTTTGTAAGTTCTATTACTAACATAGTTTTTAGGTTTTATTGTTTAATAACAAAATGTGGCCTGCAATAAACGTATTTTTTTTAAACAACGACTCTTTTTGTTTTTGTGGCTACTGCTGTTCGTAAATCGTACTTTTTCACACAATATTCTTTCCACACTTTAAACCCGCCATAGTATCCGCTACGAAATTCCAAAAATTAACATAAATTAGCCGTGTAAACATTTTAAGTCGGGCAAAAACGTAATTAATTCTAGAAATGTTGAATTCATTCACACCAATAAAAAAGGCAGTGAAAGACGAGATAGCATCGGTGTGGGAGCGAGACGTGCGTGCGAGCGGGACGGGGAGAGGCGGCAGACGCCAAAGGCTGCGGCGTGTGCTAATTGGAGAGCGCTCGAAGATCAAAGGCGCCGACTCTACAACGTTTATATTAGGCAGGTACACTCCTGCGCATTGATTAATTTCGTTCGGTAATTAGTGACCTTTTGTTAGGGAGGTTGTCTAAAGCGAGATACCCCACTAGTAGAATTGATCGAAACGTGATTTTGTATCTTTTCTACGCGATTTTACGTGAAAGGCTATTCTTGGACCCACAAGTAGAATATGGATTAAAATAGTCGTAGATTTTCTACACGATTAATACTTCGATCGTGTGAATCGCAGACACAATAAATTTTCAATTGTTATGCGGCAACCGGGTTTCGCTTGGGGATTAATTGGGTTAAACGTAAAAATTGAGGTAATTCTTGGAATTTTTTTTCAATGTAGAGCATTTTTAGCTCTTTCGTTGAATTTTGTCGGGATTTTGTTGATGGACCTGTGTATGTTGCAAGTGCAACTATTCGTTTACAAATAAAATAGCTCTATGTAGAGCTAGTCACATTAGCAATATGCCACAATTATTTCCAACGACTGTGCCCGTCGGCTCGCAATATTATGGTTTGTATTTTTAAAAACTAGAATAAAACTTTGTAAAACGTTTTTATAATGAACAGTAATAAACCAAATAACCAACATAATATAATTAAACATTTAAATTTTAGTTTTGATGATGTAAATTAAAAAATAACACATTTTTATTTTTTTTATGCAAAATCACTATCATTCAAGTCTAAACAAAATCACAATTATTTAAAGTTTAAAGAAAAAAAAAACATTAAAAATAAAATTATAATCTCTACATGTGACAAAGCGTCAAGCGTGAAGTGTAGAGTGAGGCCGTTTCCTACGGATTCGCTCCGGGCTCTTTCATCCCTGGATATCTCGGAGATTTACCTAATTGGATTACAAACTGACGTTTATGGTAAAGTTTTAAACGTCATAAGCTTTGTCCACACTGTGCCTTTTCTTGTTCATCAAGGGCATGCGTTATAGCGCAGTCAACAGAGAACGTGAGCCATGCCCGCGGGCCGCGACGTATGCCCTCTGACCGTATCCAAAACTTTCGCTTTGTTCTTTAATGACAATGTTGGCGTTGCGTTTGTTGACGCATTCAATTATTGAATGCGTCAAAACGAAAATGAATGAAAGAAGATGACGAAAATTGAAGATGAAAGTGCATAATGTGGGCATAGCTATAGTGGTAGAGTCAAGAATAAAAGCCGCATCCATACTAATATTATAAATACGAAAGTCTGTCTGTCTGTAACCTCTTTAAAATCGATGGATTTTGCTGAAATAAGGTATGGAGATACTTTGAGTCCCAAGAAAGGATATAGGATACTTTTTATCCCCAAAAAAGTTACGGTTACTGCTCACTTGAGCGGTAACCGTAACTTTTGGTGTGGGAACCGTACATTTTTCGGGAGGATGTCGGTTAAATTATAATTTATAATACTATGAAATTTCGAAACAATGTTGAGATATTGTTTTGTAAATATATAGTAAGAAAATGAGTAAGAAATGATTCTTATTTTTTAGCTATTAAATATAATAATTTTAATAAGCTTTAACATAAGCCAAAAAGATAACTACATAATTAAAATTTTATTGTCAAGAGTACCTACTAAACCTTATAATATTCATCTCGATCGGCCTAAGCGGTTCAAATTCATAATAAGTGGTTGCGGCAGTGAGATGGGAACTGATAACGTCGGCCCGCGGCCTGGCAAATGGCTCAATCTATGCCATGGCTAATTGCTAAAAACAAAAGTAAGTTATTTTTTTACTCGCAGTTGACAGGACCTTTAAGCTAACGACAAAAGACAACTTCTCTGTTTGGCTGTCGACTCGGATGTCATGGGTTCGATTAAAAAAAACTAAAAAAAATTGCTTAGGCCAATGCTGATCAGCTGATTGTATGATAGATCATGAATCATGATCCTTACGTCGCATTGGATTGGCGTATAAAATGTTGGTCCTGCCGCCTGCGTCTCAGCTTTCAGTCTTCCCATTGGTATTTGGCATATGACAAAAAAAAGATTTCTAGTGTTTGCACACACTTGGGCAATATAGAATAACTCCGGTCGCTACCATAACCAAATAATTGTAAAGGTATATTTTTGTATGTCACACTGGTTAAAGATAGGCCACAATATAATTGAAACTCTTCATAATTTCCACACAAAATCTCAAACTTTTTCTTGCTCTATCTCTCCACATTATATCACAGCTATGATATAAAGTTAATACAGAATTTATGCGAAAGCTCCAACCGGTTTAACATATGGACACCGCCGGTGGTCGGTGGAACTAATTTCAACCATTAATACTAACGTGTAATAACTATGGTCCCGGGTCCGTCCAATTACCTCGGACAGTGAACTTTAAGTCGTCGGCATAAGGTCCATTTAGTAATGGTTAAGATTGTTCAAATGTTTTTTTAATTGACACGAATTTAAGGCAAAGGAATCGAGATTCCAAATTAGGTATTTAATGTTACTTTTTTCTGTATTTTAGAAGGATTTCGGTTACAAACAACAAATCAAGTTAAACGAACTCAACAACAACATAATAATAACAACTACCTACTTCTTTTGACCCATGGATCTAACATATCTTTTAGTTCCAATTCATCCAAGGTTTTCCCGTAAATTTATCTGAAATTAAAAGTATTCCATGTCCTAATGACAAACATCACAGTCGGTTAAGCAATTATAGTTAATAATATGATACAGCTCTTCATTTAAGTAATTTGAAATGGTTATTCAGAACTTCACTAAAACTGGCTCGAACTGGTGACTTATTTTCGCATCTCAATCACGCTCGCTATTACTGGCAACACTCTCAGTGTTACTAGGCTACCGGGCCGGTTAATTAAGGCGTGTTTATTTATTGCTGGTAACCCCGATCGTTACGGGAGACCCGTCCCGCGGTCCTTCATAATGAAATGAAATATTATTCTAATTATTATATCGCTGGCTGGTTTCCAGAGTGGCTACTGTAGAAAAACTATTATAGCTGTCTATAATAATAATAATAATATCTATGGACGCTTCACACCACGTCAATCTGGCCCCGTGCTAAGTATCTGAAGGACTTGTGTTACGGGTACCAGGCAACGGAAATATATTTAATACTTTTATACTATACATATATTTAAGATTTTTATTTAGTTCATACACATATTTAATACACACCCATGACCCAGGAACATTGAAAAACTTTTTGTTCCGTTGGCGGGATTCGAACCCGCGACCCCCGGCTTGAGCTGCCACATTACCCATTGAGCCATGATTGAGGTTGTCTATCTTAGCGTGTTTCTAATAGGAGTGGCGCGTTTTTCTATCTGTAAATCTGTCATAAATTCTTTAGATTTTAGATCTTCGTTGGGGACTGGGAGTAGGTTCTGAAATATAACCCAGTATACTGACCAGTGTTCATGACGTCTAGAATTGACGCCAAACTGATGATTTCTTAGCGCCAGTGCATTGACATTGTTCGGATGACACTCTAATCTATACGAGTATAAATAATACATGAAAACGTACGTTTGTCTCGCTGACACACCAATACAATATATGATTCGTGACGTCACGAGCATAACTCATTATACTGGTTAAAATTTCGGAACTCCAAGTAACTGCCAAGTATGCAATTCTTTAATTAAATTTAGAAATTTCTAGAAAGGTAAAGTGTTTAGGCAAGTTTTTAATCACTAGATTTGTAGGATTACTTCCTAGTTGCAGATCTGCGGTTGACTAACGCAACGACAATTTCTACGCCACAAGCTTCTATTGCGTTAGGCTACATTTCGAAATGCTTAATTCAGTAATTAGACTGCGGGGCTTTTACCCCTTAAATTTCTAAGTTTTTTTCAACTGGCTATTGGTTCACCACATATTTCCGCTGCAACTACTGTGTCGCCAGGATCAACAGTGGTAGCCAACCACGAAAACCCTTTGATAATTGATTATAATATGATCTCAGGGAACCCGAGAGACATGCTAAATCTATCTTGAGACCCGCAACGAACTTGAGAAGAAGAAAGGTAGGTGGAGAAGGAGATACTCAAAGTAGCGTAGTTTAATGAATGTATGTGCGTAATTACAGCCGTTTACTATCTTAGCCCCTTTTTCATCACTTCCTGATAAGTGCCGGATAGGCTATCCACAACTTTTTCGACAGATGTAGTAAGGAGTATCTGTGTTGTGGATAGTCTATCCGGCTCTTTATCAGGAATTGGTGTAACAGGCCCTAAATCTTAACTTACTATACATTTTCACAACTTTTTTGACAGATTCTCCATACTTTATCTGTCAAGTTAAGTGGTGGATAGCCTATTCGGAACTTATCAGGAAGTGGTGAAACAGGCCCTCAAACTTGCTTTTAGAAATTAAAATTGACTTGAAAAAAATGCCATAAAACATAAGCTGCACCAAGCTGAACAAGCTTAATTATCAGGTAGAAAGAAATCGTTAACAGCTGATATCACTGGTATTAATGGCTAGTATTAATCACCAATGAGTGATTAAAGTTTTATCGAAAACGTTACAGCCCGTAAACACAATACAAATCGTTCTCGCCTGATAAGTAAATCCATTGGACACGACTGATAACAAATACTTGATTAAATTATGTTTACAGAATCCTGATTGGCTTAGCGTGATGTGACGGACGTCCATAAATGAGTATTATTGATCAATTATTACAGTGATAAAATTATAAGTGTCAATAATATTATGTTTGCTATTTAATATAGTCTCTCTGCTTCAAGGAGATTAGCTTGTTTTAACACAATAATAAATATTTATTTTATCATATTTGATGAAATGTGCGTTTATTATTATTATTAACTTGAGTTAACACCTTCATCGTTGGTATCGCAGACACAATAGATTTTCAATTATTATACGGCAGCCGGCTGCCGCGCCCCTTGGGGATTGATTGGTTAATCAACATGTAAGGGCCTGTTTCACTACATCCTGATAAGTGAGGAATAGGCTATCCACCAATTTACTTGACAGATCAAGTATGGACCAGTATGGGTCAATAAACTTGTTAATAGCCTATTCGGTACTTTATCAGGAAGTAGTGAAACAGGCCTGTCTTAGACCTAGATAATAAGTAATTAGGCCTTTTTAGCTTTGAACTTTGAGTCTTTGACAAACTCTGAACGCGGGAAAGAGAAAAAACGACCAACTGGTCTACATTGTTTTGCGAATTTGTTCGTCTTATTGAGACAAGTAGGTTACATACAAAACATTTAAAAACGATTGTCTCATATAAATTGATTCTTTCATTAAAAGAAAGTCCGCCATCTGGTGTACGCGTTAAAGTAAAACGAAACTTATTACAACTCATTAAAACATTAATTCGCACGCACATCGTCCTATATTGTTCTCGTTTCGTGATGAAGATGAAAAGGATATGGAAATTTTTATTCCAAAATCGATACAATAGAGCTAATTTCGAATAATTTCCGAAAATATTTCTTTCCATTCAAACGCATTTTGAAATTCGCACGATACATATAGCTTAACTTATAATTAAGTATTGAAATACGCTGTCTGACGGCATTATTATAACTTATTAAAAGTTTTTAATTGTTGGCGCTTTACACATGTTACTGATATTGAAAATTGTATTTTAAGTGATCTCTTAATTATGTTTGTGGTAGAGACTTTTGGTAAGATAATTTGACATTATAATATCAACTATACTTATTAACTTATCTTTCTTATAATTTAAACGAGAAAACATTGTAGCAATATGACTTTATAGTCAGGAATTAAGATACTGGCTAATAAATAAGTTGTTTTGCTTTGAGTTATCTCCAATGATATTATATAAAAAACTCAAAGCAGATAATATGTTACTACCGCGCGCGTTGTGAAAACTCAAAACGACCCAATTGGGTCGTCTTTTATTTAGTCGGTCTCTTTTATGTAAATGGCATTTATCTTTTGTTTCACTTATCTGTCAAAGTCCAATTTTGAATTTGAAAATTGTTCGGAAGCGATTTAAGCCGGAAAATAGTATATGAACGCAACAGATCTGTATAAGTAGAAGAGGTATCATTGGTTATCTCAAAAACATTTCGACTATATTAACTATATAATGAAATTAGTACAGACCTACAATGATATATATAATATTATGTATTCTACTTTTATTAGCAGATTTTAGTTTTAAGTTACTTAATATGCAAGTTATTTTTAAATATTTAAATTAGGGATACATAGATACAATGCTCAACGCCCAAACCAACCCCTACTACAAAAACTCACATGGAACTCACATAATTGCTAGAATCGATATAATCGAACTCGATTATTGATCAATTAACTTATCTACATCTCGAAAACGGAAAGGTGTGAAACTTAATGGGTGGGTTTTTTACTATCGATTATATTAAAGTTGATTTTGGCCAATGGGTCGATTGGTTTTGAAATTTGGGTTTTAGGTTATGTATTTTATATTATGTGTCTACAGATGTGTTTTACAGGTAGCATTATTTAATTTAGATTAGTTTTGTCCAGTTTTGCCCAGCTGAGTATTTCTGCCGCGCACTGTAAAACTGTGGGACGAACTGTCACCAGCAGTATTTCCGGACCTATACGACCTGCAAATTCCCTCTTAAAAGGCCGGCAACGCACCTTCAGCTCTTCTGATGTTGCGAGTGTCCATGGGCGACGGTAGTTGCTCCATCAGGTGACCCGTTTGCTCATTTGCCCCCTTATTTAATAAAAAAAAAGTAGGTACAAATTTTCTTTGACATGCTCTAGAGCCTAGAGCCTAAGCGGCTTATTACTGTGCTTGTGGTATTTTAATTTGGGATTAGGTATTTCTTTGTGTTGAAGCTTTATTTTTTTTCAAGTTTTAAGTCAACCGGCAAAAGTGTGGGTATTTATAATTCTCTACTATCATTTTGCCAAGGAAGTCTTATCACCAACCTTCTTGACTAAGGGCCTGTTTCACCACTTTCTGATAAAGTGCCGACTGCCGAATAGGCTATTCACAACTTTTTTGACAGATTCTGCATATTTCATCTGTCAAGTTAATTGGTGGATAGCCTATTCGTCACTTATCAGGAAGTGGCGAAACTGGCTCTAAATCGAGGAGTTGAAGACACCGACAAATTGCTTTTAAGTAGGTAGGTACTACCAAAGAAGTTGATTCATAAGCAGATAGATGGTAGACCTACGTAGTTTGGTTGAGTAATGTCAATCCCAGCTGACAGACACCGACTTACATAGAATGATAGAAAATTCGACCAAATGACATGGGTCCGTTAACTGCCTAATGCCTTTATGAATCAATTTCTTCGATGATATAACAACAATAAAAATCGGCCAAGTGCGAGTCGGACTCGCGCACGAAGGGTTCCGTACCGATACATGTGATGCGGCTAAAAATTGTGTTTTTTGTATGGAAGCCCCCCTTAAATTTTTATTTTATTTTAATATTATTATTAAATAATAAAATACACATATAACTAAAGAATGTGTGAAAAATTGAAGTGTCTACCTCTTGCCATTATTGATATAGAGTGAAAAAGGCCGAAAAAATCACGTTTGTTGTATGGGAGCCCCCCTTAAATATTATTTTTATTTTGTTTTCAATATTTGTTGTTATAGCGGCAACAGATATACAAAATCTGCGAAAATTTCAGAAGTCTAGCTATAGTGGTTCTTGAGATACAGCCTGGAGACAGACAGACGGACGGACAGACGGACAGACAAACGGACATACAACGAAGTCTTAGTAATAGGGTCCCGTTTTTACCCTTTGGGTTCGGAACCCTAAAAATTAGCAGCATACCATACATTCTAAAGGGCAATCTCTATATAATTACGATTAGAGACAATAAATATTTATATAGAGCTGTGAATAATGCATGAGGTGTATTTCGTGAAATAACAGGTCTGCGCGGCGGCGGCGCGCCCTGTTATTCCGGGGTGTCCAAATTCGGGGTCATTAAATAATGAAGCCGGCCCACCGGCTTGATGATACGTGCGACCGGTGTGGGTGCGCTCTTTTGTTCCGCAGAAAACATTCTAAGGGCTCCACACAAAACTGCAAACTCACATCGTAATGTCATTTTTAGTATGAAGTTTGTATAATTGAATTGACAGACTTTAATTGCGTGAGATGTCTTGCAAATCTGTCAAATCCATACACATTTAGAAATGCAACTACCTACGCGTCGCGTTGCGCTCTGAATTGACCCTAAAGGCACAGAATACAATATATTAGTAACAACTAACAACAGGTAAATAATGTTTTGTCATGGTGGAATTTTGTTCAGTAATTTTCTTTATGCAACTATCGAAAGACATGTTTTTAGTTGTCATTTAAATACAGTTACTATTGAACGTTGTTCGTGGCTTTTTAAGCTTGTCTATGGAAATGTTAGCACCCTCACCATTTTATTGAGTGTCCGCCCTATCCCTGAAACTTTTAGCGGATTTTTGTATCCTCTACTTATATATTATATTAGTAGAAAGAGTAAAAATATTACCTAACACCACTGTTTAGAATACTATATTAAGTGTTAATAATTTACAAAAAAAAATACACATAACGTGGGAACCTTATTAGTTATTGCACAGAAATATTATAAATATTCACTTGAAAATTAACGACTAGCTAAAGATAAATAAACAATAAACAGTTAAATGTTACTTATTAGGTAAAGTAATTAATGTAAATATCTTTGGCATTATTTAACTACATACTTAGAACAGCTGAGTGAAGGCACTGTACCTACTACATATTTTATAATGAAATTAAAGTCTGAAAGATGTTTTAGAATTATTATTTGTTACTGATAATAATAGTTTTTAAGTTCTAAAATATTTTTTTAGATTAAAAAGTAGTACAGTAGAAAGTCATATTTTTGTACGGCTTTAAAAAGAGCGCATCGTTGTAACTCGAATGTGCTGTAAGAAGCAGATGAACAAGAGATAGGGCACAGTAAGGTGTAAGTTGTAACTTCCAACATTATTAAATAAATATGTCACTGCCTGTCTCTTTTTAATAACACCGTGCGAGGGAGATAGACAAAATGCACTTTTAATAAAGGGTTATTGAGATTTTAATAATGATGATTTAATAACACTGTATCTGGTTACAAATGATCTTGGTGTAATAGAAAGTAATATTGCAAGGGTGTTTTTAAAGTGTCTAAGATAAAAAATATCCACAGTCGAACATAGAACCTTCTCCTTTTTGGAAGTCGGTTAAAAACTAATGTTTTATTCGGACTTATCGAGTCTAGGTCTAATGTGAAATGGTATCCTATGGAAATTTCATGTTATACATTTGTTTTAAAAAAATGTTTTTAACTAGTTTCAGTGCGATAAATAGAAACGATATTGTATTATATTGCAATTTAAAGATGTTAATATGCGTAAAGAGTATTTTACAGCAATGCAGGTAGGTACCAAACTTTTCCGCATTTTGTGTTAATAGAATCTCTAATGGACCATAGAGTATAGAGATAATTGAATTTGGAACATTTACAAAGCACCCTATCAATATATCTAATTTGATACCATTCACAATCAATTAGTCAGCGATTTTCAAAAGCTCACATTCTCATAATGGCGGGTGCGGCTTTTTGCCGCCTTTTTTTTTTTTTTTTAATGGGGTAATATAAACGTGCCAAGGCTGACACCTTTCGGACCCCACAGCGGGGCAATTTGTGGGCAATATAATAACGCCGAACGGTGGGCACAAATATTATAAATTAGTGTTGCCAACGAAACAAATAAATTTAGCCTAATAATGCCAGATGGGATTGTAATTAAAATAGTGGTTGATTAGTAGGTGTTATGGGATTTTTTAGTTTGCCTATCACATTTATATCTAACTAGCTATTGCGAACAGATTTGCCTACGTGAAAATCTCAAAAAAAATCCCTTGAAAGAGGAATCTTTTTTATATTAAATAAGGGGGCAAACGAGCAAACGGGTCACCTAATGGTAAGCAACTACCATCGCCCATGGACACTCGCAACATCAGAAGAGCTGCAGGCGCGTTGCCGGCCTTTTAATAAGGAATACGCTCTCTTCAGAGCCCGGGTTACCCTCGAAATTCTCATACATACGTAATACCAAAATCATTTTCTCATACGAAAATATTTAATATGTTTGAGTTATTTTTCAGCTTAAAATAGTAATTACCTAGGTTCCTGAACAAAAATTAACTTCAAAATATTAATACTTCAGTCGGAATTTCCAGGAATTGCTATTGTATTCTATTGTTGTCGCGATCACCGGTGCTCGCGCGGGGCCTGAAGGATTAAACACTAAAAAAAATAATATTTTTTTTTACTAAATTTACTACTAAATATTTAAACACTAAAAAATAGAGTAAAAGTAAAAAATATATTTTAGTATTTAAACATTTTGTAGTAAATTTACTATTTATTTAAAAATTTTTTAGTGTTTTACTCTATTTTTTAGTGTTTAAATATTTTGAAGTTAATTTTTGTTCAGGAACCTAGGTAATTACTATTTTAAGCTGAAAAATAACTCAAACATGTTAAATATTTTCGTATGACAAAATGATTTTGGTATTACGTATGTATGAGAATTTCGAGGGTAGCCCGGCCCCTTAAAGGTTTACAGGTCGTATAGGTCCGGAAATACTGCTGGTGACAGTTCGTTCCAGAGTTTTACAGTGCAGGCAGAAAGTTACGCGAAAAACGCACGGTGGAAGACTGCCACTCATCAAGGTGATGAGGATGGTATGTTTTTCGCGTGGGACGATGGCGAAAAGTTGCAGGTGGTATGATTCCGAACAATTCCTCAGAGCACTCCCCGTGATACAACCGATAGAGGAAAATCGTTTTGTACCTAATGGGATGTTTAATAATGTGAAGAATTGAAGATTATGTTAACACTAGATATCTCTTTGGCCTGATGACTATTCAATGAATTAGTTTTGGATATGAAGTTTCAGTAAATCAAAGAATACCTGCCTTTTACGCTTCATACAAGTTTGGGCTCATAATATGTAAACAGTAAAGACTTAATAAAACGATTTATTTAAATGTTTTAAGACAGACAGACACACTTACGCATTAGTATGGATATGGAAGTATAGATAGTCTACTGTATACCCATTACAGCTCGATATGGCTTTAAATGAACGTGGCAAAAAGGGAACTAACTCTGCCTTCATACAAAAACGTAATTTTTGACAGTTTTTGACAGTTCTCCTTTACGAATAGCGCCACCGCCCACGTTCATCCATACTAATATTATGAATGCAAAAGTGTGTCTGTCTGTCTGTCTGTCTGTCTGTTACCTCTTCACGCCCAAACCGCTGAAGCGATTTGATGGGTATGGGGATACTTTGAGACCCGAGAAAGGATATAGAATACTTTTTATCCCGGAAAAATGTACGGTTCCACCGCGATAAACGAATTTTGGCGCAACGGAGTTGCGGGCGTCATCTAGTATATAATAATTTATAGCATTGTCGCACTGTATACAGTATACTTACCTATGTATTTGTAATACGTAACTCCCATAATATCACATGTTCCTCTTAGTACTAAGTAGGTATGATAATTACCATCTGTCAAAAGGCCAAGGATTACAGATTGTCTTTGGCCTGTTAATTATAATATAATGTCAAAGACGATAACAATGATGTGATGAGATCATATTATTATTTTATACTATTTATGTATTTTCCAGATATACATAGTCGTAAACCCGGAAAACCGCCCATTATTGAGGTAGGTACTTGTGTTTTTTTTTAATCCAAGCAAAGCCTTATGTCTTCTTGAATATATTATTATAACGTATGTTCGTAATCACTAATCATATTATTTTAATGTAATTTTAATTATTTTATGGGTCTCAAATCTCAGAAGCCTGAAATAGAATACGATTTTATTTTGTTCATTTATTTTCAAATGTAGCTAGGACTAGTTATTGTTTTTTTTTTTTTTCAGAATTAATAAAACTTTTCTTAATACGTAGTTCTTAACTCTACAATGCCATAAAATCACTTTAGCCTGTCAACTTTGATTACCAAGCAAATATAATAATTTAACCGTAATATTTAACTTCAACAAGTTTTATATTCAAGTTATCCTTCCGTTTTAATTATAAAAGTTTTGTTAAACTAACACAGTCAATTGTATTTAACTTAATTAATTACGTAGGTACGTAAGTTATATTGTGTTATTATTCTGGTTAATTTATATTATCTACCCCTTTAATAATAAAAAGATTCACAATTTGTATACTGACGTTACAAGTTAAGTGACGTCACAAATTCCAAAATGGCGGACGGAGAACTTTCCGCAACACGGATGTGGAAATTCTAAAATCGAACCTCTTCCTAACATTCAAACAACATTAGAACGTATATGATTGAGATATCACTCTCTAGGGGGATGTAAAAAATATTATTTCCGTTTAGAATACAAGAAATGACTTCCTCAATCAAGCTAGTAATGACAAATGACCGAGCATATGCCATAGACAATCCCGCCTTTACGTTCGAATTTAGAGCACCATTGTCGATGGTTGATGTCTTCTTTTGTGTTGCCAGTTACCACAATAGAGTTTTTGCGATCCGTGTAAATTACATTTATATAGTCAATTAATATTTTTTAAGGGTCTGTGGTGTTATAAGCTCATTAGCTTAGTTTATTATTTTCGAAAGTTGGTTTTTGTGTGCGCAAAATATTATGTTAACTTTGAAAAATGAATTGTAGAGCTACCCGCTTAGGTTCTTATAATTAATAACTAGACTAACGCCCACTTTTCGTTCTGCCAAAATTTGTTACCGTACACTTTTCTGTGATAAAAAGTATCCAATGTCCTTTCTCAGGAGTCAAAGTATCTCCATACAAAATTTTTACAAAATCGATTTAGCGAATTGGGCGTGAAGAGGTAATGAACAGACAGACACACTTTTGCATTTAAAATATTAGTATGGATATGGACAAAGTCTATACCTACTGTAGGTACTCGGTGAAACATGGCGGTAGCGGTCATTGACTCCCTGTCAAAAACTTGTCATTTTCTATATAAATCGCGATTGACAACGAAGTGTCAGAACTCAGATGTTACCAGTCGTGGCTTTGTATAGAAAATGACAAGTTTTTGACAGGGAGTCAATGACCGCTACCGCCATGTTTCGCCGAGTAGGTAGGTACAGTATAATAGTAGTCCTTATCTGGCATATTGGAAGTTGGAACGACACATGGGTCTATCAGACGAAGGCAGCGAAGTTTGTAATATTTTCATTATCAAGAGGAGATCCCGAGTCATTAATACCCCGATCGTGGGAATCGCAGACACAATTGATTTTCAATTGTTATGCGACACCGGGTGCCGCGGCCGCTTGGGTTAAAGAAGCAAATATCAACAACTCTACATTAAGCTTTATACGTTTTAAAATCATAATAAAACAATGACAAGCACAAAGTATCACTTAGAGTTTTTCATGAGACAATATAATAACATGCAACATCCACAATCGTAATTACTCGAAATCGATGACATTAAAAAACATAATAAGCAGATGTATCGTTTCAATTACGCCGCTCTGTGATCATACAATCGTTACGATGAATCGATTCGAGAATCGAGATATTATCAATGCTAACACGCCTTTGTCTCAATCGATTTTATTGTTTTGAGTTACGACAATGGGTGGTGTTTTATGAAAGTGACACTTTTGCAATTATCTTCTTCAATTCTTGTGCACTTTTTAATGTTGTCTACGTTATTGATTTGCCATTTCTTTTATTATATGACTAACTGTCGCACTCTCGTCTCAGAAACATTTTAACATTTCATGATAACTTAACTTTAATGTAATAAAGATTTTTACATAAGCTCCAAGCTTATGGATAATTAAGTGAACCCTTAAGCTACGTCTAAGTCACAGTTTATGTTAGGTTAATGTCCATGTATGTTCTACCATAGCGCCTATACTGTACTCGGCGAAACATGGCGGTAGTGGTCATTGACTCCCTGTCAATAACTTGTCATTTTCTATATAAACCGCGATTGACAACACCTGATACTTCATTGTCAATCGCGGCTTACGAGGAACACGTACACACCCTAAAGTATTATCACTTATTTTTGTTACACTCTGTATAGAAAATGACAAGTTTTTGACAGGGAGTCAATAACCGCTATCGCCATTTTTCGCCGAGTACAGTATAGAAACTTAGTACTGACACATAATATATTTATAATAGTACGTACTGATTCGGTTTTAATATTCAATGTATCAATACTTAGATTTTTAGCCAAGTTCGAATGATCAAAGGTTAATTATGCTGAATTCAAAACATATAAAATATAAAATATGTGTTCACCCAGTAAGTAGGTACTTATGACACTGATTTGCATATACTTTACATGACGTAGGTACTAGGTAGGTATACAAATATTTTACCAATACCCGTTAAAAATATGTACATACATATTTTTTGTTTTAAAAATACTAGAAAATATTATTATGTATGTACCGACGCAATTCAAAAGAACCAAATTTTAGCACGAGGTTTTTACTCAAAATGACCCAGGTTTTTACATAAATTTTACCATATTTTGTATTCGCATAATAGGGTTATACAAAAATGTTATTCGTATTGCAGAACACTCATCATAATCGTATTACGATGTAGTAATAACACTCGTCGTTAAATTGGTGACGGTTAGAGTGGCCTTCAATCAGGTGATGATACAGCCCGTTATAAGAATTATTATGCATTGCAGCCTCTACACGTTGGCCAATGATGGACAAATACAGACGATTACTAAGACGTAAGGTTTATTAAATCAACGATAGAAATGCGAAAGCATAGAGTCACACACAATGATAATAAAAAACTCAAAGCAGATAATATGTTACTACCGCGTGCGTTATGAAGACTCAAATACGACCCAATTGGGTCGTCTTTTATTTAGTGTGTAAATGGTTTCGTATCTTTTGTTTCACTTATCTGTCAAAGTCCAATTTTGAATTTGAAAATTGTTCGGAAGAGATTTAATACTTCAGTCGGAATTTCCAGGAATTGCTATTGTATTCTATTGTTGTCGCGATCACCGGTGCTCGCGCGGGGCCTGAAGGATTAAGCCGGAAAATACACACACACACTTTTGTTAATCTGTCACTTTGTTTAGTCCGTCCTCCGTAGAAAGTAACCATCCCTGTGAAAGCCAGATATTCGTCTTTAATTGCTCGTGTTCGTCATTGATTGTGCAAGTTAAGACGCTGACAACTGCCAATGACCTTGATCTCGCACCACTCTCGCACCTGTGTCGATTTTCATGCCAGAGAGACAGAGATGTGAAGTGTTCACTCGGTAGCGTGGATACATTTTTCGTTTGTTAGAGGAAAAAATAAATATTATGGGAAATGTAGATGTCAGAACCGAAAATTAAATCCGGCAATCTTTGGATTTTTGTAAAAGGTATCAAATAAACAAATTTTTAAAGCATAGATTGTATTATTACTTTAGTTAGAACTGTTTAAAGTTCCTGAAACATGTGACTTTGTTTTTTTTTCATCCAATAGGAGTACATTATTTTATTATTTAAATTCGACAAGCTTTTTCAAATATAATCAAAAATCACATTTTTTTTGTGCCAATCAATGAAATACATACGTCTAGAAAACTGCACAAAGATGTCGAATTGGCAGCTGTCTTCCCCTTAAAGACATCTTCGTAATCATGGTAGCAAATCATTGTTACTCATCATAGGCCAACGTGAAGTGAGGGTTTCAAGATTATATCAAGTTAGTTTTATTATTTTTTAAGTTTTTGTGTTAGATTTCTTTAGTAGAATCAAATCCCTCTATTTCTTCAACGTTAGAACTGCACAAAATATTGTTTTCCAGTATAAGTAAATCAATATTAGGATTACGGTAAGAAAAAATTTGGGACATTAATAATATTATGCGTTTGATCTGTATTCGTCAAGGATATGTAAAATGCGTCTCACACCTGGGGGGTGTGCCAAAATGTTTTCGTTTTCGCTTCGTTATAGAATCGCCGATGAAAATGAATGGAATTGACATAAGCGTTTGTTAATATGACGTTGACGTTCGACTCGTCTTATGTCAATTCCATACATTTTGATCGGCGATTCTATAACGAAGCGAAAACGAAAAATTTTCGGCTAAATGGCCTGATCTTCCGACAGTCAGTAGGTACCGTCCATATGATAAAGTTAAGGTATTCTCTCACTTATAAAGTACTAGATGACGCCCGCAACTCCGTTGCGCCAAAATTAGTTTATCGCGTGGTAACTGTACATTTTTCCGGTATAAAACTACCTATGTCCTTTGTCGGGACTCATAGTATCTTTACGGTGGTTTGGTACCGAGTACAGAGTAAAAGCCAAGTTAGGTTCAATAGGTTTATTGAATCCTTAACTTATGCTAAAATGGTTTAATGGTAAAATGGTAAAGAGAGCACGCGAACCGATTGGCGGCTTGACGCGAACTGGTTAAATAAAGTAAATTATAATACTGCGTGGCGGCGTATACGCCGACAGTGCGAAACGCGATGTACTATCGACAAACTGTTGACCGTACAGTATCTACATGCCAAATTCCAGCAAAATCGGTTCAGCGGTTAGAGCGTGAAGAGGTAACACACAGACAGACAAACAGACAGACAGACAGACACACTTTCGCATTTATAATATTAGTATGGATAAGTTATAACTTATAACACAAACACTACAAAATCACTCCAATGTCAAGCTTTCTATGCTTTATTCAATGAGTGCAGTGCAACTTGGAAGGCTTTATAATTATTGCAGTATGTAGATGCAAAATAGGTACTGTTTACGATACTCACTGCCACACACAGAGATATTTAATTATGATTAACTTTCAATTTAATGAAGAGTTTGATAATTATATTTAAGCCATTAATGTTTATAGCATTTAAAATAAAGTCTTTGTAACTTTTTGTTCCCTATTGAATTATTTGGAATGTGTTTGGAAAGAATAAAGAATTTTGGTGCCTATTGTCACTTTAAACTGCGAAATTCTAACATAAAGTCTTATTAGAAAAATATTGGTCATAATCTTAATTTAAATAGACAGCACTTAGTTTTATAATATAAATAGATAACATTTATATAGCTACTAGCTGTCCCGGCAAACGCTGCTTTGCCATAATATAAAATATTTCGCCCATATAATTTTATTGAAATGACTAAATAAGTATGTCGCCATGGCAACGTCGATCGCTATCCCGTCGCACAAACAATGGTCGCCGTCAGTCTCAGGTTGTGATAATTTACTATTATTTATTCAACAAATTCACTTATCAATATATAAAGTACCGAGTAGCCGATTCTCAGACCTACTGAATATGCATATAAAATTTGGTAAAAATCAGTAAAGCCGTTTCGGAGGAGTTCGTGGACTAACATTGTGACACGAGAATTTTATATATAAGATAATTTATATGGCCGTTGACATAGAGCTTCGGTTAAATTTATAATCGCTAGAAGAAAAAAATTATTACCTACATAAAATTTTTGAGCCAACTGCACATTTAGACCCCCCGACATCCCCAAACATAATCAAAAGGTATAGTTTCAAGCACTACAGTACTGTAGATATAAAGATAGGCAGGTACGTGACCTAGTATATTTTGACAGGTAACAAAATATTATTATAATAAAGGATATTAAAAAGTCTGGACTTACCTCCGCTATCTGCGCTATTGGCTTCGAAGGTTTTGCTGGTCATGTGGAATAGGGCGTCCAGGGGCGTGTGGGGGGCGTTCGAGCCCTGCTGCGGGGCCCTTCGTGGCTCCGAGCAGCAGTCCGATGCGGAGGAGGATCTCTCTGACGCAGAGTCGCAGCACTCCGCCGGCACCATCTCCCGCGGCCTCAGGAGGCCCAGGGCTGCCAACCGCCACCGCTCACCGTCCAGCAGGGCTGCTCCGGCCAGCCGCTGCAGCCGCTGCAGCCTCTCGAACCCAGAGGCATCCCACGGCCGAACAATTCTAGGCGGAGTGCGAGGACTGTGAGACAGAATGTCCAAGATAGAGAAGCTCTTCACCCCCTCCCCGCGTCTCTCCTCCACCGGCTCCGAGGCCATCTTCAGCCTCTTCAGCGGCCTGAAGTAGTCGTGGGGAGACTGCGACCGCGACGGCGCCGGCGACGGGCGGCCCACGCTGATATCGTCCTCGGAGCAGCTGTGTCCAGACATCGACTCCTCCTCCATGTTCAGTTCACATCCATCACACGAAAGTCACAATCGGATGGGTCACAGTTATCAGATTACGGTTAACACGGAATACGGCTGACGGATCGACGCGCCTCGATCGACTGACGTGCTGTATGACAGCCTGGGGCCGGGCGGCCGGGTGGGCGGGGCGAGGCGCGGCGCGGGCCAATCGCGCGCGCCCATTTTATTGCGTCTCGCCGGCGATTGGTCGCGGCGCCGCCGCTATGCGAGCAGGGCTGTCACCCGCGGCGCTCCAATAAAACTTTTTAATCCGGTGAAGGATTGGGGGGCGAGATTGTGTGATTAATTTAGTTCGCTCCGGCGCGGCGGGGCGCGGGGTGCGGGGAGTCCCGTTTAATTACCGGGATGAAGACGCGGGACTAAGTACGGGACGGTATAATTTATCGAGGATAGGTAGGACGTTTGTCACCGAGGAAATTGCCGCTCCACTACATTTACAGTCCATCAGTGGACAGTGAATATAATGAATTGTCTATTCTCCGAGGAACGCAGCAATTACTAGTTAACAATTATTTCATTAATTTTCATACAATCGCGTTCGTTTTAACTTTTAAGTCTACTATTATTTTGTCAGTAACTCCGTATATCTAAGTAGTTTTGTTGTTTATTAATTCACACTTAACATTAAGAGATATATTTCCATATAGAGACATATTTCCTAGACTGAGGAAAATATAATTCATAACTGTTAAACTAAAACCGTTTATGAGTAGGTAGGTACCGCACATTTTTTATTAGACAGAATCAGCATCTATCAATTTATTATGTTTTGTTGCCTTCGTAAATATATCATAAATTCATAATATAGGTAGGTACTAGAATAGAATGAAGCAATGTAAATATTTCTTTTTATCTTTATCAGGAAAGCAAAAATTTTACTAGGTACTTCCACAGATCTTAGAGTAGGTACCTACCTACGTAATAATAATATTATTATCTACCTAATACCTATTAATATAACTACGTATTCTTATTTCTTTCATAATCTCAACTTTATAATTATATTCAAATTAAAAGTGCTTACGTAATAACTCTGTTTAATTATTAAAATAAATAGATAGAATAGACAAATTATAATGATTATAAAACATTGTTTATTCAAATAAAAATAAAGTACCTTTAGGTATTTTATCCACGGAATATTTTAAAATAACTTTAAGAACTAAGGGCTATCCACCACTTAACTTGACACCTAGAGTATAGAGAATCTGTCAAATAAGCCTATCGGGCACCTTATCAGGAAGCGGTGAAACAGGCCCTAAATATCTATATTATGTATTATGTACCTAGACCTACTTCAATTGTCTACGATTTTGCGTAGACAAAGTATTATCTACGCAAAATCGTAGACAATTATGATACGCCGTAGATGTCAATTGTCAACGTTTAACGTTATAATGGTAGAAGTAACTTCTACTTACAATGGTATTTTTTTAGATAATTAATTTACAATAATATTACTTAAGATTTTCATGAGTCTTTAGAACTACCTACTATTAACTATTCACTACTACCTATATATATATATATATATATATATATATATATATATATATATATATATATATATATATATAAGTGCATTGGTTACTAGTAAGGAACCTACCTACTTAAAATTATGAGTTATGCAGCCATTTGCCTTTTTTCTAAGCTTATTTTAATCAGCAGTTTTGAAAAGCCCCCAATAGTTTTTAAATCAACAGTTTTGACAAGCCCAAATAAAAAAACAAAGTCTGTTGCAGAAAACTCCAATTAATTAAACAACTTATTGAAGAGATAGACTCCCATCAAATAGTCTCAAAAACGAAACAAACACTGGTGTCAGCCATGTTTTTATTTACCGTGTTCACGCTTGGCCGCTCCGAGGGCGGCATTTTCGGGGGTTCCCGCTACTGATCATAAGGTGTATAATTTGTTTTGGTATATGCAGGTGATGTGACTAGTCATTTCGTATTCAGATAGAAGATGTAGTAGAAAATTCATATAATTTGATCCATGAATAGTGAATACAAATCTGTACTGTCTTATTAAGGGGTTTTCCAATAAGGACTTGACAACTTTTTTTCAAAATAAAATTAGAACTATTTGAGATAAGTATTTCAAAAATTTTAGTATCGAGTTGAAGTACCTACAATGAAAACATTTTTGAATGGAACTCGACTTCGCTCATAATATGGCCACCGCAGACACGTTTGCAGCGGTGATCCGTTGAACCCAATTTTCTATGGCTCGGCTACACATTTCGGCTATTTCGCGTTAAATTTTGGCTCTGAGCTCTTCCAACGTCGTCGGCTTATCCAACGACTTGACGCAGCCCCAAAGAATAAAATCAAGAGACGTTAAATGGCACGAAAGAGGGCGGTTAATCGACTTGTCCATTTTTTGAGATAAAACGCTCATCAAACTTGATCTTCAATAAATCGATTGTAACGTGTGCTGTGTGGCTTGTGGCGCCGTTCTATTGAAACCTCATGCTGCCCAAGTCCATATATACCAATCTGGGCCAAAAATAACCCATAATCATAGCCAATCTGCCTGTCTACAAGAGCGAGAATTACGATCGAAAATCGGAGTTAACACTCTTAAGGTAGGGGCCAACAACTCCGAATTTCTGGAGTAATTTTTTTTAGATTTGCAGACGTTGTTCGTTCGTGTACTTCACCATGATAAAATGTTATGTCCACTGAATAAACTGACAGTGACAGTTCGATGTTAAGCGAAAGGGTGCGTTCACAAACTAAATTCAAAATTGTCAAGTCCCTATTGGAAAACCCTTTATTGAGTAAAATCATAAATTATTTATCGGTCAAAAGTAGGTACCATTCACATCAATACTAAATATTTCTCATCTCTTGGCTTCATGTTCAAAATGCTAAAATTATTTGGATAGGTAATATATTTTGGTATTGATATGTTTTGGATCTCAGGAATAACATAGTTTTTCAAAACCGATTTCATCAATCACGAATCACGAATTACGGCAAGATATTGTAGGTAGGTACGCTTGCCGCGTGATTAACGTATTTCAACTTAGATAATATTTTCCATACATAAATTACTGTAATCACGCTTTTTAAATTCCTAAGTCTAAAGTCTAAAAAATGTAAAGCTACAGCAAATATGAAACATTTCTAAGGTACATACACGAGCACGCTTGTTTCTTTAACAACTTTCAAATTCAATAACCTAGGCCAACTCGTACAAAAATAACAGAAATCGTGCGAAAAATTCGTGCGATTTTCACTTCCCACCAGAATGAAATAGATAATATAGATTTTATCTATTTATTCATTATTTTTCTGATTTCTGTGTATATTATTGTTATGTTACGAGGGCTCGTTGTAGTTTTTGACGTAAGCTCTATTTGTGCAATAAATTGTAAGGTTTGTATGAAGTTCTTAAAATTTAAGAGATAAGACAAGCCCTTCGGAATCGAGTTATATAGGAAGTAGGAACCCTACGCCGCCCTTGGGCTTGGCTAAACCTTGGATTTGACAGAAAGAGTATGGGAGTTTATTAAGTCAAAATCCTGAATTAAATTAAAGTTATCTATCATAAGACTTTCTGCGTGCGTCTGTAAGTTGTTAAATTAGGATTAAATAAATAGGTAGACAATTTGCAAAACCAATAATAATAATTAGAGTTGGAAGTATTTAAACCATCTTTAAAATAGGTAGGTAGGTTTAAATTACTGAATTTAAATTACTTAATTAAATTTAAAATTAAATTACCTAAGTTTATATTGCTAGGATTTTAATTTACTTAAAAATAAAGCACATTGGAAACTCACTAAGGTCACACATTTTATAGAACAAACACACGCACAAAAATAGAACTTATACCTATATTAATATGTGCATCTTTTCGAAATAAATATAAATAACTAGATATAATATTTAGATATATTAAGTATGTAGCGAATTAACGACCGTACGAGCTACTACCAACTTACACATAGTAAATTAATTTTTCACCAAAAATCGATAGCTCGCCTATTATTCGATTCTCCGTGTGATTATCTACGACCGGAACCGATGCCATATTGCTTGCTTTCCCGCGCATTGGCCAATCATGTCGATATCCGGTCCAGTAATTTTAGACCAAAAATAATTGGATGTTGGTATTCGTAATTCGAATTTGTACGCATTAACTTTTTTATTTTTCCCCGCTCGTGAGCGAAGCCATTTGTTTTATGGTCATAAATTGTATTGTTTGTTCTATGGCTATTGTGTAATAAAAATAACCACGTTTCATACCGCGGATGTTGAATACAATAATAAACCGATCGTTAGATTTTCCGAAACGGTTATAATCAAAATTAATTACCTATTAGCATTAACCGCAGATTCCGTGTAAACATCTATTTGTATAATTAATTTATATAAGTGGCTTACAAAATATAAACGTTGTTAAAATGAAAATGAGAAGCCTAGTATAAATTCAAAATGAAAAATGCTCGTAGAAAAACTTCCGGAAGTAAATTGTAATCGTCATTCATAGTCTATAGTCTATACTCTATAGTTAAATAAATAAATAAATAAAATATAATACGAACACGACTGTCAATTACTTTGCTTGTAATATTTATTGTGAATTGTTTTGCACGATTTGTCCAAATTAGTTGTAATCTTGTAACTGTACCTACGTTCTATTTTTTTGTCTTTTAGGTAATTGTATTAATCTTGTGCCTGTAATGGTCAAAAAAGGGGAATTTAAACGTTTAAAAAAATTGTTTGTCGTTTGTGATGCTTTGAGTCCCAGCATATTTTAAGTCTTATCAGATATTGAGTCCCAGAACCTTTTGAAAGTAGAGTTCATATGGAGTTCATAAAATAGAGTTCTCGTACTATTAACTAATTCTTGCTCAATTAATTTGCGGGCAACATTTAACTCTATAAAACCTTTATAACATTCTAGTACATTATTTCCTCTGAGGAAGGAAAATGTGTCTAATACAAGAATAATTCACATCATTATGTAGAGGATATAGGCGGGATGGGCGGAAATATATTAGTACTTAGTTGATTGTAACGGAAATATAAAGAAACGTAAGTGTAAAAATGTATATCCAATGGTAGATCCAATGATATTATATCTATAATATAATGTGTTCAAATACATTTAATAGAAAAATATTAACACAAAACAAAAACACAAAACAAAAAAACAAAGATTTTGAGTTTTGACAGCTGTCAAAGTTTTTATTCAATGAATGTGAAGTAAAAATTTTGTTCCATTCGAACTGCCATGTAACGTCAGCCTTTATACCGCTCAAGGTCACCTAAATATTGCAAATGTATGAAAAGTGAACCAAAAGGTATGATTCGGATCAAGGCAGCATGCAGCGGGTCGCCGCGACCCGCGACCAAAACAGCCACTGCTCACTATGAAGTTGTATGGAGGACTAAACAATCACGGCGACCCGCGTCGCGAGACAGAGAGACCGGTCGCCGCGTAAAATAGCATACCGATGTCCGCGACCCGCGACCCGAGACTGTCGCCAAGTCACTGCTTTGTATGTGTTTATATGGATGACATTCCGATTACCGCGACGCGCGACACGAGACCGGTGGGCGTGGCGCGGCAAATTTTGATGAGCAGGACCCTGTCGCGTCGATAGCAGTACCGCGACAGCCGCAGGGCAGCTGTGGTAGATATTCTATCTAGAAACACGCCGATAGGTTATTAATTATATCGAAACCGAAAATAAAATTTTTCGTATAATATAAGCCATGGAGGTATCAAAGTATGTAGGTATGAACTATAATATTATTATAACAGCTACTTCTCTCATAGTAATCTATACTTCCATACTAATATTATAAAATGTGAAAGTATCTGTCTGTCTGTCTGTCACGCTTTCACGCCAAAACAACTGAGCCGATTGTAATGAAATTTTGTACACAGATAGTCTAGAGCAGGGGTCACCAAATGGCAGACCGCGGTTCGCATCCGGACCGCCGACCCATTGTGTGCGGACCAAGCATTTTCGAAGATGAACTTCGTTAAAAATAAATGTCGGTCTAGACTTACTGATGAACATCTCCAGAAATTTAATATCGATAGCTTGCACTAATTTCACTCTAAGATATGGTGGTGGTGGTGGTAACTACAAAAATTGTCACTTTTCTCATAGTACCTCATGATCAGATATATCATGTAATTTACCTTTGCAATTTTCGTATTTTTTATAAAATGTGCGGACCGCGAAGGTCATTTCAGTTCTTAAAATGGCCCCCGAGCGAAATTAATTGGTGACCCCTGGTCTAGAGTCTGAGAAAGGACATAATCTACTTTTTAACTGGAAAAGGGTTTTTTTTTATGCAATAAGGGGGCAAACGAGCAAACGGGTCACCTGATGGAAAACAACTTCCGTCGCCCATGGACACTCGCAGCATCAGAAGAGCTGCAGGTGCGTTGCCGGCCTTTTAAGGGGTAATAGGGGAGGGTAGGGAAGGAAATAGGGAAGGGTAGGGAAGGGAAAAGGGTAGGGGATTGGACCTCCGGTAAACTCACTCACTCGACGAAACACAGCGCAAGCGCTGTTTCAAGCCGGTTTTCTGTGAGGACGTGGTATTTCTCTGGTCGAACCGGCCCATTCGTGCCGAAGCATGGCTCTCCCACGTCAAATAAAGGGGTTGGAAGGGGGTAGCGGGGTACAGGTCAAAGGTTATACAAAGCTTTGGGAATTGTGTTTATTAGATGGATTCTGAGGAAATCAATAAAATACATTCTAAATTTTTCCTCATTACACATTAACTGACGTGCAATGAGTATACTGTAGCATCCCTCTTCGACCCGCGACCTAAAAATAGGGTCCTTTCTCCTCTTTCCGAAAATGATAAAAAATACAAAATAATTTCTTCATCCTTTTCATCTGCCAACAGTTTTTGGATAATTTCTTCCCTTAATACTAAATTCTCTGCCATAATATTGTAAAATAATTCACAATTATTGTTTTGTTTACACTCGTAGTTATGGTGGTAAAATGGTCAAAGCTTCTGTCTGCGCACAATATCACAAAATTGTAGATCGCAACATAGTTTGAAATGCTACCTAGTTACGTAGTTAATAATGTTGCATTTTGTTCAAATGTACTTATTTACGCGGCGCACTTGCATGCCGCGGGTCTCTGCAGCAAGCGACGCTGGCCACGTGGTTATTATAATACTACTTAGTGACTTAGACAAAAATGATAGCTATAATCATGTCAAAAAAGTATCATTTTAATTAAATTTTTGTCGGTCGCGGCTACGCGGTCGCGGACATTGGTAAGCTATTTGCTGCTCCGCAGCAAGCGACCGGTCGCTTACGCGTGACGGCGTACGCTTGCCTCGCAGACCCGAATGGTACCTTAAGGTACACTTTTTTGACAAGTATTTTGGAGCATGTTTTTTGATGGAGTTACTCTTCCTTAGTTTTCATTATTCGTAGACTACGCAGTACACATTATAGTCTACACTCTATAGTAAGTATTGATGACAAAATAATTTAGATAATAATAATTATAACATATTGTCTATACTTATACCAAAATTAATAAAAATCATTATTTTACTTACTTAATGCCTCTTCAACTCTACTTCAGTCACCAAACCTGTAAAACAAAATTACATTAAACTTATTCTCACCAATAAATAATTCTCTATTTCTGTTTCACAAGAACAAATTATGCCACAATTTCGGCAATGAAATAGGCTAGGCAATTTCCCGTACAAATAACAATAGTAGCCCCACAGTAACCCTGTGTTTTGGACGGAACGGAAGCCATCATAAGTCATTTGGGGTGTCTAGTGCCGGAGAACACGAAGGGGTCTCCCGTTGTGGAGAGGGGATTCGACACTGATGGATAAACATGGAGGATAGAACGTTGTATTTAATTCAAATAATACTCGTAAGTAGATTTACCTGAGAAAGAAGCGCAGTTTTGGTATGAAGTATGATTCATTATTATTATTATTATTATGTAATAACTCAGGAATAGGGATTGCAATCCGGATACTTCGAAACTGAAAAATCCGGATAATCCGGATTTTTTGGGCCTTTGAAAAATCTGGATTTTTATTTTTCAAAATCCGGATTTTCGGTTTTTTCGAATAGTAGATAAAATTATGAATATATTTTAAAAAGATAAAACCGACTTCAGGTAACCGACATAATTAAGCATTAAAATTCCCTATCTCACAAACTACTGAACCGATTTTGATGAAATTTGCAGCATTCCCTAAGTTGAACAATACCTAGTACAACAAAAAATAATCATTTAAATCGCAGTTGTAGTTCCGGAGATATGCATGCACAAACATAAAAACATACATACATACATACACACACTTTCGAAAATAGGCACATTTGTTCAGAAACTGCTATAGATTAACATATCCAAAAACTGGACAGTTCTGGAAATATTACATACATACGCGTCGAATTGATAACCTCCTTTTTTTTAAAGTCGGTTAAAAGAAGCTTTTACGTAATAAAAAAATAATTTAAATGTATCATGTAATATCCGACATACAAATTCACATTTGATTAAAGGCGCTATCACAACTTTGCGTGGTCTAACATTGCATTGTGTAGTTATTTGGTGGTTGTAATTACATTTCTTTAAATTTTATCTTAAAAGAAATAATTACATATTTTAATTTCTTAAACCCTAGTTATCATTTTACTATCTTATTAATTGTTATGTTTTCTAAATACTTATATGAGAATATAAATGCAATGAAGATAAATATTTTTACAATTATTTTAGTACATTTTAGTATTGAATACAGTTTTTGACGTGTTGACGTCTTATAATTCGATATGGGGTGCGCGCACGAAAAACATGACAGTTCATGCGGCGTTACCTCGCTCTGAGGCGTTCCATTTAAAGCTTGAAGTGCAAGCGAGAGCGCGGAACGAGCGACAAAGAGGCACGTTGTCTCTCAACAACCGTAAGACCTTTGTTTCGATTATATTACGTATTTCGATGACTTAGAGAATACTTTTGTATGAAGAAGTTTGGTTAGTTATGACCTTTGATACATTGACCACACTCTGAATGAAAAATAAATAAACAATCTGTGAGCTATTAGTATTATTTCGGCTATTCAAAATTGTTCTCTATTTCCTACGTGTCAAGGTATGACTTGTGCTTTGTTCGAAGATTTTACTGGATTTCATGAATGTATACAGTAGCGTTTTGTATTGCGAATAGTTTATTTTACTCATTATAAATATTTTTAGACAATCATTTGAAAGAAATACATTGAAATAACTTTAGGTTACACTCGAAAAAGTTTGTTTCCGTTCGTCATACGTTGTCACGTTCAACTATCGTCTGTAAACCGACTTTACAGACAACCGATTTTTTTTTTCAATAAAATATGTAACGAATGCCGATTTGTGATTTTGTCTTATTAAATAAAGGCATATAGTAAGTTTATAATACAACTCAATGTTGATTTAAAGTTTAATATTCTGTGCAGCCTAAATATAAATATACTATCCAACTGCTGGGCAAAGTGATGAGTTGGCTAGTAAGGAAAGAAAATAGGCTCATTGCCAGAAACCTAACTGGACATTGTAAACTCAACAAACACCTTTACAGAATAATAGGTGTTAATAGCATTACGACCTGCAGATTCTGTGATACACCTATTCACCTTCTAATTGATTCTACCGCTCTACTACAGAGCAAAAACTCTCCTAATTTACTAAAGAGGAAATTTGTGACACCAATCCTAATCACATAGTTAAATTTATGAGCAGCACTAGGTTGGGGGCGGTACTCTAATACAAAGGAGTCACAATAGATCCTCAAAGATCATCTTAACGTCAGGATTACAGTGTTCTGCAGGAAAAAATACCTCCAGAGCACAGCGCTATCTTCTCTTAGGCCTATATACCTACTCAGTCGATATCCAGCATCTATGCGGATAGCGTCACCAGCCCAATGCCACTTTAGCTTCACTTGGCCGTCTTGATTCCTACGTCTGTGATTCTAGTTTGGGAGCACGTTATGTTTTTTTGATTTGTTGAGATTTGAGCTCTATTGCTCTCTGGCAGACTCTGAGTTGGAACTTTTGTAAATCGTAAATCGGTCAATCAGTTTGCGCATCGTTGGTTATGACGAGCGAAATACATAACGAGTCTGCGCTTCAGTGAGATTGGTAAGTCACCATTCTTCATGTACCAGTTTTTCTGCCTTTCTGTTGTCATAAGAAGCTAATTAGTCCAAGTACAGCTACTCGTTGATATAGTGAATTTCTTGCTCGTCCACTTCAACCCTACGTCTCGTACTGTTGATAATTGTTCTTGTCTTTGACCTATTTTTTGTAAGTTTCACCTCTAGGCTTACAGATCTGTAGGTGTAAATATGATGAAGGAATTGATAAAGCGGAGATTGCTTAGGATTATCTTGATAAAAAAAATCACATTTTTAAATAGTTTTAAATATGTAGTTGAAAAATCTGGGTATTATTAAGTTCTTAATAAAATTGAATGTTTTTGTTATTGAAGAAGGTGGTTGCTATAGCCCTGACGCTACTGCGAGCCATGAGGATCTATTGTGACTCCTTTGCACTAGAGGATCATCCCCAACCCAATACTACTCATAAATTGAACGATATGGTTGGGGTTGGTGCCACGAATTTCCTCTGTGGATGAGTATTCGTGGCGACAGCAGTAGTAGTAGAGCAGGGCAGTCGAGGAGAAGATGAATAGGTGGTTCATCCTCCTCCTCACATAATCTGCAAGTCGTTATGCTACAAATACCCATTCTCTTTAGGTGTTTGTTAAGCTTGCAGTGCCCAGTTAGGCTTCTGGTAAGGATCCTTAAGAGCCCGGGTAACCCTCGAAATTCTCATACATACGTAATACCAAAATAATTTTGTCATACGAAAATATTTAACATGTTTGAGTTATTTTTCAGCATAAAATAGTAATTACCTAGGTTCCTGAACAAAAATTAACTTCAAAATATTTAAACACTAAAAAAAATTTTTTTGTGTATAATTTTTTTTTACTAAATTTACTACAAAATATTTAAACACTAAAAAATAGAGTAAAACACTCAAAAATTTATAAATAATTAGTAAATTTACTACAAAATATTTTAATACTAAAAAATATTTTTTTGCCTCTCCGTTAAAATCATGATTTGCATAATAGTAATGGCGAAATAGTGGATGGTGCGATTGACGTTAATAATTCTTGAAAACGTTTTCGTTCAGTGTCGCCAGATATAGTTTGTGATCAAAGTGATTCGTCTAATAGTGAAAGTGAATCTTCAAGCCCGCTTAAAAAAGCAAGAAAACAACCGGATGCTGTGAGTGCTGCACATTTTCAATTTTTATCACAACAAGTTGCATATTTAACCGATCTTATTGCAAGAAATAGTGAAAGCTCAAATAATCCGAACAGAGCAGACGTTCACATCGAGAAATCCACTACTTCGAATGATTTACTGTTACGACGCCCGGGAAGCGTTAAGAATTATAAGCTTAGTATACTTTCTGATATAAGTACAACTGTTAAAGATCCAATTTACCAAAAAGCAGACGATTCCTTTTTGGCGAAATTAAATCAGTTACAACGTTTTAAATGCAGTGATTGGTATGCGATTCGTTTCATTGATACACAAAAGAAATATTTAGCTACCCCCAGTTTTGTCGAGCTCGCTGTAAACGACGAATTAAAACAATTCGAGTTGCACATGTTAAAAGACGACTCACGCTCTTATTTGTTAAAGCGTTCCTTTGCCGGTTTAACTAATGCTATTCTTCAGCAAAAGCAGGCCTTATAAAATGCTTTGCAAGACTTGGTCGATTGGGCTAGCGACACAAAAAATTCGTTAACGCCTAATTCATTGTTTGACAAAATAGAAACATCTTTTTCTAAAGAGTCTCCGCATAGCAAGCTATCAGACGACATTTTGCAAATAGTATGTGGTAGGCGGGCTGATTTGATCAATTTGCGCCGGGATAGCTTACTTCGTCATATTCCCGAGGATTATCATCGCGATGTTCTGCATAAAACACCTCCTGGCTCTGAATATTTATTTAATGAAGAGTCAGTTCAAACTTACCTACAAAAAATTGGGGGGGGCGGAAAAATTAAATACATCGCATAAATCAAATTCGTTACCTTACCGCAATCAACGGCCGTCTACTAGTAAACAAAGCGACGAAACCTTTTTTCGTCAAAATGCTTCCTCAAAAAAGGGCAAACGACCGCCAAATACTGCAAACCAACCTAGAAATAGACTGAGTAATGCCTACGAAAAACAAAAAAGTAAGAAAGGTCAAACTAAATCTTCCTACAAAAATAAACAACATCGCCAATGACTTGCGGACATTTCGAGGCGGCTGCCTGAAGCATTTCATAAGTGCTTGGAGCAATTTAGGGGCACCAAAGAAAATTTTCCAACTTCTCACTGGTGTACGAATTCCGTTTGTTATCAAGCCGCCTCTAATTTTCCCGAGTCAATCGGTAATGCAATGTTACCGTACCAAAACTTCCGCGAATGTGACAGAGCAAATTCAGGATATGTTAGAATCGGGGATTCTGGAACAAGCAGATCACAGCCCCAGCTACCTTTCGACGTTCTTTTTGGTTCCGAAGCTGGACGGATCTTTTCGTCCAATCTTCAACCTGAGGAGGTTGAACCAATTTGTAGAAATAAAACCGTTCCAACTTTTCAACCATTTCCGGGTCCCAACGTTCCTTTAGCACTTAGATTGGATGGTAAAATTAGACTTGAGCCAGGCCTATTTTCACGTACCTATACTACAAACGCACCGTTGTTTTCTAAGAATGAACTATCATCCAGATTCTCGTCAAAATCAACTGTTACAAATGACATGCTTACCTTTGGGCCTTTCGTCGGCACCCAGAACATTTGCCACAATCACCAACTGGGTGGCCGAATATTTACGGACCCACGGAATACGATGTGTAGTGTATCTCGACGACTTTCTTTTCGCACACCAATCGAAAGATCAACTACAAGAGCACATAGCATTCGCGATACAAATAATGAAGGTGTTGGGTTGGACGATCAACTTCAAAAAGTCCGTTCTAGTTCCGACACAACGTTTAGAATTCCTCGGCATAACGTGGGACACAAAACGCAACGCAAAGTCCTTATCCGAGATGAAGTGCCTATCGCTACGCAGGGTACTTCAACGACAGCTCAGAACGAAAAAATGGTCCCTCAAACAGTATCAATCGCTAATGGGGAGACTCAATTTCGCAACATTCGTTACTCGAAGGAGTCGTCTTCATTGTCGAACGATACAATACTGCAGTCGCCAGCTATCCAAACAGCACCCTTATCGCCTGGTGAGTATTCCACAACCCGTTCGCCAAGAAACGCTTTGGTGGACCGAAGCATTGGGGGGGTCCATGCCAATACACATGAGTGGAACAACGCATCTACTGACCACGGACGCCTCCGACATCGGTTGGGGAGCACAGATAGACGACACAATAATAACAGGTACGTGGACAGAGCAACAGCAATCCTGGCACGTAAATCAAAAAGAAATGTTTGCAGTTTACGGGGCAATCGTACACGAACAGCTTTATATACGAAATGCCCAGATTCTTCTGCAAACCGACAATCGGACAGTAGTCTCGTATATAAACTAGGAGGGAGGAACAAAATCAAACAAGCTCCTGAAACAAACCCAACAACTGTTGACGCTCCTGGACAAGCTGAATGTGCATTTAGTAGCCCAGTACTTTCCCGGCAGATTTAATTGCGAAGTGGACGCTCTATCTCGACAGAAAGTTTGTCCCGAATGTCACCTGACAGCGACTGCAACCGAGCCGATATTTCAAATGTGGGGCACACCAGAGATATATCTTTTTGCGTCCAAAACAGCGCATGTCGTAGAGAAGTATGTATCGATGGACATTTTGGACAAGAACGCTCACCGTCTCAATGCATTTTGTCACCAGTGGCAGCACAAATTGGCATGGATCTTTCCTCTACCGAGTTTGATACTGCAACACCTGAACCAGGCCCAGGGTCAGTACATATTGATCGCCCCGAGGTGGGACAAAGTGTTTTGGCAGGCCGATGTTCGCCACCGTGCTCTTCGGCCCCCATACACGATTCCGGACTTACCACACGTTCTCCTGGACACGACGACGGGAACTCACCCTACACAAGTTCGAGACCTGCAGCTGGAGGCTTGGCTAATTTTGGGTGGCAAGAAATGTTGACCGGCTGGACAGAGGAGGAACAAAAACTGCTCATGTCGAGTTGGCGAGCATCAACAATAAAAACATATAGACATAGCGTGGCACAGATGGAAGAAATGGTGTGAGTCGAATTCTATAAACTTTAAATATCCAAATGCCGATCAAGTTGCACGTTACCTTGCCCATTTACATTGTGATGTAGGTCTCTCATATAAAACTATTTTAGTCCATAAATCGGTTATATCTACTATTACACATTTAACGTCTCATCTTGATTTATCTTCTAATTTCTTTATTAAACATATATTAAAAGCTACATCAGTAGCTCGAGAAACTCCCTCTAAACCACCAATATGGAATCCAAGACAATTGCTGGTCATAGGTGTATATAATTTAGATGAAAATAATTTATATCAAGTGTCACGGCATACAGCTACACTTTTACTGCTGGCTTCTGGCCGTAGAGTTCCCGACCTTACTTTGCTGCGCGTGGACGACGACGAAAGATTGATTGACGAAGGTAATTCAATGATTTTATGGCCAGTATTTGGTTCCAAAACTGATAATTATAATTACATACAGTCAGGATGGAGAATAAAAGCTCATCCCATTAAAATATTAAATATTATTTAATGGATAAAATGGTTGATAGAGTTAGGTGCAGATCGAAGGAATAATATAACCCACTTATTTATTACCGCCAGAGGTGATGTTAAACTTGCCTCCAGGACAGTTATAGGGAATTGGGTTAAGTCTTTGTTGTCTGAAGCTAGAATTCAGGCCACCCCTGGCTCTGTAAGGTCAGCTGTGGCTTCCCTTAATTTTGTAGAACAATTCCCTATAGATCAAATTCTTAAAACTGGTAATTGGATATGTGCTCACACTTTTAGAAATTATTACCAAAAGGAAATAGTTGATTGTAATAATGCAAATCAGTCAGTTTCATTATCTAATTATTTTGATCCTGTAAGTTAAATTGATTAACATAATATAATATATTATATAATTGTTATACTGAAGTTTTGTTATAAAATTTGCTTGTATAATAGTAATAAAATTAATATTTTGTAATATTTTGGGGTTTCTCTATAATCCTAAATTACTCATTCTATCCTAATTCCTAATACATTATAGCGTCTGTAGCTTACAGCATATAACACCAGGTGATGATAACAAACAAACGTTTATCGGCGTGTGTACGAGAAGCTTTGTGGCTTAAACATTTTCAAGAAGATATTTGGCCACAACTGAAAAATAAATCTTTAACAATTTATAGCGATAATCAAAGCTCAATTAAACTTTCAGGCACTGAAGGATACCGTTCCAGAACAAAACACATTGATGTCCGACATCATTTTGTTCGTGACAAGATACTCGGAGGGTCAATTGAAGTGAAGTATGTGCAGACTGACTTGATGGTGGCTGATGTACTTACCAAGGCCACGTCGCAACTCAAGCTACAATTCTGCTCGTCTATGATGGGAGTATGCCTAAGGGAGGATGTTGGAAGAATGTAGACATACTCGTTAGTCTTTTACTTATTTATTTAAAAAATATAAAATGTTTTCCCCGTTCTCCGGTGGTGGCGTTTTTTGCCGCTCTCTCTTGTGTGTTCCGTCGCCATGTTAACTTTGCTTAAATTGTATTAATTAGTTTTTCTATAATAAAACCGTGTTGTATTTTCAATCTAAATAGTTTCATTTCTACAGAAACCGCTCGTTCTCGCGGTGTAGTGACGAAACCGCTCATTCGCGCGGTGTAGCGACCAAACCGCTCGTTCGCGCGGTGTGGCGACGAAACCGCTCGTTCGCGTGGTGTAGCGACGAAACCGCTCGTTCGCGCGGTGTTGCGACCAAACCGCTCGTTCTCGCGGTGTTGCGACCAAACCGCTCGTTCGCGCGGTGACCAAACCGCTTGTTCGCGCGGTGTAGCGAACAAACCGCTCGTTCGCGCGGTGTGGCGACCAAACCGCTCGTTCGCGCGGTGTGGCGACCAAACCGCTTGTTCGCGCGGTATAGCGAACAAACCGCTCGTTCGCGCGGTGTGGCGACCAAACCGCTCGTTCGCGCGGTGTGGCGACCAAACCGCTCGTTCTCACGGTGTAGCGACCAAACCGCTCGTTCGCGCGGTGTTGCGGCATACCGCTCGTTCGTGCGGTGTAGCGACTAAGCCGCTCGTTCTCGCGGTATGGCGACCAAACCACTCGTTCTTGCGGTGTTGCGACGAAACCGGTCGTTCGCACGGTGTAGCGACGAAACCGCTCGTTCGCGCGGTGTTGCGGCAAACCGCTCGTTCGCGCGGTGTGGCGACCAAACCGCTCGTTCGCGTGGTGTGGCGACGAAACCGCTCGTTCGCGCGGTGTGGCGACCAAACCGCTCGTTCTCGCGGTGTAGCGACGAAACCACTCGTTCGCGCGGTGTAGCGACCAAACCGCTCGTTCGCGCGGTGTGGCGACCAAACCGCTCGTTCGCGCGGTGTAGGGACCAAACCGCTCGTTCGCGTGGTGTGGCGACCTAACCGCTCGTTCTCGCGGTGTAGCGACCAAACCGCTCGTTCGCGCGGTGTTGCGGCATACCGCTCGTTCGTGCAGTGTAGCGACTAAGCCGCTCGTTCTCGCGGTATGGCGACCAAACCGCTCGTTCTCGCGGTGTAGCGACGAAACCGCTCGTTCGCGCGGTGTAGCGACCAAACCGCTCGTTCGCGCGGTGTTGCGGCATACCGCTCGTTCGTGCGGTGTAGCGACTAAGCCGCTCGTTCTCGCGGTATGGCGACCAAACCGCTCGTTCTCGCGGTGTAGCGACGAAACCGCTCGTTCGTGCGGTGTAGCGACCAAACCGCTCGTTCGCGCGGTGTGGCGACCAAACCGCTCGTTCGCGCGGTGTAGGGACCAAACCGCTCGTTCGCGTGGTGTGGCGACCTAACCGCTCGTTCTCTTGGTGTAGCGACCAAACCGCTCGTTCTCGCGGTGTAGCGATGAAACCGCTCGTTCTCGCGGTATGGCGACCAAACCGCTCGTTCGCGCGGTGTTGCGAATAAAGAAATAATAAGAAAATAGCTCACAATTAAAGCTGTTTATTAAAAATATTAAAAATATTAAAAAATATTCGGATTATCCGGATAATCCGGATTTGAGGATGAAAAAATCCGTAAATCCGGATTTTTCTAAAAATCTGTTTTTTGCAATCCCTACTCAGGAATAAAGGTTTTTAGCGTGTCTTTGCCAGTTGTATTGGTACGTGTAACGTGCAGACGTTTATAGAGTCTCACTGAACGTTAAATCTTGCTACGTTTTGATGCTTGCCGAGCCACGGCAAGCCTCCACAACCCCGAGCGTGAAAACAGGTGAAATGGATTGGCTTTCGTGAGCTTGCGGACGCTTGTAGACGATCGGGAGTAGTGTCGGTTTTTGGACAGAGATCAAAGGGCATGTACGTAATACACTGATGCGTTCACGAGCGTGAAAACGACTTACAAATTCAAAGCGAGATTTGTGGAGGCTTGTGGCTTGTGGAAGCTTGCCGTGGCCCGGCAAGCATCAAAACGTAGTGCTATCAGGATTACGAGCATACAGAAAATAAATAAATTAAATTATTGTCTGACTGTACAGGAGAAGAAAGGTATTTAGATTGTTTAAAATATGCAATTTAACCAAAGGTTTACGTAGATCCGAATTTCCGTATAGCGCAAGCTTTACCTACCTATTATTATACTTCAGATAAAATATAATTAGAAATAATATTACTCGGCGGATTAAATACATTGTAGATTAATTATTACAGATTAACCCAAAGTCACAATAGACAAAAGTTACCTCCAGATCAGCGCAAATAGGCCTCAGTCTATTCTTAATTTATACATTAAAGTCCAATCTAACGACTATAACGAGAGTATCAAACCACAATTAGGGGAGCGGCCACATCTCAATACGGCCGCGGGTGGCCTCACGCCCGCACAACACACTACTCATTTTGTAACACCTTTGCCGGTCTCAATTTTGATATTAGGCTAATAGTTTGGCATAATATGTCACTTGACAGTAATAGGTGCGTTTTGGTGAAGTTATGAGGTATTGTAGTTTTAGAAGGTTCGTGATTATTGTAAAAAGAAACGAGGCACTCGGGGACTACCGCGGTAACGCTATTGCATAGCGATAGCTAGTCTACATGTAGACGTCTAGTCGCACGCACACAAACACCGTGCCGAAGTCTGCCGAACTGAAATGAAACTTCTGAAAAAATTGATTAGGTTCCAGCTCACGCACTCGGTACCTGCTTTATTAAGTGGACCAATAAACGATGTACGCGGCTTTCAACACCTCTGTGCCGGTCGGAGTGCGGCTGTTAGGTTTATTTTCGTTACGGAATTTCTTGATTCGGTCGTCGCGTTTAATAAATATGTTATTATAAGTATAGATAAAAGAATAAAATGTATGAATTAAGGCGAAATTACATTGTTCAGATATTAGTTCTAATAAGTCGATTGAAGACTTGACAACACCAATATTAAGCCGTAATTTTTATGTTAAATTAATAATAAAAACACCTTTTGAAATTGTAAGGAAAGACTTATAATGTAAGGTAGTTTATATTTAAAGTATTGTCTCTTAATTATTTTATGAATATTATTAAGTTAAGATTTTGTTTAATTGTATTTAGATAGAATATCATATTTTAATAATTCTAGTACCAAACTTTGGAAAATGTGGGTACTAGAATTATTATTCAGTGTGGGTAGAATATCCATTCTACCCAGTATAAAATAGCTAGCGAACCTAGTAACGGCTCTCATTCTGGCCGACAGTGTTTAAGGTGATGTACCTATTTGTTTGTTATAAAGATTTTAGTAATATGTAACTTGGTAATTATTGTAATTTATATAAAGAAGTTTTGTACAAGCCTATGGTTTATTTTTGCTAGATGATCTATAATTGCTTGATATTATGTTATTTTACAATATAAAGTTATAAGTTCTGTGTTATTCCTGAGTTGTATCTTATTAATATAATATACTGAAAGTACCTTAGCTAGATTACGTAAATTATGTAATAATTTGTAATACAATTTGAAAATAATTATATCTACCGACCCTTACTTGTTAAGGTTATTTTAATAAATATCTTTATTGTATTTGTCTTACAGTTTATTTTCTTTTAACCACAGATACCTTGCTACAGCTGCTTGGGCATAATTTTAGTATTATCATAGTAACATCAAATTGTTTCAAAATATCTTAGATCTATATATACTCCAATCCAACACGCTCAAAGCCCGAGATAAAAGTTATGCAATAGCGTAAAAAACTATCGAAGATCAAGACTTTATAATATTCTCATATAGATTTATCTGTACCAGCCTTTATAAGCGCCATATTATTATTCAACTAGTATTCAACGTTATTTCAAATCCCATACATATTTATTTGTAAGTTAATTGTTAAAACGAATACAAGTTGTCTAAGCACCCTCAAAAATCATTTGCGGCCTTTAGAAGGAACTAGGAAGTGAGACATCGTGTGGTCCATTATACCATTTGTTTGGGGGCACTCTGTAGATCCGTTGGGGTCTATTAGAGGCCAATTACCACACCTAGCGTCGTGTGAAGTCACCGATTCCATTAATACTGCGGTTTCGGGGTATATAATGGGATTTTGACACTTTTGAAGTGATCTTGGGAAATTTTGGAGGGATTAACGGATATGAGATCGGAATGAAGGTAAAGGAGATCAAAGTTTTGACGGTCTATTTGTTTGAGTGTAGATAATTTGGACGCTGCTATGCATTCGTGTACTAGCCCACAAAAATTACATATTGGGTTATGAATGCAGTTATGTTCTTTAGATGATTTAGAACAAGACTGCATTCAAAATTGAACAACCAAAAAAATGTGGTTTAAGACACTAAATACTTTTTATGTATGGATGTATTTTTATTTATGAAATGGCGATTTTGGAGTTTGGACACGCGCCATAACGCATTATGTGATTATATATGTACTTAGATGCTGTCAAATGTAGTAATTACACAATACTTATAGTCGGGACATTTTAATAGGCCACATTTGACAGTTCATCAAAATTGTACCAGGTAACCTTATAGCGACGTACATAAAAAATAAATATTTTCGTTTTGTTATAACTGCACAATTGATTAACTTTTTTTCAATTACGATTACATATTTATTGTAAATATGACCGATACGAATTATTTTACTATTTGCTTTTACTGCTAAACAATTCTAAACGTAATAAACAAATTCTGATCTTAATAATTGCACGTCGTTACAATGTTACGTCAGCTGACCTTTTTTCTTTTTAAACTCTAGGGAAGTTACCCTAAAAATCGAAAGCGAATAAATAGTATCGATGCATTGATTACTTGTAACGAAATATCCCCATAAATTAATAACCACGTTGTGAAAAGTAACACATATTTATGTGAAATGAATAATGATAATACTACATTTAACAGTTTTTATAATTCAAGCAAATAAATGCATTTTTTTTGTAAATTATGTACTTGTCTTATTTTGCTCCTTGAATTTGCAAAAGAAAAAGTAATAATGGGACAGGAGTTTGTTTCAAACGTATGAAATTCAAATATTTTATTTCAAGTCCGTATCGATTTATTCGTTTTGGTCGATGTTTTTACGCAGTTCACTTCACTATGGAGATTAATCTGACAGATGTCAAATGTGGCCTATTAAAATGCCCCGACTGTACCTATGGTAGAATGGTAAAACGGCTAGGGAAATTGATTTTCCTAAAAACTATGAGCGCCAGCGCCACAGTTTCTAATCTAATAGCAACTCTACAATCTAAATTACGCTCCTGAATTGGGGACCGATTCTCATAGCTCGAATGTTGTTTCAATTTCAGGCTTGATATAGCCAGCCGAGCAATGACCAAAGCGACATTAGTATACCTACTGTCGAGCCAATTGAGTCTGGACTTCAGAAGTTTAAACTCTTAACAATGTCTATTACTTCATCATTTCATATCGTAAGCTTGTTTGCGAAAAACCTGAAAAATATCGTGATACCTATTACAATGTTTATTGGATACTTTTTGCCACGCACGGTAATATTCTTGAACGAACTGTCGCCAGCAGTGTTTCCGGACCTTTACGACCTGCAAACCTTCAACCGCATTCTCTATTAAATGACCGTCAACGCACTGGCGATTCTTCTGATGCCTGCACCAGGCGCTAAGTTTGTATTATGTAGGCTACTTAGTTGTTAATAAAGTCTGTGGATCATATAATCTAACTATCAATAATCATTTTGAATGTATTTTGTATTGTGTGTGGCCTAAACTTGTCAACGAGTGCGGTGACCACAATTCCGGCCCACCACGGACGGATCATCAATTAAATCCGCGTTGACACCGCAGTGTCGACACCGTGGAGTGTCGCGGCGACAATGCCGGCGACCGGCGACAATGCCCGCGGCATAATAGAGCCATCCGACATGCCTAATCACTTGTATTGTGGCTGCAGATGTTACGTAGTAGGGTGTGTATGTGGCCTGTGATATCGCGGATATAGTCCTAAATCCTGATATAAATTCAAAATAGAAAAATGATTTTTACAATCAAAAGTAAAAACGTTTTTGAAAATCTCCAGATTGCCGACAAAAATTCGCGGTAATATTAATAATAGAGTAAATGTGTACAGTTACACTAAAAAGTACTTTCCACTTAATGAATTTGAATTTGAAGTCTTTATAAGAAACTAGACGGCATTTAATCTAATTCTAATTAATTTATATTTTTAATTTATTTTATTTTAAAATTGACCTGATGTTTTATAATAATTATTTTGTAATTTTTATAATTTTGTGTATTTATTTTGTATTTTATTAATTTTTTTTTTTAATTTATGATCTTGACATGTCCAAATTTTGTATATGCAAATAATGGAATAAATACTTTGACTATTGACTATTGACACTCGCAACTATGTTACGCCAAAAAAAGACGGGTTGCACTCCGGGAGTGCCGGCAGAAGTGAAAACTTGATTATTAACGTTGTGCATTTTTTTAACCCATTTCTATGAAATTAAATTAATCGAAACCCTTACAATCGATTAAATTTTTAACCTATTTTTATTAAATCTATTTTTTAGTTAATCGAAACCCTTACAATAAATTCGAGTTCGAGTTCGAGTTCGAGTTCGACACAAAACACTACTCTCCAACCGTCTTACGGTTTTTCCAAGGTTTTTCGATCAGCACGAGAATCTGACGCGAGTTTCACAGTTTTTACCCAAAATTATCACGCGTTAACCGTACATTTTTGGATGAAAAATATCCTACGTCCTTTCCCGGGACTCTACGCAAATATCCACACCAAAATTGATCCACAGCACTATCGATTCATCGGTTTGGGCGTGAAGAGGTAACAGACAGACTATGGATTTCTAGGTATTCCTTGAGAATTAATTTTGGCTGGGTAGGTACTTATAAACAGTTGATTTTATTCAATGAAAAATCTACCTGGCTTAAAACTTTGCAGGATTTACTTTAATTTTTGGTACAAGCAACTCTTACAGCGTTGCTACTTTCCAGTGAACTCTACCTATGTAGGGAACACATACGTCATACACCTAAAGTATTTATTATTATTTATTTATTTATAAAGCATAAGACTTGCGACCCGCCCCGGCGTCGCACGGGTATAAAATATATAGCCACTGAAAAAAATTATTAAAATCGATAGCCTATGATCCTTCACGAGGTCTACTTCTTATCTGTGCCAAATAACATAAAAATTGCTCGAGTAGTTCGCGAGATAAGCCTTTTTAAATAATTAGCACCGTTTTTTCCACATTATCCATTAGGAGAAGCTAAGACTAATGAATATTAGCGTTAATCTTAGCGTTAAATATAGCCTATAGCCTTCCTCAGTAAAATATATGCTATCTAACACTGAAATAATTTTTCAAATCGGGCCAGTAGTTCCTGAGATTAACGCGTTTAAGTTAACCCTTTCAAATAATTTTCCCCGTTTTTTCCACATTTTCCTTTATTTCTTCGCTCCTATTAGTCTTAGCGTGATAAAATACAACCTATAGCCTTCCTCGATAAATGGGCTATCTAACACTGAAAGTATAATCAAAATCCGTTGCGTAGTTTTAAAGATTAAAGAGAACAAAGGGACATGAGGGAAAAAAGAAGCGACTTTGTTTTATAATATGTATAGATAATAGATATAGATACATTTAAAACATTATATAATTAAACAGAATGGCAGCACCATTAAATCCGACAAGTATTATAACTTCTTCATGTCATAACTCATATTCTGTATACTATCTCACATTTCCCGCTATCATGGTCGTCCTAACCCACAATATAGTCCGTTTAATTATCCATGACCGATGTAGTGTTATTGTCACTCACGATCTGAGAATGGCTTATCAGCGTAATGACACTTTTGGTAAGGCATGGCGTGAGAGTTGTTGACACTTCGTTGTGTCAATCCTGTGACACCTCAAACTCTGTCTGTCAAAAATTGCGATCGATCGTTTCGATCCGTAAATTAGAAGATATGAACTGGTTTTCAGGAAGTGAATATACGTAGAAGGAAATAATTTACTTAACTAAAAAATAATATATCTCGTAAAACATCTGAGTGTAGTGGCAAAATGTCTGAATTAAATTTTGATACTTACGTACTAAATAATATTATATGACGCCCGCACCTCCATGGCGCAGAATTGCGCAGAAATTAGGGAACCTTACATTTTTCCGGGATAAAAAGTGTCCTATGTCCGGGACTCAAGTATGTTTATACCAAACTTTAGCAAAGTCTGTTAAGCGGTTTGGGCGTAAAGTGGTAACATACAGACAGAAATGCTTTCGCATTTATAATATTAGTATGAATTGAAACGAATGTTGCTGAGTCGATAACTTTATTGCTTTACACCTCGTAAGTCGTAAGTCGTAACATATATTTTAAAAGTGTAATTTTAATAAAGAGCAAGTAAAAATACCTACCGTTGTAAATTGATATGAATCATCTGACTAAAAAATAAAAAAATGTACACTTAAGGACCGCTAATTTTGACACAAGCGAATATAATGCAAGTCTCAAATACATTATTGAAGCTCTTAGCACCTACATTTTAACACTTAACAACTTAATTCACACCTTAATTTATCTACATAGAGTTCAATTTCAAATACCGATTACGTTTCACAAAGCATGATAACCGAAAAATAGAATTTGAACTTCATGTTCAAAAGATAAAGTTACATTTCCAATGGCAAGTTTAATAATGTGACATTGAAAAGCATCAGTCTTCGATGCCTGTCACATACCTGTCTTAATGTCTATTAAGCCCACATTATATCGATATTAAGGTTATTGATAAATCTATCTTCTATTCAAATGTTACAGATTTGGCAGATTTTTTTGGATTTTAAAATCGATTAATTATACTTGAGGATAAGTGATAGATCATCTTGGAGATTCGAAGAATTGTCATGCGCGATCCCTTTGAGGGGCATGACCCTCTGAGATCTAGATAATAGTACATATTAGTGCAATATTTTCACGCTTGAGGCAGCACCATCATAGATAGTAAACAAAAAGTCTGGTTCCACTTTTGACAACGCTTGAACTGTCAATATGTTGTTGGATTTTGTTCGGATTATTTACTGTATGTGCTAGTAACGCCTGTTGCGTGATATTCCCTATTACTACATTATAATAATTTTCTTTTTGCACCGGTGGGTCCCGTAAAAGGACATACTTAATATACTTTTTGTCCCGGAAAAACGTACGATTCCCGCTTAAACAAATTTTGGCGCAACAGAGTTGCGGACGTCATCTAGTGTTTAATTTTACTTAAGAGCACGGGTGATGCAGTCGCTGAAATCAAACTCGACACTAGCGCCTCTGCAACTTTTACATATCGCTATCTCGTTTGCGAGGTACCCCTCGCGCCGCACGCCCCGCGCGGCAGCGTGAGTATGTGTGCGTGCGAGGTCATTCAACGCGGGCTCGCGTGGAATTCGAAAATCGCGTAAAAATACGAATATTCTTGTAAGCTTCCTTTAAAAACATAATGTTTTTTCAAGACAAAAAGTAGCCTATGTTACTCTCCATTCTTTTAACTAAGTGTACTTACCTATGCCAAAAATTAAGTCGATTGGTTACTTCGTTAGGGCGTGAAGGAAGGACAAACAAACAAACAAATACACACACTTTCTTATCTATACTATATGTACTATATTACTAAACATAAAGTGGAAGAGTTTGTTTGTTTGAACGCGCTAATCTCAGGAACGTAGGTCTGAATTGACAAAAATCTTTCAAGTTTCAGTGTTAGGCCGTGTTCAGACCAAACTGACTATACGCCGCTGAATGTGAGCAGGCTTACTGTGGTGACTGTGTTGGCCCCAGTGTGAACGTAAGTGAACGTGAAATATACGGTATCGAATGTCCACGCCTACGCCTAGCGTAATGGCGTATAGTCAGTTTCGTGTGAACACGGCCTTAGATAGCCCGTTTATCGAAGAAGGCTATAGGCTATATTTTATCACGCTAAGCCTAATAGGAGCGAAGAAATAGAAGAAAATGTGGAAAAAACGGGGGAAATTATTTGAAAGGGCTTATCTCACAAACTACTGGAGCAATTTTTCTGTTATTTAGCACAGATAAGAAGTAGACCACGTGAAGGATCATAGGCTATTTTTGTGGACTAATTTGTGAAATATCTAATTTACGCAGGCGAAGCCACGCGGAACATCTTATTTGTAATATTAGCATGGATAATATTATAATATGAATGAATATTTTGGAGCATCCATGTGTGTGTGCGTCAGCCTAGTGGCTAAGAGTATAGCTAGTGGAGAAATACCACGGCCTCACAGAAAAATGGCGATGAGTTTGGTCCAGTGAATGAGTTTACGGAGGCCCAACTCCCTACACCTCATTTCTATTCCCTATTCCCGTAGCCTATTCCTTCATTAAAAAAAGGCCGGCAATGCACTTGCAACACTTCTGATGTTACAACTTACAAGTGTCCATGGGCGACGGCAGTTGCTTTCCATCACGTGTCGCGTCTGCTCGCTTGCCCCCTAATTTTCATAAAACATGATTATAAGTATACAGATTTTTTCACCAGTACAATACCACGTCATTGGTATCGATAATAGAGTATATTTCATTTTTTTTTTCATTTCAATTAACTTATCCTTTATAGTTTTAAATCCAATCTAGTAGGTACCTGCTTAGCACTTTGGCGCACTATTACAAGGCGTGACCGCGTGAGGCGACAACAGGTGCGGTATGAGGTAGGGGGCGGCGCGGCGGGGTGAAGTGAGTCACAGGCTACACGGTCAAATTCTCATCAATCTGATCCAACAATCAGATTGACGGAATATTGATGGTTATATAAAGTTCATATTAAAAATACTATCATTTTTCAAATTAATCTAAGTGCGATACTTACTTCAATGGACGCCTATTTTCTTTATTTATATTATTACTTCGTTTTCTCCTAGGAACCGATAGCCACAAACGACGTTTGATTGATCGCAGTGGTTCTATAAATACAAAAAATGGTAATTTTGTAATAAAAGTCAACACAAAGAAGTTAGATAACGAAAATATTTTTAAGATTGTTTGAATAATTTTTCCCTCATTACTAACAAGTATGTTACAATATATTAAATAATAGCAGTGTTTTTCAACATGTGAGCTGTGAGAGTTTTATATTTTACTTTATTTCAAGACAGGGATTAGCAAGTCTGTTTAGGAGTTCTCGAGTTTAAGCGAGACTAACGAAATTAATTATAGGTATGCCGTATGTATAATATTGCATTATATCTATACTAATATTATAAAGCGGAAGAGTTTGTTAGTTAGTTTGTTTGTTTGTTTGTTTGTTTGAACGCGCTAATCTCAGGAACTACTGGTCCGATTTGAAAAATTCTTTCAGTGTTAGATAGACCATTTATTGAGAAAGGCTATAGGTTATATTTTATCATGCTAAGACTTATAGGAGCGAAGAAGTACAGGAAAATGTGGAAAAAACGGGGGAAAATTATTTGAAAGGGCTTATTTGAACGCGCCAATCTCAGGAACTACTGGTCCGATTTGAAAAATTCTTTCAGTGTTAGATAGCCTATTTATCGAGAAAGGCTATAAGTTATATTTTATCACGCTAAGACTAATAGAAGCGAAGGAATAGAGAATAATGTGGAAAAACGGGAGAAATTATTTGAAAGGGCTTATTTAAACGCGCTAATCTCAGGAACTACTGGTCCGATTTGAAAAATTATTTCAGTGTTAGATCGCCCATTTATCGAGGAAGGCTATAGGCTATATTTTATTACGCTAAGACTAATAGAAGCGAAAAAATAGGGGAACATGTGGAAAAAACGGGGGAAATTATTTGAAAGGGCTAATCTCACGAACTACTAGAGAATTTTTTTGTTATTTGGGTCAGATAGGAAGTAGAGCACGTGAAGGATCATAGGCTATTTTTTGTGGACTAATTTGTCTGTGAAATATCTAATTTACGCGGATGAAGCTGCGTGGAACGTCTATTACTAATAAAAATGAATCCATATTTCCCTTGGTTACGACATCACGCGTAAACAGCTGGACCGATTTTGCTGAAATTTGGTATAAGTAGATATACTTTGAGTCCCGGAAAAGGACATAGGATACATTTTTACACGGTTACCGCACAATATACTTTTATGATTTGCGCGTAAACTATTCAATCGATTTTGATGAATTTTAGTATGGGGATACTTTGAGTCTCGGGAAGGATAAGGGATATATTGTGTTCGCGGAAAAATGTACGGTTCTCACAAAATGTGCCTTTATGATTTGCGTGTAAACTATTCAATCGATGTACGGGAACAACTATAACTGAAGTCCACGTGGACGAAGTCGCGGGCAACAGCTAGTTTATTATATTTTTTAAAATTTATATAGAAGACTAATGAAGGGGAATTGTGGAGACCGTACATTTTCTCGCAACAAAAACTATTTATATGCACATTCAGTAAGTCTGAGGACTGAGAATCGGCTACTGGGTACTTTTTATATTGATGAGTGCATTTGTTGAATAAATAATAGTAAATTACTACAACTGGAGACTGACTGCGACCATTCTTTGTGCAACGGAATAGCGATGAACGTTGCCATGGTAACATAGGTACTTATTTAGTCACTTCAATAAAATAATATGGGCAAAATACTTTATATTATGGCAAAGCAACGTTTGCCGGGACAGCTAGGTTTACACTTACTTACCTATTTATTTATTAGTAAACATTTTGCACCATATTTAAAAAAATACCTAGGAAGTTAGGATTTAGGAAAAGTCTCATAATATATTATGTCGGCCTTCTAAGTAGTAGAAAAATACTCTATCCTATCGCTCGCTATTCCTGAACGTTAGAATAGAATAGAAATTAGAATAATTTATTTCATAAAATGTGGTACAAAAGTTATTTACAGTTATTTTTAGTTATTTACATAGTTCAGCTCTTCAGTTTACTAACTTCAGTTATTTATTTACAAAAGTTATTTACAGTTATTTACAAAATACTAAGTATAAGAAAATAATAATAAGATATAATATACTTACTGTGTGATACATCCCATCTTTCGGTATCCATTATTATTAAAAGTTCAAACACCACAACAGGCCACAAATCACTATAATTATATTTTGTTCAAGCAATTTTCTTCAAACTTATCACAAAAAAACTTTCAAAACAACAACAATAATATTCTCTCGATCGCGAATTCTTGGAATTCTACTGTTATCGCGCGCGCGCGGTCACATACGACCGCTTGGGGCTTGAGAGACGAGAGTTGAGGTAATATTATTGTACTTTTGTCACGTGTCGCTTACCCCGCTCCGCCGCCCGCGGCCCGCGCCACCCGCCGCCGCGCTCTGTCGTGCGAGTGGATCGGCATGATACCATGTTGGAAATTATAGAGAAATTTCGTTGCGTTTACGAATACCAAAAATGATGAATGAAAATTTATTATATTGCCATTCTTTTGAAGACATTCTGTAACTACACAATATAAGCTGTGGTCCCAGGAAAAATACATTACGATTCGATGAGTTTTTAATATAAAACAAGTGTGCGAAAAGTATGTCGACAATGGCGTAAAAATTTATGAAATGTAATCGCTTATATTTTTTAGTGTGTAAATATTTTGAAGTTAATTTTTGTTCAGGAACCTAGGTAATTACTATTTTAAGCTGAAAAATAACTCAAACATGTTAAATATTTTCGTATGACAAAATGATTTTGGTATTACGTTTGTATGAGAATTTCGAGGGTAACCCGGCCCCTTAAGTCACAGAACCACCAACAGAGTTCCCACTAGTGACACCCGTTTAAAGAAATAACAATTCATGCTACGATACTATAAAGTTCAAATTCCGACCGCGCAGTGCTAGGTGCCTACAACTATATTTGCCTACATTTCCGCTCTCTTTCTATCGCGTAAGAGATACCCTTTCTGACGAAATCAAAATTGTCACCTTTTAGAAAATAAAATAATATTCTTTTAATTACTATATAGCTACTAATAGCAAACTTTTTTATAGAAATAATCAAATTTTAGTAACCCAACGTATATTTTATAATAGTTTTATATTCGACTATAGTGTAGGAGCTAGTCAGGAATTTTTTACAACTTAAACATAGTAACTCGTGTTTATTTCTGTGTAGTATGCGGTTTGTTTGTTTGTGTATTTTTTTTAATCTATTTTTGTATTTTAAAGTCTTATATTACTTTATTGAAATATTTCTTTGAACTTTTTTCAATTGTTCATATTTATCAGATTAATAACGATTCTGTACCAGCGGTTAAATCAGTACGTAGATAATATATGCGACGAAAAAATCTTGCGCGTGTGTCACCGCTCGCTTGTGAGTCCCTAGTGATCTGCCCCTCTAGAGGGGTACTTACAGTTCGATACATAAACGGGACAGGCCTGACTTAAGTCACAGAATATATATTAGTTGTACAGTTTTCACAGAAAATTAAGTATGCCGCGTGTAAACAGTTTTTCAAGCCAGGCCAAACTGTTCACACGCGGCATATACCAAGCCAATACTGGCCGCCAGTCTTATTGGCAGCCAGTACTGGCTCTGTGAAAACTATACTTTAAAATCATTTTAAAATAACAATTTCAAATACATTAATCAAAGTAATTTGACAGAGTGACTGATAAATCTAATTTAAAGTTCAAAAGTTAAAAGCAAGCAGAGACTTATCTAAGAGCAGATGTATTTCCTATGGAGGAAAATTACAATTTGCTTTTATGTAGTAAGATTTAGGTAGTTAGTTCTTTAATAAGAACAATCCATACAGCTATCCATACTAATATTATAAATGCGAAAGTGTGACTGTCTGTTACGTCTTCACGCCCAAACCGCTTAAACGATTTTGGTATAATTTTATATACTTATTTAAAATTCTATGCTTAAAACTATTATTTCAATCCTTAATTCGTGAACTAATAATATTCTTTAAATTAATTAGCTCAACAATAAGTGCATTTTAGTGTATAGCGCGAAATCACGCGTTTAGCGGCAAGAGGTAGCTTTGTCGTTCACTTAATACGCGTACGACTTGAAACGCACCGCGCGCTTTCATGTTACCGCTAGCGAAGAGGACACGGACATAAGCGGAAGCGGATCGGAGAGGTGTATGGTGCGACTGCGAGCGACATCTAGTAGCAAGCGAAAACTTAGGTGTTAAAGATGTATGAATATTCGTGGAGGCCGCAAAGTACGATCTTCCGACAAAGCGAGGTGCTATGCTCGGTCAGGTCGAAGCCCTCGTGATTGCTTTCAAGTTTCAGTTGCTGTATATATTAAGGTGTAACAAAACTAAGTGATAATACTTTAGGGTGTGTATGTGTTCCTTGTAGAGAGTTCACTGTGAAAGCAGCAGCATTGTATTGCGTGGGAGAGCCATGCTTCGGCACGAATGGGTCGGCTCGACCGGAGAAATACCACGTTCTCACAGAAAACCGGCGTGAAACAGCGCTTGCGCTGTGTTTGGCTGAGTGAGTGAGTTTACCAGAGGCCCAATCCCCTACCCTATTCCCTTCCCTACCCTCCCCTATTCCCTTTCCTTCCCAATCCTACCCTCCCCTATTACCCTATTCCGTCTTAAAAGGCCGGCAACGCATCTGCAGCTCTTCTGATGCTGCGAGTGTCCATGGGCGACGGAAGTTGCTTTCCATCAGGTGACCTGTTTGCTCGTTTGCCCCTTTATATCATAAAAAAAGTATTGTAAAATCGCTGCCGCAAACGCTGTTCTCTGACCACATCCTTATTTTTCCAATATTCACTTAGAACTGTTATTGTGAAATAAATCTTATAACGACTGCATAAAGTTTCTTGTTGCTGTTCAAACTTTAAATACTTTTAGCAGAGATTACTAAATAGTAGGTAAACGGTCAAAATCGGTCTTAGTTAAAGATACTGTTTTATGGACTATGGTGTACAGTATCTAGTAGGTACAGTTTTTATTCTATTGTCGTAGAAGCATACTTGTCGTAGAAGTAGACTTGGCGTAGATGTAGAGTCGTCGGCCGTAGTAGGTATAGAGATTGTCGTAGAAGTATACTCGTCAGTCGTCATAGAAGTATAGTTGTCATAGAAGTAGACTTGTCGTAGATGTAGAGTCGTCGTAGAAGTTATTGTCGTCGAAAACACAGTCGACGTTTTGTCGTATTTGTACCATATGTAGAGATCAACTACGATAACAATATGGCGCACCCCTCCAAATGACTGTTTCATTGTGTGTAGTCACATCCTTAAGAAAGAGTTTGTATGTAGTAAGTATTCAACCAATCACAGTACACGTAATATTTCTGTTAATGTCACTTATTACCAAGATTTGTTGGTCAACTAATCATAACTAGCCTACCGCGCAAGACAACGCACTTCAAACATTTTGACAACGCACTTCAAAGTTGTTTTGAATTTCGGAGGGGCGCGCCATGTTATCGTAGTTGATCTCTACCATATTACCATACCATATTTTGTGGCTCTATCAGTTTACTGTTGAAAATAGGCCGCCATATTGAAAAGAGACGCCATTATATTCGCACTCACATAGCAATTTTCGATTATATCCATGCTCCAAATTATACAACATAGACATTACGAAACATAATAGATAGAAATTACTGACATATGACTAAATAACTCAATCTACCCATTTCCAAACTTTGTATCATTAACCATTTATGAAATCATACAATTACAATTTGGAATCTTATCACGAGGTGCTAGGGTCCAGTTTAGATTTATTCGGGTGTGACTGCGGGTAGGGTAGATCTAATTTTGCTGGTCAATTACTAGTTCACATTATTAGTGGTGTATACAAGCCAGTAGCTTGCTACTAGTAGTAGCAACTTGCTAGCTTGTCTGCTAATCACTTCACTAAGCGACTCTACAAAAGCCTATAGACCTCTCACTCACTCACGTACCTAATATTTCGTTTAAATGGCTTTAGGCCAGTATACGGTGAAGAAAAACATCGTGAGTTTTCTCACGATGTTTTTCCGCACATGGTTGGTTCCAAACGTATTGACCAGTCCATTTCTCTGGACTAGGCCAACTATGAGAATGACGTACGTTGTTGGGCAACTATACGGACATTTAAAATACTGTCCTAGACACTATACAGTCTTTTTTACATGGGGAAATGCATTACGCATCCCCGGCGAATTGGGGACATCGGCCGGGGTATGTGGGACTCTCCGAGGAACTACCCACTAAACACCATGGTGCTCCACTCATCGCTTAGGCAAAGTTACGGGCAGTCGGGCATGATAAACCCACGGCAACTTTACCAACGGTTGTCCGCGTCTCGTAGGCTCATCAAAACATGCAGGCTTGCATGCATACTGTTACGGATACGGGCAGTTGTTTACCTGCGCGCGACAGTTGCGCGTACTTTCTAGAAAAGTCCAACCTTTCTTTATGTGAATTGCGTGTTTACGTAAACAATCCAATGGAACGTTCCAGAAAGCGTAGCCATATAAAAGGTAAACAAGCCAGCAATCCAGTTCAGTTTGATACAAGCGATCATCAAGGCGACTTCGAAGTGAGAACAAGTGATCAATAGTGAGTGACAGTGATAGTGCTCAGTGATTTGGATCTAGTGCTTAGTGTTTGGACTTAGTGATTTGTTGTGAGCTAGTGTTAGTGAATAAAGTCTTCAAGAGAGTCACCAGGTCTTTCTCTCCGAATCCTCGAACCCTAGCACGTAACAATACTATGGAGGGTAGATGGAGGAGAACTATCTTATATGGGGAATATTTGGAAAAGTGTCCAGCTGTACGCAGTAAATAACAGTTAAAAAATCCTCCGAGAGTGGCGCTAGCTGCAGCAAAGGGTATGGAATGAATGTAGCCATTGGTGACAAAATATAAATTGAAGTTAGCCGAATAGCCGAGTCACAGAATTACTGGGTTAATAGTTAATACCAATATATTTTGAAAAATATAACCTAAAATAGCTGAAATAAAAGCTGCTAAATGATTTAAAATTTACCCTGTTGCTACTGTAGCGCCACCCTAATTTAACGCATTTCAGCGGACACTTTTTACATACAGAGATAGTTCTCCTCTATCTACACTCCATACTGCAGACAATACAGTCTACACTATAGGTACAGTATTCGAAGAGTAGTTACTTCGCTCTGAAAATACAGTTTAACCATCCACAGTTCAGATACAAAGGCTTTGTTATGCCAGTAACTTCGAACGAGTAAAGCAACACTTTACAATATTATGTTCAATAATATTAACTACAATTTATAAACACGGTATCTATATAACGGAGTTGTTTCATGACAATAATAATGTGTTTTTGTCATTACAATGAATGACATAATGAGACTTTATCGTCGGTAAAATAAAATATAGTACTAGACAGTGGCGTAACTATAACATCCGGGGGCCCTATCAGTAAAAATCGTCACGATAATAATAAAACAATGTACTTATGAACAATTTCTGACCACACGGCCTCTTGGGCCGGGGCCCTTTTGGTTCGGAGGCCTATGGAATTTTGCCAGCCCTGCCACCCAAAGACTTCTATTTAAACTGAGTTTGCTGCCTCCCTATAGTTACGCCACTGGTACTAGAATATATTTTCTGGTTATTTTTTATAATTTCAACAAACATATTTTTAAATCGAGACAGTACTTCAGTCCGGACCAACGCCTACAACTCTACAAGGCGCAGGTTCGGCCTCATATGGAATATTATTCTCATCTCTGGGCAGGGGCGCCAAAATACCAACTGCTCCCTCTGGATCGTATCTGCAACGAAGGGCTGCTCGAATTGTTGACTGCCATAGTGTTTCAAACAGCTTGCACCCCTAGGAATTACGCCGAGATGTAGCTTCACTCTGCATCCTCTATCCGTTGTATCACGGGGAGTGCTTTTAGGAGTTGTTCGGAATCATACCACCTGCAACTTTTCGCCATCGTCCCACGCGAAAAATATACCATCGTCATCACCTTGATGAGTGGCAGTCTTCCACAGTGCATTTTTCGCGTAACTTTCTGCCGCGCACTGTAAAACTCTGGAACGAACTGTCACCAGCAGTATTTCCGGACCTATACGACCTGCAAACTTCAAGAAAAGAGCGTGTTCCCTCTTAAAAGGCCGGCAACGCACCTGCAGCTCTTCTGATGTTGCGAGTGTCCATGGGCGACGGTAGTTGCTTACCATCACAGGTGACCCGTTTGCTCGTTTGCCCCCTTATTTAATAAAAAAAACTTAGGATATTTGAAACGAAATAATAATTATGTTCTACTGCTATCATAAATGCGAAAGTGTATCTGTCTCTCTTTCTGTCTGAAGCTGCCAGTTACCATCGAACCGATTTTGTTGAAATTTGAGTTCCGGGAAAGGACATAAGATATTACTTTTTATTCCGGAAAAATGTACGGTCCCTGTCGTCCTGCGTGATAAACGAATTTCATTTAGTACTGTATAATGATTATTGTATTCCGATGGTATGCAAAACAAACTAAATATAAAATGGCCGACTTAACGACTTGTAATTCTACAAAGAGATGTAGATTAGAATGAAGAATGACCGACTAATGTTAGACGTTTTGTGACTTGTATACTACCTTGTATACTAATTACTAGGTACTTGTGGTAAACAAGGTGGTTAGAGAAGTTGCAATCGATATTTTCGACAGCGAAAAAGAAATAAAAATAGACATACCTAAGGGTCAATTCAGACCGCAACGCATTACGCAACGTGTAGAATGTAGATGCATTTATAATTTTTAGGGTTCCGTACCCAAAGAGTAAAAACGGGAACCTATTACTAAGACTTCGATGTCTGTCCGTCTTTCCGTCTGTCTGTCACCAGGCTGTAACTCAAGAACCGCTATAGCTAGACTTTTGAAATGTTCACAGATTGTGTATATCTGATGCCGCTATAACAACAAATACTAAAAACAAAATAAATTAAATATTTAAGGGGGGCCTGCCATACAACAAACGTGATTTTTTTGGCCTTTTTTGCTCGATATCAATAATGGCAACAGGTAAGCACTTAAAATTTTCACAAAGGCCTTAAATATATGTGTACTTTGATAATTAACAATAATATTCAAATAAAATAAAAATTTAAGGGGGGCTCCCATACAAAAAAAAACAATTTTTGGCCCATTTTTGCTCTATCTCTATAACGGTATGGAACCCTTTTTGCGCGAGTCTGACTCGCACTTGGCCGATTATTTAATATGGATTTGACCACAGACTTGACAGATTCGCAAGGCATCTCTCTCACGCAATTGAAGTCTGTCAATTCAATACAAATTTAGAAATGCATCTACGCGTCATGTTGCCGTCTGAATGGTCTTAGGGTTGATTCAGACCGCAACGCGACGCGTAGATGCATTTCTTTTATATGGATTTGACAGATTCGCAAGACGTCTCGCGCAATTGAAATCTGTCTAAACCATACAAATTCATGCCGAACTGCGCCTAGCCTCCCTAAACCAAAAATATTTTCGATTTATATCACCGATGTTGCAATTATCGAATGCAAGTAGTCTTTTTACCCTTTTTTTATGCGCAGGGGAATCCCGTCATGGGTCTCGTCTTTTTACCCGGGCCTGAGCAATCGACTACGACGCGGCCGTACCTATTCCTAAGGTTCTCTTGTCGAAAAGTATGAAAATTAGAGAGCAGTAAACATTAACCACTACATTGGATACAGTAGTAGTACTTAGTTACAGTTAGTTATAATTTATAAATGTAAAGTAGCATGTGAGTCTCGTCAAGCAATAAGCAAGTCCAATCAAAATATTTCAACTGATTACAGTTCTAAATTAATTAAACATTCATTTTGGCGACATCTTATTGCTAATTAGTGAGAACAACTCGTGCACGACAAATGGCGGAACCATTAATTACCCCACATCAAAGAAAAAACTACCTTCGCACCCACAAAATAGAGTTCAAAATATGTCATAATTAGGTTATAATGTGTAATTAGTGATTAAAACTGTTTAGAGGAAATTGAATTTTATCTAATCGTGATAAAGTTGAATTTTATTTGGGATGCACTTTAATACTAATTGTTCAAAATTGCAATATAAATAGCCGTTTAATTTTATTAGCAATTATTCATCATGTATGTAATTCTTAGCTGATAATCGGTTACTTCCACAGACTGCAAGTATGTTGGTTTGTTGCTAATTTATTCGTAGCTATAATCAATTATTATTTATAATTTATAAGCTATATAACATAGCCTATGGGTGACTTAGCAGTTAGCAGTTAGCACTCAGTTATTCTCAGACATTTTTTTTCCCACTGCTGGGTAAAGGCCCCCAAGGTCTTGCATTATGCTCGCTCCTGTGCCACCGCTGGCCAGCCTGGCTGGTATGCTTCCAGCTCATCGCGCCATCTTTATATAGGCCGGCCATGGCAGCGGCGTCCATCTTCCGGGACCCACTCTCAGACATTGGCAAGCTTAAAATATAATGGCTCTAATTAGTAATTACTGTCAATACCTACCTACTCCACTACATAATAATTATTATTTACCTATCCGAGTTTGAGAACCAACTCAAAAATTACGAATGTTCCATGAAATTCTACCCTAATTTTTCAGCGTTCAGACTCCTCTGCTAGTCGGTTAGCAAGGGATAGGGCTAGTTAGTTAAAAATATTATATATTTATAATATAATATAATCTATTAGGTACCTATTGTATCTGTAATATGGAGTTGCATAACTAATTAAATACTAGCTGCAGGGCCGTCTCTAGCCGGTTTGGCGCCCGTGTGCATAGGTATATTACCCTAGCGCCCCCTAGCAAGCACGCGGTCGATAAAATATCGGCCAAGTGCGAGTCGGACTCTCGCACGAAGAGTTCCGTACGATTGTAAAGCAAAGATATGCAAAAAAATATATGTTTTTATGGGAGCCCCTTAAATATTTACTTAAGTACAAAATATACAATTAAGTATTTTGTGAATATTTCAAATTTCAAGTTCCTACGTTAATGTCCAAAAAATCACATTTCTTGTATGGGATTGTATCCTTAAATATTTAATTTATTTTGCTCTGTAGTATTCTTTATTAAAAGAAGCAACAGAATCACATAATTTGTTATCTGAGAATTTCAACTCTCTAGCATAGAGAATAATATAATGAATGCCATCTACGACCTGCAGTCTATGATCAGAATAAATATGAAGTGAGCCGACTGCCTAAAAGTTAATACTTTTTAGTTTTTTTTTAAGACTAGACCACCTCAAATTCTAATAATGACTTTGAGGTGGTCAGTTCTTGGCCTTCTTACTTCTGTGAAACATCGGCTACCATTGCATCCTGCGAACGGCCCATCTCCGTGGGCTACTTTTGGATTGCTATCAACTATACAGACGACACATACCTATATGCTGGCCCACGGAGACATTTTTGAGGAAACAATACGAATGGCGAGAGTGGGTCTCAGGTTGTGGCGCTTATAGAAGCGTTGGGGCTGCGAGTCGCAGTCGACAAGACGTAGGCCATGTTTTTCTATGGGCCCCGGAAGCACCGCCCCCGCGGAGGCATCACTGCGCAACGCAGAGATGTGGAGGAAAGTGTGCCGATCGGCGCTGAAATGCAGTGCTTGATTCTGGTATTTGGTTCTGAATGGATCTTTCGTCAATTGGCACTATCTCTGAAGAAGATTGAATTGCCTTCTGCAAAAATCTGTGGTCCAGGGTTCACCTGCAGGTGAGGAACACATGATTAGCACTGCGGATACTACGCTGATATCGAATCGTTAGCTGGTGAAGCAGCGTTGGCGCTGACAGGGTCCCCTCCGTGGGATCTGGAGGCACGCGTGTTGTCGGAGGGTGTATCAACACACAGCTTTAAAGAGCGAGAAGAACGGGTGCTATTAGATCTGGCAACCCAAAGGCGCCACCAGGCGCGTGTTATTACAATACGAACCTGGCAAGACCAGATGGCGTCCCCAACTTCCGGCCGCCGCACTGTGAAAGCGATCCGGTCGATACTACAACATTCGATGACACAGGGTGCCATACGGCTAGGAGGAAAACATCGCCTAGGTGCCACCACAGTCTGAGAAAGACGATTGAACGCTCTGCTTGGGCTGAGCAACGGGCTGAGTTTTACACCGTCCTTGGATTGGACCTTACTACTTATTGGGAGGCAGTAGCTTATACCCTCTGCGAAACTGTTATGTTGCAAGCGGAGGATGCATAAAGAGAGCGGGAAGTAAATACGCAGATCTCATGAGAAGGATGCACGGAGGGCGTAGGCACGGCGCCCGGTGCGACCGCAAGGGCGCCGTCAAGAATACATATTTTGCTTATGATCTTGTGGTTTAGCGGCGAAACCGCGCTTACGCGCTTATTTTGGCGCCTATCTTGACGACAAATATAATCTTCATTTATGTGTTATATGATTCATTTCATGTTGAAAAGTAAAGTTTATTTTTATATTGCAAAAGCCGAGAGCCGCTCATGGCGCGCCTTGCTTTGCTGTAATTTGACAAAATATAATATAAGAAGAGCTCCAGATAATTCACAAAATGTATGCAAACTGGAGTTCTTTTTACGGTGCTTTAGCACGGCGGCCGGCCAACGCGGGCGCGCGCCTTTTTGCGAGCGGCGCTCGGCACCCCTAGGACCGCGGCGCCCGTGTGCACCACACACTCTGCACCTAAGGGAAAGACGCCCCTGACTAGCTGGGTCAGCTAGTATTTAAATTTTGCCATATAAATTATGTATAGTTGACGTCATGTAGTTGTAATGCAGGTAGTTCTTTATTATTTTATTGAAGTGACTAAATAAGTTTGGTACCATGGCAACGTCTATCGCTATCCCATTGCACAAACAATGGTCGCCGTCAGTCTCGAGTTGTAATAATTTACTATTATTTATTAAACAAATGCACTTATCAATATACATATAAAGTACCCAGTAGCCGATTCTCAGACCTACTGAATATGCATTTAAAATTTGGTAAAAATCAGTAAAGCCGTTTCGGAGGACTACGGTAAGTTCTAATACTGTGACACGTCACACGTTACACGAGAATTTTATATTAAGTACTTAAATAAGATTAACCACTATAATATTTACATTAAAGAGTCAATAAAATATGAAATACTATCCAAATCCAATAATATTTCTTTGTTAATGACATAAAAGTTAAAAAGAGCTGTCATAATTTTCTTGCCCACCACTGTAGCCCACCACGCGCGACGGTCTCTTGTCTTACCAGGATCGACAGCAGTACCTAGGTAGGTCTACCAGAATCTGAATTCTGATGGCAATTTTTGACAGCAGATTTTCAAAAAATATCCTTGATCATTGGATAAATTTTTATATTTGCATGTTCAACACACAGAATCAGGTGCGAAAAGAAAAAAAAGGATCAAAAGGTTTTATTCCAATTACCCCGGAATTGCTAGAGTCAATTTATATTCCCACTTTTTGCCATCAGATTCTGGTAGACCTACAGTATCCAACTACGAAAACTCTTTCTAGAAACTAGAAAGTGATCCCGAGGGACATGGTAGAAAAATATAATCTAGGTTTGCGTTATTATTACTTGGAACCTTTTTTTAACACACAGCACGCTTTTAATTATATTTAGCTTGGGCAGGGGGCTGTATCATGTATGTATGTATTGTATTATAATGTACCTAAGTTACGTACTTAACGGAATCTTTGAGCACGATTTTTATCTCTAGTATTTTTTTTCTCTAGTAAGTAGTCTAAAAATCTAAATCCTTCGATGGCGGATTATTGGAAATCTATTGTTATTCTATTGTTGTCACGATCACCGGTGCTCTTATGGGGCTTGATCTTAGAGTATTAATAACATTTAACAGTAGTACTGTTATTAATACTCAAAGGGCTTGATTAATTCGAAACTTTGCATATAGGTAGGTACGTAGTTTTTATATTTTATTAAACTAGTTAAATTTAAAGCTACTTCTAAGAAAACCATAAATTGTTCAAACGTTATATTTATAAGTAGGTACGCCTATACTGCCTGGCGCCTGCTTATCCTATATTTTAATCCATGATGCAACGCATGCAGCCTGCATGCAGCATTATAAAATTGGAATGTAAATACAGCTAGCGACATCTATGTTAAAATTTTGTAAAGTGTTCGAATTTGCCATCTAGCGTTGAGTAGCGGAACCATCATGAGTTATGTCAAACCATTTCAAAAATTGACGTATAATCCTACTAAGATGTGCTTGGTCATTGGTGTGTTAATTTCTATTGTTATTCAAATATGAATAGTAACTTGTTAGCGATAAAGCATATTTTTCGTGAATCATAATGAATTTAGAAATTAGTCGTATTTTGTTAGGTCGATTGACATTTTGACAGACGTTCTGTGTTCACTGTTCAAAATTAGTCGCGTTAAAAACTTGTCGATCGCTGGTATCTACTGTCACAGTGGAATGAAGAAATCTGGTTTGTTGATTATAAGTGATTGTATTCAAGTGATTCGCGGCGATATAAATTAGTTTCGAAAACCAGAATGCCGCCGAGTAGTTTGAGAGTGGTGTACGCGTTCGCAAGAGAAATGCATCCAAAAACGACTGACGTGTTTATTCAGTACGGCACTGCCGGATTCCGAACCAAGTGAGTACAAAAATAATAAAATAAGAATAAAATCTACGAATTAAAGGTGAAAGGAGTCGAGTAAAGGCTAAAACGTCTTGAAAATTGAATGTTTTAAGTGAACGTGTCACGTAAGCAAGTTTTGCATGCATTTTATCCTTGCAAGTTGCAACTTACCTTCTATGGGTCGAGCTTGTGAGTCATTATAAGAATAATTTATAACGGGATGTACTAGCAATTGTCACTGGCAGTCATTGACTCTGTAATACTTTATACTACCGTGAGTAAAACCTTAGTCAGGCTTAGTCATTGTGACCCATTCATGGTTTGTGATGTAACTCATGTAATGAATTACCGAAAACCCCTATAATATACTTATGGATAAACTATGTTGTAATTAATGATTCTTACTATTTAAACATTTTGTAAAATACTTCTGATGCCACACCTTAAGACCCACAGAAATATTTCTTTTTATGAAAGATATTTGTTTCAAATTATCAAAAAGGCCTTGGAATCTACCTTCACAGAATGACATTGTAAAGAAATTAATATTCTGAATGGCCTACAGTGTTCATATCAGTTGTTATTTTTAATTAAATCGGCACTGTAAAAACAATGAGGACTATTCTAATATGATAGCATATTAAAATTAAAATATACTTTATTACTGGAACATAATAATATAAGTATGCTATTATAACTGGATCCTAATAGGTGGAAATTATTATTATCATCAAGTAAAAACATTTATAGTAACAAAAAGCTGGTGTAGTTTACTGGAGGTTCCGGGGAAAAGGTAAGAATATCTTTGCTCTCTAAGCTATTTAGAGCAGGCATAGTAAGTTCCAGTTTACACTTGACGGGATTACCCAACTATGAAAAAAGAAAAAATTAAAAGTATTTCACAAATTATGTGACCTGAAAGCAACTTCTATACTTATCTTCTATACTTATTATAAAACAAAGTCGCTTTTTTTCCCTCATGTCCCTTTGTTCCCTTTAATCTTTAAAACTACGCAACCGATTTTGATGATTCTTTCAGTGTTAGATAGCCTATTTATAGAGGAAGGTTATAGGCTATATTTTATCACGCTAAGACTAATAGGAGGGAAGAAATAGAGGAAAATGTGGAAAAAATGGGGAAAATTATTTGAAAGGGCTAACTTGAACGCGCTAATCTAGGAACTACTGGTCCGATTTGAAAAACTATTTCAGTGTTAGATAGCCCATTTATTGAGGAAGGCTATAGGCTATATTTTATCACGCTAAGACTAATAGGAGAATGTGGAAAAAATGGGGAAATTATTTGAAAGGGCTTATCTCTCGAACTACTGAAGCAATTTTTATGTTATTTGGCACAGATAAGAAGTATACCACGTGAAGGATCATAGGCTCAGAACAAACATAGGCTATCGATTTTAATATTTTCTTCTGTGGCTATATATTTTATACCCGTGCGATGCCGGGGCGGGTCGCTAGTATCACATATTTCTATTAATTAACCCATCAAGCCCCGTAAAGCCCATATGGGCCGCGATAACAAAAGATTTCCAGGAATTGGTGATTGACGGATTAACACTTGTACAATAAATAACTATTTCTTATAAAGGAAAATATTATACAAAATGCTAAATAAAATCTCACCAGAATATAACGGATTTATAAAATACAATATAATATGATATAAAGACTGACCACTTTGGCAGATTGCCAAATACTTTGGGGTTTGAAATTGATGCTCCTTATCATAATACTTTTCTTTGGTGTGGGTTTATTTATAGTCAATCTCCGGACTATTATTTATCGGCATGTTTTCACATTTTTACGTGATTCAGTTACTCGTATAAACCCACCAAATACCAAAAATAGTTGTGAGTTATGCCTCTTTTACCATTTATAATTTTTACTAAAGAAATCTTTTAAAAAATTAAGACTGGTTCAGTTCGGTTCGGTTATTTCGGTTATCAGGTATCTCTGACCATTAGAAACTTGGACTTCCACATGTATTATTTACTAGTAATTGACCTGATGAACTTTTGTAACTTTCTTAGTAATATAAATCAAATCAAATCCTTTAATTTCGGGCATCAGAGGCTCATATAACAAATACCTTAAAATCTAAGATACATAAATTAATTATATAATTAATACCTTAAAAGTTAAAAGTAACAATACATATTTTATATATAGGTACTTAAAAAACTAACACTGTCACGTTTTGCCGGTGACATGACTCACTTTGTTCCGGAGTCTCCCCCGGAACCTCTAAATAAAGTTGCCCTGGACTTCCATGAATATTTCAAGACTAAAATTTGGTTAATCAGCATTCACGAGTTTTAGGGAGACTAATGGAATTGAAGATTATTTTCATTTATAGTTTTGTTTCAATATAACAATATAAAGAAACACAAGGCTGGGATACAGCGGTTTCTTTATAGATTACACATTGTCTGATAAATACGTACAACATATAATATCTTATCAAACCAAACTAAATCAACATAGATTGGATACTAAGTATTGTTTATTGTGTGATTACCAAATGCTTTTAACACTATATGAGTCTGACTACGTTATTATCATTTTTAATGTCTCTTATGTTTGATTACTTCTTGACTTACAGCATTGCATTACACATTGTAAGATCTTTGCAGATAGTTTTGGGTTATCAAATTAAATGGCCTCCTGCAGTGCTAAATTTATATTTTTTTATGAGAGTAGGCCACTTTATTTTCTCTGCCCTATGTATATTATAATACTAGCTGTTGCCCGCGACTTCGTCCGCGTGGACTTCAGTTTATGGCGCGCGGTGTCAACAAAATTGGTGTCAAATTTAAAAGCTTAGAGTATCAATAACTTACTTAAGGTAAGTTATTGATACTCTAAGTTTAAAAGCTTTTTAAAACCCTGGTACCCCTTAAATCAAAATACCCAAAAACAACTGTGCAGTGTGCACATAATATTTCATTTTTTTAAATTAAACTTTATTTATACCAAATTTAAAGCTTATTTAGCCCCCCACTACACAACTTTAGCTTTACCCATAAACTATTTATCATTGGTACTTGGAAGGTTACGTCACTGCAATCTGCATAGATAAAGTACTGAGTAGTGAATTATTTAATAACGTGTATCGATGGGTCCTACGTATAGAGGCGAAACTGCCGCTTGCGCCTTTTTCCAATTATATGACCAATGATTTCACTTTGCTCTAATCTATAATATCGTGAAAAATTATTTTTTTCTGTTGATTATTTTTAAAATAAAATTTTAGTCAGAAAGGCGTAAATGTAAATCTACGTCACGTATAAAGCCCAATCAGACGGTTCGCCCATCTACATAGCCAAAGCCAAGCGTCAGAGGAGCGGCGCGCGGGCGGAGGTGCCGCTTAGGCCGTTATACTGTGTTGCGGCGACGTCCGTTACCTTTGGTATGCTCGCTCGTTTTCAGCGCAGTATAATGTTTTTTTTATAATATAATAATAAGTATTTTAACAAAAATGCCGCCAGCAAAAAGAATGCCAATCACAAGGGCTCAAAAAATCTTAAATAAAATTATTGGCCAAAGAAAATACAGTAGTGATTTAAACACCGAAGACGAAAATAATGAAACTGATTGTCCAGATAAGATGAGTCAACCATTTTGTTGTTGTTATTTATTCTAGTGAAGTGATATTTACATATCACTGTTGCAAAATATTAACATTTAGTAGTAATTTAATGGTATACTTCGTAAAAAGGCGTGAACTCGCTTTCGCCCATTTACGTAGTTCAATTTTTAGGGTAATCACTTACGCCTTTGATTTAAAAATTGTATTTTTGGCATCTAATGAAACGCAACATGGTTTTTTTATTTATTTTTTTGAATGGTTATTTATCACCTTTTATCCTAAAGTAAGCAAATTATTACGTGATTATTAAAAGTCATTAAAACATACAGTGGCGTAAGTGCGTATGTACAGAAGTCTATCTTGTATTAAGTAAATAAATTATTTCATTCGTGTACGTTTTTAGGGTTCCGTACCCAACTTACTTCGTTGTCTGTCCGTCCGTCCGTCCGTCCATCTGTCTGTCTGTCTGTCTGTCTGTCTGTATGTCTGTCTATCTGTCTGTCTGTCTGTCTGTCTGTCTGTCTGTCTGTCTGTCTGTCGCCAGGCTGTATCTCAAGAACCGCTATAGTTAGACTTCTGCAATTTTCACAGATAGTGTATTATAACTATTGCCGCTATAATAACAAATACTAAAAACAAAATATTTAATACTAATATTTAAGGGGGGCTTCCATACAATAAACATTTTTTTAGCCTTTTTTGCTCTATAACGGTACGGAACCCTTCGTGCGCGAGTCCGACTCGCACTTGGCGAATTATTTATAAGGGTTTTTTTCTAAATCTATATTCGTATGCCTATTTCTTGATATCAGTGCAAATAAATATTTTTTGGTTATTAGTAAATGATGGTTTTAAAGTATTCATAAATTTTCTTTGATTGCAGTTTCTCCTCTTCCTTCTGGTTCTGGTGCGGAATATGCAGTTGAAGATTTGTCTTTTGATCTTCTTACTAATACAGACTTACAACTAACAAGCGCTAATGATTACGTAGAGGCATCTCGTATTAATGACAGCAATACCAGCCATACATACTGATATGTAGAATTTGTTGTAGTTAGAATCGATAGAGTTAGGCCGCGTCGATTCAGAAGCTTGGCTCTACATATTTAGATCTGATGTCTTTTTCACAGGGCAAACCTTTTGTGGTCGTCGAGGTAACTTTTACATGAAATGTTTTTGGTGGGATTTCAGTCCTTTTTGTAAGTTGCTACTTGCTAGGCAGTCTTTTTAGTCTTTTTAGTGTTTTTTATTATTTTTTATTAAGAGGTTTTTAGTTAAATATGTCCATCCCGTGTAAACTTTCATGTCCTCTTCTTATATCTATATATATAAAAATGGATTGTCAAATGTGTTAGTCACGCTAAAACTCGAAAACGGCTGAACGGGTTGGGCTGATTTTGGTCTTAAAATATTCGTAGAAGTCCAGGGAAGGTTTTAAAGTGACACGTAGTTCACCGGGACAGCTAGTTATTCATAAAATTGATAAAAGTCTTATTTAAACTTCCATTACCCCCCTACTAAACTTATTTTACGGCGTATAACCAAATTTTGGCGTATTTCAGATATCAATAAAATATAAAGTATTAAACCTATTCAATTGAGACTTTGTATGTTCAATAAGTCTATTATTTACATTATATCCTGAGAATATAAACTATCTGGCACATCGGAAACCAACTCTACGAGGGTCAGATTCCACTCACCCCCATTTTAGGGGATGAGGGACGAAAATCACAAGTTTATGATTTTTTTTGTTGGTTGTATACTAAACTAAGATTGCATATCAAATTTCAGCTTTCTAGCACTTCAGGAAGTAGCTCAACATTTTGATGACCATCAGTGTGTCAGTGACGAAATCGGTGTATTTTGGACATCAATAAAATCTAAAGTATAGAAGATATTCAATTGAGACTTTGTATGCTCAATAAGTCTATTGATGACATTATATCCTGAAAATATGAACTATCTGCTACAACGGAAACCAATTCTATGAAGGTTAAAAAAAACGGCGAAACACTTCGAGAAAAGGTAGGTAGTGCCCTTGCGCTTCGCTTGGCTCGTCTCAAATTAAGTGGGTACAGAAAACGTTTAATAATATTTTATTTTTTGTTATGTTTGCTTTTTGAGAGATACTCTACTAGTAAAAGTTGTGATTAGATTATCATGTTGTTCCTCTTACTTTTTAAAAGTTGATTTTGCAGAAGAATTAGAAGTGGTCTCATTTTATTTTAATATTATCTTACATCATATAACTGTCAACAAAAGGTTAGAAGTTGTCATAATTATATTTTTATATTCAATAATATTATTTATCATATTTTGTAGTAGATACTTGATTGCATTCTAAATTGTCGTTTGATTTCATGAAGAAATTTTTAGTTTATTATTGAACCTACTTCATTATATTGCCGCCTACAAACAATTTATCATAAATAAAAGCATGAAAAATTAAGTAGATTGTTTTATCTGTAAATTTACACACTTTAAGTTGAAATACTTACCTTAAGGTGCCGGGTGCCATCGAAATTCAATTCATTCAATATTTAGTAGTAAATTTACTACAAAATATTTAAACACTAAAAATTTTTTTTGTGTTTTAATATTTTGTGAAAAAAAAAATATGCAGGAACCTAGGTAATTACTATTTTAAGCTGAAAAATAACTCAAACATGTTAAATATTTTCGTATGAGATAAAGATTTTGGTATTACGTGTGTATGAGAATTTCGATGGCACCCGGCCTCTTAAACATTCTAATGTATAGCACAGTATATGGGCGCAGCTGCGTTAAACTGAAATAACTACACAATGAGCAATACTTTCTAACTGATTCATTGTAGACAGTAAAACGTGATAACAGTTAAATAATTACGTGCTAAAAAAAACAGGAATCTATTAAAATATTATATTTACGTTGAGCCTAGTAAAAGGGCGAATGATCATTTAAATCTGTTTACGTTGAATAATAAGCATATCATTATAGAAATACGACGACGTAAAAGGGCCGATGTGTAAAATCTCAAAAAATATTGAATATGCATAAAATTTGCTACCAGTAATAAGAAAAGCATTAATTGATAAGGCTACATGCAAAAATTCACTAAATTCGTTAAAATAGGTCACAAGATATGACCCAAAAATATGGTTCTGACAACTTAATTGGCTCTCCTGTAAAATCTATTTTTTTCACTTACGCCAGTATACGTAGGACCCATCGGTATAACAATCGAAAGAATCGCAAAACCCGGATCATCATGGTACCACCTCTTATAGAAAGACTTATGAGCAAGCGATAGCGCAATGTAGGCGACTCTTAGCGCCATCTTTTATGAATTTTTGGAACTAACTTATTTTTAACAAATTTACGCATTTTCACCCCCTTACAATCCCTTTTTCCAGTTAAAAAGTAGCCTATGTCCTTTCTCAGGCTTTAGACTATCTGTGTACAAAATTTCATTACAATCGGTTCAGTAGTTTTGGCGTGAAAGCAAGACAGACAGACAGACAGATATACTTTCGCATTTATAATATTAGTATAGATTAGTATAGATGTAATCTGTAGAGTGTAGGGCCTATATGGACCGCGCCGCCGCCCCTAGGTCGTGGCCTATGACGGCCTGTTTTAATCAGGGGCTGGCCGGCCTCCTGTCTGATCCTATGCTTAAATATAATTTGTGATTGTTATATTTGGAGAGTTGTGTTAACGCAATCAGGATATAATATTATGTTGTTTTATTAAATTTTTGCAATAATATGTCTATGGACATTAGACATAACCTGTATAGTGTATACTCAGTCGACTGTTGACTGTTGAGGCTTACAAAAATAATCCCATAAGCATAACGACAAAAGCTGTAAGTAAGGCTTCTCTCGTAACAAATAATCGTCTTAGCCTTCACCTTAAATAATTTTATACCGTGTCAAAGTTCAATTTTAATATGCACCTGACCTACTTACATTACTAATGAGATGGAGTGCTTCGGCATGAACTGGCCGGCTCGAACGGATCAATACGACAGAGAGAAAACCGGCGTGAAAAAACGCTTGTTTTGTTTCACCTATTTGTCATGGATCAGTAGGCCTACCACGAAACCGTTTTGAGATTCAAACAATCGTACGAGAATGCCGCGTCCTACTCTAACAAACGTGAAATGACGTTGTTATATTCTCAGCTGATTGTTTGAGTCTCAAAACGGTTTCGTGGTAGGCCTACTGACTCGTAAGTCGTAACCGCCAGATGAATGTCCGTTTTTATGTAATGCGAAAGTGTGTCTGTCTGTGCTCACCAGGTATCTTCATTATTTTCCTTCTCCCCAATCCCCTCAGCACAACGTCGTAGGGTTTCGCCCCTACAGTCTGTTTGTGGCTCATCACGATAAACAAATTTTAGCGCAACTCCTAGAGTTCTAGTGGATTACCAAATATAATATTTTAATATCTCTTTTAAGTTTTTAAGCTCATTCTCTTATTTCAGAGCAAGTCTTCTGGAGCATGTGGTCTACCGCATGGGCCTCCTGGCCGTCATCAGATCCAGGGTGAAGAATGGTAAGTCTCAAAGCCTTCTTTGTGACCTAAAATCTAAACCTAACCGCGTAACGGCTTTTGTCTTCCTAATTTCGAATTTGGAACAATCGAACGATTGTGTTCCGAATTTGAATTTTTGAATGCATATTTGACCCTTTTACATGAAAAATACTCCACATTGGGCAAAGAATCATGATTGCAAAGCTGTGTATAGCTTGTACCATCGAGGAAATCGAATCCTAGGCAGTTGACAGACCAACGTCAATCGTCATTTGGTCGGATCATGCCAATTCAATGTTAATTGCAGTGATCTATTGGCTGGGTTTGACTTAACGCGACCAAAACACATAAGCCCCCCATCTGCCTAGGAGCCAACTTCTCTGATAGTACAAAGTGGATGATGGGCATAGACAAATAACCACACTTGTTAGTCCATGGCCATCGTGAAAAGTCGGCACTCGGCATATGCTCCTAAGATATCAAATGACAAACGTGTTGCTGATTGCCTTGAACTCCTGGGCCGTGGCTCGCTAGTTTGTTTCACTAATCATAAGATATCGTACTTAATCGTCATTTTGTAGCCAAGTAGGTACATGAAAAGGTGCCTCTTCACAATGGTCCATACCACTGGCCCACTACGAGCCATCGCTATTGTATAGACGGGGTAATCCGTAATGGTGTATGATGGCGGACGATTTATAGGGCTGCAGTGGGCCATAGTGAGCTATCGTGGACATCTAAGCAGCCAATATACACTGGCTAAGTTTAGATCACTTGTATTGACTCCTAGATCCCGGCTAGGACTATGTTCTTCGTATCGGGAAGGCCAAAGAATATTCGAGGGCACTGAAAGTTGATATTGAGTTCATTAAATTAAAGTTAAGTAATTATTAGGTACGTGTACCCGAGTGCTGCCATAAGCCTTCGTCTTCCGTTCTTGCTGAGCAAACTTATAAAGTTGAACGCTCCCTATACACCTTTATGACTGAACGTCATGATAATGGTGCTAAAATCCAAAATAATTCAAATCGTTTTGTTTCGGATTTAGATTCGTTTCCGAACGCAGGCCAGTTCACAATTATTTCACCTCTACAGCGTCTTTATGTGGACCACATAAGGATCATTTTAGCATAACTCGAAGCTAAACTCACAGAACGGTAGTCATGAATGGCCGTGTGACCTCATTTCGCCGGCGGCTCTGCCAAAAAATTGTGACTCATAGATAATGATTAAATTCGGCGAACGATTACGTCTGGTCAGTCACCTTAAATAAGGTGGCGATCACACTAGCGACATTTATAAGCGACAATCTTTAATCAGTAACATAAAAAACTGGCGAAAATTTAGCCTCCTCGTTTTTTGAAGTCGGATAAAAGATAAAAAAGCACAGTATTTCATACTTTGGTATTTTATATGAAGTTTATTTATTTTGTGCCTCGATACGGCGCGCTGGACTTTTATTTAGTTAGTAACATTTGTTATGGCAAACAAAATTAATATATTATAGTTAGGGAATGCAATCTTGATCTTGCAAGATCAAGATTCCACCAAGATCTTGAGTGATTTTCCAAGATTCAATCTTGAAAGCCATCAATCCTGAATTTCGAAATTCTGTTCGCGATCTTGACAAAAAAGTCCAAGATTGTAACAAGATTTCGAGATTTTCAGATTGTTCATACCTGCGCAACTAAGCGCAAACCACAGATTAGGATATATAATATAGTAGACAGATAAGCGTCTTAGAAGAGTTGACTTCTCACGAATCAAACATTTGATCTATATCCTGTGGTTTGATCTAGCGCCGTCTGTAGTTAAAACAAGTAAACTTCACAGGTGCGTATGCAGCGTATGTATGTGTGTTAGCGTTTGTATGTGTGTATATTGCGTGTATAGGATAGGAATATAAGGCGCGACGTGTGCGCTACTGCGTATAACGAGGGATTTTCTTAAGGGGCCGGGTTACCCTCGAAATTCTCATACAAACGTAATACCAAAATCATTTTGTCATACGAAAATATTTAACATGTTTGAGTTATTTTTCAGCTTAAAATAGTAATTACCTAGGTTCCTGAACAAAAATTAACTTCAAAATATTTACACACTAAAAAATATAAGCGATTACATTTCATAAATTTTTACGCCATTGTCGACATACTTTTCGCACACTTGTTTTATATTAAAAACTCATCGAATCGTAATGTATTTTTCCTGGGAACACAGCTTATATTGTGTAGTTGCAGAATGTCTTCAAAAGAATGGCAATATAATAAATTTTCATTCATCATTTTTGGTATTCGTAAACGCAACGAAATTTCTCTATAATTTCCAACATGGTATCGTGCCGATCCGCTCACACGACAGAGCGCGGCAACGGGCGGGAGGCGCGTTCCGGGTGGCGGAGTGTTGTAACCGGTGCACGTGACAATAATTCATTCAAGGCATTCATTATTCAAGTACAATATTCCCTCAAGCTCCAAGCGGTCGCATGCGACCGCGCGCGCGATAACAGTAGATTTCCAAGAATCCGCGATCGAGAGAATGTTATTGTTGTTGAATGTTGATTTTGAAAATTTTTATGTGATACTTGAAGACAATTGCTTGAACAACTTGCTTTTATTGCTTAAGCTTTTGATAATAATTAATAATGGATACCGAAAGGTGGGATGTATGATGTATCACACAGTAGTTTAAAATAAATAATAATTATGAATATCATAAATCATAATATTATTATTTTCTTATATAATACTGTATTTTGTAAATAACGTTTAGGAATATTAGCGATAGTCATAATATTATAATATGATTATACAATATACATTGATATTATGTATAATTAATTTCGTTAGTCTCGCTAAAACTCGAGAACTCCTGAACAGACTTGCTAATTTCTGTCTTGAAATAAAATAAAATATAAAAGTGAACTTGTATTCTAAGTTTGTATACCTATGTTTGTATATTTTATTTTAGTTTGTATTTTTAGTAAGTAATTATTTCCTGATGTCAGTTTTATTCAATTAAATAATATAAATACTTTAATAATTAAATAATATTATTATAAAGCGGAAGAGTTTGTTTGTTTGTTTGAACGCGCTAATCTCAGGAACTACTGGTCCGATTTGAAAAATTATTTCAGTGTTAGTCCATTTATCGAGAAAGGCTACAGACTATATTTTATCACGCTACGATTAATAGAAGCGAAGAAATAGATATTCCATACTAGCTGTTGCCCGCGACTTCGTCCGCGTTAGCATAGTAGTTCACATCCCAAGTAGGTATTAATATTTATTGTACAAAAATATTCAATGTACAGAATTGACTTTCCTATGACTTTATTATAATATAGCTGTTGCCCGCGACTTCGTTCGCATTATCATAGTAGATCACATCCCAAGTATTATTTTTTGTACAAAAATATTCAATGTACAGAATTGACTTTCCTACGATTTTATTATTCGGCTTCGCTTGCGTAATTTAGGAATTTCACGCAACCGTACATTTTTCCGCAAAAAATAGCCTATGTCCCTTCAAGTGGTCTATTCTTTAGGTATGTTTGCCAAATAACATAAAAATTGCTCCAGTAGATCTTAAGATAATAAGCAATTTCATATAACTTCCCCCGTTTTTTCCACATTTTTCTCTATTTCTTCACTCCAATTAATTTTAGCGTTATAAAATATAGCCTATAGCCTTCCTCGATAAATGGGCTATCTAACACTGAACAGCAACAGCTAGTAATTAATAATACTCTTTTGATTTTTAGGCTTCCGTAGCCAAATGGCAAAAAACAGAACCCTAATAGATTCGTCATGTCTGTGTGTCTGTCTGTCCGTATGTCACAGCCACTTTTCTCCGAAACTATAAAAAAAAACCTTATAATTTCATAAAAATAAACCTTATTGTTGCTGCGTATTGCGGAACCATTTATGGGCGAGTCCAACTCGCACTTGTCCGATTTTATTATTTTGAATGATAACAATGTGAGGAATATTTGGAGTAGCCTTTTTTCTGTTTTTGAAACTTTATTGTTACGTACTGTCTTTTAATAATTTTTAAATAAAAGCGTCGACCTCTGTGGCGCAGCGGTTGAGCGCATGGTAGCTCAAGCCGGGGGTCGCTGGTTCGAAATTCGAATCCCACCGACGGAACAAAACGTTTTCCTGGGTCATGACTCATGACTCATGAGTCATGACTCATGGATGTGTATTAAATATGTGTATAATAATATTGTAAAAACTAGATGACGCCCGCAACTCTGTTGCGCCAAAACTAGTTTATCGCGCGGAAACCGTGCATTTTTTCGGGATAAAAAGTATTATATGTCAAAGGACAAAGACTCGGGACCGCCTCAAAGTATCTCCATGCCAAATTTCAGCAAAATCGGTTCAGCGGTTTGGGCGTGAAGAGGTAATAAGCTAATAACAGACAGACAAACAGACACACTTTTTTATTAATTTTTTACAATTAGTATGGAAGTATGGATCTTAAATAAGTTGAGTATAATAAAAAGGAAATCTATATCTAAATAATCCTTCAGGCCCCGCGCGAGCACCGGTGATCGCGACAACAATAGAATACAATAGCAATTCCTGGAAATTCCGACTGAAGTAATATTATAGGTACTTATTATAAAACAAAGTCCCTTTTTTCCCTCATGTCCCTTTGTTCCCTTTAATCTTTAAAACTACGCAACGGATTTTGATGATTCTTTCAGTGTTAGATAGCCCATTTATCGAGGAAGGCTATAGGCTATATTTTATCACGCTAAGACTAATAGGAGCGAAGAAATAGAGGAAAATGTGGAAAAAAACGGGGGAAATTATTTGAAAGGGCTAACTTGAACGCGCTAATCTCAGGAACACTGGTCTGATTTGAAAAATTCTTTCAGTGTTAGATAGCCTATTTATTGAGGAAGGCTATAGAGTATAGGCTATATTTTATCACGCTAAGACTAATAGGAGTATGTGGATAAAACGTTGGAAATTATTTGAAACGGGGGAAAATTATCTCGCGAATTACTGAGCAATTTTTATGTTATTTGGCACAGATAAGAAGTAGATCATAGGCTAAGAAGTAGATCATAGGATAGATCATTGATTTTAATCATTTTTTCAGTGGCTATATATTTTATACCCGTGCGACGCCGGGGCGGGTCGCTAGTATAAATTATAATATATTCGGTATTATATGTCTGGTACTTGTAAGTTGTAACACAAGTCCTTAGTGTACTTAGCACGGGGCCAGGCTGACGTGGTGTGATTTGTGAAGAGTCCAATGTAGATATTATAGTAAGTATATTATTTTAATATATTATGTAGAATCTGTATTCTGTTCAGTTCAGTGACAAGATCGACGACACTACGCCCGCGCCCGTATTCCTACTATTCCAATATATAAAACAACCACAAAAACAATATTGTTAATGATTCATGAAACAATAAAATATAATACTTCGCAAATCGCAACAAACGCACGGCTTGAATAACTTGATCAGAGTAAAATAATGAATGACGACGCACGCACACATATAATACGCTGCCGGAGGTGCGCGGGGCACCTCGCAATAGCGAGACAGCAACATATAAAACTTGTACTGGCGCGATATCGAATTTCATTTGATCGAGCGCGTAACCCGAGCCCTTAACTGTTTAATTTGATTGTCAAACAGTTTCCATTTTATTAACTAGATGGCGTATGGGTAGACAACTATCGGTAATACCAGGGAATACCATCAATAATTGCTACAAAACTGGGCAAAAGAATGTTAAATTTGATACATTTCAATTTGAAAAAGACACAATGATATTCCAATGAATATGATAATAAAGTTATTATAACGATGTTTTAGTTAAAACTCACGGAAGAAATAGCCCTATTTATCGTTATTCACACCAAATGTCACAGGAATTATATATTTTGGTTTTGACACCATCTTACCTGCACTTGTGCATGATAACGGATATTTAATGGCCAATATATTACCAATAATGAACACCAAAAACCCAAATAACACAATTTGGGAAAAAAAATATAAAAACCACTCCAACAATAAAAAGTAGAAGAAGTTTGAAAGTAACATGGCCGCCAAAACTGTTGTCACTAGTCAGTTTTCAGTTTGACAATTAGTTTTTCATCTCAGCGTGTTCCTAAACTATTACCACTATACTGGCCTATTACGCTTAGGCCAATTATCGCTTAGGTTTAAGATATTTTAACTTATGTCACACTTGACAGTACACTGATATTTTTTAGAAACACAACCAATATGTGTCAGTTATGCCAACCTGCAGATAATTTCAGATCGGTGGGGAACCAATAGAAAATCTAGAAGTGTCTATCGTCGCGCCGTCTGGTGGAGATTAAAAATAAGAAAATCTCTCATTGCATAGGTTCTATTTCCACAGACTAAAAAGTGCGTCACAGTCCACAGATAGTCTGTCGTCTGCGCTGCGCCTTAACTTGTCAGATTTTTATGTTTCAAAAAACTTGAATTTGTAAAAACGGAGTTTGTTATGTTTAGTTTATATAACAATACCCAATTTTCACAAAGACAAATTCTTTGAAACATTACTTAATATATTAAATACATAATATTAAAATACTGGTTACTATCAATTTGCAGCAATAAAAAGGCATTTTTTTCAATTATTCTGCTCAATCTCGAAAATCCCGAAAATCTTGATTCGCGACCAAGATCTCGACCCGAATCTCAACAAGATCTCGAACTGACCAATCTTGATTCAGAAAAAAGACACCAAGATCTTGAATAGTCAATCTTGGTCCAAGATTGCATTCCCTAATTATAGTCAACCAAGTTTTGTTGATTACAGAACCTTAAAACGGAACCATAACCAGCAGACTTTTTGTATATTGGTAGGTTAATAGTTATATAATTTAAGAGTAACATAGTCCTACAAATAAAACAATCCATATTTTAGGACCATCAAATCAAAGTATAAAATCCTTTCTATCTTTGTTAGCTAAGTACTTACCACTTTCAAGATTTTTCGCAGATAAAAATGTTGTCTTATAAAAAATTTGAACCTACTCACAAAAAATTCGTTTGATAGTAATCAAAAAAAATTTGATAGTAATCAAAAAAAATTAGCGGAAATGTACAGTCGTGGAAATTAGTTGTTTAGCAGAAATGTACAGTCGGGAAAATGAGTTGTTTAGCAGAAATGTACAGTTGGGGAAATGAGTTGTTTAGCAGAAATGTACAGTCGGGAAATTAGTTATTTAGCAGAAATGTACAGCCGGGGAAATGAGTTGTTTAGCAGAAATGTACAGTCGGGGAAATGAGTTGTCTAGCAGAAATGTACAGTCGGGGAAATGAGTTGTTTAGCAGAAATGTACAGTCGGGGAAATGAGTTATTTAGCAGAAATGTACAGTCGGGGAAATGAGTTGTTTAGCGGAAATGTACAGTCGGGGAAATTAGTTGTTTAGCAGAAATGTACAATCGGGAAAATGAGTTGTTTAGCAGAAATGTACAGTCGGGAAATGAGTTATTTAGCAGAAATGTACAGTCGGGGAAATGAGTTGTTTAGCAGAAATGTACAGTCGGGGAAATGAGTTGTCTAGCAGAAATGTACAGTCGGGGAAATGAGTTGTTTAGCGGAAATGTACAGTCGGGGAAATTAGTTGTTTAGCAGAAATGTACAATCGGGAAAATGAGTTGTTTAGCAGAAATGTACAGTCGGGGAAATGAGTTGTTTAGCAGAAATGTACAGTCGGGGAAATGAGTTGTTTAGCGGAAATGTACAGTCGTGGAAATTAGTTGTTTAGCAGAAATGTACAGTCGGGAAAATGAGTTGTAGAAATGTACAGTCGGGTAAATGAGTTGTTTAACAGAAATGTACAGTCGGGGAAATGAGTTGTTTAGCAGAAATGTACAGTCGGGGAAATGAGTTATTTAGCAGAAATGTACAGTCGGGGAAATGAGTTG